>OZ038400.1:17457663-18057663 GCA_964036045.1 Eutreptiella sp. 'Long Island Sound 2002'
GTTGGCACAGTGGAATAGCCCATGTAATTTGCATCGCCGTACGCTGCAGCCACGTAACTCTGCAGCCCAGAGGGGTCCAGGCAGTCCTGAGCCGTGAGGTAGGCGTTGGAGACTCGCGGCTTGCAGACGAATTCCTCGTGGACCAGCGCGTCCGGTGGGCAGGTGTCCCCGGTGCCCGTGCAGAACTCCCGCACGTCACACGACCCCATGGGATCTCGGCAGGCGCGCGTGTGGAATGTAGGGGCAGGGCAGGAGATGGCGGTGCCGCTGCATTGAGTGACGTAGTTGCAGGCGTACACCCGGTTCGACTTCGAGGGCGTCCCCTGCCAGACTGTGTGGTAATACAGCCCTCGGTCGGCATCGAACCGCCACTTCTTCCCCCAACTCGCCCACAGGCCCTTGTCCGGAAAATCCCATGGCGTTGTATATGGCGATAGATTGCTCTCTGGGTAAGAGGCGGTGTCCCACGCCGGCGGCCGGCATGGCACAATATGGGGGCGGTAATACTGATCGCCGCTGTTGTCGCCGCAAGTCTTCTCAGCGATGTTGCAGGCCACGTCCAAATCACAGACGTCACTGCGGACGTAGCACCACTTTGGGTAAGAGAGCTCGCTGAGCGCCGACTGGCTGCTCAAGGGGTTGCACATGCCGCACCCCATGCGGTCTCCAGGCGCGTGTGCCGGGCTTTGGGCGGGACTGTCATTGGTCTCGCCCGATTGCTTGCACGAGCCGCCGACCTTGCACACGCCCGCAGCAGCGTATGGCAACGAGGCAAACGGGGTGGGATACCCGGACCAGACCGGTTCCGAAGGCGTCGGTTGCACCCACTCCCGGACCGTCCGCAGCAGCTCACACTTGCGGTCGTTCTCCCACCAGTTCCATGCCAGGCACCGCAGCCCGGACTCGGACCACGTCTTGCACCAGCTTTGGCAGTCAGACATAGACGACTTTGTACCGATAGCCAGCAGCGGCCGCGCGTGTTCCCGGTCGTAGTAGTTCAGGCTCGTGTCAAGGGTCGCCGGGATGAACTTCCAGAGCTGCCGGAAATCCGCCGCGGGGAGGCAGCTGCCGCCGGCGCCGGATTTCACCCAACTGCACGCCAGCCCGGACGTCTCGCAGTCGGTCATGCTTGTGTACGGGGCGCAGTCGGGGGGGCTGGTGGAGACCTGCCCGGTATGCCAATTGTACGCATCGCGCCCGTCCTCCAGCGCACTGGCGGTGGTGATGGTGTACAGGCGGCACTCGTTGGTCTGGACGGAAAAAGCCCAGGACTTGCATCCCGGCAGCCGCGTCCCCTTGACGCACATGTAGCAGCACTGCCCCATGACGTCCACAGCCGCCACCACGCGGCCGGCTGTGGCCGTCGGGCGCCGGTGCGACACCTTGGGGCAGCCCATCAGGTTCTCCGTGGTCTTGGTGCACGTAGTCGCATGGGCGCCGGTGTCGCACTCGTCGCCGGCGTTGACCTGCGACAGTATCACGCACGACTCGCCATCATGACGTTCGCAGGGGCCGCAGGTGTAGGGCGTCCCACTGCAGACCCCGTTGGTGCACTGGTCGTCCCGCGTCTTCAGGTTGTTGTCATCGCAGCGTTTGCCGTTCGTCCAGGTCCGCGCATATCCGGAGGTACCGTAGTCATGACAGTACGTGCACTGGTGGTAGACGAACGTGAAGTCGTTCCGGAGGCTTTGCAAGCTGCTGTAGTCCTCGCATGTCACCACGCGAGTGCTGATCTCCGCGCAGGTCAGGCCCAGCCACCACTTGCCCGGTAGTAGCCCCACGCTGGGCTCCGCGCAGTTCGAGAGCTTCGACGTCCATGTTGCAACCGACCACCCGTGCAGCGGTGGGCAGAATAGCACGACTCCAGATTTCTCCTTCGCGCTCCACGTGTCCCGGTTAGAGGGCCTTGGACAATGCTTGGTGCATCTCCCGCCAATGGACCAGCTGCCATCGCTTTGGCAGGAGGCTGTGGGGCTGCCAAAATACCCAACCTTGCAGCGCACGTGGCAGCTCTGTCCATGGCGGGTGGCGCACTGGTAGTAATCCCGGATGCTGTCGCTTGGCGGGGAGCCGCAGTTGCAGCTTTCACAAGGACCTCCGCAGTCGACCCCAAGCTCCCCCTGATTCTTGTAGCCATCCGAACATGTTGGTACCCAGTAAGTGGAACATGACGCGCCATTCACGTCGACGCTGCGCGTGTTGTATCCGCTATCGGATGTCGGCCTTGGGAAGGTGTACAGCGTCCCCTTGTAGTGGTATTCCCAGCCGCTAAAATACCCATCGGCGGTTGTCCCACAACTGTCACAACGCCCGGCCATCAAATAGTATTTCCCGGCAGTGTAGACACCGGACCTGACGCTGGAGCCGAATCCGGCCTTGACGACAGCCTGGCACTCTGCCTGCTCATCGCACCGGCCCATGGCGGTTGGCCAGTCGTCGTATGCAACTGAGTCTTGTTGACAATTCCAGTAACCGGGCCCATACCCACTGATCATGACATAGCCAGACCACCAATGGCACATACGGTAATCCCACGTGTTTCCATCAGCGCCAGGTATCGGAACCGTATCCCCATTTCCATACCATTCCTGGTAAAACCCAGGCAGCTGGCCACCTGTCTCGGCAGTGTTGCACCTCACTCCAGGAGGATAGTACAGAGCACAATAATGATTGCCGTAAAGGTGCATTTCCCCGGCTGCAGCGGCGCCGTAGTATTTGGCGAATTTATCACATGAATCCGAAAAGGAGCTAAGAATGAGCTTGCAATGAGCCATGTTCACACCTTGGCAATTTCCCACGGCGGACTTCCAATGCCCTTGAGGCAGAGTCCATGCCGCCTGTGCAGCGTCCTTCTGGAGAGCACAGGACAGCAGAAATATCACCACGAGCGCCGATGGAGCTCGTGGACACATTGTGAGCTACCAATGGAAATTAGGCAGGCAGAAACATGGAAGTCCACAACAACACACTACATTTCCTTAAAGCAGTGGATCACAGCAACCCCACATGGGAGTGCGTTAGGGGGGGGGGGGGGCATGGAGCGCCCAGGTTGGGGGGGTCCACACCTTTTCACTTGTTTTGAACTTTGGGTTATGTGTGACTTCTTGTAGGCACCACCGGCGTTTTTCAATGCCTTGCATCATTGGTGCAATTCATTGTTGGTGTTCCCCATTACCACCACACTGTGATCTTTCACCCATAGGGCAATTTGTGAACACCCCTCTTCCCGTTCTCTTTGTAGGTTATGTCTTCATTGAGCTTTGACCCTTTTGCACATAGCCCCTTTGCCTCCGCAGAGGACCCCTTTGTTTCCGCATTGGAGGCATGTCAAGAGCAATTTATGGTGCCTCTGCAAGTTCCGCCCCCCTCTTTCTCTGTGGATCCTCTCTGGGAGGCTGAGGAGCTGTAATAGAAGTGGCATGACTACAAAGAATAGTCAATCAAGCTCTTGATGCTAGGGATGCGATCGTGGGTTGCCCACTTCGATCCACCGTGGTGGGACCAAGTAAGCCATCTAGATGACAGTTGGGTGATCCTAGTTTTGGTGGGCCCTTTGGCCATTTTGGAGCCTTAGGCAAGTCAACAAACACCAAGTACCAAACGCTCCCCCGTTTGTCGGCCCTCCCTCCCCATTTGTCACCCCCCACCCTAAAAGAAGCTCAATGGGCTCGACCCAAACCCGGACTGGCGCAAAACCTCTGCTGCCTGGCTCAACAACTTGGTCCCACATATGAGACCTGATCTAGCCTCCCTTGATCACAAAGGCAACCGCAAATTGCTACCATGAGACAGCCTACAACAGCGATTAAAAACTTGTTGCGCCGTGGTTCAGGCATTGCACATTGTCTTGGAGGTGCAAAGCTTCAGAGGGTTATAAGTGTGGTAGGTAGTCCGCGGATCACTGATCCGCGGGGCTCCAAACCCCCCCCCCCCCAAAATGATCCGCGGATCACGGATCACCTACCCCATAAATCCCCCCCCCCCCCACTGCCTAGCAAAATGATCCACGATTTCCCGGACCATCGATGCAGACACGTGATGATCCAACGGGTAGTAATAGTAACACATAGTGCAAGTACAAAGCACCATATTGATCCACCAATTTGTGTAAAAAAATGATCCAAAAATGTAAGTTCCAAAAAAGAAATGAAACAAAATTGGTGGATCATTTCTTTTTTGGAACTTGCATTTTTGGATCATTTTTTTTCCACACAAATTGGTGGATCATTTCTTTTTTGGAACTTGCATTTTTGGATCATTTTTGTCTCACTAAGTTCCAAAAAAGAAATGATCCACCCATTTGTGTGGAAAAAATGTGATCCAAAATTGTAAGTTCCAAAGAAGAAATGATCCACCGATTCATGTTCACAAAAATGATCTACCCAAGTCAATTTGTCACACCCTGAAGTTGTTCAACAAACGTGTTTACGACACCACCGTGGACAAAATTTCAACAGAAAGCCAAGAAACAAAGCGCATCAGCAACCGAGATGTTCCCGTCAGTGACCTTGTGGCAGCGATGATCACACTAACACTAACAGATTAGATGTTACAAGTTGCTTACACAGAGCACCTCACAGATGCTGAAATTGCTGCAGCATGCAAACCACTCAATTGAGAAATATCCTGCACCAGCTTGAGGCACCAACAACACCATGGGCACATGTGTGGACGTGCCATGTACCACAATTCCTTCGGACCCGGGGTACACTCTACCCGTTTTTTGCACATGGCAGTTTCCCGCCTTAAATTCTTCACAAACTGCTCACACTGTGAGGTTCACCGACGGGTGCAAAGCATTGCCAAAAGAGGCACCAGAGGCCAAGAGGATAAGCCTTGTGGAAAGTGCATTGTGCAATGTCTTGGTCGATGACTTGAGCAATTTGGGAGAAGTGCATGTGAAAAAATAATACAAGAGATCAAGTGGACATAATGTAATTGAAAGGGCCTATGGTCCGCAGACTCTGAAAAAAAAAAACTACACTCTACCTGTTCCTTTGCCATGGGTTTGAAGGGCGATGGCACGATCTAAAAGGGGAGATCAAGCATTCAACTCATGGTCAATGGAAGGGTGCTGCATGCGGTTTTGAGACCGTAGTGCAATATAGTATCGTGCGATGGCAACTTGTGAAGTGTAAGATTTCGCTCATTGGTTATACATTCCATGTTCCTAAAACTGTTGGTGCTATTGTGTGGGACGAGGTTGTAGAGTATGTGAAGCAACTGCAATACTGATGATTCTCAATCCCAGTCTTGATATACCCAAGCCAAACCTTGTACCTCTTCAGGCGCACACGGAGCAAAAGAGCCAGAAAGGCGCTAACATAAACAAATGAGCTGTTTTCGGACAAGGCAGGGCACGTGAAGGGCCACCCAACGCAGAGAATGTCACATCCTGCTAGTAGCTATTCATGTGCATGGGCATTCAATATCGTATGCATTTACAATGCGCATGTGGTCATACACATTATATGCTCACCTGGTCTTTGTCGTGGACAAGCTGTTGTGCTGTGTGTGCCGTCTGTGGGTGTGGCTGTCTCACCGTGTTGCTCGCCATTCTTGCACAGGCACTTCACTCGAGCACCCTTGCCCAAGTGAGGACCACTTCTCTCTGCCGGCGTGTTTGTTTGTCGGTTACTCTTTTCTTTGCCGGCGGTTGGCGGTCGCAGTCCCGTACAGTAATTGAATTGAGAACATCTCCCAATTCAACAATGTCAACCTTCCAAGATTTCAATTTGTTGGTTTCTGTTTGGTTGGTTTCCGCTGCCTGGGACTAGTTTTACCAAACCCATCAAGTCTGGTCCAAAATAGGAGATTTTGGTCCTGCGCGATGTACATCTATTCTCAACAATGGTTCTCATACATGGACTACGTCTTTTTCATTGCAAAAGCTTGCTTTGCTTATGCATACTCTCATTGGTGTCGCCATGGTGCATAATACATTCGCCAATTATCGAGATGTACTTTTATACGCATTGTCCTTGGTTTGGGATGTCACATTGGATTTTGATGTTCAATTACAAGATGCATTGGCGGCGGCGGCGTTTGGGTTGGCACAATTGCCACATGCCAAGGCGGCACATACTACGCCCAAGGCGGGCATCCCTACACATGGCAATGATATTGGTGACGACAATGAAGATGAAGTGGTTGACTTACCCTATGAGGAGACGTCTTGGTCATTACCTCCTTGGTTTGCCGAGGCATGGAATCGGTCGAGAGACCCTGATGGTGTAAGGTTTGACTTAAGGAAAGTATTGGAAAATTTGCCTTTAATTGATCACAAGACAACAATCACAATAATGACGTCAAACGTCTAATTGACCGCACATGCAAAACTTGGCAACAAAAACTATTGCATGCATTGCGCATTTTGGGTAACTTGTCTTGGCTGATAATGATGAGGGTTCCTTACTTCATGTTTTTCATTTGCTCGCCGAGTTGGAACAATCCAGGGTGATTTCCCAAAAAACCCAAAGTGTCTATGATTTTGTTGTCCATTCTAACCAATTATTTGGTAAAGAAGAGTTAGCAGCCGCTAACTTAGCTTCGCGAATTAACCGCTTTTGTAAGAGTTGGGGAAAAGGAAAGGGAAAGAACCAATACAAAGGTCAGCAAGGCCAATATTTTCGTCATTCCAAAGGTAAATCCTATGGAAGTTACAGAAGTTACGGCAGCTACGGCTCCTACGGAGGTCGAGGACGTGGAGGTTCCTACCCCACCTATTCTAACACAGCTAACCCCGGGGCCGTTGGCTTGCACGACTATCACTGCAGAGCATCAAAGCTGGATTTGTACTGCATTTTCATCAGAAAGTGATAACAGGAGCGTGTGCAAGAGAATAAATCAATAATCATGCACTGCAACACAATCCCGATTGAGCATCATAGCAAAAGGCACAATCGTCTGTGCAAACTGAAATAATCGCAACAGATTAGGATCCTCTCCATCTGCACACGTGACCAGACCTGCTGCACCCCCCTCCTAGGCTAGGCAATCCTCAGGAAAATCAAATCTGGGGTGACTGACGATAATTGGGCAGTCTGGTGTGCAGAAAACACACAGGTAGCAGAAATGGGCTCAATACAAATACAAATACAATGCAGTACATCACAGTACGCCGCAAGATGTCTTACAGCGTGCAACAAAATGCCACCTCTATCTGCATATTCAGTATCTGCAAATTCCACAAGGGAAACCCTGGATCAGGACAACTAAAATCATGCAAACATAGAGAAAATCAGGCAAAAGAAAACAGACACCAATGATCCATGACAAATCTGGCCAGGCCCTGCCATGCAGAACTCAGGACGTGAGAAATTAATTAAATTCTGCTTCTGGTTCATCTTCTTAAACTGAAATCGGTCCTGAAAACACAAGGAAGTGAGAATTGAGAAAACACCATCACAGCAGCAAACACAGGGGCACACCTTGTATGGTGCGAATCAAATCATTAACAGAGATATTGATGCCATGATCCCTGTTATATTTGACCCACACATCATTAACATGTCCCACAAACTTATCCTGTGTCTCCCAAGTTTCTTCCTCATGTCCACGCCACTTCACCTTCCACTTGCGCTTCCGGTTTCGCCCTGAACCCTGCCATATACAGCCCGTCACAGCCTCAACAGTGTATGAATCATCCTGAGGCACACTGTCACCATCTACAAAATAATGAAACGGCACGGGCTGTCCTTTAAAGGGGGACACGTAGGGCTTCAGTCTCGTGGCAGGCAAGATCTGCTCACCCTTGGGCGTCGAAATCAGAAAACGTGTTTCACTGAGGCACTGCAGCACCTCACAGGGTCCAAACCACAACCTGTGAAGCTTGTGAACACCAGCTTCATTGGGCAAGAACCTGACCCACACTCGATCGCCAACCTGCAGCTGTAACTGTGGATGTTTTTTCAACCAAGCTCGCTTCTCTCGCTCATGAATTTTGGTCAGCCGCTGTTGAACCAACTGGCGTTCCTTGCTGACCCGGTCAAAAAACTCCAGTGCATCTTCGTGACCCTCCTCAACCTCATAGGGGGGGCAATCCCCAAACCCAACCGGGTCCCTCCCAAAGACTAACCTATGGGGGGAGTAGGGGGACACCACCCCCGGGAGGTCATTGAGGCTCCACAATGCCAAAGGCAATGCATGCACCCAATTACCCTTCCGATCCGCCAGATACCGCCTTAAACTGTTGACCACCAGTTTAACAGCCACTTCAGCCCTGCCATTGGACTGAGGGCGGTAAATGACACCCTTGTGCTGCTCAATTCCACTCAGAGCACAGAGGGTTTCGAAAAAGTCTTTTGAAATGACTTTGTCATTGTCGGACATAATTTCATGCGGCAATCCTGTAAAAAAAACACATTTCTCCAAAAACAGTGAAGCCGCCTTTTCAGCATTTAGGCCCTTTTCCAAACATGGAATAGCCATGGTGTATCCTGTTAGTCGGTCGACGATAACAAAGGCATAATCAAACTTCTCATCACCTACAGAGACTAGCGGTAACTTGGTGAAGTCCATAGCTAATGACGAGAAGGGGTACTCTGGTATTGGGTAATGTTCCATGGTATCTGGAGAGGGATGATTGCGTGCTTTGCACGTTGCACAGGTGGCACAGCCAGCAATAAGCGCCTGAACGTGAGCGTCCAGGTCTTCAGGGAATGCGAACTTCCGGAGACAAAGCTCCTTTAATTTACTGACCCCTGGATGCGCAAAGCTGTGCATCGCCTTGACAACCATGTCCACCAGGCTGGTGGGCACCAAGATCTTCCCATTTTTCCTAATCTTTCCACGATACAACCCAAAACCTGCGCGTGAATTACCTGCACTGAGATATTCGTACAGCTCCTTCAGATGTTCGTCTGCTTTATATGCTTCTGTCCAATCTGCGAAAAGGACAGAAGTATCACCGGAATTTTGGGGAATCTGAGACACATGCACAGCTTGTTCAGCATCACCTGCAGCTTGCTGAGGCAATCGCATATGTCCACCTGACACCTGATGAGCTTCACCTGCAGCCTCAGAACTGATTCCGTTCTCGCGGGTCGTTGACCTGGTGGACACACCACTAATTCTGGCTGGCCAACAGGCTGCCTGTAAACCCCAGTGCTGATGCTGCATGCGTCGCAAAACACCCTGTGCACGTACATTCCCTTTATCCATTACTGTATCGTCATCGGGAACAAGTTCAGAAAACATTTTCCGTAATCTCTCTTCAACGGAGGACAGGTCTCTGGCAGCACCTTCAGTCTGTCCTGCCTGATACGACTCGAAAGAGACACGAACTGAGCGCAATCATCCCAGTTCTGCCCTCTCCTCCCTCAGGCGACGTAAAACATCTGCAGCTAACTGCTGGTCCTCCCACCGACGTGATTCCTGCTCATCCGCTGCGACTCCCGCAGCATCTTCTACAGAACCCTGCATTGTGGAATCCCCTGCATGTTCGCACGCTGGGTAAGCCCAGCGGCTAAGCGTGTCTGGCACTATATGTCCCTTACCAGGAGTATACTCAACCAGTATTTTAAACTGGGACAAAAATTCGTGCCAGCGCCCTCTCCTGCCCACCGGGCCACTGATTGTACCCAAATCCTCACGGAACCAGGAAATCAGTGCCTGGTGGTCAGTGAGACACCGCACCAATACCGTGGACTGAATCCATGCCCTGAATTTCTGCAAGGCCCCTATCAGCGCGTAGGTCTCCTTTTCTCTGGTAGACCACGCTCGCTGGCCAAGATTGTCCCTGCCCTGGAGCTTGCGGCTGAAAAAGGCTACTGGACGATAGTCACCGTTCGCATCCGCCTGCTCCAGGGATGCACCAACTGCATATTTAGATGCATCTGTGCGAATCAGAAATTCTTTTGCGGGGTCAGGTATCTGCAATACTGCAGAATCACGCATGAGAAGCTTGATGGCTTTGAAAGCCTCCTTCATCTCCTCTGTCCACTTTATTTTCCTGTGCTGGACTTTACGCTTACTTGCCCTAGTGTTACTCTCCATGCCCGCAAGCGCATCACTCAGGATGGCTGCGTGATGTGAATAATTGGGCATGTAGATGGAATACCACTGAGTGAGGCCCAAAAAGGCCTTCATCTGGGTGGGGGTTCGGATGTGTTCCCATGACCATCGGTCAATGGGTTCCGTTTTACTGGGGGCTGCTCTTCGGGTTCCGGCCTCCAAAACATGGCCACAAAACTTAACACGTGTCATAAACATATGACACTTGTCACGTTTAACAGTGAGCTTGTATTTACGAAGGCATGTGAAAATTTTTCGGAGCGACTCATAATGGTGGTGCAGAACTGAGCCATCAATTTGACCCTGTTCATTACCTCTGGTCCCCTCCAGAATATCATCGATATAGGGACGAGCCCTGATATCTGGATCTTGGGATAGGCACCAGTCTACCATTCTCTGATACGCTGCCGGGGCAGTCTTAAGCCCCATGGGAAGAACCTCCCATTCAAATACCCCCCAAGGAGTCATAAAAGCTGTAAGCTTCTTTGACTCTTCGGAAAGTGGCATTTGATGGAAGCCATCTTCCAAATCAAAAATTGTCCACAGGACATTTTTCCCCTCTTCCACCAGACGATCCTCAATATTGGGCAGGGGGAAATGCAGATCCTTAATTTGGGAGTTAAGGTGACGGTAGTCTATGACTAACCGCCACTTTCCCCCCGGCTTAGGAACTACAAATGCCCTTGAAACCCACTGCGGATTTTTTTCCATGGCTGTACGCAACATGCCACGCCCCTTAAACTTTTCAATCAGGGCTTTAAAAGCCGCAGCCCGAACTCCTACACACCTATACGGCGTGACCGCCTTTGGTGTGGCACCTTCAACGAGCTCAATATGACAAACACCGTAATCACCTCGCAACTTCAGATCATCAGGATCCTCCTGATTAATGGCTTTAAACTGAAAAACATCCGCAAATTCCTGTTCTAATAACTCACGATACCTGGCACAGTCTGGATGTTCCATGTCAGACTCAATCACAGATCTTATGGTTTGGTTCCGGATATTGATAGGAGTCTTACCCGGCGAACCTACAAACACAGATTGCAATTTGGCAGTGCGCTCCCCAACAGGAGACACATCATCAACCACCCCAGACGCAGTATCACCCCACGCATACTCAGAGCTGGAATGGGCATCGAATAACAATACTCTAGTGGTATAGGCTCCTCGCTGCGAAAACTGTCGACCTGATGGGTCCTGGAATATTTTCCAATCACTGGGTAGGTCCCACCAGTCAACTGCAATCTCACCGAGTGCCCAAAACCAGGACTCTGTTTTGGCAACAGGCACTATAGCCAAGCCTCTGGCCTGGTCAATCAGTATTTTCTCATCCACCTGACGGTACTTACCGAACGGGGGATGGACATATACAAACTGATCAGCCCAGGACCTATCGAAAGGTCTGGAGCCCCAGCATTTACGAACAGACTTCTGCCTAGTCTGTGCTGCACCAAATACATCAACTGTTGGTAACTCCCCAGCCCACTCCACAATGGACGAGAATACGGATGGTGTGAGACTGTACTTTCCCCTTCGCCACATCACCCCTGCAGTTTTTCTCGACTGTCTTCGCTGCAACGGTGAGGAGGAGAACTGACGCATCCTACGCATGTGAGGAAAAGTGTCAACCTGATGCATTGCAGACGGCTCACAACCTTTGGGGGGGACGTATGTGTCAGGGGTATGGTGTTCAGGGTGGACGCCGTTAACAACGTCCTGGTCGTTATCCCGGTTGTACCCCCAGCCTCCCGCAAAACAATCAGGAACAGGCTGCTCATTGCAACCTTCTGACTCAACGTCAGACAGACCCTGGGACTCAAAATCAGAGTCATACCCAAGTACAGCATTGACACACGTGGGCATAGATACCTCAAAGGGGGCTTCATCACCAGGGAGGGATACGTCCTGTAGCGGGCCTAGTTTGTCAGTAGTTAATGCCCTCACTACGGGCGCATAACAACACCCCCCTTGGTGACTACAACATTGTCTGTCTCCAGACCGGCAGGGATGTGCACCCACTCCAGTGCTTCCAAAGCCCTGTCCAGATCTTTCAGTGGGTGGCAATGACTGCACTTCCACCACATTACTCATACACACACGCTCCACTATCAACTGGGCTACACGATCATGTACCTTCACAGAGAAAGGCACAGAACTATTATTTACAAGTATGATACCCAAATTCCCACGGTAATCATGGTCAATGACACCTGCGGCAATATCAATGCTGTTCTTCAAACTCATTCCGGACCTAGGGGCCACTCTGGCGTAGGTTCCAGGAGGTGTGGAAATAGCCAGGTCTGTACGCACCAATTTGCGACTCCATGGATCTATGACCACCGATTCTGCAGCGGATAAATCAAGTCCTGCTGCACCAGGCGTCCCCCTTGTTGGAAGTACTGCCCGCTCAGAGAGCCTCATGATTTTCAAATCAGAAGCACGCACCTCCAGTTCACCCCCCCCCTGTCCATCAACCTCATCCAGGGCAACCTGTAACAGCCACTCATGATGCTGGCAGATTGATGAACCCGGCCGGTGAGAAGGGGTCACTGAATTACGTGTTGATGACGCATGTACACTGGATCCTAGCTGATCTGCCTGAGCTGAAAAATTTTCTCTCCACCTGGAACAGGGACAGACTCCACAGGCTGCAGCGGTATGGATTCCTTTGCGTCCCACCTCCAGCGGTGGATGCCACAAAGGCTGTAAGTGCTGTTTCGAGCACTCACGATAACATGTACATTTTGGTGAACACACGCACACCATAACTGTACCTGAGTTGGTCTGGGATGCGTTGACATTCTCCTGCTTCTCCGCGGTTGATTCAGCACTGAGTGCCTGGTGAACCAACACACGAAACAGGAGTGGTAACAATGCAAAATACAGGGAAAGGAGGACAAATGCACATGCAGTGGCACGCGAGAGACAGGATGGACCTGCCCCCCCTGGTGCAGAGCCCTGCATGCAGCCAGAATGGCTCAGACAGGCTGGAGCCTCCAGCTTGCCCGACAAATCAGCAACGGATTGTATGTTCTTCACAAATCCTTTGAATGGAACTTGCTCAGTGCCCCGATTCAGCAGCACCCGTTCAGGATGCACCGAGACACATTCCCGCGGCATGAGACATGCAGAAACCGGGCACACCATTAGCCTGAAGGCTTCCAAAAAGGGATACCCAAAAATCAAACCATCTGAAACTTCTGCACAATAAATGAAGACTCGTGGGCACATCACCCACTCCCCTCCAGCCTCACTGCATATGGGCATTTGAACATTACTCCATGCTCCATACTTCCCACCTTTAATACTCCCTGACGTCACTGTGGACAGTGACAGTGGAGTGCGCGCCAACTCCAATACCCCTGCCGGAAAAAACTTCCGTGGGGCTGCAGCAAATATAGTGGCCCCAGTGTCAATCAAACTGGGTTGTTGTAACTCACCACCCAATAAAAACTGAACATGTGCACCCAAAACCAATTCAACCTTCACATCAGGTTTCCTACGAGGCAGAGCCCTAACTCGCGTGCGACTCAGCACTCGTAGGGCTGGCGCCGGCAACTGGGGGCCTGTTGCGCCTGGAACTTGGGGATTTACAGGCATGCCAGGAGATGCCTGACCCCATTATTCGTCTTTACCCTTGCCTTTACCTTTACCCTGTGGGTTTGAGGCAGGCTTCAGTTCAGGATGCAATTCCCAACATTTATCCTTGAGATGTCCAGACTTACCACAGTGTTCACATTTTCTGTTCCGTCTGTCACTGTTGGGGTCAGCCTGTGCTCGTGGCTTTGACCTACGTGTTCCTGTGTCCGAATTCTGTGACGGCCTCTTGGGGCATCGCTTACCATCAGTGTGTTTGTCACCTCCACACCATGGGCATTTACCTGCTTTCAGCCGCCCCTGAATCTGACTTACCTTCAGGTTAGCCTTCTTCGCTCCATCTTTGAGCCATTTAGGCCAGAGAGAAGGATGTTCTGCCCAACATTTGTCCAGCGTGTGTGGACCCTTACAGCGTGGACAAACAATGGAAGATGGGGGGGCTGAGCCACCTCTTGGCGCCCCACCTACACCCCTCACCTCACGTTTATGGTATCTACCACGCACAGCCTGTGCCCTGTACTGTGTGAGGAGCTTAGGTATCAACCACCTATTGCACTCCTCAAAAGTAAATTCCTTGAGGGCCTCGATCTCGGCCTCCACCATCTCTTCAAGTAACTCATCAAAAAACCCACAACGTGTTAGCGCCCGCATGTAAACCTTTTTCGCATGAGATGCAGTGCATTCACCTACTCTAGCCAGCAAAACACGCCATTGCAAGTACCACTTGCGATACGACCGATAATCACCACTGCTAGGAGTGAGTTCTTCCCATTCATCCTCTACAAAGGACTCATCGGCACACTCCCGTGCCTCATCGAGCAACTCAAAGTACATGTCCTGGCACGTCCAATTTAATTCATGCATTAACTCCAAATACAACTCAGCATACTCGTCAGGCAAAGATGAAATGAACGTTAGAGCCTTCAAAACAGGTGACAAAAATCGACCCCAATAGGACATATAGAACTTCCATTTACGCATATAAATATGGAGAGTTTTCCAGCTCCCATCCCAATGCGGTCGTGTGATAAATCGCTTAATGTCCTTTTTGGTGGTGTCATCCATGAGTTTCAATTCCTGTTCATCCAACTCCCCAGACAAAAGCCCACGAATTCGATGCACCCGCCCTTTACCGGCTCCTGTTTGGGCGGATTTAAGAGAAACCTCGTCCTCCAACGATTTGAAAAATGCATGCAATTCAGTGGAAGAAGAATCCGTGTGTTCACCAGGAGGATCAAGTGGGGTTTCATCCTCCTCCCACTTCGCTCGCTGCTGCAAGGAGGTCATAGCCATACCGACCAATTTCTTTATCGGCCCCCCTTGCAACAGCTTATCGCCCTTGGCAAAAATGGACTCATCACTATCATGAAAGTGGACCGGCACTCTTTTGGAGAATGCCCCACCCGGATAAAGTGAAGTATCACCTGTGCGACCTGTATGAGCATCCTCATCCTCTATAAGGCTAAAACCATGCACACCTTCATCATTGTGTGCTGCGGATTCTGTCTCCTCTGTGTCTGCGAGTACTGCCATGACTTCGGCCATTGCTTCCTGCAGTGGAGCAACCGCCTTGTCAATGCAATCTCGCAAAACCGTCATCGTAACATGTGAGTCCGACGACACAACATCAATCGAACCCTTTTCAACCTTTACTTTGAAACTTGAATCAATCGATTTCAATTGATCACGGAATGTTTGAATGGCCCGCTCAAGCTTATTGTCAAGGCGTACAACCTCATGGGATGCAGCGTTCTAGGGCGTGGTGCGGAACCCCTAGTTAGAACGCAATTTCTGGAACACCCACCTACCCTCAATTTTGGGGCAAACCACCCAAAAAAATGGATTCAGCACCCTCAAAAACCCCCCATCCCCTTTCTTTCCCCACATAACCCTCATTGTAGGGGTGGTTTTTGGGGGGGGGGTCAAAGAGTTAGAGCACAGTTAGAACAGAGTTAGAACGCAGTTAGAGCACCTTGCTCTAACTAGTTATCGCGCTAGTTATCGCGCGATAACTCAGTTATCGCGTAGTTATCGCGTGTAGTTATCGCGCACCCCTCCTCCCTCCCTCCCTAGGACAAACAACACAAAACACTTGGCACAAAGCATGTGTGGTCGTTTTTCATACAAAGTCATCAATGTCTGAGGCCTTGGCTGCCTCCAGTTCCAAAAGCCCTTGCTCCAGGGCGTTCATGGACATGCAATGGTGCATGTGGCGGAGGCCATAAAGGTGGTTTGCTGAAACGTACAGACGTCCACCACCGCCTGTCATACAACCATAAGTTCTTCACGTCAGTGCATGCATGTGCAGTGCATGCATGTGGCGGAGGGACACACTTGGCCTCACCAAGGACCAACCCTTAAAACAATTTTTGAGCCTCCTTTTGTAAGGCCCATGCCGATACTCCGTTGGGATGGAGGAAAACTGAAAAATGTTCCTCCATTTCTCGGCAAAAAAGGTGGAATGTGCCAAGCACCAATGGATCCACCTGGTGGGGGACCAACCTGAGTCTCCCCACGCTTTTGAAAATTTTGTGGTCAACGCACGGTGGCGTTCCACTTGGGTTAGAGTGTACAACTCCCTCACCCTCCAAAGCTCATACAAACCCTCAATGCATTTCACCATGACATGCACAACAACCCATAACATAGGTCCCCCAGGGGTCCTCACTGTGGGGACATGCTCTTTGAGGCAATCCACAAATTGCCTTTGGAAGGGGGGGGAGGTTAGGAAAACTTTGGTGCTTGTTAGATCGAAATCTTTTTCTGTGGCCCTCGAGGCCGAAGGGAGGCGTTCCCTCAGAGGGATGCCTGAGGTCTCATCCTTGAGGGCTTGTTTGAAGGCCTGCAAAGCTGCAAGAGCTTGGGCCTTACCAGGGGTACCAGGGGGGAGGGCCTGAAGGGTGGTCTCAATGCGCTTTGCAATGCCGTTTAGGATGCGGCATGCTGCATGTTGGTAGTCCCCCGGCCGCCTATCAGGGGTCACACTTCTCAAGAATGCCCCCCATCTTGAGGTGGACTCCACCCCCCTTTGCTCAACAATCCCATTGGGGTCTTTGCACAACCAACACTTAGACCCAGCCCCCCCCATTGCTTGCATCCCCTTCCCATCCCCTGTCAAAATGACAGTGCAAGTCAAAAATTGGTTTTGAAAGAGGACAACGTCCTCTTCCACATCCCTCACCTCTTGGTTGAGGTTGGCGGAGATGTCCAGGCTTCTCAAAAAAGCCTGTTCATCCCCGCCATCCATGCAAAACCATGAGGCCCATAGCTTCACCTTCGAAGCATATTTTGCCCCCCCCCATACATTAACCCATACATCCGCACGGGTGGAGGATGCCTTCCACAAGGAAGTCGCATCAACTGAAATAACAACAATGGCAACGCCACTAGGGGGGGGTTTCCCGATAACTCGGGCCATAGATATTGCATTTTGCACAATTGATTGCAAAGGCACATGGGCAGCTGCCCTATTGCGGCCTGTGGTAGACTTTACAATGGTTGTTTGGGGAAAGTAGGGCATGATCCGTTGCCGAACGGTCCTTAGGTCCCGTTGTGTGCAACGGCGGGGCATTCGCAAAAGGGCCCGTTGGGAGAGATGCATGCTGCATGCCATGCGTAGCATGCTCAGGGCCTCATGCTCCTGAGCTGTTAATGCAAGATGGCCGCCAAGTGGGCCAGACAGGGCAGTGCACGCCCCACCACTTAAACAAACTTCGCCTTTGGTGTTGGTGCCACACACAACGTTTGGGTCACCCAACAGAACTCGCACCAGCCGCTGAACCGCCTTCAAACGCCGCCGCCGGGCCTTGGGGCACTGCAGATCGGTGTACCGCCGGAGCTTGGGGGGTGGCGGTGCATGCCCAACCCTCCACCGCCCTACCCTTGCACACACGGGTGTGCCGCTTTTTTTCCCTCATGGAGGGATTCAGCAGGCCACCACTCTCCACCCAAAACTCACCCCCCGTGAAAGACCCCACACACACACAGCGGCCATGTGGGTCGCCCTAAAATTAGAGGGGTTGGGGTTTCCACTTCCCACCAGGCCGAAGTGGCACATGTCCACTTGGGCCCCATATCGCTCCTCCCCACGAAAAATGCCCTTGGGCAACCCCCTTAGCAAACCCACGAGTCATTGGCTCCCACTCCTACTCCCGCTACCCTGACTCTGCAACCCTTGCGTTGCCAGCCCCTGCTGGGCGGTGAAGGAGGCACTGAGGGTGGAGGTGAGGCTGCGCACCTGCGCCTCAGCCACCCCCAAGCGCTGCTGGCCACCCTAAGCTGGGCCGCCTCCACCTCCGCCTTCCGCCTCCCCTCCTGGGCCTCCCCCAGGGCCTCCCTCATCGCCTCCACCTCCTCCCCCCTCTTGGCGGCCAGGTTGAGGGCCTCGTCCAGGGCACGCTGGGTGTTGCCCTGGGCCTTTTCGGCCTTCGCCAAGGCCGACTTGTGGTCGGCCGACCGACCCTTGGCCAGTGCGGCCTCGACCCCCGTGGCGGCCGCCTGCTCCACCAAAACCTGGCAAGCGTCCGTCACGTGGGTGGCCACACTGGCCCCCAAGGCCTCCACGTCCAGGGCCTCATGGGGGGGCTGGGCCGCCGCCACCTTTGCCACCTTCGATGGCTTGGGGGAGGGCTTGGGGGCGGGGGTTTGGCCCTTACCCCTAAGGGGGGGGGGGGGCATCCGGCTCAACCACCACCACGTCTGGTCCCCGCTTCGTCTGGCCTTTTCCCGGCCTTCCCCCCTTGGGTGCATACTGCCGAACCCAATCGGCAGTGGCGTCCACCACAGAAGGGGGGGGGTCATACCCACCAACCTGGTGGATGCCCCCCCCCCCCTGTGCAGCTTCTGCCACACTTCCCTCCCCGTATACTCCCCCTCCCACAAAAAACACACCCTCAAAAGGAAATAAGATTTCCTTTGGGGGGGGTCGCTCATCCCAAACAAACACAAAAAAGCCGCAACCGTTTCCCCCTCTGCGGCATTCGGCCACTTGGCCGTTTCCCCCCCAACCCACACATAGGAGGGGAGGGTGAGGTTGGTCTTCCTCTCCACCCCCCCCTCCTTCTCGGTGATGGTGACCTGCCGGTACCATCCCGTCCCCCCCATCCTGCAGGCCTCATCCCCAGGCTCCCCCCACCGCCACGACGCCCCCTCCGGCAGCCTCTTCTCCCCCTCCAGCTCCAACCGGGCCGCCACCGGCTTGGCGGGCCGTGCCCCTGCTGCTTCTGCTGCTCCGCCTGCTGCGTCGGCTGCCTGGGCGTCGTCCTTGACGAAGATACGGGGCAGCTGCAAGATGGTAGCCTGAAAAAAACAAAAGAAACAAAAAAAAAACACGCGATAACCCGCGCGATAACCCCCGCGATAACCCCCGCGATAACCCCCCGCGATAACCCCGCGATAACTAGTTAGAACGCGATAACCTAGCGCGATAACTAGTTAGAGCACCTAGTTAGAACGCGATAACCTAGCGCGATAACTAGTTAGAGCAGGGGTTAGAGCAGGGTGTTGTGGGAAGTTTTCACACCTGGTGACATGGACACATGCCTTGGCCCTCCTTCTTGGCGTCGCCCAGCACCAGGCCCAGCCTCCGCAGCCACACGAAGTCCGTGACGGCCGCATACTCCCCCACCTGCCGCCACTCCACCACCTGGGCCACCCCCTCCACCTCAGGGGCCACCCTTGCCACTCCCCCATACAACCCCCTCCTCACCACCAAAATGGTGCCCGCCGGCACCTTAATCCCAACATGCCCTTGCAAGGTGGGCCAGGGCAGTGCCTCCCCATGGCACACCTTGGCCAAGGGGCACTGATCGGGGTGGCCTGCGACCGCCCCCGCCTCCTCATTAGTGAGGGGGGCAATCACCTCCCTCCCAATCCCCCACCCCGACAACAAAAAATGCCCTGTGGTTGTTCCCACCGGGAGCAAGCACCGAGCAGATTGCTCAATGCTGACCCCATTGGGGTCCACCACCACCACCTCCTCCTCCCCCCCCTCCACCTCCTCCCCCCTCCTGGCATGGCACACAAAGGCCATCTTTGTGGGCGGTGCACAAAATCAGCCGATTGCATCCATAGCAATTGGCTACCACCTTCCCCCTACACCTAACCGCCCCATCACACTGGACTGTCCTGGCCACCCGGCCACCAGGTGCCCCCAGCTGGGGCCTTTTAATGGTCTGCGTCACGTGCAGGTTGGGGAATCGAAGATTCCCCCCCTGGGTAAGCTCAATGGCAAAAAATGCCATGAGGCGGGGGTCCCTTACCCCCATGGGGGAGGCCTTGGGAATCCCCGACCCCCTGTGGACATCAAGGGCATTAAAAAAAAAGGCAGTGCCCCTCTTGAATGGCACAGCCCTCTCCACCCAAGGGTCAGGGAACCCCGAACTGCTGGAGGGCACAAAAAGAAAATGTGACCCATCCTCCTCCTCATGATT
This sequence comes from Eutreptiella sp. 'Long Island Sound 2002', assembly GCA_964036045.1. Lineage (NCBI taxonomy): Eukaryota > Euglenozoa > Euglenophyceae > Eutreptiales > Eutreptiaceae > Eutreptiella > Eutreptiella sp. 'Long Island Sound 2002'. The sequence continues at coordinate 17,477,709 of OZ038400.1, forward strand.
ATGGGTTAGCATAATAAGGCAATTGACAATCAATGTGCCTTCAGGAATGGTGTAGGGGGGGGCGTCGCGATGGAGGTGCTGGGGGGTGTGGTCATAGCTCGAAATTTCAGCCATGTCAAGGATGGTGCAGCTCCATCCGACCCCCCCCACCACAGTCTTCTTCGCGGTCTCAAGCGGCAGATCATGGAGCTTGTGGGGGTTGTGCTTGTGGTGGTTGGCACCCCCATAGTTGCCATACAATGTGCGGCGGGTCCCAGAATCTTGGGGCCTGCCGACAATGGGGGGGTTCTCATTGAAAATGGGTGCCTTCTCTGAGAGAGGCACCCTATCCAAATCATCCAAAAGACTTTGCAGCTGAATGTCACTCAAAAAATCGTGTTTCAGGTCGTGGTTGACCACCAGCTTTCCCCCCACCGTGAACACAAGGTCATTGTCATGGGGTCCCTATTAAAGGCCCCCAAGGGCTCGGCGGCAACCACCTCCTCCGCCTCCCCAATAAGGGGGGGTGTTGCCCCAAATGGAAAAAGAATCACCCCCTGCCCCGAAATAATGTTGGGAGTGGTGACCCCATACCACTCACGCTCCCACTCCCTTGTGGGGCAAAGGGAGTGCATGGGGAGCTTGTTTTCGGGGTCGTCAGTGCAGACCCGGCAGGTGTTGTGGGTGAGGGGTTGGGGGAACCAACCATCCGACTTCCCCTTCCCCTTACCAGGTCTCACCCTTACCTTCTGGACACTAATCATGAGGGGGTTGTGGGGCTTCTCCTTCCTCCCCCTAGCCCCCACCCCCCCCGCATCCTCCTCCTCCTCCTCCTCCACTTCCTCCTCCTCCTCCTCCTGACCCACATAGAGGGTCGTCTTCGTCCCCGCACCCTTCTCGGCATGAGCGGTGACGGACTCCACCACCGCGTCCACATCCTCGGTATGAAGCTGGATCAAAAATCCAGCAACCCCTGGATTTACACAGCACAACACGGCACAGCACGACACGGCACGGCACAGCACAGCACAGCACAGCACAACACAGCACAGCACAGCACAGCACAGACAGCACACACGGAACGACAGCTGGTCCACGAAAAAAGACCAGGTGAGCATATGATGTGTATATCCACATACACGTTGTACATGAATACGATATTGAATGCCCTTGCACATGAATAGCTACCAGCAGGATGTCACAGTCTATGCGCCGGGTGGCCATTCAAGTGCCCTGCCTTGTTCTGAAAACAGATTGTTTGTTTATGTTAGCGCCTGCTTGGCTCTTTTGCTCCGTGTGCGCCTGAAGAGGTACAAGGTTTGGCTTGGGTAAATCAAGACTGGGATTGAGACTACTGACCGCGGTGTGTGTGCAGTTGACTAACATCAACACGAGCCACGAAGGACACTGTTTGCGAAAAAGCTACAATGGCATTCCTTGAACTCATCATCACCACAGCATGCACGATCTATATCATCGCCCTAATGACAGTCACGAAGAACACCACGCGATTTCCCGGAGCGGTATGGTGCAGTACACATGGATGGAGCCGACATAGCACTGCAAACTGCAAGGGAATCTCGGGAAAAGGAAAAGAAGGAAGAAAGCCACGTTGCTATGCTTGCGGATCGGAGGAGCACAAAATATGGCAATGCCCGAAGGCAAAGAAATGTTACAATTGTGGAGGAAGCGGACATGAAAGTTGGGAGTGCGACAAGCCGAAAGATCGCGACAAAATTATGGCGGGCATTCGAGCAGCAAGTGCGAATCGACGAGACAATAGCGAGCCGACGCCAATTCATGATCAAGAAAAATTATCCATCAAAATCACGTCCACGAATGGAGAGATCAAGGACAAAATCATCGACTCAATCATGGAGCACATGGGGGACTCGGCCACATGCGAGCTCAATGACACAATGACATCCTGTGTGGTGGGCGGATTTGACACAGAAGAAGCAGTGAAAAATACGCTAAAGCAACTGGCGACACACAAGGAGATACGAGCTATACAATGCGACACACCGACGACTACCACGAGAGGACCCCAGCCGAACTCGAGGACACACGCAACGGACGTGGCCCGCGAAAAAGGCGAAGCCAGCAGCTCCTCACAGGCGCACACGGGAGCAGGTATGACCCAAAAGGAATCACAGCGAATGGCAAATCTGGAAGGCGAAGTGGACATCCTCAAAAAAGACGTCGAACAAGTGAAAGAGACGACAGGAAATATCTCACGGAGACTCGACGGAATGCAAAATTCCCTCGAACAAATGGAGGTATCACGCACGCAAGACAGTAACATACTGGCCATGATGGCACGGCACTTCAACCTGGATGGACAAGGAAAAGCCGAGGAGAAAAAGAGCACACCGCGAGGAGCAGAATTCAAGGCACCGGACCCGACCACCATACCAGCGACACCATCGGCAAAAGGCACGGGAGCACAATCCCAACGCAGTACCGACCCCATCCTGGAAACACCGGTTCGAGACCTGATGCATGATGCGTATGACGTGGATAACATGGGCACGGATACCAATACCCGCGGGGGAAAGCGCACAGAACCAAGCCCGCTGAAAATCGATTTCATGGGGCAGGCATTGGTGGAAGGAAAACGAGGATGGCTACACATACCACCAAAAACAGGCATTAACGAGTCAGCGGAGTGGGCAGCGGTGAGTTCCATGCTCACGGCGCAAGTGGCACCAAAACGCTGGTGGGCGGTGCACCTAGAAAAACCGGAGATGGCCCCTACCCTGATGGATGCTGAGGACTTCTACCTAGACCGCGAGGAGTCGGATTCGGCACTGGCCAGAAAAATGGGAGGCAAGCGCAGCCGGCGAGACACACCCTAAAAATCCCCAGACCACGATCCACACCGGTCCCCCAAGCAGGGAACGGCATACACACAGCGACCACACAGTAAAGAAGCGGGCCACCAACAGGCCCCCGGCAAAAGGCAGTCGAGTTCTTCAACACGCTGCAAAATGGCCCAAGGGAATAGACCCGATTTCCTGGACCACGAAAAATGGGCCCACCGTCCCGGCGAGTACCTACCCTCCGTGCTGACGTTCCTGCGAACCTGCTCTTCTTCGCCAACGCTCAGGCAATGGCTCGCCCCACATGGGGGACGACCACCCTTGGCAATCCCACTACCTCATGTTGAGGTACCAGCGGAAATCACTGCACAAGCAGCCGCGCACATCCGGCGTATACTACAGCACAGGGACACTGTGCGTAACGCGTGGAGGCGAAGACTGGAGGATACAATGGGGCAAGCAAGGAGGATCAATGCAGACGGACGCGATGGACAACCCAGACCAACTCTGTTCAATCACTCCCTTCCCGTAGACGAACTACACCCACTGCGGGCAATACTGCAGCCACTGGCACAGCATATCCAACAATCCCTGCACCTCGCACATTACTGGGACTGGTTCACACAGTCTGAGAACATTACCAGCTGGAGAACGGTGTCCCTGCAGGACCTGTATGATTTTGCCGAGGCCATGGCCAACATATACTTAGAGTACCAGGACACAGCCACGTTCACCGATGCCGGCTACTGGGCTGTACCCACACCATGGGCCGACTCCTGGATGCACACCTTCCGTCTGCAAGACATTGTCGGATTACCTGCCAGCGCGCGCACAACACACAGATTTGTTTGTACAGTACCATCTGAAAGGCTCATAGGAGGCATAGCACACGATGACTGGATTTTCGCCAGTCCTGCCCCCTGCAGAGCGCTATGGATTGTGCAGCCACCCCACACAAAGACCCTGGTACACACCTTGCGCGCACGCGTACACAGCCCACGTGACTTACACACCAGCGTAATAGTGATATGCCCCGACACACATCCCGTCCACCTGGAGCTATTCAACTGGTGGCACGAGTGCCCCACAGAGTGCTCCATTGTACTGACCGGGTCAGCACCAGCAATACCCTTCCTCTGGAGACAGGGACCGAGGGCACAGGTCACAGAGAAACTGGGTTTCACGATGTACTGGATCACGGGGCGGAAAGGGGACCAAAGCGTCACCCTGAACGATGTTATTTCACACACAGGAGCACTGGGCAAGCACAATGACCACCTGTTGCACCCCCTACCTAAGCACAAATGCCGGCACACCACGAGAGCGAGCGTCAGGGACCATTTCTGGCGCACCCTGCACACACTGGTGAACAGTGCACGGGAGTTTGGGACACACTGGACAGAACAGCACTGGGTAAAGCACCTGGACCAACTGAACACCCTACTGCGAGAGTCGCCGCAGCCCTGGCTGCGACGACTATGGGCATATGCTGACAAATGTGAGCACGCAGCACACACGGTGGGAGAACTAGGTATGTGGATATACGCTGTCTGGTCTGTGAAAACCCGCAGGGTGTACATAGGACAGACAGGTGCAATCAAATCACTGAAAAAAGTGGTCACACGATTCCTACAGCACAGAAGGGGTGCCAAATCCTGGCAGACCCTCTTCGGACGCAACGGAGTCAGGGGTTTGGGCAAGCTCTACCCCATCATGGCAAAGACAGGTTTGGAGTGGTTCGGTGTATTACCAATTGAAAAACTGCCCAAAGCGTCCATGGCGGACGGCAGGGAACAGTTCTGGTTCAGGAAACTGGCCCCTGTACTCAATGTGAAAGATACCATGCCCACAGACAGAAAATGGAAACTCCTCCTCCAAGGTAAGTTGGTGACACCACGGTATACCAAGGCACAGATTGCCGCCCTGATTCACCGCCTGGGCGACAGAATGCGCTCCCCCCTGCCCCCACACGAACAATTGCACATACTGACGATGGCAAAGAAATACTGTAGCGGACCGGTGAGGAATAAGTGCTACCAAAAGGTGGCACTGCGCCTGCGAAACGCACTGGGTCTGAGTCTACCGAACCATGTCAACCTGCGAGTCCCATGCATGCATAACCTCGAACGGTTTGGTATGCAAAAGGTCTTCACCTCACACCTGGATAAGTTACCCCTCCCACTGTACCTGCGTAAGTATCTGATATCAGTAAGTAAGACTGTGTACGTCCGCAACCCGACGGTGGCGGACCTGCTCAAAGGACACCCGCCAGCGGACACGCTGCGGGACATGCACGCAATTGTACATAGTGCTGAATGTGCCTGTGCCCAACTCAGCAAGCGCTGGGGCATACCACTGGTGGATGGGCACCTGTTTGTACGACATCCTGACCTCCTGCGGTCACTGTTTGGCAAGTATGCGCGCGTACTGACCCAAAACGCAAAAAACGATGTACACCCGTCATGGAAATCCGTCAAGCGGACGGTAGTACAGTCACTCCGCCAGCTTTTCGTGGCCGTGCTACCAGAAAAACAAGGGGAACAGGCGGTACGACAGTGCTACACTGACACGCTGTCAGCAGCGAGAATGGGGTGGAGGGAAAACAAAAAACTGACCCCCTGGTTCTTATGGGAACAAACAATGCGAGACATGGCCACACAGTTCGGGCCAGACTGGAAGTTTGAGATCGTCGACAAAAATGGAGGCCAGTTATCCGCACACTGCTGGGTAGGGGCCATGAAGGACATGCTCCGGAACTTGTCCGACGAAACACAGTTCCGGCTGGTGGGTGAATTCCCGTCAGCACATGAAGCACGCGCACAGGCCATGACCATTCTCAGGGAGCACGCACACGCACACAATCTGAAAAAATACTGGAGCCAAGGGAAAAAGAAGGGGCCACCCACAACGAGATTTCTGGGGAAAAACAAGTTTGATGAGCTGAAAGGATGGGGCTACCCCCCTGCACACTTCATGCTACACCACATCCCTGGTGACGTATGGCATCAGCATGTTGTACCTTACTTGACAGATCAGCCCAGGCACCTGTTTGCACTGGTCACAGCGAACTCCCACATTCTGGGAATGTTCATGACCGAATTTCTGGGCCGACCGCGCTATGAGGCGCTGGACGCCCTGTACTGGAGACTGCGCAAGCTGCAATGGACCCTGGGCACAATCACCCACCCAGCGCTACAACCGTCCCCAGAGCTATACGCCCACATACGCAGACACACACCCACACTGCTGTCACCCCCTGCACCCGAGCCCCTTGCCACACGCATTGTCTTCTCCCATTACCGCCACCCTTTGCGCGCCAGAGGTCGCATCATCGGTCGGTGCCTGAATTTGTTAATCACTGAGAGCTTGAAATATGTGCCCAGCCTGGAGATGGAGCACTGCAAAGATGTGCTAGGCATGGTAAGGTATTGGAACGCCAGCATCGCAGAAAAGTGGAACGCAGGGGAGCTGAAAGATACAGAAATTGAGCTCTTCGAGTTGGATATAAAATCAATGTTCCCATCACTGTCCAGAGAAGGGGTCTGGGATGCACTGCAGGACCTACATGATGCCGTGCTACGTGGACGAAGGGCGAACAGGGGCAGAGGCCAGGAGTTACGGTTTGCCATAAATAAACTTGACAGAAAATTGGACAGAATTGGGTCAGGGGCGCCAGAGTGTTACACGAATGCCAGGTTCACTGAAGTGAAAGACTTCCTCAGGTTTGACATTTTTCACAATGACATTTTCGTCATTGGCAATGCTATATATGAACAAATTAAGGGTATTGCCATAGGGGGCACCATTTCTGCCCCCTGCGCCAATGCATTCTGCCTCATGCGAGAACACCGTTTCTACTCCCACGTCCTACCCTTCGCGCCTGAGGGCCCACAGGCTATTCACCCCTGTGAACTGCCGGGACAGCCTGCCCGCTTCCGTGACAATAACATGGGTGTAAAATACCGGTCCACTTCCGTGCAGACATTGCAGAAATCATTCGAGGAAATGTACGATCTGAAGCTCCAATATGAAGGTGGGGGGGACACATGGACATTTTTGCAAGCCCAGGTCACAGTAGTACCGGCAGCAAGATGCCAGGACACAGGTATGACGACGGCACCACCTTATCTGAGACTGTCGCTGGCGGATAAAGGACAGAAGTACCACACGGCGCACCAGCGACTGCGGAGGTTTCCTGATTGGTACAGCAGTAAAGCAAAGCGCACACTGAGATCCCTCACACCGGCGATGGCAAAAAACTGTGCATATTACAGGGACACAAAGCAGGATGCGATGCACAATATGCAGCAGGCGTTCAGTGACCTGCAAAACAAAGGGTATCCAGAATCATGGTGGAAACACACACTGTACCAAAGGCTTGCACGATGGGGACTACCGGTGCAAGAATGGCGAGAGACCAGGTGAGCAGGCACCACACAGCACAGCACAACCAGTCACAGCGAAACACAGCACGGCACAGCACAACACGGCACAGCAAGGCACAGCACGACACGGCACGGCACAGCACAGCACAGCACAACACAGCACAGCACAGCACAGCACAGCACACACGGAACGACAGCTGGTCCACGAAAAAAGACCAGGTGAGCATATGATGTGTATATCCACATACACGTTGTACATGCATACGATATTGAATGCCCTTGCACATGAATAGCTACCAGCGGGATGTCACAGTCTATGCGCTGGGTGGCCATTCAAGTGCCCTGCCTTGTTCTGAAAACAGATTGTTTGTTTATGTTAGCGCCTGCTTGGCTCTTTTGCTCCGTGTGCGCCTGAAGAGGTACAAGGTTTGGCTTGGGTAAATCAAGACTGGGATTGAGATTACCTCTAGCAACTCGAAGATGTAGTTGCTGAGAACCAGGGGGTCTCGCTTGTCCGCCATGAAGGGGGACTTATGGACAAGGAGTCCAAAGCCCACACCATGTTCAAAGCGGGTCGCCACAGGGCTCCTCACATTGGCATCACCCATCGTAAACCCCTTAGGACCGCCAAGGCGACGGACCCCAAGGAGCTTTTGATGGTGCTCGCACCAAGCGTGGGCAGCAGCAAGGGCCATTAGGAAGAATATGAAAGCTTTGAGAGCTAAAGCGAAAAGGGGAAACATAAAATGAAGCGCGATAACCTACGCGATAACTCGCGCGATAACTAGTTATCGCGCGATAACCCCCGCGATAACCCCCGCGATAACTAGGTTATCGCGCGATAACCCACGCGATAACTAGTGCTCTAACCCCGTTCTAACCCCGTTCTAACTAGTTAGAGCACACAAAGATCAAATCGCAAAAAGTGCAAAACGGGCAATATCGAGCAAACGAAACATGGAAGGCACATTGTTGCATCATAGTGCACCCATGTAACATGTGAAATTCCGGGTTCCAACCATATTAACAACACCCAAAATTGGGGGGGTTCCGCACCACGCCCTAGAACGCTGCATCCCACATTGGAAGGCGCAAATCTAGAAAATTCATCCCTCATTGCCTCTCCATGTTGGGTCACCCGCAATGAAAGTGTCTTGAAAGCACGCTCCAAACGAAGGAATTCACCTTTCAAAGCCTGAATAGCTAATTCAAATGAACCCATTGGATCAAGTACTCCCTCATCCGAATCGCTCACAGGATGTCGGATCCCTTGAATCAATTGCAACTTATCATTGAGCAAATCCAACTCACCACACAATTGTTTACGCGTAACCAAGTCACTCACATTTTTTTCCAAGTCGCCCAACCTTCGTAGAATCAATGTTGAATCAAATGTTGGATGTGGAGACACGCCACACCTCAATTCGTTCTCCAAGCAGCCCAAACGACGTTTGAGCTCTTCATGTTCGTTTGCTTGATCTAAAACACGAGTGAGCCGTGTCTCCACCGACTGCAAATCTGTTTGCAATGAGAACTTGCGCTCACCGACGGCTAACTCAAATTTTTGTTCCAAGACCGAAACTCGGTCCTCAATGCTTGCCAAACTCGACTCATCAAGGCGTGGGGAGGACCCACACCTAATTTGCCGCATTTCATCTTCCAAAGAATTCACTCGCTTCATCAAAGAATCTTCATGCAAAAATCTTTGTCGCCGAAACTCCTCCATCTCTCTTTATATCCGTGGCATAGGCACGAGGATATCCGCAGATATCCGTGGTATATAACACGGGATATCGCAGCGGTGATATCCCGTGTTATATACCACGGATATCTGCGGATATCCCGGGTTATATACCACGGATATCTGCGGAGGAACCTAAGGAAGAGAAGGCCTCTAATAGTGCTACTTTGTCTCCAAAGCGTGAGGTGGTGTGTGTTAGCCTCAGTCCAGTTAAAGCACAAAAGAAACGAAAGGAACAGACACCCTCTCCATCCTCTGCAAGGATTACCATTGATCTCACTGCGGAGGAGGAGTATGCCTCCTTCCCTTTGACACAATTGAGTGAGAGGGAACCATCTACATATGAGCTCAATGAGAAGGAGAGCATTGTATATGAGCGTGAGATGTACCGTGTATGGGCAGCCCCGGCAACACCTGCCAAGGCCCCAATGAGCCAGGATTTGTCAGCTGTTCCATCACCATTTGCTTAGGCCATGTTTGAAGAGCAACCCAAAAAAAAGGTGAAAAAGGAAGTGCAGGTGAAAAAGGAAATGCAATGCTACCGTTGTGATTATCCCATCAAAAAGAATGCATGTGGTGGCCAACGACCTGTCACATGTGACATTTGCCATGCTGTGTATCATATGTCTTGTGCCAAGCTCAGGTTTCCTCCGAAGCATGGTTCCTCGGCCTGCGAATCTTGTGTCACCGAAATGATTGGCTCCCAGTAGAGCATCTATATGTGCCTAACTGTTCCATGGTTGTAGAGAGCTTGCTTGAAGCTCTACGAAAGAAAGCTCGTTTCGGATTTGTTCTACTCCAAGTGGTGTTCACAAACGTGTTTTGCATGTGTCTCCTATGCAAGGGTGTTCATGGGGAGTGTGCAAGGATGCGCGCTAATATCCTGTGGTTATATACCACGGATATCTGCGGATATCCTCGTGCCTTAATGCCACGGATATAATATTTGTGCCTAATAACACGGATATCTGCGTTGTATCCTGTGGCATATACCACGGATATCTCCCTCCGGTCGATATCCGTGGTATATGCCACAGGATACAACGCAGATATCCGTGTTATAGGCACAAATACTGTATAGAACACACTCTGAAACAAGGCGAGAGAGATCGGGCATTGGGGAACCTATCGGCCCCTCACTTCCCAATCTACGGATCTCACCTTGCAAACGAGTATGCTCATGTTGTAAATCTTTCAAGACGGAGTGTAGTTTTGTAATTTCTTGTGTAGAGCGATGTTTCTCATTTTGCAATAAATTAGCAAGAGCGTCCACCTCTTGTTGAATTGTTGGTAAACGCCTCTCTTGAAGAGTCAAACGATCGCTCAACTCGCCCACACTAGATTGCAAATTCTCAAGTGTGGGAAGAATTTTTTGGCGACGAAGATATTTTTGAAATTCACTTTGAATGGTGTTAGGAATGTCAACCAACATTTGTTCATGAGAATCAAGCTTTTCATGTGCATTTTTTATAGTGGCATGCAAAGAGAGAATATCACGTGCAACTTGCTTATAATGATCCCTTAATGCATTCACTTCGCGAGAAACATTCTCCAATTTACACAAAACTGAAACCGAATGGTCCATGGCCTTCTCTACCTTATTGTTGGTCTCCATTGCGAACAACCCAAGGCGATCTCCTTCATGAACAATGGTTTTGATACGGCCTTCTAAACTCCCCAAATACTCATCAACCTGCACGTTGAATTCATAGAGAGATGATAGAGTTTGACCCAAAGCTTGAACATATTGTTCGAGTTGAGGTATTTTGCCTTCACTATCCGACGAACGAACGGCACGAACAATCTCGATCGCCGCTCCATCAGGGCGCACAAACCGAATTCTTTCCATTCTATTAGCCGACCCAAAATCCCAAGCTGCATGCTCCATTCGTGGATGCTGATTGCGTTGTTCACGACTCGGACTTTCGGAATGAGGTACCACTACAAAAACAGTATATTAATGGTTTCCCAAAAGGCTTTACTTAATACTTATTACTTTTTTTTTTTAATTCATCTTGAGGTGTCCCTACTCCTTACTTATTTTTTAATGTTCCCGCTTCTCCCTTACTTAATATGACCCATACAAGCAGAAAGCCACGAGCACAACAAAACATCGTCCCATTTGATTGCCGAATTGATGTGCCGAAGAGTGCTAAGTGTACTGTGGTTACAAAGTGATTTACAGTATAATAACGTCGACGAAAAACGAAAATGTAAAATGTAAATGTTAAAAAAGAATAATGTGGCCGAAAAATGGATAATGTAAAATGTTATTTTTTAATCGACGGGGGTCTCGGATAATGTAATTGGATGTTTTTCTCAATTTTTGCTTCGGCGCCTTCGGCGCCCCATGTGGACTCCAAATACCATTCCCAATGTAATAATAGTCCAAAACACGAAATTCGCAAATTGAAGTCTGTTGCTGCGCAGAACTGTGCTCCGCGATCGCTCCGATCCCTGCAGGCCGCGGCGCCGATGCTGAAAATGGGCGCCGATCGCCGATCGGAATCGCACCAATGTTTGCCAAGTCGTACCCGAGCGCGCTAGCCGCTAGGGTACTCCCTCTAGAGCTCGCGCACATCACCTGTATAATGTTAACGTAAATGTAAAGTAAATAATAATGCTCAGCACCGCATACTGTAAAGGTAAATTAAAAAAATAATGATGCAGCCGGAATCGGGCGCTGTTACTGTAAATCACTTTGTAACAACAGTAGTTAACCGGAACCTTTGTCTGCCGCCCTCCACGAGTGGTGTAGGTGTTGATATCGTCGTCAGAGTGAGACCAGTGTCGTAAATTCTCGTCGAAAAAAAAAATTGTTTTCTTGCTGCGCAAAAACATACCTTCAGTTCCGTTCCTTGCCGCTGCGCCAGATGTCGCTGTTCTGTCGCCGTTACTGAATTACGATTACTGAAGTTTTAATGGCCGCGCACGCCCATTACTTAGGTTAGTTTACTGAATTTTAATCATTATCGGGGGCGTCCGGATTACTGTTACTGATTTAACTTTATTTCCACAGTAATTGTAGTGGTGCGACTTGTCCATCGCCATCCATGATCATGCGCTCCATTGAAGCTATAGTACGAGGCGACCCGAAAATTCGAAATCACGTCAATCGGAATCGAAGAGATCCAACAATGGATGCAAAATTACGGCAATGATGTCGATTTGTCAAAAACACCAATAATACCGTCGAACTTCGTCAATTCTGAAATCTCGACAGCAGTGCTGGGTTGACTCAGTCAAGTCAGTCACGAGTCACGGTTTTTTGACTCAGTCAAGACAAGTCACCAGTCACGCGCATACTCCCCCTAGTGAACAAGCCGGGGGAAGGAGCAAAGGCAACAAAGCAGCACAAGACGGGGTCGGAGTGTGTCTCTTGTCGCCGGCACTGTTTTTTGTAGTAGGCAGTTGGTGTAGAGTGCAACGCATAAATCATGCTTCATCAAGAACAAACGCTGTGCATCGGCAGCGCGACGTGGTGCGCGCCGCCTTGCGTTCTGGACCCTCAACCCTATCTCTCACCCTCTTCAAAGACTGCGATACAGCGGCCGCTCCAAGGCGTGGCGATGAGCGCCAGCCGCGCAGCATAAGCACTTTGGTAGGCTTAGGCCTTGCTTTGGGTGGGGGGGTGGGTCCAACCCCGTCTTGTGCTGCTTTGTTGCCTCTGCTCCTTCCCCCGGCTTGTTCACTAGGGGGAGTATGCAAAGGCGCCTCTGCAGCACAAGACGGGCTTGGAGTCGTGTGCACCGCCAAATGTGCATTGAGCACTGTCGCGGCTGTGTCCACGGCCCCAAGCCGGTTGTGATGCTTGCAATACGCTTCGTAATTCGCCCACGACCCGATTTCGCACGAAATATCGGGGGGCAAACTCATGTGCTTATGAATCAGCTTGCCAGCGCCGCGTGTGGTGTGCGGCTTGTACTGAGTAACATCTACACCGTGTGTGTGCAAAATTTAGTTGGTTAGCGCGCCGACGCGATCACTAGACAATGCGTCGTGCGGCTTCACCAAACCGATGAGCAGGGGCCCCCGCGGGGCGCCCTCGGGTGTGATATGCATGTACCGTACAATAAGGTGCAAAGGGCAAACAGTGGGATGGTTAGGCAACACCATCATGCGTTCCCAGCGGTATGACAACCAACCTGCAATGTACAGCTCGCCGCTTGGGCCCTTGGCCCAAAGACGACGCAAATGCGCCAAATCGACGCTTCGATAAAGATGGAGCAATCTCCAAACAATAATCAAGCGATTGCGGACTTGTATTCTACAACGAAAATTCACGGGTTGCGAAATGAGCGCCCGTAACACCGTGGTTCCACACCAAAATGCAGCGTATTGTGGAGATGACGCATTCCACTGCTGCTTCATGGCCCTGATGGCCAATCAAAACGTATGGTAGTCATGGAGGGAAACATGACAATCGCGGCGTAAGCGGAGCGTGCCTGTGACATAGAGTGCTGAAATAGCATGCTTAAAACAGAAACCACTTGTGTCTTCCCGATGCCAGGAAAGGGAAAACCGAGTTCGCACCCCAACTTGAAAAAGAGAACAAATGCGCTATTGTAGCGCTTCAAAGACTTGTCACGTTGCGATAAAAATTGGTCAGCCGCTGCCGACGTGTACTCGGCTGCGAGCAATTGTTCCCTTCCACATAGGCGAAAATCACATCCCATCGCGGGGCGGGCAATGGCGCGCGCGATGGTGTGTCGAATATCCCCGGGCACCGTTTTTTGAAAAATATCGGGCAATTCGGCTCGAAGAGCCGTAGTAGTAGGGGCCACCACGGGGCAGCCCGCCAAAACGGCACTACTATTAGAACCATGAGAAGTGGGAACTCGGACAAGCGGTTGAGGAAGGGGTGGATGATTTTCCAAGGGGGATGGGCGTAGGCAAAGCGGATCCCTTGGAGAGACACTTGAAGCGTGTCCGTCAGCACTTGGTGAGGGTGCGACGTTGGCCACCGGCAAGCAAACTTCTTGCACTTGGCGCTCTCCGGCGTGGCAAACAGGTCTAAATGAGTCGTCCCCAGCGCCCGTGTGATGCGGTGAAAAATGTTGTCCGAGAGGACGACTTCTCGCACATCTATAGTCCGTCGGGATACTATATCGGCTGGGTTGGCCGCTGATGGTACCCACTCGGGTCTGATTTGCACGTTGCGTGCCCAACACCACGCGAACATCTCGCGGACCGCGTCGTTCAGCAGCCGGAGGCGTCCGCCTTGACGCGGCAAATAAGCAAAGGCCGTGGAATCGTCTACTAACAAATGCACTATGTCACCGGGTTGAGCGAAAGATTGAAGAGCCAAAGCACTAGCGTGCAATTCTTTTAAATTGATGTGAATGTGCTTAGGCACGTAACGATGTGCCGTGCGCTGCGTGTGCAAATCAATAGCGCCCCATTGAGTGTCGGACGCGTCGGCGGCCAAGCGCCTATTGGAGGGCGCTCCGAACATGGGGCGCCCTTCCCAAGAGCTCAAGTGTATTTTACATAGTTTAACCTGTTCGTGCACGGTGGAAGGGACGGGTAAATGCTTGTCATAACCGTGAAAGCGACTTAGTTGAACGAATTCAACTAGCGCGTCGGTCAACAACCGCAAACCGGGAAAACACACAAGCAAGGATCTCACCTTGCCTAGAATGGAAGCGGCGGATCGCACGGAGATGGAGGACTTGGTGAGCAATTTGCCCAACTAATTACGATAGCCTTTCCTCTTTTTCTCGGGAATGGAAACAAGGCCCTGCTCGAAATCGACATCAATTCCTAGAAATTCTAAGTGTTGTGTTGGTGGCACACACTTTGGCTCATTCACCAAAAACCCAGCATCGTTCAAAGTTTGGTGAACAATGTTCCAATGCGCAATGCACTCATCGTGCGAAGATGCAACAATCAATAGATCATCTAAATAGCCGTACACCGTGATTCCCTGAGACCGCCAATGCTTAAGCAATACTTTCACAAAATCGGTAAAAACTTGCGGCGCCACATTGACGCCGAATCTAAATCAAATCTAAAAATGGTGTCGTCGAAGGAAAACCCGGTGTAGCGCGCGAACTTGTCACTCAAAGGGACGTGAAAGTATGCATGCTTAAGGTCTACCTTTGCCCCCCATTGTCCTTTGCGAACGGCGGGGAACACATGTCCCCAGTGATCGACGCGAAAATGGAAAACCGGAATTCTAGAATTTGGCCTACGAAGGTTAGATATGAAACGAGCTTTGATTTTTGCTCCCAAAATTGTTGTTTCTTCCTTGAGAACGATGAACCATGGAAAGAAATAATCCACATCGCGCCGTGCGCAACGCCGGATGGCACCAATTTCTTCATATTCATATATCAATTTCCGTGCATGGAAATATTCAAGCGAAGCCCCATAATAGGGACAAAGTGGTGGCGCCCTAGATACACAATGAGGTAAATGTACCTGGTAAAGCAGCCCGTTGTCCAAAATATCGAGAATGCGCGGGGGGGCGTGCCTCTTCCACCACGCGCGGCGTTGGCGAAGTCGGGCGGGGATGGGGACGCCGGAGTAGTCATGAGCTACTGCTGCTTGGTGTGTTTGCTTGACTGGAGCCGGCACCTCGGGAACTGTAACCCGATTGGCGGTATCCTTTTCCACCTTTGCCTCGGCCTTTTCCACCGCTCCGATAATTTTGTCGGGCGTTGTTGTTGTAGCGCCCTTGGCCTTGATTGTTTTGAGGCATGTTGCGAAAGGCTGAAGAATAAGAAGAAGCCTTGTTCACCTTTTGATTGTGGGCGGCTAATGCTAAGTCCTCTTTGGAAAATAACGGGTTCTTGAAAGACATAGAGAAAAGTTTATAGTGTTTTCAGCACTGTGTTTTTGCTTCTCCTGCTGCTTGCTGTTGCTGTAGGGTGTCCTGCTGCTTGTTTTGGGAGATGAAAAGCTTTTGTTTGTTGTAATACAGTAAAGCCAAGTCAATCCAGGATAGCCCAAGCCAGAAGTGTGCAAGGAGAAGAGAATTCAGGATCAAAGCATGAAGGGCTGCAGTGTAGACAGTGAAAGATGATTGGATATTCACAGGAACTGCAACTCAGGTCACAAATGAATGCATATTCACAAAGATAGCTGAAATGTTTTGGGAAAAGAGTTAGAAAACTGCCCCATGGTCACTCTCTCTCCATAGTGCTATCTCAGGAGATGTGCACTCTTTGTTTTGGGTCCCATATGTGCTGAGGTGGCAGGGCATGTGGCGATGAGGTCACTGCCATGTCACATGGGATCTTCCTACTTAGCTAGGCTGACCGGGAATTGAGCCCAGGACCTCTCAAAAAGAGGTGTCCAGCCCCCTAGGGTGTATACCACTAGGGCAGATAAGTATTCATGGAAAAACATAGATAAATCCATAGGCTCTACCTTAGATATGTCAGTGCTCAGTCAACTCAGGAAAAGATGTTTTACTTCACATTGAAAGGGGATTAAGGGGTCCACTCCATGTCCTGATTGGGTGTTTGGTTCCATAGGTCAAAATGTGTTATCACCACTTTTGGTGGGACCAATACTAAGATAAAAATGCATGGATGCTCAGTGCATCTCTAATACAACTAGAGTATGTCCCAAAGCATTGGAAAAGCACTTTTTCTTACTCCCCCCTTGTGCTGTGGTGGCCACCACTGTCGCATTTTAGGAAAAAGGGAATTTTTCTTGGCCTTTCCTTGGTTTCCACATCTACTTTAAAATACCTACAGTTTCCCTCACACTGAAAAATGGGCGCTCACCATGGCTGGCGCTCTTTTGCTGCTCTGATTGTATCATATCCTACAGAAGACTCAGCGCTCATGGCGCTGCCGGGGCTCCTGTGGCTTGGTTGGGTTAGTATGGGAGCATGCCAAACATGTGCATATGCATCCCTCCCTCCAAGACGCAGCGTCGACACAAACCCAACGCAAGACACAATATACACACTCGCATGGGTTCTCGTAAACCTGCTGGCGACCTGTGACCTGTATTAGGGCGAAGGGAGTCTCAAAAGAATTAAATTTGCCCCTTGGTGGGGTCTTGGTTCTGCTCAGTCTCTCCAGGCACCTGCGTTTCGGCCCGAACACGGCCTACTCAGCGAGGCTGCGCGTGGGTATCTGCAGAGGCAGGAATGGGAGAATTATGGACGAATCCACGCAAAAACGAAGCGACGACACCAAAATCCGTCAAATGACGGCGTAGAATTTTTCTGAAACAACACACCTGAGCAGAATCCAATTGTGCATCAGAAGCACATTTTTATAGAAATTATAGTCATCTCTGGATTTTTTAAATCCAGAAATTCATACGCATAAAATGGCGGCGCGCAGGAGCGGCTCCTAGCGAAGCGCCGGAAAATGGAGAAATAATGGAATTATAAACGTATGTCTCACGTAGTCTTGAAAATGACGAGACACACATTAATAAATAAACATACAGATTCCACCCACACTAATAGAAGCTTCAAAAATTCAAGAATTCGACAATCAACGAAAAAGACTTCAATGAATCAGGTATAAACTACAGGTATGCTCGTCTCGTATGCCGCATACACATTGCTCGTCTCGTGTCTCCGTGAACGAGCCTTGTAGCAGCGCTAACAAAGATAGAACGCGATAGAGGGATTGATTAGAAAGATTGCAGATGATTAGCGGTCAGATCAGGGTGATTAGACATACACACAAGTGCATTGCAACGTTCTTCGCGTGCGCCCCTCACTTGCTCTCTCTCTCCAGCGGTAGGTAAGGTGAGTAAGCCCAGGCGGGGCCACCCCCTGGTGGAGTTCGTGATTGGTGTTGAGATGGGCAGGTGTGCCCAACAACGTCGCGCATACTCGTGCATGCACACACGCATTAAAGGGTAGGCCACGCGAAGTGCGCACGGTAAACCTTGTTTAGGCTACCCAGGGGCTCCTCGGTACGTTCTTTAAGAGAACCTGAGGAGTCCCTTAACGCTTGCTTGCTTGATAAGGGTAGCTGCTCCTGCAGCGTGTTTGCGGACAGTTGCGGCAGTCACACGCGCGCACTTCAGATTGTCGCATAGTGCTGCGCATTACGTAATGTAGATAAATGAAAGACGCTCAGATATTGTGTGTTTGTATGTTACAATTATCGAGATATCATGATTGTTGTATTATCATGTTATTCAGGGACTATGAAAGGTCTTAGGACAAAATCAGAACTGCGTCCCTGATTTGAAGGATTGGTGTTGTGCTCTGGCCTGCTACAATTTTGTCCTAACTGGGAAAATTTTCGGACAACGTTGAGGTTGAGTTTGCGAAGAATTGTGGCCGCTGTGGAGAAGTTTAAAGCAGCAGAGCAGGACGCAGACATCTGCATTTACGTCCGAAGTTCGGGAACAAATTTTTTCCCCCTTTCACCGAATATATGCACAGGGCAGTGCTACAACCCGCCGAAGAGGACAAGTTGAGGAGTCCAAGTCGGACAAGTCGGGTTAACGTTACAGAAGCAGCAGACGCGACAGCATGCTCGACGGTGAACACCAGCGAAAGCTTCGCAACGTGCTGCAGGAGTTGGGGACAGAAGAGTCTTGGTATGCAACTTCCGTTCGTGAACGTGAATATCATGAAGGGGCCTTCCTGAGGATGTGTCAGGCTGTAGCGCTAGGCGACGCGTATGATCCAGCGCTGGATTTGGGTTTGCCGCCAGTGTTGGGTGGGCCAAGAACGTCAAGGCCCTGGGAAGAAAAAAGCTGCAGCGTTCGAGGACTTCGTGTGTTACGAGCGCTGGGTTGCGCTCAGAAAACAGCGCTGACGAACGACGCTGGGTGCAGCGCTGACGAAAGAGTTCAGCGTCAGCACAAAGATGACAGCACAAACCAGGCGGCGTCCACGAAAGAGTGCCCAAGTCGTCCCGAAGGTTTGGAGTTTGCGCAAACGCAGGCTGGCGCGCACGAAGCGACACCGCTGAGATCCACGAGTGGCGCCACGGAAGAGAGGCCGACGCGGGGATCCACGAGTGCCAGTGGGACAACACAACCGCGGACACGAGGACTTCGAATCCGAGGACGACGACGAAAGGAAAAGGCGTCGACTTGAGGGTGATATAAAAAATTTTTCTAAAGGTTCTCCGTTGTGGCGTGTGTTGGTTCGCGCTTTTTGCAAGTTTGGCCAGTTTTGGGCCTGAATCTCGCTGAAATGAGCTGAATGTAAAAGTGACTTTTGTCTCAGCGACCAGTTTTGGTCAGACGAGCACTGTTTTGTGCTCTAAAGGTTGCAGGAACATGCACCTTTGCCTTGTTTTTGGCGCTGTTGATGAGTCTGACTGGAATTTGAATTTCTGGCATATATGCACGGGAGTGCGCTCCTAGCGTTCGAGTGCTTGCGCTCACGCGTGTGTATGCACATCCACGGTGTTTGAGTGCGTGCGCTCTGCTGTGTGTGTGTGTACCAGTGTATTGAGGATCTTGGAAGTGGAGTTGTGACTGATCCATTAGATCAGGTGCGTGGGTCTCACTGAAACAGTAGTGAACGACACACACAGCGCAAGGGTTGCGTCAGGGTGTGTGTTTGTGTTCTGCATGGCAATATGCCAGTACGGGTTTGCAGCACACCAGCACTGCATTATGTAATGTATCGGTGACCAAATAAAGAGGGTGGGCCACCCAAAGAATGGGCAGGGCCCTACTAAAGGTTACACCAGCTTGCTTCCTCCTCCTTGCCTATTTTTCAGGTTCATCAAAGAATCACAAGAGTTCAACAAGTCAACAAAGTCAAAATGACGTTGCCATGGTATGCCACCATTTTCTTTGGGTTCCACGCCTTTTTGCATTTGAGGCCAACCATTGTGACTTCTGCTCAGGAGTCCAATCAGCATCAATAAAGACAAATGAAGGATCCAGAGAACGAATCTCAGAAGTAATCTAACTCATATATGACTTCAGTGAATGGGCTTTGTATATTAGCATTCATGTCTGTTTGTTTGAAGACATTGCGTTGTGATGCACAGAGATTTGCATTTGTATGTGCAAGCACTTGCCTGGAGCCCCACTGAATTTTGTAAAATAGACTTCTGAGATTTTTCAGCGTCGGATCCCCATCACCAAAGACACCCATTACAAGAAAACAGTGGAACCGGTGGTATACAAACATGCAACATGAAATTTTTTTTTTTGCATAAAAAGACAATATCAGTTTTGTTTTGGTTGTCAAAGCTTTTGGGTGTGACTGCCACTCTTTTATATAACAAACAAATTGTGGCTCAGCCCAATGGTACAAGGGTATCATTGAGCTTGGGAGGGGAGTGCGGCAGTCACACGCGCGCACTTCAGATTGTCGCATAGTGCTGCGCATTACGTAATGTAGATAAATGAAAGACGCTCAGATATTGTGTGTTTGTATGTTACAATTATCGAGATATCATGATTGTTGTATTATCATGTTATTCAGGGACTATGAAAGGTCTTAGGACAAAATCAGAACTGCGTCCCTGATTTGAAGGATTGGTGTTGTGCTCTGGCCTGCTACAACAGTGTATTATAGGTCACACTGAGAAGGGTATAATACCTGGAGTGTGGCTTGGTTCCTCCGCCGCAAACGCCCTTTCATTTGCCTTTGTTTTACAGGTGGGCAGGTAGGGTGATTGGTGCAGCAGCATTTTTTTATGCCCTGCTAAACAGGGGCGCAGATCACACAAACAAGTAACTCCCCTCTGCCTGTGGCAGAGCAGGGAGTCCGACTCCATCGACATCTGCGCCGTGCACGCAAGAGCACCTCTTCCCTCCAAGCCCTAGGAGGGGAAACGCGTTGTGGCGTCCCCTGTTAGGCCACAGTTGCTTAGCAGCGCTGTGTTCTCTTGTCATTTCACAGGAGGGTCGCTAGGACCCACGACACCTTTGCCTTCGCAACGCCCAGTAGAGTGTGCGTGTAGGAGTGGTAGTCCTGTGTGGGGGCTAGAGCCAGTTGCCCAGTGCTCGCCCACCAGGATGGTGCCACTGTAGGGTGTGTAGGACCTGTAGTGCGTGTGTCACTGTCCCACCCTTTTCCTGCAATTTTAGCAGGGTTGGTGGGCTGTGGCAGTGGTTAGGTCAGTGTTTTGGCCACATAGCAAAACGGCGTTTTCATGCCTGCATAGCTTTTGGCCACCCCTCCCTGTAGTAGACAGATAGGTAGGGAAAACAATACCTGGATTAGTACGCTGGGTATTCCCCAAAGGTTTTGCGCCAGCACAGAAATTGGGCGCTTAGGGGAGAGGAGACCCGGGGCGTACCCCGTGGCATCAATAAGCCAACCCTCCGGGTTTAGCAAGGGCGCAGACTTGGGTATGATTAGGACACCACTTCAGTAAGAAAAAGTGCTTTTCCATTGCTTAAGGACATACTCTAGTTGTATTAGAGATGCACTGAGCATCCATGCATTTTTATCTTAGTATTGGTCCAGCCAAAAGTGGTGAGAACACATTTTGACCTATGGAACCAAACACCCAATCAGGATATGGAGTGGACCCCTTAATCCCCTTTCAATCAGAAGTAAAACATCTTTTCCTGAGTTGACTGAGCACTGACATACCTAAGGTAGAGCCTATGAATTTATCTATGTTTTTCCATGAATACTTATCTGCCCTAGTGGTATGCACCCTAGGGGGTTAGGCACCTCTTTTTGAGAGGTCCTGGGTTCAATTCCTGGTCAGCCTAACTAAGTAGGAAGATCCCATGTGACATGGCAGTGACCTCATCGCCACATACCATGCCACCTCAGCACATATGGGACCCAAAACAAAGAGTGCACATCTCCTAAGATGGCACTATGGAGAGAGAGTGATCCTGAGGCAGTTTTCTAACTCTTTTCCCAAAACATTTCAGCTATCTCTGTGAATATGCATTCATTTGTATCCTGAGTTGCAGTTTCTGTGAATATCTAATCATCTTTCACTGTTTACACTGCAGCCCTTCATGCTTTGATCCTGAATTACCTTCTCTTTGCATACTGTTGGCTTGGGCTATCCTGGATTGAGTTGGCTTTACTGTATTTCAACAAAAAAAAGCTTTTCATCATCCAAAACCAGCAGCAGAACACCCTACAGCAACAACAAGCAGCAGGAGAAGCAAAAACACAGTGCTGAAAACACTATAAACTTTTCTACTTCTGCGGCTTGCTCTCAGGACCTTAGGAATAGCACACTCACAGATACGCTTTGGCAGGTAAGGGTAAGGTTCAGTCCCTAGCTTTAGTCTCGGAGGCAAGCGTCTCAGCGAGCCTTAGCAACTCACCAAGGCTGTTCTGGGACAAGTAGTCCACCAGAACTGAGTTTAGGCGTCCCTCAGGTAGAACAAATGCAGAGAAGGGCTCCCAGGTGGCCTCTTTGACTCCAAACCCTTCCCAGAGGGTGAGGAAGCGCCAACCCTGGCGATAGCGGTGGCGTAGGACAGACTTCACCAGGTAGAAGCCCTCCTTAGCCATCTCCTCGGCGTTCATGTCGGGGAGTTCACCTTCAACTTCCATAGGGCTGGCAGCCCCTTGTAGGTCCAGAGCGGCGATTTCCTCGTCGTTCAGCTCCCACTCCTCCCCACAGAGGTCTTCAGGATCATGGTAGCGCTTCAGGTGTTGAGCAGCGCACACCAGGGTCCCCCCTAGACGGGGAGAACACCGCACGGTGATACGGTGTCCATCCTTTTCTGGTAGCAAGAGGCAGCCTGTCTCTGTGCACCGGCAGCGACCCCGCGCCGTACAACCAGTGCTCCGAGCAGGCAAACATAAGCAGAAGGGTGGATTAAGATGGATCCAGGAAGAGTGGACGCCGAGGTGAACACAGCGCCAGCGCCAGAGACACCGGCAAGGCCGGCGCCTGACGCTGTACCTTCGGTGGAGCCCTTACATGGGCCAATGGATACGGCGGAGGACTCCTTGGATGGCCTCCAGACGGCCTTTGGGGCCCTGTCGGTGAAGGAAATGGTCTCTCAGCCTCAGCCTGTGAAGAGGAAGAGAGGAAACGAGAGCGAGAAGGATGCTGGAGAAGGAGCAGACGAAGGAGAGGAGCAAGGGCAAGACCCGACGGATGTCCCTACCTTCGAAGGCGCACCAAGCGCTTCTGACCTCCAAGCATCACCCTCTCCCATAACCACCACACACCCAGCCGCCGCTACATCCACTTCCACAACCAACCAGCCTATGGCAGAGGGCACAGGCTTTACTGGCATGCCTCACTACCCCGCCTATGGCATGGGCCCACCTACCACTGCGCTCCTTGAGGCAACTACTGCCAGTGAGCCGGTGGCTTCCAGCTCTGCGCCGCGTTGGTATGCGGCTGACCATCCCCATCCACTCCACGCCACTGGAACCTACATGGAAGTTCCTGGGTATGCTCCTGGGTGTGCACCTGGGTATGCACCCCTGAGTGGGTTGAGGAGAGGACCAGAGTCTCTGGGAGGCAGGAGTAGAGGATCGGGAAGATCCTCCAACAGGTCCCTGACGCGGTCGGAGATCAATGAGGTGCTCCGAGGAGCCACTTCACAAATCGTGAGCGACCTCACGCAA
Organism: Eutreptiella sp. 'Long Island Sound 2002'; assembly: GCA_964036045.1. Taxonomy (NCBI): domain Eukaryota; phylum Euglenozoa; class Euglenophyceae; order Eutreptiales; family Eutreptiaceae; genus Eutreptiella; species Eutreptiella sp. 'Long Island Sound 2002'. The sequence goes on from OZ038400.1 coordinate 17,501,103, forward strand.
GAGATCAGGGAGAAACTGCAGCCCCTGATGATCCCGTCCCATGCGTCACCTACGACAGTGGGAATGTCACCCCACCGAGTACAGGCTAACCACCTGGCGGCAGGGTTGACGAATACCCTGGGGAGCCTGAGGAGCCGACCGATGCCGACTCCTGCAGCAGTACCAAGAAGCCCATTCGTCCCGAGGACAGCCCAGCCGCCCTACAGTCACGTGACGAACTCGACGAGGGCCGAGCTGGACCAGCTGGGGCTGACAGCCCTAAGGGCTATGGTGGACGTGGAGCCTTATGGCTCCAGTGATCTAGGCGGAGACCCCTCCGATGATGGGCCGCCTTCGATGACTTCTTCTTCGCCATCGGATGACGAAGACCCTGAGGACCCCGAGGACCCCAAGGGTAAGAAGAAGAAGAAGAAGAAGAAGAAGACCCGACGCCCTGAAGGACGCCGAGCTCAGGAGGCGAAGGCTATTGCCACCTCCAAGATAGTGGTGAACCTGCCTGAATTCACAGGCAAGGACCTCAGCGAGTTCGCTGAGAACTTTGGCCGGTTCCTACGACTGACCGGCCAAACCCACGCGAGTGGGCGAGTGAAGTGCGACCTGCTCCTGCAGTGCTGCAAGACGAAGTACCTGGAGAAGCAGGTCAGGCAGATCGTCACCAACTCCGCCACCTTTGCCGACGTGTTGGTTGCCCTGGAGAGGCAGTACCCAACCTACGAGACAGACCTCTCCATCAGGGCCGAGATCCAGAACCTGCCCGTCCTGCCCAACAACCCCAAACCTGGCAGGGTCTCCGAGCTGTTGGCGGACCTGGACCACTGGGCTGGACGACTGACGCCCGGTTCCTACAGCAGCGACGACCTGCTGTTTTGGTTGTGCTCCAAGCTCCCCCGTGAGCTATGGGACGAGTGCCGTCTGACGGCTGAGCGCAAGGCTAGATCCCTCCGCTACGAGGATCTATGCGTGCTGCTCCTGGAGATGGCGCTGGAGAAGGAGAGCGACCAACACCTGAACCACTACCGTCCTGGTGGTGGAGGTTCTGGAGGCAAAGGGTACCAAGGGTCCCGACCTGGGCAGGGGACTACCCCCAAACACGCCCACGCCCGCCTAATGAAGAACGTGAAGGAGCTATTCTGGTGTGATGCCAGAGATGAACAGGGCCACCTGCAGCATGCCTCCGACTGCGAGCAGCGAGACTGCTTTGTTGTCCAGGGGAAGCAGCAGGAAAAGATCACCGGCGCCAAGGTGAAGATGCCGGATCATTACCGCTCCACCATCACGTGTGCATTCTGCGGTAAGCGGAAGCACTATGAGGACGAGTGCTACCATAAGCAACGCCTATCGGCGAAGCTTAAGGGGGAAGATCCTGGCAAAAGCTCAGGCAAAGGTGGAGGCAAGGCCAAAGGCAACGACTCCGGCAAGGGCAAGTCGAAAGGACGTGGTCAAGGTGGTCAAGACAAGGGTCAAGGCGGACGAGGAGGAGGCGCTAATCGCCAGAACGACAACAAGAACAAGGACAAGAACGGAGGTAACCCCAACCCTAATCCAGGGGGGAACTCCGAGCCCTCTGGAGGGCAGTCTGGACCTACCACACGCTCACAGACGCAGGCCCAGCAAGAACAAGGAGCCAAGCGTGAGCATGAAGGTGGTGACGACGGCAACGCCAAGAAGAGAAGCCGTTTCATGAGGATGGCCCGCAAATTGCGGAACAAGGGGTTCGAGGTGACCTGTCCCGCGGAGTTCTGACGGGGACGCTCTGGTGGCACCCAAGACCTGGTGTTTTGGGTACGTATCCGACTAGGGGGACGTGAATACCTGGGGGTACTGGATACTGGAGCCACAATATCGATAGTGGCCAAGAAAATTTTACCTTGTGGGAGCCTGAAGAACACCATGACCACCGCCGCTATACGGATGGGGGATGGACATGTGGTGCACAGCTGCGGGGACTGCGAAGTGGAGGTACCTATGGGCTCCAGGACTATCGCCCATCGGTTCTATGTGATGGACACTGATGCCTTCGACTTTGTACTGGGTACTGACTTCTTCGTGCAGCACTCCCAGATACAATCCCTGACGCTGCAAGCGCCCTACCTCCTGTACGTGGACCACGGCAGTGGCAGAGAGTCTGTGCCACTGGAGCAGTCGGAACATACCTCGAGTTACCTGAGACTATCGAAGGAGGAGCCCTCGAACATGATGGCGGCCTCCAAAACTGAGGACTATCAACTATTGGGGGAAGTCCTAGACCAAGGTCTGAAGGAGTTGGGTTACTCTCGAGAAGACCTAAGTGTGGAACTGTTCGCCAGCGACAAGCAGCATGTACTGGACCTATACTGCAGCAAGGGGAAGAACTGCAGCTACAAATTTTACTGGCCCTCTTTCGGGATGGCCTACGGGAACCCCAGATTCAGTGAACTGGGGAAGGTGCTGACCAAGGTGGCCTTGGAACGTTCCCGTATGGTCCTGTGTTCCCCCGATTGGGGAGCCCATGGGGGCAACGAGTACTGGCGAACCCTCCTTGACAAGCTGACTATCAGCTCTGTGCGGTTACCTGATGAGGCCATCTACGTGCCTCTGGGACGCAAGACGCCCATTGGGAAGCCCGGATGGGGGAGTATGCTCAGCGTGGTGGACGGAAGTCTTACCACCATCCCCTGGGAAGACCTGGACCCTACTCTGGTCCAGGCTATACAATGAGAAAGCGATGGACTCGCCTTGGGTGACTTGAAGGATCGCCTACGACCTCAAGATGCTGTTGAAACTACACCCGGAGGAGATGAGTACGTCGTGACTGACACCAACGCCCCCAACTCTCCCTGTCATGTACCTGTCCCTGATGGAGTCTCTGAGTGTGGACTATCTGAGCTACCTAGCTCTATCCACTCAGACGACGAAACTGAGCACGACGCCTTCTTCGTGCAGACTGCGGTGGAAGAAGTGGAGAACGCCGAGTACGTCGCCCCACTAAAACCCCTACTCTCCATGAGGGTGGAAGACCCCGTGGATGAGGAGCTGGACCCTGGATCCAGGCTCAGGGAGTATGTGGATTCCAAGAGGAAGTTGGTGGCGAAAAAGCTATGCTACGCGAAGCCTACCCGCAGCTCATGGCCACTGAAGCAAGGACGGATGGGAGACCTATCCCAACTGAAGGAGGACCTCGAACAGAAGATCACCACCTGGCAAAGGGAGGTAGATCTCAAGCTCATGAAGAGCGTATGGGGTGCCCATGTGAGGACCTCAGAGGAGGACGACCTCTCGGAGGAATGTGTATGTGAACCCCCTAAAGCGTGCCTATGTTGCCATCGTCCACCGGAGACGGTTGAGCAAGACCTTCTGTATGCCTACCAAGGGCTGAAGGATGCAACCGCGGGCGAAGAGTCGGTGGAGGACCACCTCCCGACGTCTATTCAAGGGGCAAGTAACTTACACTCCGACGAGGACATGGAGGACAAGATCAAGGTACTGGACCCGCGGGTGCAAAAGCTGATAAGGACCTATCTGGAGGTGTTCGGAGAACTACCCCCACCAGCCTCATGCGACAAGCTGGTACAGATGGACCTCAAGCTGAAACCCGAGTTCGTGGGTCACAAGATCCGGAGGAGACCCTATCCAGCTCCTAAAGAGCAGGCCGACGAGATTGAGCGACAGATACAAGAATGTATCGACGCTGGCCTAGTCCTGGAGTACAAGGATGGGGACTACCCCCTACACTGCAGCCCCTGTTTCCTGGTGGCTAAACCTGGGTCTACAGCCAAACGGCTGGTAGTGGACTATGGAGAGCTGAACAAGAAGACGCTGAACCACTCAGGGTCCATTCCCAATATGGAGTCGACCCTGGAGAAGATAGCCTCCTGTCGCTACAAGACCAAGATGGACAAGCGAAGTGGATTCTGGCAAGTGGACCTGACGCCCAACGCGCAGGAACTACTGGCCTTCATCACCCCTCAGGGGAGGGTATTCAAGTGGAAGGTCATGCCATTCGGCGTGGCTAACGCCCCCGCTCTGTTCCAAGAGCTGATGAACAAGATCTTGTCCATCCTACGAAGGAGACCTAAGGTGCAGGAGCTCATATCCCGTGGGGCCCAGATCGAGGCTCACATCGACGATGTATGCCTCGGGACCAATACCCAGGAGGATCACCTAATCCTCTTGGGTGAGTTCTTTGCGGTCTGCCAGGAGAACCACACACGACTCAAGCTGGAGAAGTGTGAGTTCATGCAGGAGACCATGCAGTACCTGGGGTTTGACGTTGGCTATGGGTGGTGGACCCCAGCGGCCTCTAAGGCCAAACCCCTGATGGATGCCAAGGTACGACACGAAGACCCCAAGAAAGGACTTCATGATGTACGCAGTTTCATTGGGGCGTGCAACTTCTATCGCCGCCACATCAAAAACTTCACCTACACCAGCGCGGTACTGACTGACTTGATCAAGAAGAGTACTACTTGGCGCTGGGGCCCACAAGAGCAACAAGCGTTTGACGAGCTCAAAGACAAGGTAGCCAACGCTAAGTGCTTGGGCGTGCCTAGGGCACAAGGGGAGATTATCCTGGTGACCGACGCCAGCAATGTGGGCGGTGGTGGAACGTTGTTCCAATGGCAAGCACTAGAGAAGGAGGAGTTCGACTCGGCCATTTCCCAATGGGGGACGGAAGGTCTCAACCGAGATGGAACCCTCAAGCACAGCTACCCTGACGACAAGTGGGTCCTAGTACCTCTGGGCCACTGGAACTGGAAGTGGAACCAGGCCAGGGGGAACTACTCCACCTATGAGCAGGAACTGCTCGCGGGTATGCTGGTGCTATCCTCACAAGCACGACTGTTGGGGAGTAACCCTGTGGTCTGGCTATGCGACCAAGAACCGGTCCGCAGTTTCCAGAAGGGCCCCCCACCTGAGAAGGCCAAGCTACGTCGCTGGTGGACCTACCTCAGTCAACTACGGCTGACGGTACACCATATCCAGGGAGTGAAGAACGAGTGTGCCGACTACATCAGCCGCAACAACTTCGACGCCCTGATTGGTGCCCGGTCGGAAGCGCTGGCTAAGGAAGCGTTCAGCCGTATGGACGTACACCTGGACCTGAACATGACCATGATACGCCCCCTGGATGGACTCCAACAATCGGAGTACCTACAGGAGTTTGGGGATATCTACCGGCGCCTGGAGAAACGCCTTGAACCCCTCCTGGTCAACCAAGACCAGTGGAAGCGGGACAAGAGCTACCTCTGGCACGAGGACCGCATCGTGGTGCCTAGTGACCGAGTCCCAGCGCTGCTGAAGTGGACCCATGAGTCCAGTGGTCATGTGGGTGCTGACCGTACCCTGAGGCTGTTCAAGCAGTGGTTCCACACTACGTGGACTGACTACCAGCTGCGGAAGACGCTCCTGCCTATCGTGGACAAGTGCCCGTGCAGGTCCTGTAAACCAGGGGATATCAGGGACAGAGGTCTCTACTCGACCCTGCCCATCCCTCACTGTGCTAACAGTGTTCTATACGTGGACTACACGGAGATGCCGAAGTTCGGGGGCTATGACTTCGCCCTCGTGGTAACCTGTGGGTTGACCAGGTTTACCAGGGTGTTCCCATGTACCAAGCACATTACCGGAGAGGAGACTATCAAGATACTCCTGGAGGAGTGGTTTTGTGTCTACGGGGCGCCCAAGGAGATCAACTCCGATGAGGACGTACGGGTACGCTCAGATACTGGCTGGTACAAGAGGGTCCTGAGGTCCCTCAATGTCCAGGTATCTACGGGGATTCCCTACTCTCACACGAGCAACCCCCTATGTGAGCGACAGATTCGTGTCCTGAAGGAGAACGTCAGGATATGGTGCAAAACTGAACGCACCAGAGACTGGGTGAGACTACTCCCCGTCATATCCTTGATGATGAACTCCCAAGAGAGTTCAGCTACTGGCTACTCGCCACATGAGCTATTCATGGGGCGCCCGGCATGGTTCCTACATGCCCCCTATCCAGAGGACACCCATTCTTCTGTGGGTGAATGGGTCAAAGAGCAACAAGCGAAGGTGGACAAGGCCAAGGCTATGCTCCAGAGAGTGAGGGAGCGTCAGTGGAACAAGAAGAACAAGCACCGTGTACCGGCCACCTACCAAGAAGGGGACTGGGTGCTGGTGCACCACAGTCGACTACCCGCCTGGCCACGCTCTACCAGCGATGACCCATACTTCGGGCCGTACAAGATCCTATCTGTGGATGGACACCGTATCACCGTGCGGTGTTCTCCCCGTCTAGGGGGGACCCTGGTGTGCGCCGCTCAACACCTGAAGCGCTACCATGATCCTGAAGACCTCTGTGGGGAGGAGTGGGAGCTGAACGACGAGGAAATCGCCGCTCTGGACCTACAAGGGGCTGCCAGCCCTATGGAAGTTGAAGGTGAACTCCCCGACATGAACGCCGAGGAGATGGCTAAGGAGGGCTTCTACCTGGTGAAGTCTGTCCTACGCCACCGCTATCGCCAGGGTTGGCGCTTCCTCACCCTCTGGGAAGGGTTTGGAGTCGAAGAGGCCACCTGGGAGCCCTTCTCTGCATTTGTTCTACCTGAGGGACGCCTAAACTCAGTTCTGGTTGACTACTTGTCCCAGAACAACCTTGGTGAGTTGTTGAGGCTCGCCGAGACGCTTGCCTCCAAGAATAAAGCTAGGGACTGAACCTTACCCTTACCTGCCAAAGCGTATGTGTGAGTGTGCTAGTCCTAAGGTCCTGAGAGCAAGCCGCAGAAGTGGTGTCCTAATTATACCCAAGTCTGCGCCCTTGCTGAACCTGGAGGGTTGGCTTATTGATGCCACGGGGTACGCCCCGGGTCTCCCCTCCCCTATGCGCCCAATTTCTGTGCTGGCGCAAAACCTTGGGGGAATACCCAGAGTGTTAATCCAGGTATTGTTTTCCCTACCTACCTGTCTACTACAGGGAGGGGTGGCCAAAAGCTATGAAGGCATGCAAAACGCCTGTTTGCTATGTGGCCAAAAACACTAACCTAACCCACTGTCACAGCCCACCAACCCACCTAAAATTGCAGGAAAAGGGTGGGACAGTGACACGCCCCCTACAGGTCCTACACACCCTACAGTGGCACCATCCTGGTGGGCGAGCGCTGGGCAACTGGCTCTAGCCCCCACGCAGGACTACCACTCCTACACGCACACTCTACTTGGCGTTGCGAAGAGGAAGTTCTCGAGGGTCCTAGCGACCCACCTGTGAAATGACAAGAGAACACAGCGCTGCTAAGCAACTGTGGCCTCACAGGGGACGCCACAACGCGTCTCCCCTGCAAGGGCTTGGAGGGAAGGAGTGCTCTCGTGTGCAAGGCGCAGATGTCGATGAAGTCGGACTCCCTGCTCTGCCACAGGCGGAGCGGAGTTACTTGTTTGTGTGATCTGCGCCCCTGTTTAGCAGGGCATAAAAAAATGCTGCTGCACCACTCACCCTACCTGCCCACCTGTAAAACAAAGGCAAATGAAAGGGCGTTTGCGGCGGAGGAACCAAGGCACACTCCAGGTATTATACCCTTCTCAGTGTGCCCTATAATACGCTGTCCGCAAACACGCTGCATGGAGCAGCTACCCTTATCAAGCAAGCAAGCGTTAAGGGACTCCTCAGGTTCTCTTAAAGAACGTACCGAGGAGCCCCTGGGTAGCCTAAACAAGGTTTACCGTGCGCACTTCGCGTGGCCTACCCTTTAATGCGTGTGTGCATGCACGACTATGCACAATCACGTTGGGCAAACCTGCCCATCTCCACAACAATCTTGACTCCACCAGGGGGTGGCCCCGCCTGGGCGTACCTACCTTACCTACCGCTGGGAAGTGAAGCAAGGAGAGAAAATAAAAGGGGCGCGCGCGTAGAACGTTGCTATGCACTTGTGTGTATGACTAATCACCCTGATCTGACCGCTAATCATCTGCAATCTTTCTAATCAATCCCTCTACCGCGCCCTATCGTGGTTATCGTTGTTAACGCTGCTACACGACTCGTTCACGGAGACACGAGACGAGCAATGTGTATGCGGCATGCAAGACGAGCATACCTGTAGTTTATACCTGATTCATTGAAGTCTTTTCAATTGATTTTCGAATTCTTGAATTTTTGAAGCTTCTATTAGTGTGGGTGGAATCTGTATGTTTGTTTATTAATGTGTGTCTCGTCATTTTCAAGACTACGTGATACATACGTTTATAATTCCATTATTTTTCCATTTTCCGGCGCTTCGCTAGGAGCCGCTCCTGCGCGCCGCCATTTTATGCGTATGAATTTCTGGACTTAAAAAATCCAGAGATGACTATAATTTCTATAAAAATGTGCCTTTGATGCACAATTGGATTCTACTCAGGTGTGTCGTTTCAGAAAAATTCTACGCCGTCATTTGACGGATTTTGGTGTCGTCGCTTCGTTTTTGCGTGGATTCGTCCATAATTCTCCCATTCCTGCCTCTGCAGATACCCACGCGCAGCCTCGCTGAGTAGGCCGTGTTCGGGCCGAAACGCAGGTGCCTGGAGAGACTGAGCAGAACCAAGACCCCACCAAGGGGCAAATTAATTTCTTTTTCGACTCCCTACGCCCTAAGACAGGTCACAGGTCGCCAGCAGGTTTACGAGAACCCATGCGAGTGTGTATAATGTGTCTTGCGTTTGGGTTGTGTCGACGCTGCGTCTTGGAGGAAGGGATGCATATGCACATGTTTGGCATGCTCCCAATCTAACCCAACCAAGCCACAGGAGCCCCGGCAGCGCCAAGAGCGCTGAGTCTTCTGTAGGAAACTGTACAATCAGAGCAGCAAAAGGACGCCAGCCATGGTGAGCGCCCATTTTTCAGTGTGAGGGAGACTGTAGGTATTTTAAAGTAGATGTGGAAACCAAGGAAAGGCCAAGAAAAATTCCCTTTTTCCTAAAATGCGACAGTGGTGGCCACCACAGCACAAGGGGGGAGTAAGAAAAAGTGCTTTTCCATTGCTTAAGGACATACTCTAGTTGTATTAGAGATGCACTGAGCATCCATGCATTTTTATCTTAGTATTGGTCCAGCCAAAAGTGGTGAGAACACATTTTGACCTATGGAACCAAACACCCAATCAGGATATGGAGTGGACCCCTTAATCCCCTTTCAATCAGAAGTAAAACATCTTTTCCTGAGTTGACTGAGCACTGACATACCTAAGGTAGAGCCTATGAATTTATCTATGTTTTTCCATGAATACTTATCTGCCCTAGTGGTATGCACCCTAGGGGGTTAGGCACCTCTTTTTGAGAGGTCCTGGGTTCAATTCCTGGTCAGCCTAACTAAGTAGGAAGATCCCATGTGACATGGCAGTGACCTCATCGCCACATACCATGCCACCTCAGCACATATGGGACCCAAAACAAAGAGTGCACATCTCCTAAGATGGCACTATGGAGAGAGAGTGATCCTGAGGCAGTTTTCTAACTCTTTTCCCAAAACATTTCAGCTATCTCTGTGAATATGCATTCATTTGTATCCTGAGTTGCAGTTTCTGTGAATATCTAATCATCTTTCACTGTTTACACTGCAGCCCTTCATGCTTTGATCCTGAATTACCTTCTCTTTGCATACTGTTGGCTTGGGCTATCCTGGATTGAGTTGGCTTTACTGTATTTCAACAAACAAAAGCTTTTCATCATCCAAAACCAGCAGCAGAACACCCTACAGCAACAACAAGCAGCAGGAGAAGCAAAAACACAGTGCTGAAAACACTATAAACTTTTCTACTTCTGCGGCTTGCTCTCAGGACCTTAGGAATAGCACACTCACAGATACGCTTTGGCAGGTAAGGGTAAGGTTCAGTCCCTAGCTTTAGTCTCGGAGGCAAGCGTCTCAGCGAGCCTTAGCAACTCACCAAGGCTGTTCTGGGACAAGTAGTCCACCAGAACTGAGTTTAGGCGTCCCTCAGGTAGAACAAATGCAGAGAAGGGCTCCCAGGTGGCCTCTTTGACTCCAAACCCTTCCCAGAGGGTGAGGAAGCGCCAACCCTGGCGATAGCGGTGGCGTAGGACAGACTTCACCAGGTAGAAGCCCTCCTTAGCCATCTCCTCGGCGTTCATGTCGGGGAGTTCACCTTCAACTTCCATAGGGCTGGCAGCCCCTTGTAGGTCCAGAGCGGCGATTTCCTCGTCGTTCAGCTCCCACTCCTCCCCACAGAGGTCTTCAGGATCATGGTAGCGCTTCAGGTGTTGAGCAGCGCACACCAGGGTCCCCCCTAGACGGGGAGAACACCGCACGGTGATACGGTGTCCATCCACAGATAGGATCTTGTACGGCCCGAAGTATGGGTCATCGCTGGTAGAGCGTGGCCAGGCGGGTAGTCGACTGTGGTGCACCAGCACCCAGTCCCCCTCTTGGTAGGTGGCCGGTACACGGTGCTTGTTCTTCTTGTTCCACTGACGCTCCCTCACTCTCTGGAGCATAGCCTTGGCCTTGTCCACCTTCGCTTGTTGCTCTTGGACCCATTCACCCACAGAAGAATGGGTGTCCTCTGGATAGGGGGCATGTAGGAACCATGCCGGGCGCCCTAGGAATAGCTCATGGGGCGAGTAGCCAGTAGCAGAACTCTCTTGGGAGTTCATCATCAAGGATATGACGGGGAGTAGTCTCACCCAGTCTCTGGTGCGTTCAGTTTTGCACCATATCCTGACGTTCTCCTTCAGGACGCTCACATAGGGGGTTGCTCGTGTGAGAGTAGGGAATCCCCGTAGACACCTGGACATTGAGGGATCTCAGGACCCTCTTGTACCAGCCAGTATCTGAGCGTACCCGTACGTCCTCATCGGAGTTGATCTCCTTGGGCGCCCCATAGACACAAAACCACTCCTCCAGGAGTATCTTGATAGTCTCCTCCCCGGTAATGTGCTTGGTACATGGGAACACCCTGGTAAACCTGGTCAACCCACAGGTTACCACGAGGGCGAAGTCATAGCCCCCGAACTTCGGCATCTCCGTGTAGTCCACGTATAGAACACTGTTGGCACAGTGTGGGATGGGCAGGGTCGAGTAGAGACCTCTGTCCCTGATATCCCCTGGTTTACAGGACCTGCACGGGCACTTGTCCACGATAGGCTGGAGTGTCTTCCGCAGTTGGTCGTCAGTCCACGTAGTGTGGAACCACTGCTTGAACAGCCTCAGGGTACGGTCAGCACCCACATGACCGCTGGACTCATGGGTCCACTTCAGCAGCGCTGGGACTCGGTCACTAGGCACCACAATGCGGTCCTCGTGCCAGAGGTAGCTCTTGTCCCTCTTCCACTGGTCCTGGTTGACCAGGAGGGGTTCAAGGCGTTTCTCCAGGCGCTTGTAGATATCCCCAAACTCCTGTAGGTACTCCGATTGATGGAGTCCATCCAGGGGGCGTATCATGGTCATGTTCAGGTCCAGGTGTACGTCCATACGGCTGAACGCCTCCTTCGCCAGCGCTTCAGACCGGGCACCAATCAGGGCGTCGAAGTTGTTGCGGCTGATGTAGTCGGCGCACTCGTTCTTCACTCCATGGATATGGTGTACCGTCAGCCGTAGTTTACTGAGGTAGGTCCACCAGCGACGTAGCTTGGCCTTCTCAGGTGGGGGACCCTTCTGGAAACTGCGGACCGGTTCTTGGTCGCACAGCCAGACCACAGGGTTACTCCCCAACAGTCGTGCTTGTGAGGATAGCACCAGCATACCCGCGAGCAATTCCTGCTCATAGGTGGAGTAGTTCCCCCTGGCCTGGTTCCACTTCCAGTTCCAGTGGCCCAGAGGTACCAGGACCCACTTGTCGTCAGGGTAGCTGTGCTTGAGGGTTCCATCTCGGTTGAGACCTTCCGTCCCCCATTGGGAAATGGCCGAGTCGAACTCCTCCTTCTCTAGTGCTTGCCATTGGAACAACGTTCCACCACCGCACATATTGCTGGCGTCGGTCACCAGGATAATCTCCCCTTGTGCCCTAGGCACGCCCAAGCACTTAGCGTTGGCTACCTTGTCTTTGAGCTCGTCAAACGCTTGTTGCTCTTGTGGGCCCCAGCGCCAAGTAGTACTCTTCTTGATTAAGTCCGTCAGAACGGCGCTGGTATAGGTGAAGTTCTTGATGTGGCGGCGATAGAAGTTGCACGCCCCAATGAAACTGCGTACATCATGAAGTCCTTTCTTGGGGTCTTCGTGTCGTACTTTGGCATCCATCAGGGGTTTGGCCTTAGAGGCCGCTGGGGTCCACCACCCATAGCCAACGTCAAACCCCAGGTACTGCATGGTCTCCTGCATGAACTCACACTTCTCCAGCTTGAGTCGTGTGTGGTTCTCCTGGCAGACCGCAAAGAACTCACCCATTAGAATTAGGTGATCCTCCTGGGTATTGGTCCCGAGGCATACATCGTCGATGTGAGCCTCCATCTGGGCACCACGGGATATGAGCTCCTGCACCTTAGGTCTCCTTCGTAGGATGGACAAGATCTTGTTCATCAGCTCTTGGAAAAGAGCGCGTGCGTTAGCCACGCCAAACGGCATGACCTTCCACTTGAACACCCTCCCCTGAGGGGTGATGAAGGCCAGTAGTTCCTGTGCGTTGGGCGTCAGGTCCGCTTGCCAGAATCCGCTTCGCTTGTCCATCTTGGTCTTGTAGCGACAGGAGGCTATCTTCTCCAGGGTAGACTCCATATTGGGAATGGATCCTGAGTGGTTCAGCGTCTTCTTGTTCAGCTCTCCATAGTCCACTACCAGCCGTTTGGCTGTAGACCCAGGTTTAGCCACCAGGAAACAGGGGCTGCAGTGTAGGGGGTAGTCCCCGTCCTTGTACTCCAGGACTAGGCCAGCGTCGATACACTCTTGTATCTGTCGCTCAATCTCGTCGGCCTGTTCTTTAGGAGCTGGATAGGGTCTCCTCCGGATCTTGTGACCCACGAACTCGGGTTTGAGCTTGAGGTCCATCTGTACCAGCTTGTCACATAAGGCTGGTGGGGGTAGTTCTCCGAACACCTCCAGATAGGTCCTTATAAGCTTCTGTACCCGCGGGTCCAATACCTTGATCTTGTCCTCCATGTCCTCGTCGGAGTGTAAGTTGCTTGCCCCTTGAATAGACGTCGGGAGGTGGTCCTCCACCGACTCTTCGCCCGCGGTTGCATCCTTCAGCCCTTGGTAGGCATATAGAAGGTCTTGCTCAACCATCTCCGGTGGACGATGGCAACATAGGCACGCTCGAGGGGGTTCACATACACATTCCTCCGAGAGGTCGTCCTCCTCTGGGGTCCTCACATGGGCGCCCCACACGCTCTTCATGAGCTTGAGATCAACCTCCCTTTGCCAGGTGGTGATCTTCTGTTCGAGGTCCTCCTTCAATTGGGATAGGTCTCCCATACGTCCTTGCTTCAGTGGCCATGAGCTGCGGGTAGGCTTCGCGTAGCATAGCTTTTGCGCCACCATCTTCCTTTTGGAATCCACATACTCCCTGAGCCTGGATCGAGGGTCCAGCTCCTCATCCACGGGGTCTTCCACCCTCATGGAGAGTAGGGGTTTTAGTGGGGTGACGTACTCGGCGTTCTCCACTTCCTCCACCGCGGTCTGCACGAAGAAGGCGTCGTGCTCAGTCTCGTCGTCTGAGTGGATAGAGCTAGGTAGCTCAGATAGTCCACACTCAGAGACTCCATCAGGAACAGGTACATGACAGGGAGAGTTGGGGGCGTTGGTGTCAGTCACGACGTACTCATCTTCTCCGGGTGTAGTCTCAACAGCATCTTGAGGTCGTAGGCGATCCTTCAAGTCACCCAAGGCGAGTCCATCGCTTTCTCGTTTTATAGCCTGGACCAGAGTCGGGTCCAGGTCCTACCAGGGGATGGTGGTAAGACTTCCGTCCACCACGCTGAGCATACTCCCCCATCCGGGTTTCCCAATAGGCGTCTTGCGCCCCAGAGGCACGTAGATGGCCTCATCAGGCAAACGTACAGAGCTGATAGTCAGCCTGTCAAGGAGGTTTCGCCAGTACTCGTTGCCCCCATGGGCTCCCCAATCGGGGGAACACAGGACCATACGGGAACGTTCCAAGGCCACCTTGGTCAGCACCTTCCCCAGTTCACGGAATCTGGGGTTCCCGTAGGCCATCCCGAAAGAGGGCCAGTAAAATTTGTAGCTGCAGTTCTTCCCCTTGCTGCAGTAAAGGTCCAGTACATGTTGCTTGTCGCTGGCGAACAACTCCACACTCAGGTCTTCTCGAGAGTAACCCAACTCCTTCAGACCTTGGTCTAGGACTTCCCCCAATAGTTGATAGTCCTCAGTTTAGGAGGCCGCCATCATGTTAGAGGGCTCCTCCTTCGATAGCCTCAGGTAACTCGAGGTATGTTCCGACTGCTCCAGTGGCACAGACTCTCTGCCACTGCCGTGGTCCACGTAGGGGAGGTAGGGCGCTTGCAGCGTCAGGGATTGTATCTGGGAGTGCTGCACGAAGAAGTCAGTCCCCAGTACAAAGTCGAAGGCATCAGTGTCCATCACATAGAACCGATGGGCGATAGTCCTGGAGCCAATAGGTACCTCCACTTCAGAGTCCCCGCAGCTGTGCACCACATGTCCATCCCCCATGCGTATAGCGGCGGTGGTCATGGTGTTCTTCAGGCTCCCACAAGGTAAAATTTTCTTGGCCACTATAGATATTGTGGCGCCAGTATCTAGTACCCCCAGGTATTCACGTCCCCCTAGTCGGATACGTACCCAAAACACCAGGTCTTGGGTGCCACCAGAGCGTCCCCGTCAGAACTCCGCGGGACAGGTCACCTCGAACCCCTTGTTCCGCAATTTGCGTGCCATCCTCATGAAACGGCTCCTCTTCTTAGCGTTGCCGTCGTCACCACCTTCATGCTCACGCTTGGCTCCTTGTTCTTGCTGGGCCTGCATCTGTGAGCGTGTGGTAGGACCAGTCTGCCCTCCAGAGGGCTCGGAGTTCCCCCCTGGATTAGGGTTGGGGTTGCCTCCGTTCTTGTCCTTGTTCTTATTGTCGGGCTGGCGGTTAGCGCCTCCTCCTCGTCCACCTTGACCCTTGTCTTGACCACCTTGACCACGTCCTTTCGACTTGCCCTTGCCGGAGTCGTTGCCTTTGGCCTTGCCTCCACCTTTGCCTGAGCCTTTGCCAGGATCTTCCCCCTTAAGCTTCGCCGATAGGCGTTGCTTATGGTAGCACTCATCCTCGTAGTGCTTCCGCTTACCGCAGAATGCACACGTGATGGTGCAGCGGTAATGATCCGGCAGCTTCGCTTTGGCGCCGGTGTTCTTCTCCTGCTGCTTCCCCTGGACGACAAAGCAGTCTCGCTGCTCGCAGTCAGAGGCGTGCTGCAGGTGGCCCTGCTCGTCTCTGGCATCACACCAGAATAGCTCCTTCACGTTCTCCATGGTACGGGCGTGGGCGTGTTTGGGGGTAGTCCCCTGCCCAGGTCGGGACCCTTGGTACCCTTTGCCTCCCGAACCTCCACCACCAGGACGGTAGTGGTTCAGGTGCTGGCCGCTCTCCTTCTCCAGCGCCATCTCCAGGAGCAGCACGCATAGATCCTCGTAGCGGAGGGATCTAGCCTTGCGCTCAGCCGTCAAACGGCACTCGTCCCATAGCTCTCGGGGGAACTTGGCGCACAACCAGAACAGCAGGTCATCGCTGCTGTAGGAACCGGGCGTCAGTCGTCCAGCCCAGTGATCCAGGTCAGCCAACAGCTCGGAGACCCTGCCAGGTTTGGGGTTGTTGGGCAGCACGGGCAGGTTCTGGATCTCGGCCCTGATGGAGAGGTCCGTCTCGTAGGTCGGGTACTGCCTCTCCAGGGCCACCAACACATCGGCAAAGGTGGCGGAGTTAGTCACGATCTGCCTGACCTGCTTCTCCAGGTACTTGGTCTTGCAGCACTGCAGGAGCAGATCGCACTTCACTCGCCCACTCGCGTGGGTTTGGCCGGTCAGTCGTAGGAACCGGCCAAAGTTCTCAGCGAACTCGCTGAGGTCCTTGCCTGTGAACTCAGGCAGGTTGACCACTATCTTGGAGGTGGCAATAGCCTTCGCCTCCTGAGCTCGGCGTCCTTCAGGGCGTCGGGTCTTCTTCTTCTTCTTCTTCTTCTTCTTACCCTTGGGGTCCTCGGGGTCCTCAGGGTCATCGTCATCTGAGGGCGAAGAAGAATCCATCGACGGCGGCTCGTCATCGGTGGGGTCTCCGCCAAGATCACTAGAGCCATAAGGCTCTACGTCCACCATAGCCCTTAAGGCTGTTAGCCCCAGCTGGTCCAGCTCGGCCCTCGTCGAGTTCGTCACATGGCTGTAGGGCGGCTGGGCCGTTCTCGGGACGAATGGACTTCTAGGTATTGCTGCAGGAGTCGGCATCGGTCGGCTCCTCAGGCTCCCCAGGGTATTTGTCAACCCTGCCGCCAGGTGGTTAGCCTGTACTCGGTGGGGTGACATTCCCGCCGTCGTAGGTGACGCATGGGGCGGGATCATCAGGGGCTCCAGCTTCTCACGGATCTCTTGAGTGAGGTCGCCCACGATTTTTGAAGTGGCTCCTCGGAGCACCTCGTTGATCTTCGACCGCGTCAGGGACCTGTTGGAGGATCTTCCCGATCCTCTACTCCTGCCTCCCAGAGACTCTGGTCCTCTCCTCAACCCACTCAAGGGTGCATACCCAGGTGCATACCCAGGAGCATACCCAGGAACATCCATATAGGTTCCAGTGGCGTGGAGTGGATGGGGATGGTCAGCCGCATACCATCGCGGCGCAGAGCTGGAAGCCACCGGCTCACTGGCAGTAGTTGCCTCATGGAGCGCAGCGGTAGATTTCAAGACCTCAGAGTCTTGTTTCGGCCAGTACTCAGAATTTTCAAACCTCTCATTTTGAATCTCCTGCAGTCCCATTTTGAAAACCTTGAAACGACGCCCTTCTTGTAATTGCCGCACGCAATAAATCAAATGAGTCGATCAATCTTGACTTGGTGATACGGAGTGATTCAACAGATAAGCCGTTTCATGGCCTAAACAATAATGGACGCTCAGCACAATACATACACTGTAAACATGCTAAAATCCTACAAAATCAGATCTTTTTATAATAAAAATCAGTGCTTCTCAGAAAGAAAACAATGCACAAATTAGTGCGCACGCGTGCCCTGCAGTGCCCAAAAAGCGGCATCTGCGACGCACCACAGCACATACCTTATATGGGGCTATGTCATGCACAACACACAAAATTTAAACATAATTCCTGTAATCCTGACCCTGCCAACTGCAGAGGTCCACAGAAGAAATCAACCTTGTCCTGTCCTGTCCTGAGCTGCCCTTTACACTCCCCCCCCAAGCCCACACATACCCTGATGTGTGGCTGAGACCCCAAAACAAAAGGGTGCGAAGGGTTTTACCATAGGGGTGGGAAAAGCTCAGACAGAGCTGGGTGGGTGTAAAACGCAAGCACCCAAAAGGCTGCCTTGCATGTTTACACTCCCCCCCCAGGCTCAGCACTCCCCAAATGAGTTGCTGACCCGAGAAAAAAAAATAGCAAAACATGCAGGCTTTAACCTACAATAATATACAGATTATTGTCTGTGATCTGGCTATTTCTACCCATTCCAGGTAAAACCAGCTACTATCTATGTGCAGATCATGCTAGTGGAATACCACTGGTACCATAGATAGTTTTACCCTCCTGAAAGGGATTTCTGTCACAAAACAGTGCCCTAAGGGAGTGGTGAGGTGGTGCTTCAACCTATACCCAGTCAAACTCTCCAAAGGGTGTAAAACCTGATAAGTGCTCATGGCACACAGCCTGAAGTGCTCATGGCACGGGAAAAACATAGTATAAAAATACTGAAACAAAACCCCTGCTTTTTCCCAACAAAAGCAGAAAAACCAAAAAGAAAACCACTCTGCTTTTTCTCCAAGACAGAAGCAGTTGAAAAACAAAAAAAGACACACTGCTCACAAGCAGGCAGGTGCACAGCAAAACAAAAATGAAAAAACTGAGTAAACCAGAGTTCACTCAAAGTGTCAAGCAGGGTGTACCCCACCACTGCTCATTGCAGATTCAAAATAGCATCTACAACGCAAAAGAAAGCAAAGGCACATGTCAGTGCCAGCAAACAAGGCGCTTGGCGCCCACGAAGAGGTCAAAAAAGACCTCGTTGACATACTGAAAATGTACATGCCAGCGAATCCAAATCAGATCCCTGCATATATGCAGCCCAAAAGGCTGTACACTGTGCAAAGCACAGTTGTTCACACAAAGCATAAGAAGGCGCTCGCAGCGCCAAAAGCTGTCAAAGTTGAGCGCTGTCAACGCCAACTCCTTACGAGAAAGGATTATTCTTGTCCTCGCATCTTCGTGGTTGTACAGCTTGGCCCCACGTCTCGCGTGGTGGGCACGCTGCCACTTGTGAACTGGATCTCCTGCCCTGATACAGCCAAGTCCACTTTTTAGGTCCCACCATTGTCTCAAAAAGCTCGAGCAGCTTGACGGCTGCATGGCGCCGCTGCACAGCACGTCCTGCTCTTTGGCCGCGCCACCGTTTACTCGCACTTTCCGTGTTCGGGTACCTGCTTGTTTGATTCGCGGTTCCTTGTAGGTTACGTTCATTTGCTTGGTCTCGTTCTTGATGACTTCGACTCCACGCGTCAAAATTATCCAAACTCGCTTGTAACTCGTCCGTTCGGCACTCAGTCACTTGGGATTCGTTCTGCCGGCGCTTCGTCACACTTGAAACGGGCCTTGGTTCTTGCTTCTCGACGAACTTGTTCCATTTGTTCGTTCTGACGGACACAGAGGGCGAACAGTTACCCAACAGTTCCACAACTCGTCGGAGGTCACTTAAGGATCGCTTCAAGGAATTTTCCAACGAGGTCTCGAACTTCGCCAACACACCTGAGTACTCAGACGCTTTGTCCTTGTTCGGCGGCGCATTCGATTTTGCGGTGTTCTTCTTTGGCGTTGCCTTGCTGGAATCCGCCAGCTCCTTCAATGAGCGCTTCCCTGGCTCCTTCAGTTCGTTCGGCGGCGTACTTGTCTGCCCCGAATTCAACGAAGGCTGGAACAACCGGCAATAGAGCTTTTGAAAAACGTGGCCAAAGTTCGCGTACCTCTTCGCGCAGATGACTTGTTGCTCATACCTGAGACTTTGCCTTATTCGTTCTTCCTGTGCGACGAGTCGTTGTACTGCTGTGATGGCGGCGGCTTCAGCACATCGTGGCACTTCTGTTACTCCACTTGAAAGGCGCTGCGGCGGCCGTGTTGTCCTGGGCGGGGCTGGCGCTGGTCTGGACGGCGCCTTGATGGTGTCTTGATTGACGGCTCGGCCGGGCCGTAGACTCCTGTGATTGCACTCCTCACTCTTATTGATCTCATCTGCAGCTACAGGCAAAGGCAAAGAAACGTCGTGTTTATCTGTTGAATATTTCAAGACCTCCGAGTCTTGTTTCGGCCAGTACTCAGAATTTTCAAACCTCTCATTTTGAATCTCCTGCAGTCCCATTTTGAAAACCTTGAAACGACGCCCTTCTTGTAATTGCCGCACGCAATAAATCAAATGAGTCGATCAATCTTGACTTGGTGATACGGAGTGATTCAACAGATAAGCCGTTTCATGGCCTAAACAATAATGGACGCTCAGCACAATACATACACTGTAAACATGCTAAAATCCTACAAAATCAGATCTTTTTATAATAAAAATCAGTGCTTCTCAGAAAGAAAACAATGCACAAATTAGTGCGCACGCGTGCCCTGCAGTGCCCAAAAAGCGGCATCTGCGACGCACCACAGCACATACCTTATATGGGGCTATGTCATGCACAACACACAAAATTTAAACATAATTCCTGTAATCCTGACCCTGCCAACTGCAGAGGTCCACAGAAGAAATCAACCTTGTCCTGTCCTGTCCTGAGCTGCCCTTTACAGTGGGCCCATACCATAGGCGGGGTAGGGAGGCATGCCAGTAAAGCCTGTGCCCTCTGCCATAGGCGGGTTGGTTGTGGAAGTGGATGTTGCGGCGGCTGGGAGTGTGGTGGTTATGGGAGAGGGTGATGCATGGAGGCCAGAAGCGCTTGGTGCGCCTTCGAAGGTAGGGACATCCGTCGGGTCTTGCCCTTGCTCCTCTCCTTCGTCTGCTCCGTCTCCAGCATCCTTCTCGCTCTCTCTCTTCCTCTTTGCAGGCTGCGCCACCACCTCTTCGACGGACAGGGCCCCGAAGGCCGTCTGGAGTCCGTCCAGGGAATCCTCAGCTGCATCCACTGGCCCATGTAAGGGCTCCGCCGAAGGTACAGCGCCAGGTGCCGGCATTGCCGGTGCCTCAGGCGCTGGCGCTGTCTTCACATCAGCGTCCTCCTTTCCTGGATCCATCTTCTTTCACCCTTCAGCTTATATTTGCCCGTACTCGGCGCACTGGATGTACGGCACGGGGATGCTGCCCGTGCGCAGAGACAGGCTGCCTCTTGCTACCAGAAAAGTTTATAGTGTTTTCAGCACTGTGTTTTTGCTTCTCCTGCTGCTTGCTGTTGCTGTAGGGTGTCCTGCTGCTTGTTTTGGGAGATGAAAAGCTTTTGTTTGTTGTAATACAGTAAAGCCAAGTCAATCCAGGATAGCCCAAGCCAGAAGTGTGCAAGGAGAAGAGAATTCAGGATCAAAGCATGAAGGGCTGCAGTGTAGACAGTGAAAGATGATTGGATATTCACAGGAACTGCAACTCAGGTCACAAATGAATGCATATTCACAAAGATAGCTGAAATGTTTTAGGAAAAGAGTTAGAAAACTGCCCCATGGTCACTCTCTCTCCATAGTGCCATCTCAGGAGATGTGCACTCTTTGTTTTGGGTCCCATATGTGCTGAGGTGGCAGGGCATGTGGCGATGAGGTCACTGCCATGTCACATGGGATCTTCCTACTTAGCTAGGCTGACCAGGAATTGAACCCAGGACCTCTCAAAAGGAGGTGTCCAGCCCCCTAGGGTGTATACCACTAGGGCAGATAAGTATTCATGGAAAAACATAGATAAATCCATAGGCTCTTCCTTAGATATGTCAGTGCTCAGTCAACTCAGGAAAAGATGTTTTACTTCACATTGAAAGGGGATTAAGGGGTCCACTCCATGTCCTGATTGGGTGTTTGGTTCCATAGGTCAAAATGTGTTATCACCACTTTTGGTGGGACCAATACTAAGATAAAAATGCATGGATGCTCAGTGCATCTCTAATACAACTAGAGTATGTCCCAAAGCATTGGAAAAGCACTTTTTCTTACTCATAGCGTCGGGGATGGACTTTTGTTTGCGGTATTCTTGAATACGCACAAAAAGGTCGGTAGTGGCGGCAAAAGTTCTATCAACAATTGAATCCAAAACAACGTCGGATGGGGTTGCTTGTGGGTCAACAAGTTTGGGGTCAATCACGGCCAACATACGCAAAATGTTAAGAGTGGCATTCTCCCCACTTTTATGCACTTTATCCACGGCAACATTGCCATCGCGCCTATGATTCTTGCATGCTGCATCATGCGGAATCCCTTTAAAAAATGGAATATCCTTTAAAAGCCGTTTACGGTCTTCAAATTCCAATTGAACCTTCATGTTATCCCAAATGTTTTGAAAGCTCTCAGATAATTCCAATTCTTCAATGGACCATGGTAACGTAGGAGTAGGGGCACCGGCACTAAGCGCATCGCACAAAGCAAACGCATCGCACAAACCTGCTTGTTTCACATTCCCGTCCAATACTTTTGGTAGGGAATTTAAACGCCAATGCAACGCAAGTGCAACCAAAATAACGTCACGATACACATCGAATCTTGTTGACAAGACCCCCACCTTGGACATGTCAAATATCAGCCGGGACAAATTTCCTTGTCCATATCCGGCACCAGACCAGTGACCACCACCTTGAATGATATTACCTTGTAACCCTTCGGGGGCAATAGCTACCAAGGGAACCAGATCTGCCAAAAATAATTTCCAGGCGTGGTCCAGCGTGCCCTGGTCACCAGAAAATAAATCGGCCTAGGAGTTGAAAGGGATGGGGTTCATCACTGCCATTTCTTCAATAATTCTAAATAAATTTCTTCTGTGATTTGAGAAAGATGTCCTTGAATTATGCCCTAGATATTTTGATGTATTCCTGCAGGTTTTGTAGTTGAAAACCCCAACCAAAGCAGCAAGTAGAGCAAGGACAGGATGTGGATCGAATCAATGATTGGTTTTGGAATCCAATGTAACACAGAAGGGCTGCATATAGACAAAGCAGGTTTATACACATAGATTCAATCACAAATGGATAATACAAAAGATTTTATATGAAAATTGGTCTGACTCCTGCCTCAGAGATTGCATTAGGCACTTCATGTGCACTCTTTTGGGTGAAATGGTGCTGGTTAGGGATGTGGGGCATAGATGTCAGGACCACACAGAAAATGACTTGGCCAAGCAACTGAATTCAGAAACAGTTACAAAGTAGGACCACAATAAGTGGTAGAAACAATTGAGTATAGGGGTCTTGGGGTGGGAGACCACTAGGCTTAACCTCCAAGGCCTAAAGCATGAAATGCCTGTTTTATTTCGGTATATCCTCCATGAAGGAAGGTACCTCCGCTCAGTTGAGTGGTAGGGGTGAACTTCATGGGGGGCTAGGGTCACAACCCTAGTTACTTTGAGAAAGTGTACTTTAGGCTACAAAAGAGAGATAAAAACACTTAAGTTTGTCTTAGCATCAACAAAAGGGTTTTAAGGGGGGCTTGGCCTGGATCAAGCCCTCCAAGAAAGACATGGCAGTGACTTTTTCTTACTTCCCCCTGGAGTACTAGTTAGCTAAGCTAGTAGGACCAAGGAAAAAGGCTCAAATATTCCCAAAATTACCTCAGAAAATGCATTAAACTTACCAAAAACATCCTCATCACTTCATAGAAGCCTATCACACTGTAGGTACCCTTGAAAAACAGTGTAATGTACCGTGAATGATGTCCCTTCGATGGGGCATTCCTCAAAAGTCGCCGGCGTGCGACGAAAACTTTTGGAAAAAGTTTGGGGGTAGTGGGGTTTGAACCCAGGACTCCCTCCCTAGAGCACACATGCTTGCCCACTAGGGTACAGTCGAACGTTCTAATGCGGACGGCTATCGCTGTATAAACAGCATTTTAGTATACGTCCTGACCAAGGGCCAGGGCGGAGCAATACTCCCAATGGAGGACACAAACCCCCAGGAGCTGGAAAAAATAGAAAATGTAACCAGCAGGGAGTGATTCCTGCGGTTTAGCAGAAGGGGTTGCGATTTAGCAAGTGAAATCGCTGAAAATCGACGAAACCACGTGGGAAATCGTCATTTTTACACATAACTCAAAGTCGCAGACAAGCGCAAAGGAAGCGGACTCCAAGAAAAGGGTTGCGCAAGCGTAAACGGCTTTTGGAAAAGAAGGTATGTTTAAAGTTTTAAAGGAAATTTTTGCACAGTTGCATCAAAATTTTTATAAACTTCAGAGTCAAGTATTGAAATTCAGCCCACACCACAGAGCAGGTCAACAACCCATCTCTCAGGTATGTCAGTGTCACCTCACACTCACGCATTGCGTTCGTGTTGGTTGTTTCGTCAAAACGTTAGGGTTGTCAACGCTGTGCTCGTTGGGGGGTCGGGTGTTCTTCTCTCGTGCTCTGCACAGGTAAAAACAGGAATGAAAGGTATGTGATGCGAATGGAGCGCGCAGCACGCACGTAGGGTTAGAATATGCGCTGTGCTGGCGATGCATGTGCCTAATCGAGGCATCCACACGCTGTGACGCTTTACCTGTACCCCAAATTCACCCTTGTTTTCGTCTTCACAGGTAAGTAAAGAAAGCGTTTGTTCGTGTGCGGCCGTGGCGTTAAAGTAGGATTGCTTAAAACGCTTAGGCTTGTTTTGTGTTCGTTTCAATTCGGCATTCACACGATGCATGGTGAGTAAGGTAGGTTAGCCCAGGAGGAGCTCACCTCCTGGTTGAGTCAGTGGTTCAGCCTCCCTTCCCTGCGTGCACATGAGGCATTAAAGGGTAGGCCACGCGAATTGCGCACGGTAAACCTTGTTTACGTTACCCAGAGGCTCCTCGGTACGTTCTTTAAGAGAACCTGAGGAGTCTCTTAAAACTTGCTTGCTTGACAGGGGAGCTGATCCGTCAGCGTGTTTGCAGACAGTGTATTATAGGTCACACTGAGAAGGGTATAATACCTGGAGTGTGGCTTGGTTCCTCCGCCGCAAACACCCCTTCATTTGCCTCTGTTGTACAGGTGGGAGAGGTTAAGGGTGATTGGTGCACGCAGCAGCTGCCTTCGGCGGCTATCCATTTTTCTGCCCCAGCAAAACAGGGGCGCTGATCACAAATCAAATCACTGTGCCTCAGCCAGTACTGGCGAGGGCAGTTCGACTTCAACGACATCTGCGCTGTGCACGCAACGAGAGCACCCCTTCCCTCCAAGCCCTAGCAGGGGAAACGCGTTGTGGCGTCCCCTGTTAGGCCACAGCTGCTTAGGAGCGCTGTGTTCTCTTGTCTTCTTCACAGGAGGGCCATTAGGGCCTGAGACTTCCTCGACAGCAGCCCCAAGTAGCGTGTGTAGGGGTTAGGGTCAGCAGGCCTGGCAGGAGGTGAGTGCAAGTGATGAGTGCTCACCCTGCCTTCGAAGGCCGGTGCTGGCGTTAGTGAGTGTAGTGTAGTGGTGTCTCCTGTCCCGCGTGCTTTTCCTCGTGGGCAGGGGAGTGCGTTAGCTTTTGGCCTGTAGCAAAAATGGG
Source organism: Eutreptiella sp. 'Long Island Sound 2002' (assembly GCA_964036045.1). Taxonomy (NCBI): domain Eukaryota; phylum Euglenozoa; class Euglenophyceae; order Eutreptiales; family Eutreptiaceae; genus Eutreptiella; species Eutreptiella sp. 'Long Island Sound 2002'. Next base: position 17,525,833 of record OZ038400.1, read on the forward strand.
CGTTTTGTATGCCCTTAGCACACTTGGCCACCCCTCCCTCTAGTAGGTAGGGCTTTTGCCGTCTTACCCCAAGGATAGGCGCCAGCACAGAAATTGGGCGCCATAGGAGTGGTAATAGTACCTGATTAGGACCTTCGGTCCGACGTCAGCGAAGCCCGGTCTCCGGGAGCCACGCTGGGGAGAGAAGTGAGACACACACAGACATACGTAGCACACATAGGGGTATGGTAAACCCAGTAAGGAAGGGTAGAACCCCATAGGTCTGGACCAGTCAGGGGTCCTAACTGTGGGCTCGCTTGTCCCCAAGGAGGGAAGACACTTTGCCTCATAACACCTTGCTGTAAGTGCGGCTAACTGCCATCTGCTCTGATTTTCACTGATCTACCCCAGATTGACTACATTTTGGTCATTTTCTTTGCTTCGGCGGAATCGCCGCCTCGCAGCTCAGTCTCAGGATTAGACCTATATATTTCTGATATGCCGGATCTGATTCCGCGGTCCATTCTCCGTAAATCCGCCGCGTTCCGATCATTTGCCTGGAATCGCCATTTGCCGCTGACGCGCGCTCGCGGGCCAGATCGGCCAAATATTTTTCATAATCGGATTTATATAAATCTTTTCAGATAGTTTTGGACACTCAGATGTATTTAGAATAATCCGCATCAATTTTCTTCATAGACTGGGATTTTCTGCCGGATAACACTCAACATGGATCTTGCTTCTGTTGTTGCTGCTCTCGCCTCCGTTGGTGTTCGAGTCTCCGGTTCTACCCCCAATAGCAGCGTTCAGGTCGACTCCTCGCGTGCCTGCCACACTGGTCTTGCCGGCCCCGAGCCCTCCGGCACCATCAACGACCCAGGGCAGCACTTTCATGGTAGCAGAGGCTACCTGAATGTTGTTCCTTTGGTGTCCCAACCACAGCTAGCTCCCCAGTACGGCCCCGTAGACTCCGCCGCTCCTGGAGAAGTAACGATTACGTTGCCCTGGTGCTGTGCGAACGAGGCCTTGAGAGGAATGCCTTGCGCAAGCCCAAGCTGCCCAAGAGGGGCACAAATCAGCAGCTGTGGAGGCCCAGATTACCATCAAGATCCCAGTCGAAATTGGCCATCAAGTAGCTGGAATCTGCCAGCCTACGCCGATGGCAACGCTCCAGTGGAGCTTACGGACCTGGCAGGTACCAATACTCCCTACCAATGTCCACATTTTGAGACCACCGATGCCGACATTGACGACATTGAGATGGGTGGTCCAGGTGAGGTACCTACCTATAATCGACCAGCCTCTTGGGCACAATGGGACAACCATTTGTCTTCAGAAGTGACCCGTAACCTTGAGGCGCTTGAGGCCCTTTGTCTATTAGCCACGTCTAAGCTGATAGGACAAGAAATAATCGCCTCTGATTTTTTAATGGAATATTTTTTCCTACTTCAGGAAGAAATTAATACCAGGATGTGGTGGCGTTCTCAAGAAGATGACTCTTTTGCCATTTTTTTGCAGATCTGGGAGGCAAGCCCCTTCCCGAAGGAGAAGACCAAGGCACCTGTTGCCGGGCCCTCCGCCCCTCATCCCCCTGTTTCCATCCGCGACGATCTAGCCGCCGCGGTTGAGGAAGGAATTTTAGAGGCAGCCAGGCAGGCAAGCCTGGAAATTAGGGCTGAAGGAGCTCCCCAAGTGGACTCCTGGCTGCGGACCACTGAGATTAGCGGTCCGACAGCCTGCTCAGGCCCTTCAGGACACGGTATGTACTGTCCTGCCGACTGCTCTTGCAGATTCCAGCGAGACTCTGAGCTCCAATTGCTCAAAGATCAAATGCAACTCATCATTCAAACGCTGGGAATAAAAGATCTTTTCAAGACGCACATGCGATCTGAGGGCGCATCATCGGTGGAACAAACAACAGAACCGTCGGAGGAGGCGACAGAAATTTTTTCAATTGCTCCTTCGGTGGACTCCAAGACCACCGATGCAAGGATCAGCAGGACCAAGCTAAAGGAAAGGGTTACAATCTCTCGATCTCAGAGTAGGACGGCGAAGGCTAGGACTGAGGCTCAGAATGCCAAGCGAACTGCCTCCCGTACTGCCCCTCCTGCTGCTGACTCCAATGCATTAGCCCAGCTGTTGCTCGCCCAGACCCTCGCCGGAGCTGGTGTGGCGAATGATGCCGCAAAGGTGTCTGCCATTACGGCCGGTGTTGGGCTGGATTCGCTTCTTAATCCCACTTCATTGCGACTTCGTCAGGTTGCCAAGCAACCGAAGTATAATGGCAACCCCAGACGTTGGCCTCAGTTCCAACGGGAATTTAAACTGTGGGTTAAGACTCAAAAACTCCAAGATGATCAGTTCCTGATGGCCCTCTTGGACTGCCTTGAGGGAGCGCCGGCCAACACTTGGCTCAGGACCTGGAGTGATCGTGAGGATTCAAGTTCCCCCCTTACCTTTGATGAGGTGTGGGAACAGTTGGAGGTACGTGGATCCCGGCTGCCAGAGGACCATTACCACCAGATGTTGAAGAATTTTCCTTCATTCTCGCGATTAATCTTGCACGAAGTGCAAGACAAGAGACAGCGCTTCTGGAACTTAGTGGCAGAATCTGAACATTCAGGCGAAAAATTTTCTAGTGCCGAGCTGAAAAATCTGATTTTTGACAAGATCCCCTCCGAAACTGCCGCCACCCTTCGGAATAAACAGTCCGAAGAAAAGGTCAAGACCTGGTGGGCGGAGGTCGAAGGCTTTGATGCCTCGGCCAACAGGTTTACGGTCAGGGAGGCACTTCAAAAGTGCTCCCCCACGTCGTTTTCCAAGGTGAAATTCACTGAAAACACGTGGAAAATCAAATTTAATGAACACGAGGATCGGGACTTGTTTGTCCAAGTCCTCAACAAGGGAGTAAGCTTCCATGGCCATCGCCTGAAGGCCAGGAACTGGGTGTTTTCGTTCACCCCGAAGGAATTGTGGGAAGAGGTTGAGCGGCTCGCCGACGCCGCCAATCAAAATTTCCATGAGGGTCTTGGGGGAAACAAGAATACCCAGCAAAACATCCAAAATGGGGCCCAAAAGGGCAACAAAAAGGTGAATGACACCCGGAATGTTCAGGATCACTGTAGCATCTGCCTTCTTTTAGGTTCTACGAACCGAGCTAAGTCGCATTCTACTGGTAATCACCGATGGTCTCCTTACGATCACAAGGTGATTGGTGAAAATATCAGTAATCCGCAGAATTCAGACAGGAATGACAGACAGGTGTATGGTGGAAAGGGGGGAAAAGGGAATCCGACCCCCTCCGGTGGAAACAAAAATACTGGAGGCCCTGGCGGGTCCCAAGGCACAGGAAATCGGACTCCATCCGGCTCCGGTGGGCAGCCGAACGGCCAGAAAAATCCCAATGGCAACGCCGGAGGCGGAAATCGAAATCCAGGCCAAACCCCTCAATCCGGTACAAACAAAGGAAATGCTCCAGGATCACAGGGTAAAGGTAAGGGAAATCCTTCAGGAACCCCTTTCTCTGGTAAGGGCAGAGGGCGTGGCGACGGTGGTGGTCCATCATCCGGCGGCCGTGGCCGTGGACGTGGAAAGGGCAACCATCGTGTGGATCAGGTCTCAGGTGCAGATCAGGTGTCCGAGGCGGATCGAGATTACGTTGAAAATGCCTTGAATCCAGCAGATGATCCGTTCCAGGATGAGTGGGTCGACGAATCAGGGTGTGTTCACAATGTTAACGCAGCCACTGGAGGTCAGAACGCCTAGTGGAGCCACGAAAATCGTCCCTCCCCAGGCGATTTCAGGCATGATCCCCAGATTCCTGATCGACCATTACTTGATGTAGGGTCGCTTGTCTCCTCTCCCCTGGATCCGGCAGCGGATCCTTCTGTTGTAGTGGACGAGGTTGGTGTACAGTCCAAGCACAGGGCCCGTCAGTTTGTCACAAAGCTGTGGGTCTCTGATTGCAAGGGAAATTTCCACCTCGCCACTTGTTTGTGTGACAATGGATCAGAGGTAAATCTCCAATCCACTTCGTTCTTACCCGACGACTGCGTGTTTGAGTCGCCTCATCCTGTTACCCTCGAGGGAGTTTCTGGACATTCTCTCGCAGGTGGGCAACGCGGTTGTTATATATCAACTCATTTGGTCGCTCAAGACCTTTGGGAAGAAGGTAATGTGGAGGAAGTTGTCCTTAAGGATGACTACTTCTATCGTGCCGACATAAAGTATGACCTTTACTTGGGCCATCCTTGGCTTCGCAAGAACAGGGTGGCGCCCGTAGGTCATCGGCGTTGTTTTTTGCTGGAGTCAGGTCCCTTGGAGCGCCCTGAATTTCGTTTTTTGCACGCAGGGTTTAAAAGTGCAGAAGAATTTTTGAAGCAAAAAGTTACACCAAAATTTGGCGAAGATGTCACCATTGCAGAGGTGAATGGGAGTGCCGATTACTCCCGAGAGTTAGAATGTCTTCGTAGGGACTCCCAGCCACGACGCCCTTCGCGCTGGCACTCTTCATCCTACAGAGTTGTCGACAAATGGCGCGATGCAATTTGTGAATATTTTCATGAACACCATTCCTTTTGGCCACAGTATGATGCCTTTGCTAACCGTAAGAACAAGCGCTTTGACAAGCACTTTAATGACGCTTGGACCCATAAATGGGACAAGAAGTTGTGGATTAATCCTCCGTTTCACTTAATCCAGCAGGTCATCCACAAAATCAAGCAAGATAAAACCCAGGCAATTTTAGTTGTGCCCTTGTGGGACGACAAGCCTTGGTTTCAGGAATTACAAGACATTTGTGTAGATTACATCGAACTTCCCAGGAAGATTAAGCTGTATGCCAGGGACGACACAGGTCCCCTGCCACAGCGGTCCTGGAGTTCGCTTGCATTTCTGGTGGATGGAAAGCTTTCTGACTCTAATTCTGCTGATTCTAGTACAGATTCCTGTGTTGGGTCTGAATCTGAGGTTGAGCGTGGTACTGATGATGAATCTTTTTTTTCTGATTTTTGTCCGTCAGATACCCAAGGTGATCCAACGTCAAATGGATCCGCCTCGTCTCCCTCTTCCCCAATACGATCGACATCGAAAAGAATCTTCAGTGCAGGGGCGAAGAAAAATCTTAAATCGCGCCGCAAATTCAGAGTTTTTTATGAAAAACCCCCTGTGGAAGCTTTCATAGATCCTTTCGAGGAGCTGGATCACGAAGATAATCTCTGGAATGTCGACACTCGACCCACCTATCTTCAAGAGGCAGTTGATACGGACCTCTTTAGGGACATCCGTAAGAAGATTCTTCCTGCCAAGGCCGAAGAAGTCGCCAAAGTTTTTTCGACAGTAATTCCTGGCGATCAGGTGGACACTGAATTGTGTTCCAAGGCAAGAGAAAAGATTTTTGAGGAACGGAAGGACACAACCCTTTCGGGGAAGTTGATCAAAGACCCCCCTGTCCGTGGGCAGTTCGGTGAAGCCTTCATCGAGCTTCGTGAAGGTTACAAGGCGAAGAAACAGCGTCCTTATGAGAACCATGGACATAAACATGAGATCCTCAGAAAAATCATCGAGAGAAATCTCAGGGAATTTGGTTGGCTTGAGGGTTGTATGACCAGCGAATGGTGCTGTGCACCCTTCACAGTCCCGAAGCCGCCGCCTGCAGACCAGAACACTATTGATGGTTGGCGAATGGTTGTTGATTTTCGCAATCTCAACGCCGAAACCAAGGCGGATTCGCACCCCCTGCCCCTCATTGAGGAGGAAATCGCCAAGAGGGCAAGAGGTCGTTTGTTTTCTGTGCTGGATCTCCGTCACGGCTTTCACCAAATGCCGTTGAGGAAGGACAGCCGACCTCTCACTTGTATGTGCACGCCATGTGGCCCAGTCCAGTGGACAGTCATGCCCATGGGCCTGAAGAACGCCCCTTCGCTTTTTCAAAGAATGATGGAGGATGTGCTTTTTACAGCCCATCCTGAGCTTCGTGCCTTTGTGAGTGTGTACATAGATGACATAATCATCGCGACGGAGGGGGAGAGACTGACCGAAGCCGAGCTGGTGGCCCTACATGAAAAGCAGCTGAACCAAGTTTTGGACATTCTTGATGCTAATCAGCTGATTTGTGGGCCAAAGAAGGGAAAATTATTTTTAAAATCAGTCGAATTTTGTGGTTCTCTCCTAGAGAATGGCACCCGACGACCCAGTCCAGGGAAGCTCGTCGCTATTCAGAAGTGGAAGCGCCCTGAGACGATCACGGAGTTGAGAGGATTCCTGGGTTGTTGCAATTTTGACCACACTTTTGTGCCGAATTATGCCAAATTTGCTGCCCCCCTCACTGAATTATTGAAGGTAGGGAGAGATGCAGGCAAGGCAGGTTCAAAGGTTCGTGTCAAGTGGACTGACGAGTGCGAGGAGGCCTTCCATCACTTGAAGGCGGCCCTCTGTGAAGTCGCCACGTTGCATGTGCCCCAATTCGACCGACCCTTCTACATTAGAACCGACGCTTCTAGGTACGCGATCGGAGCTGTCCTTGAACAGGTTGATGAAGCCACAGGTGATCATTACCCTCTTGCATTTTGGTCGCGGAAGCTAGCTCCACGCCAAATGCAATGGTCGCCGCGTGAGCAAGAAACCTACGCGATAATCTGTGCTTTAAAAAAGTACCAATCGTGGGTTGGCACCAATCGAGTCGAGGTCCTGACGGATCATCGATCTCTGGAGTATTGGGCCACCGAACACATTGATACTGTCGCGAGCCCAGCTGGTCGACGGGCCAGATGGCACGAATTTCTCAGTCTGTTTGACCTCCATGTGTCGTATTTGCCTGGAAAACACAACACGGTAGCGGATGCTCTGAGCCGATGGGCTTACCCCGCTTCAGAGGGGCTGCAAAGTACCAACATCCATGGTACGGAGCAGGACCGCCATGTCATCATCGAATGGGATCAGGAAGAAAAAAAGCTCATTCGACGTGCATGCATGCAATGCGCTGTTAAACAACACGCATTACCGTGTCACGACATCACGGCCTTTTCAGATCCGGCGCATGCTCATGAGATCTGCACCAAAACACTGAAAGTCGTGGAAAAAGTCACCGATCCCTCCTCAGGGAGTGTGAAACGGTTTGACTATACCCGACGAGTAAGTCGATTTCGGTTGATCCAGGGCATTAAGCGTCGAGATCCGGCCAAAACTCCACCCCTGCCGAAAGATTCCCTTATCATCCGTGACTGGACGTCCGATTATCTGCAGGATCCCATGTTTAAAGAGGTCTTTGGAAATCTCAAATCCAAAGATGCTGACAAGGATGGGATTTTTTCTGAGTACTCGTTGGATGGGGGGAAGCTGTGGATGGAGGGTAAATTGTGCGTACCAGACGCCCTGGCCCCCCGAGTGTTAAACTGGTGGCATAAATGGGAGTCCCCCCACGCACATGGCCGTCGATTGTGGTCGATGATTAAACATAGGTTGTTTGGCTCAAGGCTATATACTCATTGCATGAAAGTAGCCGCCGGATGTGCCCAATGTGCTGTCTCGACGCCCCCCAGCGCGAAGAAGCACGGCCATCTGAGGCCTCATCCTATTCCGGAGCGCCTCTTTAACAGAGTCACCAGTGATTTCTTCTATCTCGGTGAACTCGATGACGAAGAGTGCCATTGGACCAACAAAAAGGTCAATGGAGTGCTCCTTATTCAGTGCCGTCATTCCGGCTATATTCAGGTGTTGCCTTGTAACATCCAGTCGATGACTGGCAAGGCTGCCGCCAAATGGTGCGCGCAGACCTGGATGGGAGGTTGGGACGTCCCATCCGAGGTGGTGACGGATTCAGGCAAAGAGTACACCTCCGAATGGTGGAAGGAATTATGTGCTCGCCTTGGAATCCACCACCTCCGATGTGAAATCCACTCGCATCGAGCGCTGCCTGGCGAAAGAGCCGGCCGCTCAATTATAAATATGCTTCGTAAGGAGCTCGCGAGTGAAAAGGATTTCCATTGGATGGAAGTTCTCTTCGCATTGCTTCGCCGTTACCACAACACGCCTTTGTATCATGGCCTTTCTCCAAATGAAATTGTCTTTGGACGAAAGAAGTGTTGGTGGAACATGCCGTTGAATAATCCTCGCCCCTGTAAGGATGCTTCGTTGTTTTTGGACGACGTCCAACGAGCAGATAAAACTGTCTCGAAATTAATCGAAAAGCATCAAGCTGACTGGCTTTGGGTCCAGAATCAAGGCCGAAAAAACCCCCACAATTTTGAAGTCGATGATCGAGTTTGGCTTCGAAAATCCGAAATCACCCTGGACGGAGATGATAAGCTTCTTCCCTTGTGGGAGGGGCCATTCGCTGTTACAGCGCGTCTTGGTGAGAACAGGTGGAGGATTTGTGTGGATGTCAGCAGGGAAATTGACGTTTCGGGCGATCGCCTCAAGAGAGAGATCCCCTCCTCCAAGGATCGGGTTAAACCCCTTTTTTGGACTTCGAAAATTTTGTCCGATCGGGTCATCGAAGGGGGGAAGTACGAACTCAAGAGGATTTTAGAAGCAAGACGTGACGCCAAGGGCGAATGGGAATTTCTATGTGAGTGGAGGGGCTTTGATTCCAGTCACAACAACTGGGAACCAGCCCAATCTTTTGTCCATGGGTACACCAAGGGGTTCATCGACTTCCTCAAGAAGCACCCCGAAATTGGCGTACTCCTGACAGACTGTCTGTCGAAACCAGACAGACAAGTGGAGAGCGACGGAAAAAGACCTGTGGTGAATCGAGATCCAGCCTTTTACGGCCCTCAGCAGCCACATTCCAGGGCTGATCCGTCGATCCCCCCTCCTGCGGTCAGGCCAGCCCAGGAGCCAAATGAAGACCAAGCTTCAAGTTCGGCCGCTGATTTGCAGCGCCCAAGCCGTACGAGGGCCCGACCAGACAGGTTGGTGGTCACATGTATTCGTGCGTGGCCGACTTCAGCCTCGCCCCAACCACATTCTGCTCAATCCACTGTTCATTCTTCCTGATTTCGAACTGATGTGGAGAACTGCAAATGTTTGATAATTTGACGTCAATCAACTTTTCTTTGGTCTCCGTTCGGCAGACAAGGCGTAGATACGCTGCCGAAAGCCACGGAGTGTGCTGCCGTGTTCAGAAAAAACCAAACTCAGGCTTAATTCAGGCTGATTCGGGGTAATCTTGTCTCTGTTGGTCTGTGCATTTTTGGAATTTGGCTACTCGTGCAGATGGAAGCAAATGTACATAGTAAAAACACCGGCCGGTGACATTCACCCCTACAGGCACCCCCTGTAGTACTGGCTGCACCAGTTGCGACGCCAGGAACTCAGATCTTACCTTCATTTGCCGTGATGCTGAAGTCAAAGTCCAGATTCAGATCCAGATTCCTTGAATTCACCTTGAATTCCTCAGGTTTGTCCATCATTCTGCCACTGTTGCACGAAACCCAGACGTCAATTGTTCAGACAACTTTCACATAGGAGCTCTAGGGACTTCTAACAGCAACCTCTGAAGTCCGTAAGCTTCGTTGTATTTTTGGCACACGCCAATGTGAGCTCAATCCGACCTGAAACTGTCGAAAATGGTGAATCCAAGTGTCTTGTGGGACTCAATCAAAAGATTGGCCTTGTCCAAGTCGATTGACACCGCCGCCACTGTAAATAAAGGACTACTCGGTGTCTCTCAGTTATATACTGTCAGTAAAGCGCCTTCAGCGAACCTTCGGCGCGTTACATGCCAAGGATCCAGGGCCAGCATGTCCCATCATGATGCATCATCACATGATCCACATTTTGATGGAATCTGTTGGATGCTCGCGAACCAACGTGCCGGAAAGCACAATTGGGCTGAATAAACGACAATATATATTAACTTTAGTCTAAACGAAAGTGTTAGTAGTTTCAGTTCTAGACATTCCGCTTCATTTCACCTTCATCTTAGGGAATTTCCTCATTTTAGGACAGATTAGGTTGATTTTCTTGTCATCTCCTCACATTCCTCGAAGATCTGTTTAGATCTAAGTGAACAGAAAAACATCCTTACCTTCTGTGGTTCACTTAGGGCCTGCAGACTTCATTTGTATTTGTTTTCCCTCTCTGTGATTGCTTAATCTCCTCCATCTCTGTTCAAATTGATTCAGCAACATTGAAACTTGTGATCATCCACCAGATGCGCCAAATCTGAAGCACATGCTGCACTTTTCAGAACGAGAAAAGCGGGAGTAACACGATGTAGAGTTCGGCGAGGACACCGTAGCGTGCCCGCGACAGCGAAACTGTGCCAGAGCGCTGAGATGTCACTCCATTTCTTGATTCCCCCACTCAATCCACCAATAATCTACCTCATTCTCAACCAGTGCATGGTTTGGTATCGATTCTCGATACGTTTACATGCTCTTTAGCCCTTAACCTACTGTTTTACTGCACGGAGGACTGTTCGTCACTTCTCATTCTGTCTCATTTCAGGTTCATCCATCCTGATTCAGCGCCAATTCAGCCCAAATCAGGTCAGATCAAGCAGATTTCGCCCCATCGAGGCTACATTTCTTTTTTTTTCTGGGACTTACCCGCACTACGTTCTTCGTTGACGTAGCGACACACCCCAGTGTGTTTTTGGAGGGGGAGTGTAAGTGCGGCTAACCCCCATCTGCTCTGATTTTCACTGATCTACCCCAGATTGACTACATTTTGGTCATTTTCTTTGCTTCGGCGGAATCGCCGCCTCGCAGCTCAGTCTCAGGATCAGACCTACATATTTCTGATATGCCGGATCTGATTCCGCGGTCCATTCTCCGTAAATCCGCCGCGTTCCGATCATTTGCCTGGAATCGCCATTTGCCGCTGACGCGGGCTCGCGGGCCAGATCGGCCAAATATTTTTCATAATCGGATTTATATAAATCTTTTCAGATAGTTTTGGACACTCAGATGTATTTAGAATAATCCGCATCAATTTTCTTCATAGACTGGGATTTTCTGCCGGATAACACTCAACATGGATCTTGCTTCTGTTGTTGCTGCTCTCGCCTCCGTTGGTGTTCGAGTCTCCGGTTCTACCCCCAATAGCAGCGTTCAGGTCGACTCCTCGCGTGCCTGCCACACTGGTCTTGCCGGCCCCGAGCCCTCCGGCACCATCAACGACCCAGGGCAGCACTTTCACTTGCTTGTCATTCCCCCCTGGTGTAGGAAGCCACCGTTCTTCGTTGGCTCACCAAGGTCATTACATTAGGGCAGTACCCATGCAACACATGGTCAACAAGGCACACACTCGCTGGGTGGCTGCAATCCTGATAAGCAGCCACCTGGCTCACGCTGGAAACCATAGGCATGGGTCTGCAGGGCACAGACAGACACAGGGAGATTAGTTTCGCTTCTTACGCTGGGACATAGTCTCACCACGGGTCAGGAGCTGCCCCTCGTTATTCTCAACGAGGTAAGTGCGGAAGATGGGGTTGATACTCTCATCTGGTTGTATGAAGGCTGACATAGGTTCCCAGGTCGCCTCAGACAACCCATAGCCATCCCACAGGGTTAGGAATTTCCAGCCCTGTTTATACTCGTGGCGAGCAATCCCTGCAACCACGTAGTAACCATCGACTGCCATCTCATCGGCAGTCATCTCTTCGAGTTCGTCTGCCTCCTCTGGACTGGCAGCGTTCTCTAGATCTATACGTTCAATCTCACTGTCGCTGAGGCGCCACTCATCCCAAGACAAGTCGTCAGGGGAGTGATAGTGCCTCAACTGCTTAGGTGCACACAGCAGTTCACCACCTAGACGTGGACTGCACCTGACATGGATCCTGGATCCATCTATCCTGATGATACGATAGGGTCCAAAGTAAGGGTCCTGTAGGCAGTTACGTGGCCAGGAGGGTAGGCGTGAATGGTGTACCAAAACAAGGTCACCAACCTTGAAGCTGGCAGGTCGCCGTAGGCGGTTCCGTCGGCTCTGTTCACGGTCACGAATGTGCCTCAGGTTAGTACCAGCCTGGTTAGCCAGAGACTGCTTGTGTTCCAACCAATCTCCCACAGGGCTCTTGAAGTCCTCAGGAAAGGGGGTTTTGAAGAACCAAGCAGGTCGTCCTCCATGGAACAGTTCGTGGGGGGTGAAACCCGTAGAAGAGCTCCGCTGTGAGTTCATGGACAGCACTGCCCAGGGCACTAGGCGTACCCAGTCCTTGGTGCGCTCCTGTTTCATCAGGATTCTTAAGTTTTGCTCCACCACACGGTTCTGTCTCTCACAGAGAGGGTTAGACGTGTGGGTATAGGGCACACCTGTGGTTACCTCCACGTTGAGGGCATTTAGCACTCGTTTGTACCACCCAGTGTCACTGCGGATGCGTACATCTTCATCAGAGTGCACCTGCTTAGGTGCTCCATAGGGTTCGAACCATTGTTCGACCAACATTTTCACAGTCTGCTCACCTGTGATTTTCTTATTACAAGGGAACACACGGGTGAAGCGAGATAGACCACGGGTGACCACGAGGCAACTATCATAGCCGCCAAAGCGTGGTAGGCCGTGGATGAAATCCACTTAGAGAAGAGACTTAGCACAATAGGGTATGGGTAAGCTGTAGATCAGGCCCCTATCCCTACTGTCGCTCTGCTTGCTGGCGTGACAGCCACAAGCATCCACAATGGTCTGCATACGCGACCTCAGTTCAGTCAGGGTTAGACTAGAGTAGAAACACTCACGGAAGAAGTCCACTGAGCGATTAGCGCCAGTGTGACCAGAACTGAGATGGGACCACTGTAGGCACCCCACCCAGTCGTGCCTCAGGCACCACAATTCGGTCCTCGTAGAAGAGGTACTGATTGTTTTTATACCACTGGTGCCCGTCAATGACACGGGGTTCGAGACCAGTGCTGAGGGTTTGGAGAATTTCTTCATACTCTGACTGATAGTCCATTAGACTCCAACCCTCCAGGATTCCAGCAGTGCGCATGGACAGGTCAAGCTGGACATCCATACGCTGGAAAGCTTCTTTGGCGAGCGCCTCAGAGCTCTCACCAATAAGCGCATCGAAGTTGTTGCGCGATATATAGTCCGACAGTTCATTCTTAATCCCGGGGATATGATGCACTGTCAGCCTGAACTTGCTCAGGTAAGTCCACCACCGTTTTAGCTTTGCTTTTTCTGGTGGTGGGCCCTTCTGAAAAGACTTCACAGGCTCCTGGTCACATAGCCAGACAATAGGGTTAGATCCCAGGAGTCGGGATTGTGACGATAGCACCAACATACCGGCCAGGAGTTCCTGGTCATAGGTGCTGTAGTTGGAACGCGCTTGGTTCCATTTCCAATTTCAGTGTCCTAGTGGTACCAGACGCCACTCACTGGTAGGATAGTCATGTTTCAACGAACCATCACGGTTCAGTCCAGTAGTACGATAATGGCAGTGGGTTTGTTCAGCGGGGTTAAGCTCCTGCCATTGGTAGATCGTACCACCCCCCCCTACATCACTGGCATCAGTGATCAGGACTATCTCGCCCTCAGGGCGGGGCACTCCCAGGCAGTTGGAGGAGGCAATCTTCTTCTTCAACTCCTGGAAACACTCTTCCTCTCTGGAGGTCCACCTCGGGGGAGTAGTTTTCTTGATCAGGTCAGTGAGGGGTGCAGAGGAGTAAGTAAAATTGTGGATGTGACGCCGATAGAAATTACAGGCGCCCACAAAACTCCTCACATCGTGTAGACCCTTCTTAGGGTCATCGCGAATCTGCATGTCCTGTAGGGGCTGCATCTTAGACGCGGCTGGTTTCCACCAGCCATACCCCACGTCGAAACCCAAATACTCCATCTCCTCTTTCATAAACTCACATTTTTCGAGTTTGATTCGGAGATGGTTTTCTTGACAGACAATGAAAAATTCACGGAGGAGAAGGACGTGGTCCTCTTTGGTATTAGTACCCAAACTCACGTCGTCGATGTGAGCCTCCATTTCTGCACCCCGAGAAATCAACTCTTGTACTAGAGGCCTGCGCCTCAGTATGTACAAAATTTTGTTCATAAGCTCCTGGAAGAGCGCTGGGGCATTAGCCACCCCGAAAGGCATAACCTTCCACTTGAAAACACGACCCTTAGGGGTTATAAAGGCCAACAGCTCCTGAGCTGCGGCGGCTAGGTCCACCTGCCAGAAACCAGAGCGTTTGTCCATTTTGGTCTTATACCTGCATTTGGCAATACGCTCCAGGGTGTTTTCCATGTTAGGAATACTCCCTGAGTGGTTCTGGGTTTTCTTGTTGACCTCACCATAGTCTACAACAAGACGTAGGGCAGTCGACCCTGGTTTAGCAACAAGGAAACAGGGACTGCAGTGATGGGGATAGTCCCCGTGTTTATACTCTTCAACGAGGCCAGCATCAATGCATTCTTGAATCTGGCGCTCGATTTCTTCAACCTGTTCCTGTGGAGCGGGATAGGGACGAGGCCTCACTCGCGTCTTTTCAAATTCTGGTTTCAATTTCAGGTCCATCTGGACCAGTTTTTTACAAGAAAGGGGAGGCGGCAAGGCGCCGAACACCTCCTCATAGGTTATCATCAGTTTCTTCAGGCGGGGGTCAAGGTTAAGACTCTCGAGTTTCTGAAGGAAATCCTCCTCAGCATGGAGGTTGCTTTTTCCATGTTCTTTCTTTTTCTGCCGATCAGCAGTTTCGGCTGGCACAGTACCATCGTCCCACTCAGGGGGACATTGCTGCCCATAGTGTAGAGAATACACTAGAGGTATCTCAGGATCAGGCAGCGTATAGGACTCATCGTCCTCCTCAGACCAGATGGAGTATTTCCAGGTCTGTCTGAGGTATTGCAGCCGCTCTTGGCGCTCAATACCTTCGGCCTTCAGGTACAACAGCCGCCGGAGTTCTTGAGTGTCATGCTCAGACAATGGCATGTTATTAGCAGCAGGCCGCGCCAGAGCATCAGCACTCCGGGCCACGGGTTCACCTGTGTGCACAGGCTGCATGTGTAGCACTGGCTTCCCAACAGGGGAAGCGGGTTCAGAGGTTGGCTCTAGATCTACTTCCTCTAGCAACAGCTGGGCTAGGAAAGCACTGTGTTTTAGGTCAATACAGCTGGGATCAACAGAGGGAATAGTGCTGGCGATCTCAGACAGTTGGTCGTCAGCATCCTCTTTTACAGCTGCAGGTTCCAGATAGTCATCGGGAGACTCACACCCTGTAAGTGTGGCAGATAGGTGCTCAGGAGATCGATTTTTGAGATCATAAAGGGTCAGGCCACGATTTTCGGCCATGACCTCTTTTAGTAGCACCTGGTCTAGGTCACACAGGGGTACAGGATTGAGAGATCCATCGACGATGGACAGGAAACTGGCCCACTCAGGGGCCTGCATAGCTGTGTCTGAGTCCTCAGGCACATAGATGGGGCCGTCGGGGAGTTGCACTCTTCCCACGGTCATTCGATGTAGCATACGGCGCCAGTAAGCATGTTCACCTGAGCAACCCCAGTCAGGGGTGCACATAACAACCCTTCCTCCCTCATAGGCGATTTTGGTTAGAACCTTCGCGAGCAGGGAGAAGGGAGGGTTAGCATACGCTAGGCCCATTGCTTTCCAGAAGAAACGGAAAGCATTGTTCAGTTGTTTCGAGCAGTACAACTGCATGATGTGCTGTTGTTGGCTCGCAAACAATTCCACCTGGATCTCATCCAGGTTTACCTGAAGGGCCGCCAGTCCATTTTCAAGAACGTGACGGGCCAGTTCGTAGTTTTCAGTACGATAGTTCGTCTTGGCTGCGTAGCGCAGCCCAGACTCTTTTCGTCCTGACAGCTCCAAAGGAACGGAGAATAGCCCACTGCCAAAGTCGCAGTGCAAAGAATAGGGACGCTGTAGGGACAGCATTTTTACCTGGGGGTTTCTTCGTAGAAAGTCGGTGCCAATGACGATGTCAAAGGCGTCAGTGTCCAACACTCTGCAGTGTTGGGTCACTGTTTCGTCGCCCAGACATATAGTCACATCGACCCCCCCCAAGGAATGGATGGTACGCCCATCCCCTACTCTTATGGCCACGGTCTTAGTTTTCCTGAAAGTCCTAAGCAGGCGCCGGGCCACTATGGAAAGTGTTGCACCGGTATCAAGCACCGCTCGAAAAACCTGATCCCCGATTTTCACGAGGATCCAGAAAACCAAGTCCTCCTCTTCGGAGCCGCCCCCCTATTCCTCATCAGGGAACTTCACATCCACCCCTGCAGCCATGAGGGACTTGGCCATCCAGGCCAAGCGCCTCTTCTTGGAATTATTCCCCTCAGGGGTAGCGTTATCCCCTTGGGGGCGTTTCTTAGGGTCACCTGCGGCAGGAGCGGGTGTAGCAGCAGGAGTGGGTGTAGCAACGGGCGCTGATGAGCGCCTCTGGGGGTTAGGGGGTCCAGTTTTGCCACCCCCCTTGCCACCTCCTTTACCACCTTTATCCCCGCTCGGGGGATTTCTGGCGGGCGTCTGGGTCTTCTGGCGCTCCGCCTCCTGACGCTTGAGTTTGTCACTCTCGCGTTTCTTGATGTGGCATTCGTCCTCGTAGTGACGACGTTTGCCACAGTAACCACAGGTGATGGTACACCTGAAATGGTCCTGATGGGTCACAGTTTTCCCATCTTTGGTATGCTGCTGACGTTTCATCTGCAGCATATAGCCACTGCGGAGATCGCAGTCAGAGGCATGACAAGGTCCCCCCTTGTCATTGACAGGTCGGCAGTAGAACAGGGGGGGTGTGCCTGCATCAGGTTGAACCTCGTTCATGGCACGTAGGTTGCCCCTCCCTTTACCACCTCCCTGGTTGGTGTTAGTGGGATTTTTATGCCCCTTCCCTTCGCCACATTCGGGGGTAGGGGTACCACCTCGTCCCAAATGCTTCTTGAGGAATTTCTCCATGTGGGAGTCATTCTCCCTCTCAAGAGCTAGCTCAATCAAGAGATCCACCAGTTCATCGTACGAGTGGGTCCTGCTCTTCCTCTCCGAGGTGGAGCGGCAATCATCCCACGTACGCTGGGGGATCTTACTCATGAGCCACAGGTGGGGCTCAGTGGCTCCGTAGGAGCCCACGTTCATCCTCGAAAATAAGTACTCCAAGTCGCACACATACTCAGAAATTCGCGCAGCGGATGGAAACTCAGGGAGCATTGGTAGCTCCTGGATCTGTGTGCGTACGCTGAGGTCAGTCTCATAGACTGGGAATGTTTTCTCCAACCTCAGGAGTACCTCTGCCCAGGTAGAACAGGTTTTCACAATCTGTTTCACCTGTTTTTGCAAAAACTTCTTTTTGCATGAGCGTTTTAGCAGTGAACATTTGGTGGCCACACCCACATGGAATTGGCCAGTCAACAAAAGGAATTCTGCAAATTCTTCTGCCCACTCGGGCAGATTTTTGGGGTCGAACTCCGGCAATTCCAGCTGGATGTTCGCCTGGGCAATTGGTCTGCCCGTCTTCCCACCCCCCGGAGTTAGGCCTGAAGGCGACACGCCGGCAAGTCAGCCCTGGCACCTCTTGCCGGCGTGTCGCGTTCAGGCCTAACTCCGGGGGGTGGGAAGACGGGCAGACCAATTGCCCAGGCGAACATCCAGCTGGAATTGCCGGAGTTCGACCCCAAAAATCTGCCCGAGTGGGCAGAAGAATTTGCAGAATTCCTTTTGTTGACTGGCCAATTCCATGTGGGTGTGGCCACCAAATGTTCACTGCTAAAACGCTCATGCAAAAAGAAGTTTTTGCAAAAACAGGTGAAACAGATTGTGAAAACCTGTTCTACCTGGGCAGAGGTACTCCTGAGGTTGGAGAAAACATTCCCAGTCTATGAGACTGACCTCAGCGTACGCACACAGATCCAGGAGCTACCAATGCTCCCTGAGTTTCCATCCGCTGCGCGAATTTCTGAGTATGTGTGCGACTAGGAGTACTTATTTTCGAGGATGAACGTGGGCTCCTACGGAGCCACTGAGCCCCACCTGTGGCTCATGAGTAAGATCCCCCAGCGTACGTGGGATGATTGCCGCTCCACCTCGGAGAGGAAGAGCAGGACCCACTCGTACGATGAACTGGTGGATCTCTTGATTGAGCTAGCTCTTGAGAGGGAGAATGACTCCCACATGGAGAAATTCCTCAAGAAGCATTTGGGACGAGGTGGTACCCCTACCCCCGAATGTGGCGAAGGGAAGGGGCATAAAAATCCCACTAACACCAACCAGGGAGGTGGTAAAGGGAGGGGCAACCTACGTGCCATGAACGAGGTTCAACCTGATGCAGGCACACCCCCCCTGTTCTACTGCCGACCTGTCAATGACAAGGGGGGACCTTGTCATGCCTCTGACTGCGATCTCCGCAGTGGCTATATGCTGCAGATGAAACGTCAGCAGCATACCAAAGATGGGAAAACTGTGACCCATCAGGACCATTTCAGGTGTACCATCACCTGTGGTTACTGTGGCAAACGTCGTCACTACGAGGACGAATGCCACATCAAGAAACGCGAGAGTGACAAACTCAAGCGTCAGGAGGCGGAGCGCCAGAAGACCCAGACGCCCGCCAGAAATCCCCCGAGCGGGGATAAAGGTGGTAAAGGAGGTGGCAAGGGGGGTGGCAAAACTGGACCCCCTAACCCCCAGAGGCGCTCATCAGCGCCCGTTGCTACACCCACTCCTGCTGCTACACCCGCTCCTGCCGCAGGTGACCCTAAGAAACGCCCCCAAGGGGATAACGCTACCCCTGAGGGGAATAATTCCAAGAAGAGGCGCTTGGCCTGGATGGCCAAGTCCCTCATGGCTGCAGGGGTGGATGTGAAGTTCCCTGATGAGGAATAGGGGGGCGGCTCCGAAGAGGAGGACTTGGTTTTCTGGATCCTCGTGAAAATCGGGGATCAGGTTTTTCGAGCGGTGCTTGATACCGGTGCAACACTTTCCATAGTGGCCCGGCGCCTGCTTAGGACTTTCAGGAAAACTAAGACCGTGGCCATAAGAGTAGGGGATGGGCGTACCATCCATTCCTTGGGGGGGGTCGATGTGACTATATGTCTGGGCGACGAAACAGTGACCCAACACTGCAGAGTGTTGGACACTGACGCCTTTGACATCGTCATTGGCACCGACTTTCTACGAAGAAACCCCCAGGTAAAAATGCTGTCCCTACAGCGTCCCTATTCTTTGCACTGCGACTTTGGCAGTGGGCTATTCTCCGTTCCTTTGGAGCTGTCAGGACGAAAAGAGTCTGGGCTGCGCTACGCAGCCAAGACGAACTATCGTACTGAAAACTACGAACTGGCCCGTCACGTTCTTGAAAATGGACTGGCGGCCCTTCAGGTAAACCTGGATGAGATCCAGGTGGAATTGTTTGCGAGCCAACAACAGCACATCATGCAGTTGTACTGCTCGAAACAACTGAACAATGCTTTCCGTTTCTTCTGGAAAGCAATGGGCCTAGCGTATGCTAACCCTCCCTTCTCCCTGCTCGCGAAGGTTCTAACCAAAATCGCCTATGAGGGAGGAAGGGTTGTTATGTGCACCCCTGACTGGGGTTGCTCAGGTGAACATGCTTACTGGCGCCGTATGCTACATCGAATGACCGTGGGAAGAGTGCAACTCCCCGACGGCCCCATCTATGTGCCTGAGGACTCAGACACAGCTATGCAGGCCCCTGAGTGGGCCAGTTTCCTGTCCATCGTCGATGGATCTCTCAATCCTGTACCCCTGTGTGACCTAGACCAGGTGCTACTAAAAGAGGTCATGGCCGAAAATCGTGGCCTGACCCTTTATGATCTCAAAAATCGATCTCCTGAGCACCTATCTGCCACACTTACAGGGTGTGAGTCTCCCGATGACTATCTGGAACCTGCAGCTGTAAAAGAGGATGCTGACGACCAACTGTCTGAGATCGCCAGCACTATTCCCTCTGTTGATCCCAGCTGTATTGACCTAAAACACAGTGCTTTCCTAGCCCAGCTGTTGCTAGAGGAAGTAGATCTAGAGTCAACCTCTGAACCCGCTTCCCCTGTTGGGAAGCCAGTGCTACACATGCAGCCTGTGCACACAGGTGAACCCGTGGCCCGGAGTGCTGATGCTCTGGCGCGGCCTGCTGCTAATAACATGCCATTGTCTGAGCATGACACTCAAGAACTCCGGCGGCTGTTGTACCTGAAGGCCGAAGGTATTGAGCGCCAAGAGCGGCTGCAATACCTCAGACAGACCTGGAAATACTCCATCTGGTCTGAGGAGGACGATGAGTCCTATACGCTGCCTGATCCTGAGATACCTCTAGTGTATTCTCTACACTATGGGCAGCAATGTCCCCCTGAGTGGGACGATGGTACTGTGCCAGCCGAAACTGCTGATCGGCAGAAAAAGAAAGAACATGGAAAAAGCAACCTCCATGCTGAGGAGGATTTCCTTCAGAAACTCGAGAGTCTTAACCTTGACCCCCGCCTGAAGAAACTGATGATAACCTATGAGGAGGTGTTCGGCGCCTTGCCGCCTCCCCTTTCTTGTAAAAAACTGGTCCAGATGGACCTGAAATTGAAACCAGAATTTGAAAAGACGCGAGTGAGGCCTCGTCCCTATCCCGCTCCACAGGAACAGGTTGAAGAAATCGAGCGCCAGATTCAAGAATGCATTGATGCTGGCCTCGTTGAAGAGTATAAACACGGGGACTATCCCCATCACTGCAGTCCCTGTTTCCTTGTTGCTAAACCAGGGTCGACTGCCCTACGTCTTGTTGTAGACTATGGTGAGGTCAACAAGAAAACCCAGAACCACTCAGGGAGTATTCCTAACATGGAAAACACCCTGGAGCGTATTGCCAAATGCAGGTATAAGACCAAAATGGACAAACGCTCTGGTTTCTGGCAGGTGGACCTAGCCGCCGCAGCTCAGGAGCTGTTGGCCTTTATAACCCCTAAGGGTCGTGTTTTCAAGTGGAAGGTTATGCCTTTCGGGGTGGCTAATGCCCCAGCGCTCTTCCAGGAGCTTATGAACAAAATTTTGTACATACTGAGGCGCAGGCCTCTAGTACAAGAGTTGATTTCTCGGGGTGCAGAAATGGAGGCTCACATCGACGACGTGAGTTTGGGTACTAATACCAAAGAGGACCACGTCCTTCTCCTCCGTGAATTTTTCATTGTCTGTCAAGAAAACCATCTCCGAATCAAACTCGAAAAATGTGAGTTTATGAAAGAGGAGATGGAGTATTTGGGTTTCGACGTGGGGTATGGCTGGTGGAAACCAGCCGCGTCTAAGATGCAGCCCCTACAGGACATGCAGATTCGCGATGACCCTAAGAAGGGTCTACACGATGTGAGGAGTTTTGTGGGCGCCTGTAATTTCTATCGGCGTCACATCCACAATTTTACTTACTCCTCTGCACCCCTCACTGACCTGATCAAGAAAACTACTCCCCCGAGGTGGACCTCCAGAGAGGAAGAGTGTTTCCAGGAGTTGAAGAAGAAGATTGCCTCCTCCAACTGCCTGGGAGTGCCCCGCCCTGAGGGCGAGATAGTCCTGATCACTGATGCCAGTGATGTAGGGGGGGGTGGTACGATCTACCAATGGCAGGAGCTTAACCCCGCTGAACAAACCCACTGCCATTATCGTACTACTGGACTGAACCGTGATGGTTCGTTGAAACATGACTATCCTACCAGTGAGTGGCGTCTGGTACCACTAGGACACTGAAATTGGAAATGGAACCAAGCGCGTTCCAACTACAGCACCTATGACCAGGAACTCCTGGCCGGTATGTTGGTGCTATCGTCACAATCCCGACTCCTGGGATCTAACCCTATTGTCTGGCTATGTGACCAGGAGCCTGTGAAGTCTTTTCAGAAGGGCCCACCACCAGAAAAAGCAAAGCTAAAACGGTGGTGGACTTACCTGAGCAAGTTCAGGCTGACAGTGCATCATATCCCCGGGATTAAGAATGAACTGTCGGACTATATATCGCGCAACAACTTCGATGCGCTTATTGGTGAGAGCTCTGAGGCGCTCGCCAAAGAAGCTTTCCAGCGTATGGATGTCCAGCTTGACCTGTCCATGCGCACTGCTGGAATCCTGGAGGGTTGGAGTCTAATGGACTATCAGTCAGAGTATGAAGAAATTCTCCAAACCCTCAGCACTGGTCTCGAACCCCGTGTCATTGACGGGCACCAGTGGTATAAAAACAATCAGTACCTCTTCTACGAGGACCGAATTGTGGTGCCTGAGGCACGACTGGGTGGGGTGCCTACAGTGGTCCCATCTCAGTTCTGGTCACACTGGCGCTAATCGCTCAGTGGACTTCTTCCGTGAGTGTTTCTACTCTAGTCTAACCCTGACTGAACTGAGGTCGCGTATGCAGACCATTGTGGATGCTTGTGGCTGTCACGCCAGCAAGCAGAGCGACAGTAGGGATAGGGGCCTGATCTACAGCTTACCCATACCCTATTGTGCTAAGTCTCTTCTCTAAGTGGATTTCATCCACGGCCTACCACGCTTTGGCGGCTATGATAGTTGCCTCGTGGTCACCCGTGGTCTATCTCGCTTCACCCGTGTGTTCCCTTGTAATAAGAAAATCACAGGTGAGCAGACTGTGAAAATGTTGGTCGAACAATGGTTCGAACCCTATGGAGCACCTAAGCAGGTGCACTCTGATGAAGATGTACGCATCCGCAGTGACACTGGGTGGTACAAACGAGTGCTAAATGCCCTCAACGTGGAGGTAACCACAGGTGTGCCCTATACCCACACGTCTAACCCTCTCTGTGAGAGACAGAACCGTGTGGTGGAGCAAAACTTAAGAATCCTGATGAAACAGGAGCGCACCAAGGACTGGGTACGCCTAGTGCCCTGGGCAGTGCTGTCCATGAACTCACAGCGGAGCTCTTCTACGGGTTTCACCCCCCACGAACTGTTCCATGGAGGACGACCTGCTTGGTTCTTCAAAACCCCCTTTCCTGAGGACTTCAAGAGCCCTGTGGGAGATTGGTTGGAACACAAGCAGTCTCTGGCTAACCAGGCTGGTACTAACCTGAGGCACATTCGTGACCGTGAACAGAGCCGACGGAACCGCCTACGGCGACCTGCCAGCTTCAAGGTTGGTGACCTTGTTTTGGTACACCATTCACGCCTACCCTCCTGGCCACGTAACTGCCTACAGGACCCTTACTTTGGACCCTATCGTATCATCAGGATAGATGGATCCAGGATCCATGTCAGGTGCAGTCCACGTCTAGGTGGTGAACTGCTGTGTGCACCTAAGCAGTTGAGGCACTATCACTCCCCTGACGACTTGTCTTGGGATGAGTGGCGCCTCAGCGACAGTGAGATTGAACGTATAGATCTAGAGAACGCTGCCAGTCCAGAGGAGGCAGACGAACTCGAAGAGATGACTGCCGATGAGATGGCAGTCGATGGTTACTACGTGGTTGCAGGGATTGCTCGCCACGAGTATAAACAGGGCTGGAAATTCCTAACCCTGTGGGATGGCTATGGGTTGTCTGAGGCGACCTGGGAACCTATGTCAGCCTTCATACAACCAGATGAGAGTATCAACCCCATCTTCCGCACTTACCTCGTTGAGAATAACGAGGGGCAGCTCCTGACCCGTGGTGAGACTATGTCCCAGCGTAAGAAGCGAAACTAATCTCCCTGTGTCTGTCTGTGCCCTGCAGACCCATGCCTATGGTTTCCAGCGTGAGCCAGGTGGCTGCTTATCAGGATTGCAGCCACCCAGCGAGTGTGTGCCTTGTTGACCATGTGTTGCATGGGTACTGCCCTAATGTAATGACCTTGGTGAGCCAACGAAGAACGGTGGCTTCCTACACCAGGGGGGAATGACAAGCAAGTGAAAGTGCTGCCCTGGGTCGTTGATGGTGCCGGAGGGCTCGGGGCCGGCAAGACCAGTGTGGCAGGCACGCGAGGAGTCGACCTGAACGCTGCTATTGGGGGTAGAACCGGAGACTCGAACACCAACGGAGGCGAGAGCAGCAACAACAGAAGCAAGATCCATGTTGAGTGTTATCCGGCAGAAAATCCCAGTCTATGAAGAAAATTGATGCGGATTATTCTAAATACATCTGAGTGTCCAAAACTATCTGAAAAGATTTATATAAATCCGATTATGAAAAATATTTGGCCGATCTGGCCCGCGAGCCCGCGTCAGCGGCAAATGGCGATTCCAGGCAAATGATCGGAACGCGGCGGATTTACGGAGAATGGACCGCGGAATCAGATCCGGCATATCAGAAATATGTAGGTCTGATCCTGAGACTGAGCTGCGAGGCGGCGATTCCGCCGAAGCAAAGAAAATGACCAAAATGTAGTCAATCTGGGGTAGATCAGTGAAAATCAGAGCAGATGGGGGTTAGCCGCACTTACACTCCCCCTCCAAAAACACACTGGGGTGTGTCGCTACGTCAACGAAGAACGTAGTGCGGGTAAGTCCCAGAAAAAAAAAGAAATGTAGCCTCGATGGGGCGAAATCTGCTTGATCTGACCTGATTTGGGCTGAATTGGCGCTGAATCAGGATGGATGAACCTGAAATGAGACAGAATGAGAAGTGACGAACAGTCCTCCGTGCAGTAAAACAGTAGGTTAAGGGCTAAAGAGCATGTAAACGTATCGAGAATCGATACCAAACCATGCACTGGTTGAGAATGAGGTAGATTATTGGTGGATTGAGTGGGGGAATCAAGAAATGGAGTGACATCTCAGCGCTCTGGCACAGTTTCGCTGTCGCGGGCACGCTACGGTGTCCTCGCCGAACTCTACATCGTGTTACTCCCGCTTTTCTCGTTCTGAAAAGTGCAGCATGTGCTTCAGATTTGGCGCATCTGGTGGATGATCACAAGTTTCAATGTTGCTGAATCAATTTGAACAGAGATGGAGGAGATTAAGCAATCACAGAGAGGGAAAACAAATACAAATGAAGTCTGCAGGCCCTAAGTGAACCACAGAAGGTAAGGATGTTTTTCTGTTCACTTAGATCTAAACAGATCTTCGAGGAATGTGAGGAGATGACAAGAAAATCAACCTAATCTGTCCTAAAATGAGGAAATTCCCTAAGATGAAGGTGAAATGAAGCGGAATGTCTAGAACTGAAACTACTAACACTTTCGTTTAGACTAAAGTTAATATATATTGTCGTTTATTCAGCCCAATTGTGCTTTCCGGCACGTTGGTTCGCGAGCATCCAACAGATTCCATCAAAATGTGGATCATGTGATGATGCATCATGATGGGACATGCTGGCCCTGGATCCTTGGCATGTAACGCGCCGAAGGTTCGCTGAAGGCGCTTTACTGACAGTATATAACTGAGAGACACCGAGTAGTCCTTTATTTACAGTGGCGGCGGTGTCAATCGACTTGGACAAGGCCAATCTTTTGATTGAGTCCCACAAGACACTTGGATTCACCATTTTCGACAGTTTCAGGTCGGATTGAGCTCACATTGGCGTGTGCCAAAAATACAACGAAGCTTACGGACTTCAGAGGTTGCTGTTAGAAGTCCCTAGAGCTCCTATGTGAAAGTTGTCTGAACAATTGACGTCTGGGTTTCGTGCAACAGTGGCAGAATGATGGACAAACCTGAGGAATTCAAGGTGAATTCAAGGAATCTGGATCTGAATCTGGACTTTGACTTCAGCATCACGGCAAATGAAGGTAAGATCTGAGTTCCTGGCGTCGCAACTGGTGCAGCCAGTACTACAGGGGGTGCCTGTAGGGGTGAATGTCACCGGCCGGTGTTTTTACTATGTACATTTGCTTCCATCTGCACGAGTAGCCAAATTCCAAAAATGCACAGACCAACAGAGACAAGATTACCCCGAATCAGCCTGAATTAAGCCTGAGTTTGGTTTTTTCTGAACACGGCAGCACACTCCGTGGCTTTCGGCAGCGTATCTACGCCTTGTCTGCCGAACGGAGACCAAAGAAAAGTTGATTGACGTCAAATTATCAAACATTTGCAGTTCTCCACATCAGTTCGAAATCAGGAAGAATGAACAGTGGATTGAGCAGAATGTGGTTGGGGCGAGGCTGAAGTCGGCCACGCACGAATACATGTGACCACCAACCTGTCTGGTCGGGCCCTCGTACGGCTTGGGCGCTGCAAATCAGCGGCCGAACTTGAAGCTTGGTCTTCATTTGGCTCCTGGGCTGGCCTGACCGCAGGAGGGGGGATCGACGGATCAGCCCTGGAATGTGGCTGCTGAGGGCCGTAAAAGGCTGGATCTCGATTCACCACAGGTCTTTTTCCGTCGCTCTCCACTTGTCTGTCTGGTTTCGACAGACAGTCTGTCAGGAGTACGCCAATTTCGGGGTGCTTCTTGAGGAAGTCGATGAACCCCTTGGTGTACCCATGGACAAAAGATTGGGCTGGTTCCCAGTTGTTGTGACTGGAATCAAAGCCCCTCCACTCACATAGAAATTCCCATTCGCCCTTGGCGTCACGTCTTGCTTCTAAAATCCTCTTGAGTTCGTACTTCCCCCCTTCGATGACCCGATCGGACAAAATTTTCGAAGTCCAAAAAAGGGGTTTAACCCGATCCTTGGAGGAGGGGATCTCTCTCTTGAGGCGATCGCCCGAAACGTCAATTTCCCTGCTGACATCCACACAAATCCTCCACCTGTTCTCACCAAGACGCGCTGTAACAGCGAATGGCCCCTCCCACAAGGGAAGAAGCTTATCATCTCCGTCCAGGGTGGTTTCGGATTTTCGAAGCCAAACTCGATCATCGACTTCAAAATTGTGGGGGTTTTTTCGGCCTTGATTCTGGACCCAAAGCCAGTCAGCTTGATGCTTTTCGATTAATTTCGAGACAGTTTTATCTGCTCGTTGGACGTCGTCCAAAAACAACGAAGCATCCTTACAGGGGCGAGGATTATTCAACGGCATGTTCCACCAACACTTCTTTCGTCCAAAGACAATTTCATTTGGAGAAAGGCCATGATACAAAGGCGTGTTGTGGTAACGGCGAAGCAATGCGAAGAGAACTTCCATCCAATGGAAATCCTTTTCACTCGCGAGCTCCTTACGAAGCATATTTATAATTGAGCGGCCGGCTCTTTCGCCAGGCAGCGCTCGATGCGAGTGGATTTCACATCGGAGGTGGTGGATTCCAAGGCGAGCACATAATTCCTTCCACCATTCGGAGGTGTACTCTTTGCCTGAATCCGTCACCACCTCGGATGGGACGTCCCAACCTCCCATCCAGGTCTGCGCGCACCATTTGGCGGCAGCCTTGCCAGTCATCGACTGGATGTTACAAGGCAACACCTGAATATAGCCGGAATGACGGCACTGAATAAGGAGCACTCCATTGACCTTTTTGTTGGTCCAATGGCACTCTTCGTCATCGAGTTCACCGAGATAGAAGAAATCACTGGTGACTCTGTTAAAGAGGCGCTCCGGAATAGGATGAGGCCTCAGATGGCCGTGCTTCTTCGCGCTGGGGGGCGTCGAGACAGCACATTGGGCACATCCGGCGGCTACTTTCATGCAATGAGTATATAGCCTTGAGCCAAACAACCTATGTTTAATCATCGACCACAATCGACGGCCATGTGCGTGGGGGGACTCCCATTTATGCCACCAGTTTAACACTCGGGGGGCCAGGGCGTCTGGTACGCACAATTTACCCTCCATCCACAGCTTCCCCCCATCCAACGAGTACTCAGAAAAAATCCCATCCTTGTCAGCATCTTTGGATTTGAGATTTCCAAAGACCTCTTTAAACATGGGATCCTGCAGATAATCGGACGTCCAGTCACGGATGATAAGGGAATCTTTCGGCAGGGGTGGAGTTTTGGCCGGATCTCGACGCTTAATGCCCTGGATCAACCGAAATCGACTTACTCGTCGGGTATAGTCAAACCGTTTCACACTCCCTGAGGAGGGATCGGTGACTTTTTCCACGACTTTCAGTGTTTTGGTGCAGATCTCATGAGCATGCGCCGGATCTGAAAAGGCCGTGATGTCGTGACACGGTAATGCGTGTTGTTTAACAGCGCATTGCATGCATGCACGTCGAATGAGCTTTTTTTCTTCCTGATCCCATTCGATGATGACATGGCGGTCCTGCTCCGTACCATGGATGTTGGTACTTTGCAGCCCCTCTGAAGCGGGGTAAGCCCATCGGCTCAGAGCATCCGCTACCGTGTTGTGTTTTCCAGGCAAATACGACACATGGAGGTCAAACAGACTGAGAAATTCGTGCCATCTGGCCCGTCGACCAGCTGGGCTCGCGACAGTATCAATGTGTTCGGTGGCCCAATACTCCAGAGATCGATGATCCGTCAGGACCTCGACTCGATTGGTGCCAACCCACGATTGGTACTTTTTTAAAGCACAGATTATGGCGTAGGTTTCTTGCTCACGCGGCGACCATTGCATTTGGCGTGGAGCTAGCTTCCGCGACCAAAATGCAAGAGGGTAATGATCACCTGTGGCTTCATCAACCTGTTCAAGGACAGCTCCGATCGCGTACCTAGAAGCGTCGGTTCTAATGTAGAAGGGTCGGTCGAATTGGGGCACATGCAACGTGGCGACTTCACAGAGGGCCGCCTTCAAGTGATGGAAGGCCTCCTCGCACTCGTCAGTCCACTTGACACGAACCTTTGAACCTGCCTTGCCTGCATCTCTCCCTACCTTCAATAATTCAGTGAGGGGGGCAGCAAATTTGGCATAATTCGGCACAAAAGTGTGGTCAAAATTGCAACAACCCAGGAATCCTCTCAACTCCGTGATCGTCTCAGGGCGCTTCCACTTCTGAATAGCGACGAGCTTCCCTGGACTGGGTCGTCGGGTGCCATTCTCTAGGAGAGAACCACAAAATTCGACTGATTTTAAAAATAATTTTCCCTTCTTTGGCCCACAAATCAGCTGATTAGCATCAAGAATGTCCAAAACTTGGTTCAGCTGCTTTTCATGTAGGGCCACCAGCTCGGCTTCGGTCAGTCTCTCCCCCTCCGTCGCGATGATTATGTCATCTATGTACACACTCACAAAGGCACGAAGCTCAGGATGGGCTGTAAAAAGCACATCCTCCATCATTCTTTGAAAAAGCGAAGGGGCGTTCTTCAGGCCCATGGGCATGACTGTCCACTGGACTGGGCCACATGGCGTGCACATACAAGTGAGAGGTCGGCTGTCCTTCCTCAACGGCATTTGGTGAAAGCCGTGACGGAGATCCAGCACAGAAAACAAACGACCTCTTGCCCTCTTGGCGATTTCCTCCTCAATGAGGGGCAGGGGGTGCGAATCCGCCTTGGTTTCGGCGTTGAGATTGCGAAAATCAACAACCATTCGCCAACCATCAATAGTGTTCTGGTCTGCAGGCGGCGGCTTCGGGACTGTGAAGGGTGCACAGCACCATTCGCTGGTCATACAACCCTCAAGCCAACCAAATTCCCTGAGATTTCTCTCGATGATTTTTCTGAGGATCTCATGTTTATGTCCATGGTTCTCATAAGGACGCTGTTTCTTCGCCTTGTAACCTTCACGAAGCTCGATGAAGGCTTCACCGAACTGCCCACGGACAGGGGGGTCTTTGATCAACTTCCCCGAAAGGGTTGTGTCCTTCCGTTCCTCAAAAATCTTTTCTCTTGCCTTGGAACACAATTCAGTGTCCACCTGATCGCCAGGAATTACTGTCGAAAAAACTTTGGCGACTTCTTCGGCCTTGGCAGGAAGAATCTTCTTACGGATGTCCCTAAAGAGGTCCGTATCAACTGCCTCTTGAAGATAGGTGGGTCGAGTGTCGACATTCCAGAGATTATCTTCGTGATCCAGCTCCTCGAAAGGATCTATGAAAGCTTCCACAGGGGGTTTTTCATAAAAAACTCTGAATTTGCGGCGCGATTTAAGATTTTTCTTCGCCCCTGCACTGAAGATTCTTTTCGATGTCGATCGTATTGGGGAAGAGGGAGACGAGGCGGATCCATTTGACGTTGGATCACCTTGGGTATCTGACGGACAAAAATCAGAAAAAAAAGATTCATCATCAGTACCACGCTCAACCTCAGATTCAGACCCAACACAGGAATCTGTACTAGAATCAGCAGAATTAGAGTCAGAAAGCTTTCCATCCACCAGAAATGCAAGCGAACTCCAGGACCGCTGTGGCAGGGGACCTGTGTCGTCCCTGGCATACAGCTTAATCTTCCTGGGAAGTTCGATGTAATCTACACAAATGTCTTGTAATTCCTGAAACCAAGGCTTGTCGTCCCACAAGGGCACAACTAAAATTGCCTGGGTTTTATCTTGCTTGATTTTGTGGATGACCTGCTGGATTAAGTGAAACGGAGGATTAATCCACAACTTCTTGTCCCATTTATGGGTCCAAGCGTCATTAAAGTGCTTGTCAAAGCGCTTGTTCTTACGGTTAGCAAAGGCATCATACTGTGGCCAAAAGGAATGGTGTTCATGAAAATATTCACAAATTGCATCGCGCCATTTGTCGACAACTCTGTAGGATGAAGAGTGCCAGCGCGAAGGGCGTCGTGGCTGGGAGTCCCTACGAAGACATTCTAACTCTCGGGAGTAATCGGCACTCCCATTCACCTCTGCAATGGTGACATCTTCGCCAAATTTTGGTGTAACTTTTTGCTTCAAAAATTCTTCTGCACTTTTAAACCCTGCGTGCAAAAAACGAAATTCAGGGCGCTCCAAGGGACCTGACTCCAGCAAAAAACAACGCCGATGACCTACGGGCGCCACCCTGTTCTTGCGAAGCCAAGGATGGCCCAAGTAAAGGTCATACTTTATGTCGGCACGATAGAAGTAGTCATCCTTAAGGACAACTTCCTCCACATTACCTTCTTCCCAAAGGTCTTGAGCGACCAAATGAGTTGATATATAACAACCGCGTTGCCCACCTGCGAGAGAATGTCCAGAAACTCCCTCGAGGGTAACAGGATGAGGCGACTCAAACACGCAGTCGTCGGGTAAGAACGAAGTGGATTGGAGATTTACCTCTGATCCATTGTCACACAAACAAGTGGCGAGGTGGAAATTTCCCTTGCAATCAGAGACCCACAGCTTTGTGACAAACTGACGGGCCCTGTGCTTGGACTGTACACCAACCTCGTCCACTACAACAGAAGGATCCGCTGCCGGATCCAGGGGAGAGGAGACAAGCGACCCTACATCAAGTAATGGTCGATCAGGAATCTGGGGATCATGCCTGAAATCGCCTGGGGAGGGACGATTTTCGTGGCTCCACTAGGCGTTCTGACCTCCAGTGGCTGCGTTAACATTGTGAACACACCCTGATTCGTCGACCCACTCATCCTGGAACGGATCATCTGCTGGATTCAAGGCATTTTCAACGTAATCTCGATCCGCCTCGGACACCTGATCTGCACCTGAGACCTGATCCACACGATGGTTGCCCTTTCCACGTCCACGGCCACGGCCGCCGGATGATGGACCACCACCGTCGCCACGCCCTCTGCCCTTACCAGAGAAAGGGGTTCCTGAAGGATTTCCCTTACCTTTACCCTGTGATCCTGGAGCATTTCCTTTGTTTGTACCGGATTGAGGGGTTTGGCCTGGATTTCGATTTCCGCCTCCGGCGTTGCCATTGGGATTTTT
This sequence comes from Eutreptiella sp. 'Long Island Sound 2002', assembly GCA_964036045.1. NCBI lineage: Eukaryota > Euglenozoa > Euglenophyceae > Eutreptiales > Eutreptiaceae > Eutreptiella > Eutreptiella sp. 'Long Island Sound 2002'. The sequence continues at coordinate 17,557,350 of OZ038400.1, forward strand.
CTGGCCGTTCGGCTGCCCACCGGAGCCGGATGGAGTCCGATTTCCTGTGCCTTGGGACCCGCCAGGGCCTCCAGTATTTTTGTTTCCACCGGAGGGGGTCGGATTCCCTTTTCCCCCCTTTCCACCATACACCTGTCTGTCATTCCTGTCTGAATTCTGCGGATTACTGATATTTTCACCAATCACCTTGTGATCGTAAGGAGACCATCGGTGATTACCAGTAGAATGCGACTTAGCTCGGTTCGTAGAACCTAAAAGAAGGCAGATGCTACAGTGATCCTGAACATTCCGGGTGTCATTCACCTTTTTGTTGCCCTTTTGGGCCCCATTTTGGATGTTTTGCTGGGTATTCTTGTTTCCCCCAAGACCCTCATGGAAATTTTGATTGGCGGCGTCGGCGAGCCGCTCAACCTCTTCCCACAATTCCTTCGGGGTGAACGAAAACACCCAGTTCCTGGCCTTCAGGCGATGGCCATGGAAGCTTACTCCCTTGTTGAGGACTTGGACAAACAAGTCCCGATCCTCGTGTTCATTAAATTTGATTTTCCACGTGTTTTCAGTGAATTTCACCTTGGAAAACGACGTGGGGGAGCACTTTTGAAGTGCCTCCCTGACCGTAAACCTGTTGGCCGAGGCATCAAAGCCTTCGACCTCCGCCCACCAGGTCTTGACCTTTTCTTCGGACTGTTTATTCCGAAGGGTGGCGGCAGTTTCGGAGGGGATCTTGTCAAAAATCAGATTTTTCAGCTCGGCACTAGAAAATTTTTCGCCTGAATGTTCAGATTCTGCCACTAAGTTCCAGAAGCGCTGTCTCTTGTCTTGCACTTCGTGCAAGATTAATCGCGAGAATGAAGGAAAATTCTTCAACATCTGGTGGTAATGGTCCTCTGGCAGCCGGGATCCACGTACCTCCAACTGTTCCCACACCTCATCAAAGGTAAGGGGGGAACTTGAATCCTCACGATCACTCCAGGTCCTGAGCCAAGTGTTGGCCGGCGCTCCCTCAAGGCAGTCCAAGAGGGCCATCAGGAACTGATCATCTTGGAGTTTTTGAGTCTTAACCCACAGTTTAAATTCCCGTTGGAACTGAGGCCAACGTCTGGGGTTGCCATTATACTTCGGTTGCTTGGCAACCTGACGAAGTCGCAATGAAGTGGGATTAAGAAGCGAATCCAGCCCAACACCGGCCGTAATGGCAGACACCTTTGCGGCATCATTCGCCACACCAGCTCCGGCGAGGGTCTGGGCGAGCAACAGCTGGGCTAATGCATTGGAGTCAGCAGCAGGAGGGGCAGTACGGGAGGCAGTTCGCTTGGCATTCTGAGCCTCAGTCCTAGCCTTCGCCGTCCTACTCTGAGATCGAGAGATTGTAACCCTTTCCTTTAGCTTGGTCCTGCTGATCCTTGCATCGGTGGTCTTGGAGTCCACCGAAGGAGCAATTGAAAAAATTTCTGTCGCCTCCTCCGACGGTTCTGTTGTTTGTTCCACCGATGATGCGCCCTCAGATCGCATGTGCGTCTTGAAAAGATCTTTTATTCCCAGCGTTTGAATGATGAGTTGCATTTGATCTTTGAGCAATTGGAGCTCAGAGTCTCGCTGGAATCTGCAAGAGCAGTCGGCAGGACAGTACATACCGTGTCCTGAAGGGCCTGAGCAGGCTGTCGGACCGCTAATCTCAGTGGTCCGCAGCCAGGAGTCCACTTGGGGAGCTCCTTCAGCCCTAATTTCCAGGCTTGCCTGCCTGGCTGCCTCTAAAATTCCTTCCTCAACCGCGGCGGCTAGATCGTCGCGGATGGAAACAGGGGGATGAGGGGCGGAGGGCCCGGCAACAGGTGCCTTGGTCTTCTCCTTCGGGAAGGGGCTTGCCTCCCAGATCTGCAAAAAAATGGCAAAAGAGTCATCTTCTTGAGAACGCCACCACATCCTGGTATTAATTTCTTCCTGAAGTAGGAAAAAATATTCCATTAAAAAATCAGAGGCGATTATTTCTTGTCCTATCAGCTTAGACGTGGCTAATAGACAAAGGGCCTCAAGCGCCTCAAGGTTACGGGTCACTTCTGAAGACAAATGGTTGTCCCATTGTGCCCAAGAGGCTGGTCGATTATAGGTAGGTACCTCACCTGGACCACCCATCTCAATGTCGTCAATGTCGGCGTCGGTGGTCTCAAAATGTGGACATTGGTAGGGAGTATTGGTACCTGCCAGGTCCGTAAGCTCCACTGGAGCGTTGCCATCGGCGTAGGCTGGCAGATTCCAGCTACTTGATGGCCAATTTCGACTGGGATCTTGATGGTAATCTGGGCCTCCACAGCTGCTGATTTGTGCCCCTCTTGGGCAGCTTGGGCTTGCGCAAGGCATTCCTCTCAAGGCCTCGTTCGCACAGCACCAGGGCAACGTAATCGTTACTTCTCCAGGAGCGGCGGAGTCTACGGGGCCGTACTGGGGAGCTAGCTGTGGTTGGGACACCAAAGGAACAACATTCAGGTAGCCTCTGCTACCATGAAAGTGCTGCCCTGGGTCGTTGATGGTGCCGGAGGGCTCGGGGCCGGCAAGACCAGTGTGGCAGGCACGCGAGGAGTCGACCTGAACGCTGCTATTGGGGGTAGAACCGGAGACTCGAACACCAACGGAGGCGAGAGCAGCAACAACAGAAGCAAGATCCATGTTGAGTGTTATCCGGCAGAAAATCCCAGTCTATGAAGAAAATTGATGCGGATTATTCTAAATACATCTGAGTGTCCAAAACTATCTGAAAAGATTTATATAAATCCGATTATGAAAAATATTTGGCCGATCTGGCCCGCGAGCGCGCATCAGCGGCAAATGGCGATTCCAGGCAAATGATCGGAACGCGGCGGATTTACGGAGAATGGACCGCGGAATCAGATCCGGCATATCAGAAATATATAGGTCTAATCCTGAGACTGAGCTGCGAGGCGGCGATTCCGCCGAAGCAAAGAAAATGACCAAAATGTAGTCAATCTGGGGTAGATCAGTGAAAATCAGAGCAGATGGCAGTTAGCCGCACTTACAGCAAGGTGTTATGAGGCAAAGTGTCTTCCCTCCTTGGGGACAAGCGAGCCCACAGTTAGGACCCCTGACTGGTCCAGACCTATGGGGTTCTACCCTTCCTTACTGGGTTTACCATACCCCTATGTGTGCTACGTATGTCTGTGTGTGTCTCACTTCTCTCCCCAGCGTGGCTCCCGGAGACCGGGCTTCGCTGACGTCGGACCGAAGGTCCTAATCAGGTACTATTACCACTCCTATGGCGCCCAATTTCTGTGCTGGCGCCTATCCTTGGGGTAAGACGGCAAAAGCCCTACCTACTAGAGGGAGGGGTGGCCAAGTGTGCTAAGGGCATACAAAACGCCCATTTTTGCTACAGGCCAAAAGCTATCGCACTCCCCTGCCCACGAGGAAAAGCACGCGGGACAGGAGACACCACTACACTACACTCACTAACGCCAGCACCGGCCTTCGAAGGCAGGGTGAGCACTCATCACTTGCACTCACCTCCTGCCAGGCCTGCTGACCCTAACCCCTACACACGCTACTTGGGGCTGCTGTCGAGGAAGTCTCAGGCCCTAATGGCCCTCCTGTGAAGAAGACAAGAGAACACAGCGCTCCTAAGCAGCTGTGGCCTAACAGGGGACGCCACAACGCGTTTCCCCTGCTAGGGCTTGGAGGGAAGGGGTGCTCTCGTTGCGTGCACAGCGCAGATGTCGTTGAAGTCGAACTGCCCTCGCCAGTACTGGCTGAGGCACAGTGATTTGATTTGTGATCAGCGCCCCTGTTTTGCTGGGGCAGAAAAATGGATAGCCGCCGAAGGCAGCTGCTGCGTGCACCAATCACCCTTAACCTCTCCCACCTGTACAACAGAGGCAAATGAAGGGGTGTTTGCGGCGGAGGAACCAAGCCACACTCCAGGTATTATACCCTTCTCAGTGTGACCTATAATACACTGTCTGCAAACACGCTGACGGATCAGCTCCCCTGTCAAGCAAGCAAGTTTTAAGAGACTCCTCAGGTTCTCTTAAAGAACGTACCGAGGAGCCTCTGGGTAACGTAAACAAGGTTTACCGTGCGCAATTCGCGTGGCCTACCCTTTAATGCCTCATGTGCACGCAGGGAAGGGAGGCTGAACCACTGACTCAACCAGGAGGTGAGCTCCTCCTGGGCTAACCTACCTTACTCACCATGCATCGTGTGAATGCCGAATTGAAACGAACACAAAACAAGCCTAAGCGTTTTAAGCAATCCTACTTTAACGCCACGGCCGCACACGAACAAACGCTTTCTTTACTTACCTGTGAAGACGAAAACAAGGGTGAATTTGGGGTACAGGTAAAGCGTCACAGCGTGTGGATGCCTCGATTAGGCACATGCATCGCCAGCACAGCGCATATTCTAACCCTACGTGCGTGCTGCGCGCTCCATTCGCATCACATACCTTTCATTCCTGTTTTTACCTGTGCAGAGCACGAGAGAAGAACACCCGACCCCCCAACGAGCACAGCGTTGACAACCCTAACGTTTTGACGAAACAACCAACACGAACGCAATGCGTGAGTGTGAGGTGACACTGACATACCTGAGAGATGGGTTGTTGACCTGCTCTGTGGTGTGGGCTGAATTTCAATACTTGACTCTGAAGTTTATAAAAATTTTGATGCAACTGTGCAAAAATTTCCTTTAAAACTTTAAACATACCTTCTTTTCCAAAAGCCGTTTACGCTTGCGCAACCCTTTTCTTGGAGTCCGCTTCCTTTGCGCTTGTCTGCGACTTTGAGTTATGTGTAAAAATGACGATTTCCCACGTGGTTTCGTCGATTTTCAGCGATTTCACTTGCTAAATCGCAACCCCTTCTGCTAAACCGCAGGAATCACTCCCTGCTGGTTACATTTTCTATTTTTTCCAGCTCCTGGGGGTTTGTGTCCTCCATTGGGAGTATTGCTCCGCCCTGGCCCTTGGTCAGGACGTATACTAAAATGCTGTTTATACAGCGATAGCCGTCCGCATTAGAACGTTCGACTGTACCCTAGTGGGCAAGCATGTGTGCTCTAGGGAGGGAGTCCTGGGTTCAAACCCCACTACCCCCAAACTTTTTCCAAAAGTTTTCGTCGCACGCCGGCGACTTTTGAGGAATGCCCCATCGAAGGGACATCATTCACGGTACATTACACTGTTTTTCAAGGGTACCTACAGTGTGATAGGCTTCTATGAAGTGATGAGGATGTTTTTGGTAAGTTTAATGCATTTTCTGAGGTAATTTTGGGAATATTTGAGCCTTTTTCCTTGGTCCTACTAGCTTAGCTAACTAGTACTCCAGGGGGAAGTAAGAAAAAGTCACTGCCATGTCTTTCTTGGAGGGCTTGATCCAGGCCAAGCCCCCCTTAAAACCCTTTTGTTGATGCTAAGACAAACTTAAGTGTTTTTATCTCTCTTTTGTAGCCTAAAGTACACTTTCTCAAAGTAACTAGGGTTGTGACCCTAGCCCCCCATGAAGTTCACCCCTACCACTCAACTGAGCGGAGGTACCTTCCTTCATGGAGGATATACCGAAATAAAACAGGCATTTCATGCTTTAGGCCTTGGAGGTTAAGCCTAGTGGTCTCCCACCCCAAGACCCCTATACTCAATTGTTTCTACCACTTATTGTGGTCCTACTTTGTAACTGTTTCTGAATTCAGTTGCTTGGCCAAGTCATTTTCTGTGTGGTCCTGACATCTATGCCCCACATCCCTAACCAGCACCATTTCACCCAAAAGAGTGCACATGAAGTGCCTAATGCAATCTCTGAGGCAGGAGTCAGACCAATTTTCATATAAAATCTTTTGTATTATCCATTTGTGATTGAATCTATGTGTATAAACCTGCTTTGTCTATATGCAGCCCTTCTGTGTTACATTGGATTCCAAAACCAATCATTGATTCGATCCACATCCTGTCCTTGCTCTACTTGCTGCTTTGGTTGGGGTTTTCAACTACAAAACCTGCAGGAATACATCAAAATATCTAGGGCATAATTCAAGGACATCTTTCTCAAATCACAGAAGAAATTTATTTAGAATTATTGAAGAAATGGCAGTGATGAACCCCATCCCTTTCAACTCCTAGGCCGATTTATTTTCTGGTGACCAGGGCACGCTGGACCACGCCTGGAAATTATTTTTGGCAGATCTGGTTCCCTTGGTAGCTATTGCCCCCGAAGGGTTACAAGGTAATATCATTCAAGGTGGTGGTCACTGGTCTGGTGCCGGATATGGACAAGGAAATTTGTCCCGGCTGATATTTGACATGTCCAAGGTGGGGGTCTTGTCAACAAGATTCGATGTGTATCGTGACGTTATTTTGGTTGCACTTGCGTTGCATTGGCGTTTAAATTCCCTACCAAAAGTATTGGACGGGAATGTGAAACAAGCAGGTTTGTGCGATGCGTTTGCTTTGTGCGATGCGCTTAGTGCCGGTGCCCCTACTCCTACGTTACCATGGTCCATTGAAGAATTGGAATTATCTGAGAGCTTTCAAAACATTTGGGATAACATGAAGGTTCAATTGGAATTTGAAGACCGTAAACGGCTTTTAAAGGATATTCCATTTTTTAAAGGGATTCCGCATGATGCAGCATGCAAGAATCATAGGCGCGATGGCAATGTTGCCGTGGATAAAGTGCATAAAAGTGGGGAGAATGCCACTCTTAACATTTTGCGTATGTTGGCCGTGATTGACCCCAAACTTGTTGACCCACAAGCAACCCCATCCGACGTTGTTTTGGATTCAATTGTTGATAGAACTTTTGCCGCCACTACCGACCTTTTTGTGCGTATTCAAGAATACCGCAAACAAAAGTCCATCCCCGACGCTATGAGTAAGAAAAAGTGCTTTTCCAATGCTTTGGGACATACTCTAGTTGTATTAGAGATGCACTGAGCATCCATGCATTTTTATCTTAGTATTGGTCCCACCAAAAGTGGTGATAACACATTTTGACCTATGGAACCAAACACCCAATCAGGACATGGAGTGGACCCCTTAATCCCCTTTCAATGTGAAGTAAAACATCTTTTCCTGAGTTGACTGAGCACTGACATATCTAAGGAAGAGCCTATGGATTTATCTATGTTTTTCCATGAATACTTATCTGCCCTAGTGGTATACACCCTAGGGGGCTGGACACCTCCTTTTGAGAGGTCCTGGGTTCAATTCCTGGTCAGCCTAGCTAAGTAGGAAGATCCCATGTGACATGGCAGTGACCTCATCGCCACATGCCCTGCCACCTCAGCACATATGGGACCCAAAACAAAGAGTGCACATCTCCTGAGATGGCACTATGGAGAGAGAGTGACCATGGGGCAGTTTTCTAACTCTTTTCCTAAAACATTTCAGCTATCTTTGTGAATATGCATTCATTTGTGACCTGAGTTGCAGTTCCTGTGAATATCCAATCATCTTTCACTGTCTACACTGCAGCCCTTCATGCTTTGATCCTGAATTCTCTTCTCCTTGCACACTTCTGGCTTGGGCTATCCTGGATTGACTTGGCTTTACTGTATTACAACAAACAAAAGCTTTTCATCTCCCAAAACAAGCAGCAGGACACCCTACAGCAACAGCAAGCAGCAGGAGAAGCAAAAACACAGTGCTGAAAACACTATAAACTTTTCTGGTAGCAAGAGGCAGCCTGTCTCTGCGCACGGGCAGCATCCCCGTGCCGTACATCCAGTGCGCCGAGTACGGGCAAATATAAGCTGAAGGGTGAAAGAAGATGGATCCAGGAAAGGAGGACGCTGATGTGAAGACAGCGCCAGCGCCTGAGGCACCGGCAATGCCGGCACCTGGCGCTGTACCTTCGGCGGAGCCCTTACATGGGCCAGTGGATGCAGCTGAGGATTCCCTGGACGGACTCCAGACGGCCTTCGGGGCCCTGTCCGTCGAAGAGGTGGTGGCGCAGCCTGCAAAGAGGAAGAGAGAGAGCGAGAAGGATGCTGGAGACGGAGCAGACGAGGGAGAGGAGCAAGGGCAAGACCCGACGGATGTCCCTACCTTCGAAGGCGCACCAAGCGCTTCTGGCCTCCATGCATCACCCTCTCCCATAACCACCACACTCCCAGCCGCCGCAACATCCACTTCCACAACCAACCCGCCTATGGCAGAGGGCACAGGCTTTACTGGCATGCCTCCCTACCCCGCCTATGGTATGGGCCCACTGTAAAGGGCAGCTCAGGACAGGACAGGACAAGGTTGATTTCTTCTGTGGACCTCTGCAGTTGGCAGGGTCAGGATTACAGGAATTATGTTTAAATTTTGTGTGTTGTGCATGACATAGCCCCATATAAGGTATGTGCTGTGGTGCGTCGCAGATGCCGCTTTTTGGGCACTGCAGGGCACGCGTGCGCACTAATTTGTGCATTGTTTTCTTTCTGAGAAGCACTGATTTTTATTATAAAAAGATCTGATTTTGTAGGATTTTAGCATGTTTACAGTGTATGTATTGTGCTGAGCGTCCATTATTGTTTAGGCCATGAAACGGCTTATCTGTTGAATCACTCCGTATCACCAAGTCAAGATTGATCGACTCATTTGATTTATTGCGTGCGGCAATTACAAGAAGGGCGTCGTTTCAAGGTTTTCAAAATGGGACTGCAGGAGATTCAAAATGAGAGGTTTGAAAATTCTGAGTACTGGCCGAAACAAGACTCGGAGGTCTTGAAATATTCAACAGATAAACACGACGTTTCTTTGCCTTTGCCTGTAGCTGCAGATGAGATCAATAAGAGTGAGGAGTGCAATCACAGGAGTCTACGGCCCGGCCGAGCCGTCAATCAAGACACCATCAAGGCGCCGTCCAGACCAGCGCCAGCCCCGCCCAGGACAACACGGCCGCCGCAGCGCCTTTCAAGTGGAGTAACAGAAGTGCCACGATGTGCTGAAGCCGCCGCCATCACAGCAGTACAACGACTCGTCGCACAGGAAGAACGAATAAGGCAAAGTCTCAGGTATGAGCAACAAGTCATCTGCGCGAAGAGGTACGCGAACTTTGGCCACGTTTTTCAAAAGCTCTATTGCCGGTTGTTCCAGCCTTCGTTGAATTCGGGGCAGACAAGTACGCCGCCGAACGAACTGAAGGAGCCAGGGAAGCGCTCATTGAAGGAGCTGGCGGATTCCAGCAAGGCAACGCCAAAGAAGAACACCGCAAAATCGAATGCGCCGCCGAACAAGGACAAAGCGTCTGAGTACTCAGGTGTGTTGGCGAAGTTCGAGACCTCGTTGGAAAATTCCTTGAAGCGATCCTTAAGTGACCTCCGACGAGTTGTGGAACTGTTGGGTAACTGTTCGCCCTCTGTGTCCGTCAGAACGAACAAATGGAACAAGTTCGTCGAGAAGCAAGAACCAAGGCCCGTTTCAAGTGTGACGAAGCGCCGGCAGAACGAATCCCAAGTGACTGAGTGCCGAACGGACGAGTTACAAGCGAGTTTGGATAATTTTGACGCGTGGAGTCGAAGTCATCAAGAACGAGACCAAGCAAATGAACGTAACCTACAAGGAACCGCGAATCAAACAAGCAGGTACCCGAACACGGAAAGTGCGAGTAAACGGTGGCGCGGCCAAAGAGCAGGACGTGCTGTGCAGCGGCGCCATGCAGCCGTCAAGCTGCTCGAGCTTTTTGAGACAATGGTGGGACCTAAAAAGTGGACTTGGCTGTATCAGGGCAGGAGATCCAGTTCACAAGTGGCAGCGTGCCCACCACGCGAGACGTGGGGCCAAGCTGTACAACCACGAAGATGCGAGGACAAGAATAATCCTTTCTCGTAAGGAGTTGGCGTTGACAGCGCTCAACTTTGACAGCTTTTGGCGCTGCGAGCGCCTTCTTATGCTTTGTGTGAACAACTGTGCTTTGCACAGTGTACAGCCTTTTGGGCTGCATATATGCAGGGATCTGATTTGGATTCGCTGGCATGTACATTTTCAGTATGTCAACGAGGTCTTTTTTGACCTCTTCGTGGGCGCCAAGCGCCTTGTTTGCTGGCACTGACATGTGCCTTTGCTTTCTTTTGCGTTGTAGATGCTATTTTGAATCTGCAATGAGCAGTGGTGGGGTACACCCTGCTTGACACTTTGAGTGAACTCTGGTTTACTCAGTTTTTTCATTTTTGTTTTGCTGTGCACCTGCCTGCTTGTGAGCAGTGTGTCTTTTTTTGTTTTTCAACTGCTTCTGTCTTGGAGAAAAAGCAGAGTGGTTTTCTTTTTGGTTTTTCTGCTTTTGTTGGGAAAAAGCAGGGGTTTTGTTTCAGTATTTTTATACTATGTTTTTCCCGTGCCATGAGCACTTCAGGCTGTGTGCCATGAGCACTTATCAGGTTTTACACCCTTTGGAGAGTTTGACTGGGTATAGGTTGAAGCACCACCTCACCACTCCCTTAGGGCACTGTTTTGTGACAGAAATCCCTTTCAGGAGGGTAAAACTATCTATGGTACCAGTGGTATTCCACTAGCATGATCTGCACATAGATAGTAGCTGGTTTTACCTGGAATGGGTAGAAATAGCCAGATCACAGACAATAATCTGTATATTATTGTAGGTTAAAGCCTGCATGTTTTGCTATTTTTTTTTCTCGGGTCAGCAACTCATTTGGGGAGTGCTGAGCCTGGGGGGGGAGTGTAAACATGCAAGGCAGCCTTTTGGGTGCTTGCGTTTTACACCCACCCAGCTCTGTCTGAGCTTTTCCCACCCCTATGGTAAAACCCTTCGCACCCTTTTGTTTTGGGGTCTCAGCCACACATCAGGGTATGTGTGGGCTTGGGGGGGGAGTGTAAAGGGCAGCTCAGGACAGGACAGGACAAGGTTGATTTCTTCTGTGGACCTCTGCAGTTGGCAGGGTCAGGATTACAGGAATTATGTTTAAATTTTGTGTGTTGTGCATGACATAGCCCCATATAAGGTATGTGCTGTGGTGCGTCGCAGATGCCGCTTTTTGGGCACTGCAGGGCACGCGTGCGCACTAATTTGTGCATTGTTTTCTTTCTGAGAAGCACTGATTTTTATTATAAAAAGATCTGATTTTGTAGGATTTTAGCATGTTTACAGTGTATGTATTGTGCTGAGCGTCCATTATTGTTTAGGCCATGAAACGGCTTATCTGTTGAATCACTCCGTATCACCAAGTCAAGATTGATCGACTCATTTGATTTATTGCGTGCGGCAATTACAAGAAGGGCGTCGTTTCAAGGTTTTCAAAATGGGACTGCAGGAGATTCAAAATGAGAGGTTTGAAAATTCTGAGTACTGGCCGAAACAAGACTCTGAGGTCTTGAAATCTACCGCTGCGCTCCATGAGGCAACTACTGCCAGTGAGCCGGTGGCTTCCAGCTCTGCGCCGCGATGGTATGCGGCTGACCATCCCCATCCACTCCACGCCACTGGAACCTATATGGATGTTCCTGGGTATGCTCCTGGGTATGCACCTGGGTATGCACCCTTGAGTGGGTTGAGGAGAGGACCAGAGTCTCTGGGAGGCAGGAGTAGAGGATCGGGAAGATCCTCCAACAGGTCCCTGACGCGGTCGAAGATCAACGAGGTGCTCCGAGGAGCCACTTCAAAAATCGTGGGCGACCTCACTCAAGAGATCCGTGAGAAGCTGGAGCCCCTGATGATCCCGCCCCATGCGTCACCTACGACGGCGGGAATGTCACCCCACCGAGTACAGGCTAACCACCTGGCGGCAGGGTTGACAAATACCCTGGGGAGCCTGAGGAGCCGACCGATGCCGACTCCTGCAGCAATACCTAGAAGTCCATTCGTCCCGAGAACGGCCCAGCCGCCCTACAGCCATGTGACGAACTCGACGAGGGCCGAGCTGGACCAGCTGGGGCTAACAGCCTTAAGGGCTATGGTGGACGTAGAGCCTTATGGCTCTAGTGATCTTGGCGGAGACCCCACCGATGACGAGCCGCCGTCGATGGATTCTTCTTCGCCCTCAGATGACGATGACCCTGAGGACCCCGAGGACCCCAAGGGTAAGAAGAAGAAGAAGAAGAAGAAGAAGACCCGACGCCCTGAAGGACGCCGAGCTCAGGAGGCGAAGGCTATTGCCACCTCCAAGATAGTGGTCAACCTGCCTGAGTTCACAGGCAAGGACCTCAGCGAGTTCGCTGAGAACTTTGGCCGGTTCCTACGACTGACCGGCCAAACCCACGCGAGTGGGCGAGTGAAGTGCGATCTGCTCCTGCAGTGCTGCAAGACCAAGTACCTGGAGAAGCAGGTCAGGCAGATCGTGACTAACTCCGCCACCTTTGCCGATGTGTTGGTGGCCCTGGAGAGGCAGTACCCGACCTACGAGACGGACCTCTCCATCAGGGCCGAGATCCAGAACCTGCCCGTGCTGCCCAACAACCCCAAACCTGGCAGGGTCTCCGAGCTGTTGGCTGACCTGGATCACTGGGCTGGACGACTGACGCCCGGTTCCTACAGCAGCGATGACCTGCTGTTCTGGTTGTGCGCCAAGTTCCCCCGAGAGCTATGGGACGAGTGCCGTTTGACGGCTGAGCGCAAGGCTAGATCCCTCCGCTACGAGGATCTATGCGTGCTGCTCCTGGAGATGGCGCTGGAGAAGGAGAGCGGCCAGCACCTGAACCACTACCGTCCTGGTGGTGGAGGTTCGGGAGGCAAAGGGTACCAAGGGTCCCGACCTGGGCAGGGGACTACCCCCAAACACGCCCACGCCCGTACCATGGAGAACGTGAAGGAGCTATTCTGGTGTGATGCCAGAGACGAGCAGGGCCACCTGCAGCACGCCTCTGACTGCGAGCAGCGAGACTGCTTTGTCGTCCAGGGGAAGCAGCAGGAGAAGAACACCGGCGCCAAAGCGAAGCTGCCGGATCATTACCGCTGCACCATCACGTGTGCATTCTGCGGTAAGCGGAAGCACTACGAGGATGAGTGCTACCATAAGCAACGCCTATCGGCGAAGCTTAAGGGGGAAGATCCTGGCAAAGGCTCAGGCAAAGGTGGAGGCAAGGCCAAAGGCAACGACTCCGGCAAGGGCAAGTCGAAAGGACGTGGTCAAGGTGGTCAAGACAAGGGTCAAGGTGGACGAGGAGGAGGCGCTAACCGCCAGCCCGACAACAAGAACAAGGACAAGAACGGAGGCAACCCCAACCCTAATCCAGGGGGGAACTCCGAGCCCTCTGGAGGGCAGACTGGTCCTACCACACGCTCACAGATGCAGGCCCAGCAGGAACAAGGAGCCAAGCGTGAGCATGAAGGTGGTGACGACGGCAACGCTAAGAAGAGGAGCCGTTTCATGAGGATGGCACGCAAATTGCGGAACAAGGGGTTCGAGGTGACCTGTCCCGCGGAGTTCTGACGGGGACGCTCTGGTGGCACCCAAGACCTGGTGTTTTGGGTACGTATCCGACTAGGGGGACGTGAATACCTGGGGGTACTAGATACTGGCGCCACAATATCTATAGTGGCCAAGAAAATTTTACCTTGTGGGAGCCTGAAGAACACCATGACCACCGCCGCTATACGCATGGGGGATGGACATGTGGTGCACAGCTGCGGGGACTCTGAAGTGGAGGTACCTATTGGCTCCAGGACTATCGCCCATCGGTTCTATGTGATGGACACTGATGCCTTCGACTTTGTACTGGGGACTGACTTCTTCGTGCAGCACTCCCAGATACAATCCCTGACGCTGCAAGCGCCCTACCTCCCCTACGTGGACCACGGCAGTGGCAGAGAGTCTGTGCCACTGGAGCAGTCGGAACATACCTCGAGTTACCTGAGGCTATCGAAGGAGGAGCCCTCTAACATGATGGCGGCCTCCAAAACTGAGGACTATCAACTATTGGGGGAAGTCCTAGACCAAGGTCTGAAGGAGTTGGGTTACTCTCGAGAAGACCTGAGTGTGGAGTTGTTCGCCAGCGACAAGCAACATGTACTGGACCTTTACTGCAGCAAGGGGAAGAACTGCAGCTACAAATTTTACTGGCCCTCTTTCGGGATGGCCTACGGGAACCCCAGATTCCGTGAACTGGGGAAGGTGCTGACCAAGGTGGCCTTGGAACGTTCCCGTATGGTCCTGTGTTCCCCCGATTGGGGAGCCCATGGGGGCAACGAGTACTGGCGAAACCTCCTTGACAGGCTGACTATCAGCTCTGTACGTTTGCCTGATGAGGCCATCTACGTGCCTCTGGGGCGCAAGACGCCTATTGGGAAACCCGGATGGGGGAGTATGCTCAGCGTGGTGGACGGAAGTCTTACCACCATCCCCTGGTAGGACCTGGACCCGACTCTGGTCCAGGCTATAAAACGAGAAAGCGATGGACTCGCCTTGGGTGACTTGAAGGATCGCCTACGACCTCAAGATGCTGTTGAGACTACACCCGGAGAAGATGAGTACGTCGTGACTGACACCAACGCCCCCAACTCTCCCTGTCATGTACCTGTTCCTGATGGAGTCTCTGAGTGTGGACTATCTGAGCTACCTAGCTCTATCCACTCAGACGACGAGACTGAGCACGACGCCTTCTTCGTGCAGACCGCGGTGGAGGAAGTGGAGAACGCCGAGTACGTCACCCCACTAAAACCCCTACTCTCCATGAGGGTGGAAGACCCCGTGGATGAGGAGCTGGACCCTCGATCCAGGCTCAGGGAGTATGTGGATTCCAAAAGGAAGATGGTGGCGCAAAAGCTATGCTACGCGAAGCCTACCCGCAGCTCATGGCCACTGAAGCAAGGACGTATGGGAGACCTATCCCAATTGAAGGAGGACCTCGAACAGAAGATCACCACCTGGCAAAGGGAGGTTGATCTCAAGCTCATGAAGAGCGTGTGGGGCGCCCATGTGAGGACCCCAGAGGAGGACGACCTCTCGGAGGAATGTGTATGTGAACCCCCTCGAGCGTGCCTATGTTGCCATCGTCCACCGGAGATGGTTGAGCAAGACCTTCTATATGCCTACCAAGGGCTGAAGGATGCAACCGCGGGCGAAGAGTCGGTGGAGGACCACCTCCCGACGTCTATTCAAGGGGCAAGCAACTTACACTCCGACGAGGACATGGAGGACAAGATCAAGGTATTGGACCCGCGGGTACAGAAGCTTATAAGGACCTATCTGGAGGTGTTCGGAGAACTACCCCCACCAGCCTTATGTGACAAGCTGGTACAGATGGACCTCAAGCTCAAACCCGAGTTCGTGGGTCACAAGATCCGGAGGAGACCCTATCCAGCTCCTAAAGAACAGGCCGACGAGATTGAGCGACAGATACAAGAGTGTATCGACGCTGGCCTAGTCCTGGAGTACAAGGACGGGGACTACCCCCTACACTGCAGCCCCTGTTTCCTGGTGGCTAAACCTGGGTCTACAGCCAAACGGCTGGTAGTGGACTATGGAGAGCTGAACAAGAAGACGCTGAACCACTCAGGATCCATTCCCAATATGGAGTCTACCCTGGAGAAGATAGCCTCCTGTCGCTACAAGACCAAGATGGACAAGCGAAGCGGATTCTGGCAAGCGGACCTGACGCCCAACGCACAGGAACTACTGGCCTTCATCACCCCTCAGGGGAGGGTGTTCAAGTGGAAGGTCATGCCGTTTGGCGTGGCTAACGCACGCGCTCTTTTCCAAGAGCTGATGAACAAGATCTTGTCCATCCTACGAAGGAGACCTAAGGTGCAGGAGCTCATATCCCGTGGTGCCCAGATGGAGGCTCACATCGACGATGTATGCCTCGGGACCAATACCCAGGAGGATCACCTAATTCTAATGGGTGAGTTCTTTGCGGTCTGCCAGGAGAACCACACACGACTCAAGCTGGAGAAGTGTGAGTTCATGCAGGAGACCATGCAGTACCTGGGGTTTGACGTTGGCTATGGGTGGTGGACCCCAGCGGCCTCTAAGGCCAAACCCCTGATGGATGCCAAAGTACGACACGAAGACCCCAAGAAAGGACTTCATGATGTACGCAGTTTCATTGGGGCGTGCAACTTCTATCGCCGCCACATCAAGAACTTCACCTATACCAGCGCCGTTCTGACGGACTTAATCAAGAAGAGTACTACTTGGCGCTGGGGCCCACAAGAGCAACAAGCGTTTGACGAGCTCAAAGACAAGGTAGCCAACGCTAAGTGCTTGGGCGTGCCTAGGGCACAAGGGGAGATTATCCTGGTGACCGACGCCAGCAATATGTGCGGTGGTGGAACGTTGTTCCAATGGCAAGCACTAGAGAAGGAGGAGTTCGACTCGGCCATTTCCCAATGGGGGACGGAAGGTCTCAACCGAGATGGAACCCTCAAGCACAGCTACCCTGACGACAAGTGGGTCCTGGTACCTCTGGGCCACTGGAACTGGAAGTGGAACCAGGCCAGGGGGAACTACTCCACCTATGAGCAGGAATTGCTCGCGGGTATGCTGGTGCTATCCTCACAAGCACGACTGTTGGGGAGTAACCCTGTGGTCTGGCTGTGCGACCAAGAACCGGTCCGCAGTTTCCAGAAGGGTCCCCCACCTGAGAAGGCCAAGCTACGTCGCTGGTGGACCTACCTCAGTAAACTACGGCTGACGGTACACCATATCCATGGAGTGAAGAACGAGTGCGCCGACTACATCAGCCGCAACAACTTCGACGCCCTGATTGGTGCCCGGTCTGAAGCGCTGGCGAAGGAGGCGTTCAGCCGTATGGACGTACACCTGGACCTGAACATGACCATGATACGCCCCCTGGATGGACTCCATCAATCGGAGTACCTACAGGAGTTTGGGGATATCTACAAGCGCCTGGAGAAACGCCTTGAACCCCTCCTGGTCAACCAGGACCAGTGGAAGAGGGACAAGAGCTACCTCTGGCACGAGGACCGCATTGTGGTGCCTAGTGACCGAGTCCCAGCGCTGCTGAAGTGGACCCATGAGTCCAGCGGTCATGTGGGTGCTGACCGTACCCTGAGGCTGTTCAAGCAGTGGTTCCACACTACGTGGACTGACGACCAACTGCGGAAGACACTCCAGCCTATCGTGGACAAGTGCCCGTGCAGGTCCTGTAAACCAGGGGATATCAGGGACAGAGGTCTCTACTCGACCCTGCCCATCCCACACTGTGCCAACAGTGTTCTATACGTGGACTACACGGAGATGCCGAAGTTCGGGGGCTATGACTTCGCCCTCGTGGTAACCTGTGGGTTGACCAGGTTTACCAGGGTGTTCCCATGTACCAAGCACATTACCGGGGAGGAGACTATCAAGATACTCCTGGAGGAGTGGTTTTGTGTCTATGGGGCGCCCAAGGAGATCAACTCCGATGAGGACGTACGGGTACGCTCAGATACTGGCTGGTACAAGAGGGTCCTGAGATCCCTCAATGTCCAGGTGTCTACGGGGATTCCCTACTCTCACACGAGCAACCCCCTATGTGAGCGTCCTGAAGGAGAACGTCAGGATATGGTGCAAAACTGAACGCACCAGAGACTGGGTGAGACTACTCCCCGTCATATCCTTGATGATGAACTCCCAAGAGAGTTCTGCTACTGGCTACTCGCCCCATGAGCTATTCCTAGGGCGCCCGGCATGGTTCCTACATGCCCCCTATCCAGAGGACACCCATTCTTCTGTGGGTGAATGGGTCCAAGAGCAACAAGCGAAGGTGGACAAGGCCAAGGCTATGCTCCAGAGAGTGAGGGAGCGTCAGTGGAACAAGAAGAACAAGCACCGTGTACCGGCCACCTACCAAGAGGGGGACTGGGTGCTGGTGCACCACAGTCGACTACCCGCCTGGCCACGCTCTACCAGCGATGACCCATACTTCGGGCCGTACAAGATCCTATCTGTGGATGGACACCGTATCACCGTGCGGTGTTCTCCCCGTCTAGGGGGGACCCTGGTGTGCGCTGCTCAACACCTGAAGCGCTACCATGATCCTGAAGACCTCTGTGGGGAGGAGTGGGAGCTGAACGACGAGGAAATCGCCGCTCTGGACCTACAAGGGGCTGCCAGCCCTATGGAAGTTGAAGGTGAACTCCCCGACATGAACGCCGAGGAGATGGCTAAGGAGGGCTTCTACCTGGTGAAGTCTGTCCTACGCCACCGCTATCGCCAGGGTTGGCGCTTCCTCACCCTCTGGGAAGGGTTTGGAGTCAAAGAGGCCACCTGGGAGCCCTTCTCTGCATTTGTTCTACCTGAGGGACGCCTAAACTCAGTTCTGGTGGACTACTTGTCCCAGAACAGCCTTGGTGAGTTGCTAAGGCTCGCTGAGACGCTTGCCTCCGAGACTAAAGCTAGGGACTGAACCTTACCCTTACCTGCCAAAGCGTATCTGTGAGTGTGCTATTCCTAAGGTCCTGAGAGCAAGCCGCAGAAGTAGAAAAGTTTATAGTGTTTTCAGCACTGTGTTTTTGCTTCTCCTGCTGCTTGTTGTTGCTGTAGGGTGTTCTGCTGCTGGTTTTGGATGATGAAAAGCTTTTGTTTGTTGAAATACAGTAAAGCCAACTCAATCCAGGATAGCCCAAGCCAACAGTATGCAAAGAGAAGGTAATTCAGGATCAAAGCATGAAGGGCTGCAGTGTAAACAGTGAAAGATGATTAGATATTCACAGAAACTGCAACTCAGGATACAAATGAATGCATATTCACAGAGATAGCTGAAATGTTTTGGGAAAAGAGTTAGAAAACTGCCTCAGGATCACTCTCTCTCCATAGTGCCATCTTAGGAGATGTGCACTCTTTGTTTTGGGTCCCATATGTGCTGAGGTGGCATGGTATGTGGCGATGAGGTCACTGCCATGTCACATGGGATCTTCCTACTTAGTTAGGCTGACCAGGAATTGAACCCAGGACCTCTCAAAAAGAGGTGCCTAACCCCCTAGGGTGCATACCACTAGGGCAGATAAGTATTCATGGAAAAACATAGATAAATTCATAGGCTCTACCTTAGGTATGTCAGTGCTCAGTCAACTCAGGAAAAGATGTTTTACTTCTGATTGAAAGGGGATTAAGGGGTCCACTCCATATCCTGATTGGGTGTTTGGTTCCATAGGTCAAAATGTGTTCTCACCACTTTTGGCTGGACCAATACTAAGATAAAAATGCATGGATGCTCAGTGCATCTCTAATACAACTAGAGTATGTCCTTAAGCAATGGAAAAGCACTTTTTCTTACTCCCCCCTTGTGCTGTGGTGGCCACCACTGTCGCATTTTAGGAAAAAGGGAATTTTTCTTGGCCTTTCCTTGGTTTCCACATCTACTTTAAAATACCTACAGTCTCCCTCACACTGAAAAATGGGCGCTCACCATGGCTGGCGTCCTTTTGCTGCTCTGATTGTACAGTTTCCTACAGAAGACTCAGCGCTCTTGGCGCTGCCGGGGCTCCTGTGGCTTGGTTGGGTTAGATTGGGAGCATGCCAAACATGTGCATATGCATCCCTTCCTCCAAGACGCAGCGTCGACACAACCCAAACGCAAGACACATTATACACACTCGCATGGGTTCTCGTAAACCTGCTGGCGACCTGTGACCTGTCTTAGGGCGTAGGGAGTCGAAAAAGAAATTAATTTGCCCCTTGGTGGGGTCTTGGTTCTGCTCAGTCTCTCCAGGCACCTGCGTTTCGGCCCGAACACGGCCTACTCAGCGAGGCTGCGCGTGGGTATCTGCAGAGGCAGGAATGGGAGAATTATGGACGAATCCACGCAAAAACGAAGCGACGACACCAAAATCCGTCAAATGACGGCGTAGAATTTTTCTGAAACGACACACCTGAGTAGAATCCAATTGTGCATCAAAGGCACATTTTTATAGAAATTATAGTCATCTCTGGATTTTTTAAGTCCAGAAATTCATACGCATAAAATGGCGGCGCGCAGGAGCGGCTCCTAGCGAAGCGCCGGAAAATGGAAAAATAATGGAATTATAAACGTATGTATCACGTAGTCTTGAAAATGACGAGACACACATTAATAAACAAACATACAGATTCCACCCACACTAATAGAAGCTTCAAAAATTCAAGAATTCGAAAATCAATTGAAAAGACTTCAATGAATCAGGTATAAACTACAGGTATGCTCGTCTTGCATGCCGCATACACATTGCTCGTCTCGTGTCTCCGTGAACGAGTCGTGTAGCAGCGTTAACAACGATAACCACGATAGGGCGCGGTAGAGGGATTGATTAGAAAGATTGCAGATGATTAGCGGTCAGATCAGGGTGATTAGTCATACACACAAGTGCATAGCAACGTTCTACGCGCGCGCCCCTTTTATTTTCTCTCCTTGCTTCACTTCCCAGCGGTAGGTAAGGTAGGTACGCCCAGGCGGGGCCACCCCCTGGTGGAGTCAAGATTGTTGTGGAGATGGGCAGGTTTGCCCAACGTGATTGTGCATAGTCGTGCATGCACACACGCATTAAAGGGTAGGCCACGCGAAGTGCGCACGGTAAACCTTGTTTAGGCTACCCAGGGGCTCCTCGGTACGTTCTTTAAGAGAACCTGAGGAGTCCCTTAACGCTTGCTTGCTTGATAAGGGTAGCTGCTCCATGCAGCGTGTTTGCGGACAGCGTATTATAGGGCACACTGAGAAGGGTATAATACCTGGAGTGTGCCTTGGTTCCTCCGCCGCAAACGCCCTTTCATTTGCCTTTGTTTTACAGGTGGGCAGGTAGGGTGAGTGGTGCAGCAGCATTTTTTTATGCCCTGCTAAACAGGGGCGCAGATCACACAAACAAGTAACTCCGCTCCGCCTGTGGCAGAGCAGGGAGTCCGACTTCATCGACATCTGCGCCTTGCACACGAGAGCACTCCTTCCCTCCAAGCCCTTGCAGGGGAGACGCGTTGTGGCGTCCCCTGTGAGGCCACAGTTGCTTAGCAGCGCTGTGTTCTCTTGTCATTTCACAGGTGGGTCGCTAGGACCCTCGAGAACTTCCTCTTCGCAACGCCAAGTAGAGTGTGCGTGTAGGAGTGGTAGTCCTGCGTGGGGGCTAGAGCCAGTTGCCCAGCGCTCGCCCACCAGGATGGTGCCACTGTAGGGTGTGTAGGACCTGTAGGGGGCGTGTCACTGTCCCACCCTTTTCCTGCAATTTTAGCTGGGTTGGTGGGCTGTGACAGTGGGTTAGGTTAGTGTTTTTGGCCACATAGCAAACAGGCGTTTTGCATGCCTTCATAGCTTTTGGCCACCCCTCCCTGTAGTAGACAGGTAGGTAGGGAAAACAATACCTGGATTAACACTCTGGGTATTCCCCCAAGGTTTTGCGCCAGCACAGAAATTGGGCGCATAGGGGAGGGGAGACCCGGGGCGTACCCCGTGGCATCAATAAGCCAACCCTCCAGGTTCAGCAAGGGCGCAGACTTGGGTATAATTAGGACACCACTTCTGCGGCTTGCTCTCAGGACCTTAGGACTAGCACACTCACACATACGCTTTGGCAGGTAAGGGTAAGGTTCAGTCCCTAGCTTTATTCTTGGAGGCAAGCGTCTCGGCGAGCCTCAACAACTCACCAAGGTTGTTCTGGGACAAGTAGTCAACCAGAACTGAGTTTAGGCGTCCCTCAGGTAGAACAAATGCAGAGAAGGGCTCCCAGGTGGCCTCTTCGACTCCAAACCCTTCCCAGAGGGTGAGGAAGCGCCAACCCTGGCGATAGCGGTGGCGTAGGACAGACTTCACCAGGTAGAAGCCCTCCTTAGCCATCTCCTCGGCGTTCATGTCGGGGAGTTCACCTTCAACTTCCATAGGGCTGGCAGCCCCTTGTAGGTCCAGAGCGGCGATTTCCTCGTCGTTCAGCTCCCACTCCTCCCCACAGAGGTCTTCAGGATCATGGTAGCGCTTCAGGTGTTGAGCGGCGCACACCAGGGTCCCCCCTAGACGGGGAGAACACCGCACGGTGATACGGTGTCCATCCACAGATAGGATCTTGTACGGCCCGAAGTATGGGTCATCGCTGGTAGAGCGTGGCCAGGCGGGTAGTCGACTGTGGTGCACCAGCACCCAGTCCCCTTCTTGGTAGGTGGCCGGTACACGGTGCTTGTTCTTCTTGTTCCACTGACGCTCCCTCACTCTCTGGAGCATAGCCTTGGCCTTGTCCACCTTCGCTTGTTGCTCTTTGACCCATTCACCCACAGAAGAATGGGTGTCCTCTGGATAGGGGGCATGTAGGAACCATGCCGGGCGCCCCATGAATAGCTCATGTGGCGAGTAGCCAGTAGCTGAACTCTCTTGGGAGTTCATCATCAAGGATATGACGGGGAGTAGTCTCACCCAGTCTCTGGTGCGTTCAGTTTTGCACCATATCCTGACGTTCTCCTTCAGGACACGAATCTGTCGCTCACATAGGGGGTTGCTCGTGTGAGAGTAGGGAATCCCCGTAGATACCTGGACATTGAGGGACCTCAGGACCCTCTTGTACCAGCCAGTATCTGAGCGTACCCGTACGTCCTCATCGGAGTTGATCTCCTTGGGCGCCCCGTAGACACAAAACCACTCCTCCAGGAGTATCTTGATAGTCTCCTCTCCGGTAATGTGCTTGGTACATGGGAACACCCTGGTAAACCTGGTCAACCCACAGGTTACCACGAGGGCGAAGTCATAGCCCCCGAACTTCGGCATCTCCGTGTAGTCCACGTATAGAACACTGTTAGCACAGTGAGGGATGGGCAGGGTCGAGTAGAGACCTCTGTCCCTGATATCCCCTGGTTTACAGGACCTGCACGGGCACTTGTCCACGATAGGCAGGAGCGTCTTCCGCAGCTGGTAGTCAGTCCACGTAGTGTGGAACCACTGCTTGAACAGCCTCAGGGTACGGTCAGCACCCACATGACCACTGGACTCATGGGTCCACTTCAGCAGCGCTGGGACTCGGTCACTAGGCACCACGATGCGGTCCTCGTGCCAGAGGTAGCTCTTGTCCCGCTTCCACTGGTCTTGGTTGACCAGGAGGGGTTCAAGGCGTTTCTCCAGGCGCCGGTAGATATCCCCAAACTCCTGTAGGTACTCCGATTGTTGGAGTCCATCCAGGGGGCGTATCATGGTCATGTTCAGGTCCAGGTGTACGTCCATACGGCTGAACGCTTCCTTAGCCAGCGCTTCCGACCGGGCACCAATCAGGGCGTCGAAGTTGTTGCGGCTGATGTAGTCGGCACACTCGTTCTTCACTCCCTGGATATGGTGTACCGTCAGCCGTAGTTGACTGAGGTAGGTCCACCAGCGACGTAGCTTGGCCTTCTCAGGTGGGGGGCCCTTCTGGAAACTGCGGACCGGTTCTTGGTCGCATAGCCAGACCACAGGGTTACTCCCCAACAGTCGTGCTTGTGAGGATAGCACCAGCATACCCGCGAGCAGTTCCTGCTCATAGGTGGAGTAGTTCCCCCTGGCCTGGTTCCACTTCCAGTTCCAGTGGCCCAGAGGTACTAGGACCCACTTGTCGTCAGGGTAGCTGTGCTTGAGGGTTCCATCTCGGTTGAGACCTTCCGTCCCCCATTGGGAAATGGCCGAGTCGAACTCCTCCTTCTCTAGTGCTTGCCATTGGAACAACGTTCCACCACCGCCCACATTGCTGGCGTCGGTCACCAGGATAATCTCCCCTTGTGCCCTAGGCACGCCCAAGCACTTAGCGTTGGCTACCTTGTCTTTGAGCTCGTCAAACGCTTGTTGCTCTTGTGGGCCCCAGCGCCAAGTAGTACTCTTCTTGATCAAGTCAGTCAGTACCGCGCTGGTGTAGGTGAAGTTTTTGATGTGGCGGCGATAGAAGTTGCACGCCCCAATGAAACTGCGTACATCATGAAGTCCTTTCTTGGGGTCCTCGTGTCGTACCTTGGCATCCATCAGGGGTTTGGCCTTAGAGGCCGCTGGGGTCCACCACCCATAGCCAACGTCAAACCCCAGGTACTGCATGGTCTCCTGCATGAACTCACACTTCTCCAGCTTGAGTCGTGTGTGGTTCTCCTGGCAGACCGCAAAGAACTCACCCAAGAGGATTAGGTGATCCTCCTGGGTATTGGTCCCGAGGCATACATCGTCGATGTGAGCCTCGATCTGGGCCCCACGGGATATGAGCTCCTGCACCTTAGGTCTCCTTCGTAGGATGGACAAGATCTTGTTCATCAGCTCTTGGAACAGAGCGGGGGCGTTAGCCACGCCGAATGGCATGACCTTCCACTTGAATACCCTCCCCTGAGGGGTGATGAAGGCCAGTAGTTCCTGCGCGTTGGGCGTCAGGTCCACTTGCCAGAATCCACTTCGCTTGTCCATCTTGGTCTTGTAGCGACAGGAGGCTATCTTCTCCAGGGTCGACTCCATATTGGGAATGGACCCTGAGTGGTTCAGCGTCTTCTTGTTCAGCTCTCCATAGTCCACTACCAGCCGTTTGGCTGTAGACCCAGGTTTAGCCACCAGGAAACAGGGGCTGCAGTGTAGGGGGTAGTCCCCATCCTTGTACTCCAGGACTAGGCCAGCGTCGATACATTCTTGTATCTGTCGCTCAATCTCGTCGGCCTGCTCTTTAGGAGCTGGATAGGGTCTCCTCCGGATCTTGTGACCCACGAACTCGGGTTTCAGCTTGAGGTCCATCTGTACCAGCTTGTCGCATGAGGCTGGTGGGGGTAGTTCTCCGAACACCTCCAGATAGGTCCTTATCAGCTTTTGCACCCGCGGGTCCAGTACCTTGATCTTGTCCTCCATGTCCTCGTCGGAGTGTAAGTTACTTGCCCCTTGAATAGACGTCGGGAGGTGGTCCTCCACCGACTCTTCGCCCGCGGTTGCATCCTTCAGCCCTTGGTAGGCATACAGAAGGTCTTGCTCAACCGTCTCCGGTGGACGATGGCAACATAGGCACGCTTTAGGGGGTTCACATACACATTCCTCCGAGAGGTCGTCCTCCTCTGAGGTCCTCACATGGGCACCCCATACGCTCTTCATGAGCTTGAGATCTACCTCCCTTTGCCAGGTGGTGATCTTCTGTTCGAGGTCCTCCTTCAGTTGGGATAGGTCTCCCATCCGTCCTTGCTTCAGTGGCCATGAGCTGCGGGTAGGCTTCGCGTAGCATAGCTTTTTCGCCACCAACTTCCTCTTGGAATCCACATACTCCCTGAGCCTGGATCCAGGGTCCAGCTCTTCATCCACGGGGTCTTCCACCCTCATGGAGAGTAGGGGTTTTAGTGGGGCGACGTACTCGGCGTTCTCCACTTCTTCCACCGCAGTCTGCACGAAGAAGGCGTCGTGCTCAGTTTCGTCGTCTGAGTGGATAGAGCTAGGTAGCTCAGATAGTCCACACTCAGAGACTCCATCAGGGACAGGTACATGACAGGGAGAGTTGGGGGCGTTGGTGTCAGTCACGACGTACTCATCTCCTCCGGGTGTAGTTTCAACAGCATCTTGAGGTCGTAGGCGATCCTTCAAGTCACCCAAGGCGAGTCCATCGCTTTCTCATTGT
Source organism: Eutreptiella sp. 'Long Island Sound 2002' (assembly GCA_964036045.1). NCBI lineage: Eukaryota > Euglenozoa > Euglenophyceae > Eutreptiales > Eutreptiaceae > Eutreptiella > Eutreptiella sp. 'Long Island Sound 2002'. Next base: position 17,582,762 of record OZ038400.1, read on the forward strand.
ATAGCCTGGACCAGAGTAGGGTCCAGGTCTTCCCAGGGGATGGTGGTAAGACTTCCGTCCACCACGCTGAGCATACTCCCCCATCCGGGCTTCCCAATGGGCGTCTTGCGTCCCAGAGGCACGTAGATGGCCTCATCAGGTAACCGCACAGAGCTGATAGTCAGCTTGTCAAGGAGGGTTCGCCAGTACTCGTTGCCCCCATGGGCTCCCCAATCGGGGGAACACAGGACCATACGGGAACGTTCCAAGGCCACCTTGGTCAGCACCTTCCCCAGTTCACTGAATCTGGGGTTCCCGTAGGCCATCCCGAAAGAGGGCCAGTAAAATTTGTAGCTGCAGTTCTTCCCCTTGCTGCAGTATAGGTCCAGTACATGCTGCTTGTCGCTGGCGAACAGTTCCACACTTAGGTCTTCTCGAGAGTAACCCAACTCCTTCAGACCTTGGTCTAGGACTTCCCCCAATAGTTGATAGTCCTCAGTTTTGGAGGCCGCCATCATGTTCGAGGGCTCCTCCTTCGATAGTCTCAGGTAACTCGAGGTATGTTCCGACTGCTCCAGTGGCACAGACTCTCTGCCACTGCCGTGGTCCACGTACAGGAGGTAGGGCGCTTGCAGCGTCAGGGATTGTATCTGGGAGTGCTGCACGAAGAAGTCAGTACCCAGTACAAAGTCGAAGGCATCAGTGTCCATCACATAGAACCGATGGGCGATAGTCCTGGAGCCCATAGGTACCTCCACTTCGCAGTCCCCGCAGCTGTGCACCACATGTCCATCCCCCATCCGTATAGCGGCGGTGGTCATGGTGTTCTTCAGGCTCCCACAAGGTAAAATTTTCTTGGCCACTATCGATATTGTGGCTCCAGTATCCAGTACCCCCAGGTATTCACGTCCCCCTAGTCGGATACGTACCCAAAACACCAGGTCTTGGGTGCCACCAGAGCGTCCCCGTCAGAACTCCGCGGGACAGGTCACCTCGAACCCCTTGTTCCGCAATTTGCGGGCCATCCTCATGAAACGGCTTCTCTTCTTGGCGTTGCCGTCGTCACCACCTTCATCCTCACGCTTGGCTCCTTGTTCTTGCTGGGCCTGCGTCTGTGAGCGTGTGGTAGGTCCAGACTGCCCTCCAGAGGGCTCGGAGTTCCCCCCTGGATTAGGGTTGGGGTTACCTCCGTTCTTGTCCTTGTTCTTGTTGTCGTTCTGGCGATTAGCGCCTCCTCCTCGTCCGCCTTGACCCTTGTCTTGACCACCTTGACCACGTCCTTTCGACTTGCCCTTGCCGGAGTCGTTGCCTTTGGCCTTGCCTCCACCTTTGCCTGAGCTTTTGCCAGGATCTTCCCCCTTAAGCTTCGCCGATAGGCGTTGCTTATGGTAGCACTCGTCCTCATAGTGCTTCCGCTTACCGCAGAATGCACACGTGATGGTGGAGCGGTAATGATCCGGCATCTTCACCTTGGCGCCGGTGATCTTTTCCTGCTGCTTCCCCTGGACAACAAAGCAGTCTCGCTGCTCGCAGTCGGAGGCATGCTGCAGGTGGCCCTGTTCATCTCTGGCATCACACCAGAATAGCTCCTTCACGTTCTTCATTAGGCGGGCGTGGGCGTGTTTGGGGGTAGTCCCCTGCCCAGGTCGGGACCCTTGGTACCCTTTGCCTCCAGAACCTCCACCACCAGGACGGTAGTGGTTCAGGTGTTGGTCGCTCTCCTTCTCCAGCGCCATCTCCAGGAGCAGCACGCATAGATCCTCGTAGCGGAGGGATCTAGCCTTGCGCTCAGCCGTCAGACGGCACTCGTCCCATAGCTCACGGGGGAGCTTGGAGCACAACCAAAACAGCAGGTCGTCGCTGCTGTAGGAACCGGGCGTCAGTCGTCCAGCCCAGTGGTCCAGGTCCGCCAACAGCTCGGAGACCCTGCCAGGTTTGGGGTTGTTGGGCAGGACGGGCAGGTTCTGGATCTCGGCCCTGATGGAGAGGTCTGTCTCGTAGGTTGGGTACTGCCTCTCCAGGGCAACCAACACGTCGGCAAAGGTGGCGGAGTTGGTGACGATCTGCCTGACCTGCTTCTCCAGGTACTTCGTCTTGCAGCACTGCAGGAGCAGGTCGCACTTCACTCGCCCACTCGCGTGGGTTTGGCCGGTCAGTCGTAGGAACCGGCCAAAGTTCTCAGCGAACTCGCTGAGGTCCTTGCCTGTGAATTCAGGCAGGTTCACCACTATCTTGGAGGTGGCAATAGCCTTCGCCTCCTGAGCTCGGCGTCCTTCAGGGCGTCGGGTCTTCTTCTTCTTCTTCTTCTTCTTCTTACCCTTGGGGTCCTCGGGGTCCTCAGGGTCTTCGTCATCCGATGGCGAAGAAGAAGTCATCGAAGGCGGCCCATCATCGGAGGGGTCTCCGCCTAGATCACTGGAGCCATAAGGCTCCACGTCCACCATAGCCCTTAGGGCTGTCAGCCCCAGCTGGTCCAGCTCGGCCCTCGTCGAGTTCGTCACGTGACTGTAGGGCGGCTGGGCTGTCCTCGGGACGAATGGGCTTCTTGGTACTGCTGCAGGAGTCGGCATCGGTCGGCTCCTCAGGCTCCCCAGGGTATTCGTCAACCCTGCCGCCAGGTGGTTAGCCTGTACTCGGTGGGGTGACATTCCCACTGTCGTAGGTGACGCATGGGACGGGATCATCAGGGGCTGCAGTTTCTCCCTGATCTCTTGCGTGAGGTCGCTCACGATTTGTGAAGTGGCTCCTCGGAGCACCTCATTGATCTCCGACCGCGTCAGGGACCTGTTGGAGGATCTTCCCGATCCTCTACTCCTGCCTCCCAGAGACTCTGGTCCTCTCCTCAACCCACTCAGGGGTGCATACCCAGGTGCACACCCAGGAGCATACCCAGGAACTTCCATGTAGGTTCCAGTGGCGTGGAGTGGATGGGGATGGTCAGCCGCATACCAACGCGGCGCAGAGCTGGAAGCCACCGGCTCACTGGCAGTAGTTGCCTCAAGGAGCGCAGTGGTAGGTGGGCCCATGCCATAGGCGGAGTAGTGAGGCATGCCAGTAAAGCCTGTGCCCTCTGCCATAGGCTGGTTGGTTGTGGAAGTGGATGTAGCGGCGGCTGGGTGTGTGGTGGTTATGGGAGAGGGTGATGCTTGGAGGTCAGAAGCGCTTGGTGCGCCTTCGAAGGTAGGGACATCCGTCGGGTCTTGCCCTTGCTCCTCTCCTTCGTCTGCTCCTTCTCCAGCATCCTTCTCGCTCTCGTTTCCTCTCTTCCTCTTCACAGGCTGAGGCTGAGAGACCATTTCCTTCACCGACAGGGCCCCAAAGGCCGTCTGGAGGCCATCCAAGGAGTCCTCCGCCGTATCCATTGGCCCATGTAAGGGCTCCACCGAAGGTACAGCGTCAGGCGCCGGCCTTGCCGGTGTCTCTGGCGCTGGCGCTGTGTTCACCTCGGCGTCCACTCTTCCTGGATCCATCTTAATCCACCCTTCTGCTTATGTTTGCCTGCTCGGAGCACTGGTTGTACGGCGCGGGGTCGCTGCCGGTGCACAGAGACAGGCTGCCTCTTGCTACCAGAAAAGGATGGACACCGTATCACCGTGCGGTGTTCTCCCCGTCTAGGGGGGACCCTGGTGTGCGCTGCTCAACACCTGAAGCGCTACCATGATCCTGAAGACCTCTGTGGGGAGGAGTGGGAGCTGAACGACGAGGAAATCGCCGCTCTGGACCTACAAGGGGCTGCCAGCCCTATGGAAGTTGAAGGTGAACTCCCCGACATGAACGCCGAGGAGATGGCTAAGGAGGGCTTCTACCTGGTGAAGTCTGTCCTACGCCACCGCTATCGCCAGGGTTGGCGCTTCCTCACCCTCTGGGAAGGGTTTGGAGTCAAAGAGGCCACCTGGGAGCCCTTCTCTGCATTTGTTCTACCTGAGGGACGCCTAAACTCAGTTCTGGTGGACTACTTGTCCCAGAACAGCCTTGGTGAGTTGCTAAGGCTCGCTGAGACGCTTGCCTCCGAGACTAAAGCTAGGGACTGAACCTTACCCTTACCTGCCAAAGCGTATCTGTGAGTGTGCTATTCCTAAGGTCCTGAGAGCAAGCCGCAGAAGTAGAAAAGTTTATAGTGTTTTCAGCACTGTGTTTTTGCTTCTCCTGCTGCTTGTTGTTGCTGTAGGGTGTTCTGCTGCTGGTTTTGGATGATGAAAAGCTTTTTTTTGTTGAAATACAGTAAAGCCAACTCAATCCAGGATAGCCCAAGCCAACAGTATGCAAAGAGAAGGTAATTCAGGATCAAAGCATGAAGGGCTGCAGTGTAAACAGTGAAAGATGATTAGATATTCACAGAAACTGCAACTCAGGATACAAATGAATGCATATTCACAGAGATAGCTGAAATGTTTTGGGAAAAGAGTTAGAAAACTGCCTCAGGATCACTCTCTCTCCATAGTGCCATCTTAGGAGATGTGCACTCTTTGTTTTGGGTCCCATATGTGCTGAGGTGGCATGGTATGTGGCGATGAGGTCACTGCCATGTCACATGGGATCTTCCTACTTAGTTAGGCTGACCAGGAATTGAACCCAGGACCTCTCAAAAAGAGGTGCCTAACCCCCTAGGGTGCATACCACTAGGGCAGATAAGTATTCATGGAAAAACATAGATAAATTCATAGGCTCTACCTTAGGTATGTCAGTGCTCAGTCAACTCAGGAAAAGATGTTTTACTTCTGATTGAAAGGGGATTAAGGGGTCCACTCCATATCCTGATTGGGTGTTTGGTTCCATAGGTCAAAATGTGTTCTCACCACTTTTGGCTGGACCAATACTAAGATAAAAATGCATGGATGCTCAGTGCATCTCTAATACAACTAGAGTATGTCCTTAAGCAATGGAAAAGCACTTTTTCTTACTGAAGTGGTGTCCTAATCATACCCAAGTCTGCGCCCTTGCTAAACCCGGAGGGTTGGCTTATTGATGCCACGGGGTACGCCCCGGGTCTCCTCTCCCCTAAGCGCCCAATTTCTGTGCTGGCGCAAAACCTTTGGGGAATACCCAGCGTACTAATCCAGGTATTGTTTTCCCTACCTATCTGTCTACTACAGGGAGGGGTGGCCAAAAGCTATGCAGGCATGAAAACGCCGTTTTGCTATGTGGCCAAAACACTGACCTAACCACTGCCACAGCCCACCAACCCTGCTAAAATTGCAGGAAAAGGGTGGGACAGTGACACACGCACTACAGGTCCTACACACCCTACAGTGGCACCATCCTGGTGGGCGAGCACTGGGCAACTGGCTCTAGCCCCCACACAGGACTACCACTCCTACACGCACACTCTACTGGGCGTTGCGAAGGCAAAGGTGTCGTGGGTCCTAGCGACCCTCCTGTGAAATGACAAGAGAACACAGCGCTGCTAAGCAACTGTGGCCTAACAGGGGACGCCACAACGCGTTTCCCCTCCTAGGGCTTGGAGGGAAGAGGTGCTCTTGCGTGCACGGCGCAGATGTCGATGGAGTCGGACTCCCTGCTCTGCCACAGGCAGAGGGGAGTTACTTGTTTGTGTGATCTGCGCCCCTGTTTAGCAGGGCATAAAAAAATGCTGCTGCACCAATCACCCTACCTGCCCACCTGTAAAACAAAGGCAAATGAAAGGGCGTTTGCGGCGGAGGAACCAAGCCACACTCCAGGTATTATACCCTTCTCAGTGTGACCTATAATACACTGTTGTAGCAGGCCAGAGCACAACACCAATCCTTCAAATCAGGGACGCAGTTCTGATTTTGTCCTAAGACCTTTCATAGTCCCTGAATAACATGATAATACAACAATCATGATATCTCGATAATTGTAACATACAAACACACAATATCTGAGCGTCTTTCATTTATCTACATTACGTAATGCGCAGCACTATGCGACAATCTGAAGTGCGCGCGTGTGACTGCCGCACTCCCCTCCCAAGCTCAATGATACCCTTGTACCATTGGGCTGAGCCACAATTTGTTTGTTATATAAAAGAGTGGCAGTCACACCCAAAAGCTTTGACAACCAAAACAAAACTGATATTGTCTTTTTATGCAAAAAAAAAAATTTCATGTTGCATGTTTGTATACCACCGGTTCCACTGTTTTCTTGTAATGGGTGTCTTTGGTGATGGGGATCCGACGCTGAAAAATCTCAGAAGTCTATTTTACAAAATTCAGTGGGGCTCCAGGCAAGTGCTTGCACATACAAATGCAAATCTCTGTGCATCACAACGCAATGTCTTCAAACAAACAGACATGAATGCTAATATACAAAGCCCATTCACTGAAGTCATATATGAGTTAGATTACTTCTGAGATTCGTTCTCTGCATCCTTCATTTGTCTTTATTGATGCTGATTGGACTCCTGAGCAGAAGTCACAATGGTTGGCCTCAAATGCAAAAAGGCGTGGAACCCAAAGAAAATGGTGGCATACCATGGCAACGTCATTTTGACTTTGTTGACTTGTTGAACTCTTGTGATTCTTTGATGAACCTGAAAAATAGGCAAGGAGGAGGAAGCAAGCTGGTGTAACCTTTAGTAGGGCCCTGCCCATTCTTTGGGTGGCCCACCCTCTTTATTTGGTCACCGATACATTACATAATGCAGTGCTGGTGTGCTGCAAACCCGTACTGGCATATTGCCATGCAGAACACAAACACACACCCTGACGCAACCCTTGCGCTGTGTGTGTCGTTCACTACTGTTTCAGTGAGACCCACGCACCTGATCTAATGGATCAGTCACAACTCCACTTCCAAGATCCTCAATACACTGGTACACACACACACAGCAGAGCGCACGCACTCAAACACCGTGGATGTGCATACACACGCGTGAGCGCAAGCACTCGAACGCTAGGAGCGCACTCCCGTGCATATATGCCAGAAATTCAAATTCCAGTCAGACTCATCAAAAGCGCCAAAAACAAGGCAAAGGTGCATGTTCCTGCAACCTTTAGAGCACAAAACAGTGCTCGTCTGACCAAAACTGGTCGCTGAGACAAAAGTCACTTTTACATTCAGCTCATTTCAGCGAGATTCAGGCCCAAAACTGGCCAAACTTGCAAAAAGCGCGAACCAACACACGCCACAACGGAGAACCTTTAGAAAAATTTTTTATATCACCCTCAAGTCGACGCCTTTTCCTTTCGTCGTCGTCCTCGGATTCGAAGTCCTCGTGTCCGCGGTTGTGTTGTCCCACTGGCACTCGTGGATCCCCGCGTCGGCCTCTCTTCCGTGGCGCCACTCGTGGATCTCAGCGGTGTCGCTTCGTGCGCGCCAGCCTGCGTTTGCGCAAACTCCAAACCTTCGGGACGACTTGGGCACTCTTTCGTGGACGCCGCCTGGTTTGTGCTGTCATCTTTGTGCTGACGCTGAACTCTTTCGTCAGCGCTGCACCCAGCGTCGTTCGTCAGCGCTGTTTTCTGAGCGCAACCCAGCGCTCGTAACACACGAAGTCCTCGAACGCTGCAGCTTTTTTCTTCCCAGGGCCTTGACGTTCTTGGCCCACCCAACACTGGCGGCAAACCCAAATCCAGCGCTGGATCATACGCGTCGCCTAGCGCTACAGCCTGACACATCCTCAGGAAGGCCCCTTCATGATATTCACGTTCACGAACGGAAGTTGCATACCAAGACTCTTCTGTCCCCAACTCCTGCAGCACGTTGCGAAGCTTTCGCTGGTGTTCACCGTCGAGCATGCTGTCGCGTCTGCTGCTTCTGTAACGTTAACCCGACTTGTCCGACTTGGACTCCTCAACTTGTCCTCTTCGGCGGGTTGTAGCACTGCCCTGTGCATATATTCGGTGAAAGGGGGAAAAAATTTGTTCCCGAACTTCGGACGTAAATGCAGATGTCTGCGTCCTGCTCTGCTGCTTTAAACTTCTCCACAGCGGCCACAATTCTTCGCAAACTCAACCTCAACGTTGTCCGAAAATTTTCCCAGTTAGGACAAAATTGTAGCAGGCCAGAGCACAACACCAATCCTTCAAATCAGGGACGCAGTTCTGATTTTGTCCTAAGACCTTTCATAGTCCCTGAATAACATGATAATACAACAATCATGATATCTCGATAATTGTAACATACAAACACACAATATCTGAGCGTCTTTCATTTATCTACATTACGTAATGCGCAGCACTATGCGACAATCTGAAGTGCGCGCGTGTGACTGCCGCAACTGTCCGCAAACACGCTGCAGGAGCAGCTACCCTTATCAAGCAAGCAAGCGTTAAGGGACTCCTCAGGTTCTCTTAAAGAACGTACCGAGGAGCCCCTGGGTAGCCTAAACAAGGTTTACCGTGCGCACTTCGCGTGGCCTACCCTTTAATGCGTGTGTGCATGCACGAGTATGCGCGACGTTGTTGGGCACACCTGCCCATCTCAACACCAATCACGAACTCCACCAGGGGGTGGCCCCGCCTGGGCTTACTCACCTTACCTACCGCTGGAGAGAGAGAGCAAGTGAGGGGCGCACGCGAAGAACGTTGCAATGCACTTGTGTGTATGTCTAATCACCCTGATCTGACCGCTAATCATCTGCAATCTTTCTAATCAATCCCTCTATCGCGTTCTATCTTTGTTAGCGCTGCTACAAGGCTCGTTCACGGAGACACGAGACGAGCAATGTGTATGCGGCATACGAGACGAGCATACCTGTAGTTTATACCTGATTCATTGAAGTCTTTTTCGTTGATTGTCGAATTCTTGAATTTTTGAAGCTTCTATTAGTGTGGGTGGAATCTGTATGTTTATTTATTAATGTGTGTCTCGTCATTTTCAAGACTACGTGAGACATACGTTTATAATTCCATTCTTTCTCCATTTTCCGGCGCTTCGCTAGGAGCCGCTCCTGCGCGCCGCCATTTTATGCGTATGAATTTCTGGATTTAAAAAATCCAGAGATGACTATAATTTCTATAAAAATGTGCTTCTGATGCACAATTGGATTCTGCTCAGGTGTGTTGTTTCAGAAAAATTCTACGCCGTCATTTGACGGATTTTGGTGTCGTCGCTTCGTTTTTGCGTGGATTCGTCCATAATTCTCCCATTCCTGCCTCTGCAGATACCCACGCGCAGCCTCGCTGAGTAGGCCGTGTTCGGGCCGAAACGCAGGTGCCTGGAGAGACTGAGCAGAACCAAGACCCCACCAAGGGGCAAATTTAATTCTTTTGAGACTCCCTTCGCCCTAATACAGGTCACAGGTCGCCAGCAGGTTTACGAGAACCCATGCGAGTGTGTATATTGTGTCTTGCGTTGGGTTTGTGTCGACGCTGCGTCTTGGAGGGAGGGATGCATATGCACATGTTTGGCATGCTCCCATACTAACCCAACCAAGCCACAGGAGCCCCGGCAGCGCCATGAGCGCTGAGTCTTCTGTAGGATATGATACAATCAGAGCAGCAAAAGAGCGCCAGCCATGGTGAGCGCCCATTTTTCAGTGTGAGGGAAACTGTAGGTATTTTAAAGTAGATGTGGAAACCAAGGAAAGGCCAAGAAAAATTCCCTTTTTCCTAAAATGCGACAGTGGTGGCCACCACAGCACAAGGGGGGAGTAAGAAAAAGTGCTTTTCCAATGCTTTGGGACATACTCTAGTTGTATTAGAGATGCACTGAGCATCCATGCATTTTTATCTTAGTATTGGTCCCACCAAAAGTGGTGATAACACATTTTGACCTATGGAACCAAACACCCAATCAGGACATGGAGTGGACCCCTTAATCCCCTTTCAATGTGAAGTAAAACATCTTTTCCTGAGTTGACTGAGCACTGACATATCTAAGGTAGAGCCTATGGATTTATCTATGTTTTTCCATGAATACTTATCTGCCCTAGTGGTATACACCCTAGGGGGCTGGACACCTCTTTTTGAGAGGTCCTGGGCTCAATTCCCGGTCAGCCTAGCTAAGTAGGAAGATCCCATGTGACATGGCAGTGACCTCATCGCCACATGCCCTGCCACCTCAGCACATATGGGACCCAAAACAAAGAGTGCACATCTCCTGAGATAGCACTATGGAGAGAGAGTGACCATGGGGCAGTTTTCTAACTCTTTTCCCAAAACATTTCAGCTATCTTTGTGAATATGCATTCATTTGTGACCTGAGTTGCAGTTCCTGTGAATATCCAATCATCTTTCACTGTCTACACTGCAGCCCTTCATGCTTTGATCCTGAATTCTCTTCTCCTTGCACACTTCTGGCTTGGGCTATCCTGGATTGACTTGGCTTTACTGTATTACAACAAACAAAAGCTTTTCATCTCCCAAAACAAGCAGCAGGACACCCTACAGCAACAGCAAGCAGCAGGAGAAGCAAAAACACAGTGCTGAAAACACTATAAACTTTTCTCTATGTCTTTCAAGAACCCGTTATTTTCCAAAGAGGACTTAGCATTAGCCGCCCACAATCAAAAGGTGAACAAGGCTTCTTCTTATTCTTCAGCCTTTCGCAACATGCCTCAAAACAATCAAGGCCAAGGGCGCTACAACAACAACGCCCGACAAAATTATCGGAGCGGTGGAAAAGGCCGAGGCAAAGGTGGAAAAGGATACCGCCAATCGGGTTACAGTTCCCGAGGTGCCGGCTCCAGTCAAGCAAACACACCAAGCAGCAGTAGCTCATGACTACTCCGGCGTCCCCATCCCCGCCCGACTTCGCCAACGCCGCGCGTGGTGGAAGAGGCACGCCCCCCCGCGCATTCTCGATATTTTGGACAACGGGCTGCTTTACCAGGTACATTTACCTCATTGTGTATCTAGGGCGCCACCACTTTGTCCCTATTATGGGGCTTCGCTTGAATATTTCCATGCACGGAAATTGATATATGAATATGAAGAAATTGGTGCCATCCGGCGTTGCGCACGGCGCGATGTGGATTATTTCTTTCCATGGTTCATCGTTCTCAAGGAAGAAACAACAATTTTGGGAGCAAAAATCAAAGCTCGTTTCATATCTAACCTTCGTAGGCCAAATTCTAGAATTCCGGTTTTCCATTTTCGCGTCGATCACTGGGGACATGTGTTCCCCGCCGTTCGCAAAGGACAATGGGGGGCAAAGGTAGACCTTAAGCATGCATACTTTCACGTCCCTTTGAGTGACAAGTTCGCGCGCTACACCGGGTTTTCCTTCGACGACACCATTTTTAGATTTGATTTAGATTCGGCGTCAATGTGGCGCCGCAAGTTTTTACCGATTTTGTGAAAGTATTGCTTAAGCATTGGCGGTCTCAGGGAATCACGGTGTACGGCTATTTAGATGATCTATTGATTGTTGCATCTTCGCACGATGAGTGCATTGCGCATTGGAACATTGTTCACCAAACTTTGAACGATGCTGGGTTTTTGGTGAATGAGCCAAAGTGTGTGCCACCAACACAACACTTAGAATTTCTAGGAATTGATGTCGATTTCGAGCAGGGCCTTGTTTCCATTCCCGAGAAAAAGAGGAAAGGCTATCGTAAACAGTTGGGCAAATTGCTCACCAAGTCCTCCATCTCCGTGCGATCCGCCGCTTCCATTCTAGGCAAGGTGAGATCCTTGCTTGTGTGTTTTCCCGGTTTGCGGTTGTTGACCGACGCGCTAGTTGAATTCGTTCAACTAAGTCGCTTTCACGGTTATGACAAGCATTTACCCGTCCCTTCCACCGTGCACGAACAGGTTAAACTATGTAAAATACACTTGAGCTCTTGGGAAGGGCGCCCCATGTTCGGAGCGCCCTCCAATAGGCGCTTGGCCGCCGACGCGTCCGACACTCAATGGGGCGCTATTGATTTGCACACGCAGCGCACGGCACATCGTTACGTGCCTAAGCACATTCACATCAATTTAAAAGAATTGCACGCTAGTGCTTTGGCTCTTCAATCTTTCGCTCAACCCGGTGACATAGTGCATTTGTTAGTAGACGATTCCACGGCCTTTGCTTATTTGCCGCGTCAAGGCGGACGCCTCCGGCTGCTGAACGACGCGGTCCGCGAGATGTTCGCGTGGTGTTGGGCACGCAACGTGCAAATCAGACCCGAGTGGGTACCATCAGCGGCCAACCCAGCCGATATAGTATCCCGACGGACTATAGATGTGCGAGAAGTCGTCCTCTCGGACAACATTTTTCACCGCATCACACGGGCGCTGGGGACGACTCATTTAGACCTGTTTGCCACGCCGGAGAGCGCCAAGTGCAAGAAGTTTGCTTGCCGGTGGCCAACGTCGCACCCTCACCAAGTGCTGACGGACACGCTTCAAGTGTCTCTCCAAGGGATCCGCTTTGCCTACGCCCATCCCCCTTGGAAAATCATCCACCCCTTCCTCAACCGCTTGTCCGAGTTCCCACTTCTCATGGTTCTAATAGTAGTGCCGTTTTGGCGGGCTGCCCCGTGGTGGCCCCTACTACTACGGCTCTTCGAGCCGAATTGCCCGATATTTTTCAAAAAACGGTGCCCGGGGATATTCGACACACCATCGCGCGCGCCATTGCCCGCCCCGCGATGGGATGTGATTTTCGCCTATGTGGAAGGGAACAATTGCTCGCAGCCGAGTACACGTCGGCAGCGGCTGACCAATTTTTATCGCAACGTGACAAGTCTTTGAAGCGCTACAATAGCGCATTTGTTCTCTTTTTCAAGTTGGGGTGCGAACTCGGTTTTCCCTTTCCTGGCATCGGGAAGACACAAGTGGTTTCTGTTTTAAGCATGCTATTTCAGCACTCTATGTCACAGGCACGCTCCGCTTACGCCGCGATTGTCATGTTTCCCTCCATGACTACCATACGTTTTGATTGGCCATCAGGGCCATGAAGCAGCAGTGGAATGCGTCATCTCCACAATACGCTGCATTTTGGTGTGGAACCACGGTGTTACGGGCGCTCATTTCGCAACCCGTGAATTTTCGTTGTAGAATACAAGTCCGCAATCGCTTGATTATTGTTTGGAGATTGCTCCATCTTTATCGAAGCGTCGATTTGGCGCATTTGCGTCGTCTTTGGGCCAAGGGCCCAAGCGGCGAGCTGTACATTGCAGGTTGGTTGTCATACCGCTGGGAACGCATGATGGTGTTGCCTAACCATCCCACTGTTTGCCCTTTGCACCTTATTGTACGGTACATGCATATCACACCCGAGGGCGCCCCGCGGGGGCCCCTGCTCATCGGTTTGGTGAAGCCGCACGACGCATTGTCTAGTGATCGCGTCGGCGCGCTAACCAACTAAATTTTGCACACACACGGTGTAGATGTTACTCAGTACAAGCCGCACACCACACGCGGCGCTGGCAAGCTGTGTCATAAGCACATGAGTTTGCCCCCCGATATTTCGTGCGAAATCGGGTCGTGGGCGAATTACGAAGCGTATTGCAAGCATCACAACCGGCTTGGGGCCGTGGACACAGCCGCGACAGTGCTCAATGCACATTTGGCGGTGCACACGACTCCAAGCCCGTCTTGTGCTGCAGAGGCGCCTTTGCATACTCCCCCTAGTGAACAAGCCGGGGGAAGGAGCAGAGGCAACAAAGCAGCACAAGACGGGGTTGGACCCACCCCCCCACCCAAAGCAAGGCCTAAGCCTACCAAAGTGCTTATGCTGCGCGGCTGGCGCTCATCGCCACGCCTTGGAGCGGCCGCTGTATCGCAGTCTTTGAAGAGGGTGAGAGATAGGGTTGAGGGTCCAGAACGCAAGGCGGCGCGCACCACGTCGCGCTGCCGATGCACAGCGTTTGTTCTTGATGAAGCATGATTTATGCGTTGCACTCTACACCAACTGCCTACTACAAAAAACAGTGCCGGCGACAAGAGACACACTCCGACCCCGTCTTGTGCTGCTTTGTTGCCTTTGCTCCTTCCCCCGGCTTGTTCACTAGGGGGAGTATGCGCGTGACTGGTGACTTGTCTTGACTGAGTCAAAAAACCGTGACTCGTGACTGACTTGACTGAGTCAACCCAGCACTGCTGTCGAGATTTCAGAATTGACGAAGTTCGATGGTATTATTGGTGTTTTTGACAAATCGACATCATTGCCGTAATTTTGCATCCATTGTTGGATCTCTTCGATTCCGATTGACGTGATTTCGAATTTTCGGGTCGCCTCGTACTATAGCTTCAATGGAGCGCATGATCATGGATGGCGATGGACAAGTCGCACCACTACAATTACTGTGGAAATAAAGTTAAATCAGTAACAGTAATCCGGACGCCCCCGATAATGATTAAAATTCAGTAAACTAACCTAAGTAATGGGCGTGCGCGGCCATTAAAACTTCAGTAATCGTAATTCAGTAACGGCGACAGAACAGCGACATCTGGCGTAGCGGCAAGGAACGGAACTGAAGGTATGTTTTTGCGCAGCAAGAAAACAATTTTTTTTTTCGACGAGAATTTACGACACTGGTCTCACTCTGACGACGATATCAACACCTACACCACTCGTGGAGGGCGGCAGACAAAGGTTCCGGTTAACTACTGTTGTTACAAAGTGATTTACAGTAACAGCGCCCGATTCCGGCTGCATCATTATTTTTTTAATTTACCTTTACAGTATGCGGTGCTGAGCATTATTATTTACTTTACATTTACGTTAACATTATACAGGTGATGTGCGCGAGCTCTAGAGGGAGTACCCTAGCGGCTAGCGCGCTCGGGTACGACTTGGCAAACATTGGTGCGATTCCGATCGGCGATCGGCGCCCATTTTCAGCATCGGCGCCGCGGCCTGCAGGGATCGGAGCGATCGCGGAGCACAGTTCTGCGCAGCAACAGACTTCAATTTGCGAATTTCGTGTTTTGGACTATTATTACATTGGGAATGGTATTTGGAGTCCACATGGGGCGCCGAAGGCGCCGAAGCAAAAATTGAGAAAAACATCCAATTACATTATCCGAGACCCCCGTCGATTAAAAAATAACATTTTACATTATCCATTTTTCGGCCACATTATTCTTTTTTAACATTTACATTTTACATTTTCGTTTTTCGTCGACGTTATTATACTGTAAATCACTTTGTAACCACAGTACACTTAGCACTCTTCGGCACATCAATTCGGCAATCAAATGGGACGATGTTTTGTTGTGCTCGTGGCTTTCTGCTTGTATGGGTCATATTAAGTAAGGGAGAAGCGGGAACATTAAAAAATAAGTAAGGAGTAGGGACACCTCAAGATGAATTAAAAAAAAAAAGTAATAAGTATTAAGTAAAGCCTTTTGGGAAACCATTAATATACTGTTTTTGTAGTGGTACCTCATTCCGAAAGTCCGAGTCGTGAACAACGCAATCAGCATCCACGAATGGAGCATGCAGCTTGGGATTTTGGGTCGGCTAATAGAATGGAAAGAATTCGGTTTGTGCGCCCTGATGGAGCGGCGATCGAGATTGTTCGTGCCGTTCGTTCGTCGGATAGTGAAGGCAAAATACCTCAACTCGAACAATATGTTCAAGCTTTGGGTCAAACTCTATCATCTCTCTATGAATTCAACGTGCAGGTTGATGAGTATTTGGGGAGTTTAGAAGGCCGTATCAAAACCATTGTTCATGAAGGAGATCGCCTTGGGTTGTTCGCAATGGAGACCAACAATAAGGTAGAGAAGGCCATGGACCATTCGGTTTCAGTTTTGTGTAAATTGGAGAATGTTTCTCGCGAAGTGAATGCATTAAGGGATCATTATAAGCAAGTTGCACGTGATATTCTCTCTTTGCATGCCACTATAAAAAATGCACATGAAAAGCTTGATTCTCATGAACAAATGTTGGTTGACATTCCTAACACCATTCAAAGTGAATTTCAAAAATATCTTCGTCGCCAAAAAATTCTTCCCACACTTGAGAATTTGCAATCTAGTGTGGGCGAGTTGAGCGATCGTTTGACTCTTCAAGAGAGGCGTTTACCAACAATTCAACAAGAGGTGGACGCTCTTGCTAATTTATTGCAAAATGAGAAACATCGCTCTACACAAGAAATTACAAAACTACACTCCGTCTTGAAAGATTTACAACATGAGCATACTCGTTTGCAAGGTGAGATCCGTAGATTGGGAAGTGAGGGGCCGATAGGTTCCCCAATGCCCGATCTCTCTCGCCTTGTTTCAGAGTGTGTTCTATACAGTATTTGTGCCTATAACACGGATATCTGCGTTGTATCCTGTGGCATATACCACGGATATCGACCGGAGGGAGATATCCGTGGTATATGCCACAGGATACAACGCAGATATCCGTGTTATTAGGCACAAATATTATATCCGTGGCATTAAGGCACGAGGATATCCGCAGATATCCGTGGTATATAACCACAGGATATTAGCGCGCATCCTTGCACACTCCCCATGAACACCCTTGCATAGGAGACACATGCAAAACACGTTTGTGAACACCACTTGGAGTAGAACAAATCCGAAACGAGCTTTCTTTCGTAGAGCTTCAAGCAAGCTCTCTACAACCATGGAACAGTTAGGCACATATAGATGCTCTACTGGGAGCCAATCATTTCGGTGACACAAGATTCGCAGGCCGAGGAACCATGCTTCGGAGGAAACCTGAGCTTGGCACAAGACATATGATACACAGCATGGCAAATGTCACATGTGACAGGTCGTTGGCCACCACATGCATTCTTTTTGATGGGATAATCACAACGGTAGCATTGCATTTCCTTTTTCACCTGCACTTCCTTTTTCACCTTTTTTTTGGGTTGCTCTTCAAACATGGCCTAAGCAAATGGTGATGGAACAGCTGACAAATCCTGGCTCATTGGGGCCTTGGCAGGTGTTGCCGGGGCTGCCCATACACGGTACATCTCACGCTCATATACAATGCTCTCCTTCTCATTGAGCTCATATGTAGATGGTTCCCTCTCACTCAATTGTGTCAAAGGGAAGGAGGCATACTCCTCCTCCGCAGTGAGATCAATGGTAATCCTTGCAGAGGATGGAGAGGGTGTCTGTTCCTTTCGTTTCTTTTGTGCTTTAACTGGACTGAGGCTAACACACACCACCTCACGCTTTGGAGACAAAGTAGCACTATTAGAGGCCTTCTCTTCCTTAGGTTCCTCCGCAGATATCCGTGGTATATAACCCGGGATATCCGCAGATATCCGTGGTATATAACACGGGATATCACCGCTGCGATATCCCGTGTTATATACCACGGATATCTGCGGATATCCTCGTGCCTATGCCACGGATATAAAGAGAGATGGAGGAGTTTCGGCGACAAAGATTTTTGCATGAAGATTCTTTGATGAAGCGAGTGAATTCTTTGGAAGATGAAATGCGGCAAATTAGGTGTGGGTCCTCCCCACGCCTTGATGAGTCGAGTTTGGCAAGCATTGAGGACCGAGTTTCGGTCTTGGAACAAAAATTTGAGTTAGCCGTCGGTGAGCGCAAGTTCTCATTGCAAACAGATTTGCAGTCGGTGGAGACACGGCTCACTCGTGTTTTAGATCAAGCAAACGAACATGAAGAGCTCAAACGTCGTTTGGGCTGCTTGGAGAACGAATTGAGGTGTGGCGTGTCTCCACATCCAACATTTGATTCAACATTGATTCTACGAAGGTTGGGCGACTTGGAAAAAAATGTGAGTGACTTGGTTACGCGTAAACAATTGTGTGGTGAGTTGGATTTGCTCAATGATAAGTTGCAATTGATTCAAGGGATCCGACATCCTGTGAGCGATTCGGATGAGGGAGTACTTGATCCAATGGGTTCATTTGAATTAGCTATTCAGGCTTTGAAAGGTGAATTCCTTCGTTTGGAGCGTGCTTTCAAGACACTTTCATTGCGGGTGACCCAACATGGAGAGGCAATGAGGGATGAATTTTCTAGATTTGCGCCTTCCAATGTGGGATGCAGCGTTCTAGGGCGTGGTGCGGAACCCCCCCAATTTTGGGTGTTGTTAATATGGTTGGAACCCGGAATTTCACATGTTACATGGGTGCACTATGATGCAACAATGTGCCTTCCATGTTTCGTTTGCTCGATATTGCCCGTTTTGCACTTTTTGCGATTTGATCTTTGTGTGCTCTAACTAGTTAGAACGGGGTTAGAACGGGGTTAGAGCACTAGTTATCGCGTGGGTTATCGCGCGATAACCTAGTTATCGCGGGGGTTATCGCGGGGGTTATCGCGCGATAACTAGTTATCGCGCGAGTTATCGCGTAGGTTATCGCGCTTCATTTTATGTTTCCCCTTTTCGCTTTAGCTCTCAAAGCTTTCATATTCTTCCTAATGGCCCTTGCTGCTGCCCACGCTTGGTGCGAGCACCATCAAAAGCTCCTTGGGGTCCGTCGCCTTGGCGGTCCTAAGGGGTTTACGATGGGTGATGCCAATGTGAGGAGCCCTGTGGCGACCCGCTTTGAACATGGTGTGGGCTTTGGACTCCTTGTCCATAAGTCCCCCTTCATGGCGGACAAGCGAGACCCCCTGGTTCTCAGCAACTACATCTTCGAGTTGCTAGAGGTAATCTCAATCCCAGTCTTGATTTACCCAAGCCAAACCTTGTACCTCTTCAGGCGCACACGGAGCAAAAGAGCCAAGCAGGCGCTAACATAAACAAACAATCTGTTTTCAGAACAAGGCAGGGCACTTGAATGGCCACCCAGCGCATAGACTGTGACATCCCGCTGGTAGCTATTCATGTGCAAGGGCATTCAATATCGTATGCATGTACAACGTGTATGTGGATATACACATCATATGCTCACCTGGTCTTTTTTCGTGGACCAGCTGTCGTTCCGTGTGTGCTGTGCTGTGCTGTGCTGTGCTGTGTTGTGCTGTGCTGTGCTGTGCCGTGCCGTGTCGTGCTGTGCCTTGCTGTGCCGTGTTGTGCTGTGCCGTGCTGTGTTTCGCTGTGACTGGTTGTGCTGTGCTGTGTGGTGCCTGCTCACCTGGTCTCTCGCCATTCTTGCACCGGTAGTCCCCATCGTGCAAGCCTTTGGTACAGTGTGTGTTTCCACCATGATTCTGGATACCCTTTGTTTTGCAGGTCACTGAACGCCTGCTGCATATTGTGCATCGCATCCTGCTTTGTGTCCCTGTAATATGCACAGTTTTTTGCCATCGCCGGTGTGAGGGATCTCAGTGTGCGCTTTGCTTTACTGCTGTACCAATCAGGAAACCTCCGCAGTCGCTGGTGCGCCGTGTGGTACTTCTGTCCTTTATCCGCCAGCGACAGTCTCAGATAAGGTGGTGCCGTCGTCATACCTGTGTCCTGGCATCTTGCTGCCGGTACTACTGTGACCTGGGCTTGCAAAAATGTCCATGTGTCCCCCCCACCTTCATATTGGAGCTTCAGATCGTACATTTCCTCGAATGATTTCTGCAATGTCTGCACGGAAGTGGACCGGTATTTTACACCCATGTTATTGTCACGGAAGCGGGCAGGCTGTCCCGGCAGTTCACAGGGGTGAATAGCCTGTGGGCCCTCAGGCGCGAAGGGTAGGACGTGGGAGTAGAAACGGTGTTCTCGCATGAGGCAGAATGCATTGGCGCAGGGGGCAGAAATGGTGCCCCCTATGGCAATACCCTTAATTTGTTCATATATAGCATTGCCAATGACGAAAATGTCATTGTGAAAAATGTCAAACCTGAGGAAGTCTTTCACTTCAGTGAACCTGGCATTCGTGTAACACTCTGGCGCCCCTGACCCAATTCTGTCCAATTTTCTGTCAAGTTTATTTATGGCAAACCGTAACTCCTGGCCTCTGCCCCTGTTCGCCCTTCGTCCACGTAGCACGGCATCATGTAGGTCCTGCAGTGCATCCCAGACCCCTTCTCTGGACAGTGATGGGAACATTGATTTTATATCCAACTCGAAGAGCTCAATTTCTGTATCTTTCAGCTCCCCTGCGTTCCACTTTTCTGCGATGCTGGCGTTCCAATACCTTACCATGCCTAGCACATCTTTGCAGTGCTCCATCTCCAGGCTGGGCACATATTTCAAGCTCTCAGTGATTAACAAATTCAGGCACCGACCGATGATGCGACCTCTGGCGCGCAAAGGGTGGCGGTAATGGGAGAAGACAATGCGTGTGGCAAGGGGCTCGGGTGCAGGGGGTGACAGCAGTGTGGGTGTGTGTCTGCGTATGTGGGCGTATAGCTCTGGGGACGGTTGTAGCGCTGGGTGGGTGATTGTGCCCAGGGTCCATTGCAGCTTGCGCAGTCTCCAGTACAGGGCGTCCAGCGCCTCATAGCGCGGTCGGCCCAGAAATTCGGTCATGAACATTCCCAGAATGTGGGAGTTCGCTGTGACCAGTGCAAACAGGTGCCTGGGCTGATCTGTCAAGTAAGGTACAACATGCTGATGCCATACGTCACCAGGGATGTGGTGTAGCATGAAGTGTGCAGGGGGGTAGCCCCATCCTTTCAGCTCATCAAACTTGTTTTTCCCCAGAAATCTCGTTGTGGGTGGCCCCTTCTTTTTCCCTTGGCTCCAGTATTTTTTCAGATTGTGTGCGTGTGCGTGCTCCCTGAGAATGGTCATGGCCTGTGCGCGTGCTTCATGTGCTGACGGGAATTCACCCACCAGCCGGAACTGTGTTTCGTCGGACAAGTTCCGGAGCATGTCCTTCATGGCCCCTACCCAGCAGTGTGCGGATAACTGGCCTCCATTTTTGTCGACGATCTCAAACTTCCAGTCTGGCCCGAACTGTGTGGCCATGTCTCGCACTGTTTGTTCCCATAAGAACCAGGGGGTCAGTTTTTTGTTTTCCCTCCACCCCATTCTCGCTGCTGACAGCGTGTCAGTGTAGCACTGTCGTACCGCCTGTTCCCCTTGTTTTTCTGGTAGCACGGCCACGAAAAGCTGGCGGAGTGACTGTACTACCGTCCGCTTGACGGATTTCCATGACGGGTGTACATCGTTTTTTGCGTTTTGGGTCAGTACGCGCGCATACTTGCCAAACAGTGACCGCAGGAGGTCAGGATGTCGTACAAACAGGTGCCCATCCACCAGTGGTATGCCCCAGCGCTTGCTGAGTTGGGCACAGGCACATTCAGCACTATGTACAATTGCGTGCATGTCCCGCAGCGTGTCCGCTGGCGGGTGTCCTTTGAGCAGGTCCGCCACCGTCGGGTTGCGGACGTACACAGTCTTACTTACTGATATCAGATACTTACGCAGGTACAGTGGGAGGGGTAACTTATCCAGGTGTGAGGTGAAGACCTTTTGCATACCAAACCGTTCGAGGTTATGCATGCATGGGACTCGCAGGTTGACATGGTTCGGTAGACTCAGACCCAGTGCGTTTCGCAGGCGCAGTGCCACCTTTTGGTAGCACTTATTCCTCACCGGTCCGCTACAGTATTTCTTTGCCATCGTCAGTATGTGCAATTGTTCGTGTGGGGGCAGGGGGGAGCGCATTCTGTCGCCCAGGCGGTGAATCAGGGCGGCAATCTGTGCCTTGGTATACCGTGGTGTCACCAACTTACCTTGGAGGAGGAGTTTCCATTTTCTGTCTGTGGGCATGGTATCTTTCACATTGAGTACAGGGGCCAGTTTCCTGAACCAGAACTGTTCCCTGCCGTCCGCCATGGACGCTTTGGGCAGTTTTTCAATTGGTAATACACCGAACCACTCCAAACCTGTCTTTGCCATGATGGGGTAGAGCTTGCCCAAACCCCTGACTCCGTTGCGTCCGAAGAGGGTCTGCCAGGATTTGGCACCCCTTCTGTGCTGTAGGAATCGTGTGACCACTTTTTTCAGTGATTTGATTGCACCTGTCTGTCCTATGTACACCCTGCGGGTTTTCACAGACCAGACAGCGTATATCCACATACCTAGTTCTCCCACCGTGTGTGCTGCGTGCTCACATTTGTCAGCATATGCCCATAGTCGTCGCAGCCAGGGCTGCGGCGACTCTCGCAGTAGGGTGTTCAGTTGGTCCAGGTGCTTTACCCAGTGCTGTTCTGTCCAGTGTGTCCCAAACTCCCGTGCACTGTTCACCAGTGTGTGCAGGGTGCGCCAGAAATGGTCCCTGACGCTCGCTCTCGTGGTGTGCCGGCATTTGTGCTTAGGTAGGGGGTGCAACAGGTGGTCATTGTGCTTGCCCAGTGCTCCTGTGTGTGAAATAACATCGTTCAGGGTGACGCTTTGGTCCCCTTTCCGCCCCGTGATCCAGTACATCGTGAAACCCAGTTTCTCTGTGACCTGTGCCCTCGGTCCCTGTCTCCAGAGGAAGGGTATTGCTGGTGCTGACCCGGTCAGTACAATGGAGCACTCTGTGGGGCACTCGTGCCACCAGTTGAATAGCTCCAGGTGGACGGGATGTGTGTCGGGGCATATCACTATTACGCTGGTGTGTAAGTCACGTGGGCTGTGTACGCGTGCGCGCAAGGTGTGTACCAGGGTCTTTGTGTGGGGTGGCTGCACAATCCATAGCGCTCTGCAGGGGGCAGGACTGGCGAAAATCCAGTCATCGTGTGCTATGCCTCCTATGAGCCTTTCAGATGGTACTGTACAAACAAATCTGTGTGTTGTGCGCGCGCTGGCAGGTAATCCGACAATGTCTTGCAGACGGAAGGTGTGCATCCAGGAGTCGGCCCATGGTGTGGGTACAGCCCAGTAGCCGGCATCGGTGAACGTGGCTGTGTCCTGGTACTCTAAGTATATGTTGGCCATGGCCTCGGCAAAATCATACAGGTCCTGCAGGGACACCGTTCTCCAGCTGGTAATGTTCTCAGACTGTGTGAACCAGTCCCAGTAATGTGCGAGGTGCAGGGATTGTTGGATATGCTGTGCCAGTGGCTGCAGTATTGCCCGCAGTGGGTGTAGTTCGTCTACGGGAAGGGAGTGATTGAACAGAGTTGGTCTGGGTTGTCCATCGCGTCCGTCTGCATTGATCCTCCTTGCTTGCCCCATTGTATCCTCCAGTCTTCGCCTCCACGCGTTACGCACAGTGTCCCTGTGCTGTAGTATACGCCGGATGTGCGCGGCTGCTTGTGCAGTGATTTCCGCTGGTACCTCAACATGAGGTAGTGGGATTGCCAAGGGTGGTCGTCCCCCATGTGGGGCGAGCCATTGCCTGAGCGTTGGCGAAGAAGAGCAGGTTCGCAGGAACGTCAGCACGGAGGGTAGGTACTCGCCGGGACGGTGGGCCCATTTTTCGTGGTCCAGGAAATCGGGTCTATTCCCTTGGGCCATTTTGCAGCGTGTTGAAGAACTCGACTGCCTTTTGCCGGGGGCCTGTTGGTGGCCCGCTTCTTTACTGTGTGGTCGCTGTGTGTATGCCGTTCCCTGCTTGGGGGACCGGTGTGGATCGTGGTCTGGGGATTTTTAGGGTGTGTCTCGCCGGCTGCGCTTGCCTCCCATTTTTCTGGCCAGTGCCGAATCCGACTCCTCGCGGTCTAGGTAGAAGTCCTCAGCATCCATCAGGGTAGGGGCCATCTCCGGTTTTTCTAGGTGCACCGCCCACCAGCGTTTTGGTGCCACTTGCGCCGTGAGCATGGAACTCACCGCTGCCCACTCCGCTGACTCGTTAATGCCTGTTTTTGGTGGTATGTGTAGCCATCCTCGTTTTCCTTCCACCAATGCCTGCCCCATGAAATCGATTTTCAGCGGGCTTGGTTCTGTGCGCTTTCCCCCGCGGGTATTGGTATCCGTGCCCATGTTATCCACGTCATACGCATCATGCATCAGGTCTCGAACCGGTGTTTCCAGGATGGGGTCGGTACTGCGTTGGGATTGTGCTCCCGTGCCTTTTGCCGATGGTGTCGCTGGTATGGTGGTCGGGTCCGGTGCCTTGAATTCTGCTCCTCGCGGTGTGCTCTTTTTCTCCTCGGCTTTTCCTTGTCCATCCAGGTTGAAGTGCCGTGCCATCATGGCCAGTATGTTACTGTCTTGCGTGCGTGATACCTCCATTTGTTCGAGGGAATTTTGCATTCCGTCGAGTCTCCGTGAGATATTTCCTGTCGTCTCTTTCACTTGTTCGACGTCTTTTTTGAGGATGTCCACTTCGCCTTCCAGATTTGCCATTCGCTGTGATTCCTTTTGGGTCATACCTGCTCCCGTGTGCGCCTGTGAGGAGCTGCTGGCTTCGCCTTTTTCGCGGGCCACGTCCGTTGCGTGTGTCCTCGAGTTCGGCTGGGGTCCTCTCGTGGTAGTCGTCGGTGTGTCGCATTGTATAGCTCGTATCTCCTTGTGTGTCGCCAGTTGCTTTAGCGTATTTTTCACTGCTTCTTCTGTGTCAAATCCGCCCACCACACAGGATGTCATTGTGTCATTGAGCTCGCATGTGGCCGAGTCCCCCATGTGCTCCATGATTGAGTCGATGATTTTGTCCTTGATCTCTCCATTCGTGGACGTGATTTTGATGGATAATTTTTCTTGATCATGAATTGGCGTCGGCTCGCTATTGTCTCGTCGATTCGCACTTGCTGCTCGAATGCCCGCCATAATTTTGTCGCGATCTTTCGGCTTGTCGCACTCCCAACTTTCATGTCCGCTTCCTCCACAATTGTAACATTTCTTTGCCTTCGGGCATTGCCATATTTTGTGCTCCTCCGATCCGCAAGCATAGCAACGTGGCTTTCTTCCTTCTTTTCCTTTTCCCGAGATTCCCTTGCAGTTTGCAGTGCTATGTCGGCTCCATCCATGTGTACTGCACCATACCGCTCCGGGAAATCGCGTGGTGTTCTTCGTGACTGTCATTAGGGCGATGATATAGATCGTGCATGCTGTGGTGATGATGAGTTCAAGGAATGCCATTGTAGCTTTTTCGCAAACAGTGTCCTTCGTGGCTCGTGTTGATGTTAGTCAACTGCACACACACCGCGGTCAGTAGTCTCAATCCCAGTCTTGATTTACCCAAGCCAAACCTTGTACCTCTTCAGGCGCACACGGAGCAAAAGAGCCAAGCAGGCGCTAACATAAACAAACAATCTGTTTTCAGAACAAGGCAGGGCACTTGAATGGCCACCCGGCGCATAGACTGTGACATCCTGCTGGTAGCTATTCATGTGCAAGGGCATTCAATATCGTATTCATGTACAACGTGTATGTGGATATACACATCATATGCTCACCTGGTCTTTTTTCGTGGACCAGCTGTCGTTCCGTGTGTGCTGTCTGTGCTGTGCTGTGCTGTGCTGTGTTGTGCTGTGCTGTGCTGTGCTGTGCCGTGCCGTGTCGTGCTGTGCCGTGTTGTGCTGTGTAAATCCAGGGGTTGCTGGATTTTTGATCCAGCTTCATACCGAGGATGTGGACGCGGTGGTGGAGTCCGTCACCGCTCATGCCGAGAAGGGTGCGGGGACGAAGACGACCCTCTATGTGGGTCAGGAGGAGGAGGAGGAGGAAGTGGAGGAGGAGGAGGAGGAGGATGCGGGGGGGGTGGGGGCTAGGGGGAGGAAGGAGAAGCCCCACAACCCCCTCATGATTAGTGTCCAGAAGGTAAGGGTGAGACCTGGTAAGGGGAAGGGGAAGTCGGATGGTTGGTTCCCCCAACCCCTCACCCACAACACCTGCCGGGTCTGCACTGACGACCCCGAAAACAAGCTCCCCATGCACTCCCTTTGCCCCACAAGGGAGTGGGAGCGTGAGTGGTATGGGGTCACCACTCCCAACATTATTTCGGGGCAGGGGGTGATTCTTTTTCCATTTGGGGCAACACCCCCCCTTATTGGGGAGGCGGAGGAGGTGGTTGCCGCCGAGCCCTTGGGGGCCTTTAATAGGGACCCCATGACAATGACCTTGTGTTCACGGTGGGGGGAAAGCTGGTGGTCAACCACGACCTGAAACACGATTTTTTGAGTGACATTCAGCTGCAAAGTCTTTTGGATGATTTGGATAGGGTGCCTCTCTCAGAGAAGGCACCCATTTTCAATGAGAACCCCCCCATTGTCGGCAGGCCCCAAGATTCTGGGACCCGCCGCACATTGTATGGCAACTATGGGGGTGCCAACCACCACAAGCACAACCCCCACAAGCTCCATGATCTGCCGCTTGAGACCGCGAAGAAGACTGTGGTGGGGGGGGTCGGATGGAGCTGCACCATCCTTGACATGGCTGAAATTTCGAGCTATGACCACACCCCCCAGCACCTCCATCGCGACGCCCCCCCCTACACCATTCCTGAAGGCACATTGATTGTCAATTGCCTTATTATGCTAACCCATAATCATGAGGAGGAGGATGGGTCACATTTTCTTTTTGTGCCCTCCAGCAGTTCGGGGTTCCCTGACCCTTGGGTGGAGAGGGCTGTGCCATTCAAGAGGGGCACTGCCTTTTTTTTTAATGCCCTTGATGTCCACAGGGGGTCGGGGATTCCCAAGGCCTCCCCCATGGGGGTAAGGGACCCCCGCCTCATGGCATTTTTTGCCATTGAGCTTACCCAGGGGGGGAATCTTCGATTCCCCAACCTGCACGTGACGCAGACCATTAAAAGGCCCCAGCTGGGGGCACCTGGTGGCCGGGTGGCCAGGACAGTCCAGTGTGATGGGGCGGTTAGGTGTAGGGGGAAGGTGGTAGCCAATTGCTATGGATGCAATCGGCTGATTTTGTGCACCGCCCACAAAGATGGCCTTTGTGTGCCATGCCAGGAGGGGGGAGGAGGTGGAGGGGGGGGAGGAGGAGGTGGTGGTGGTGGACCCCAATGGGGTCAGCATTGAGCAATCTGCTCGGTGCTTGCTCCCGGTGGGAACAACCACAGGGCATTTTTTGTTGTCGGGGTGGGGGATTGGGAGGGAGGTGATTGCCCCCCTCACTAATGAGGAGGCGGGGGCGGTCGCAGGCCACCCCGATCAGTGCCCCTTGGCCAAGGTGTGCCATGGGGAGGCACTGCCCTGGCCCACCTTGCAAGGGCATGTTGGGATTAAGGTGCCGGCGGGCACCATTTTGGTGGTGAGGAGGGGGTTGTATGGGGGAGTGGCAAGGGTGGCCCCTGAGGTGGAGGGGGTGGCCCAGGTGGTGGAGTGGCGGCAGGTGGGGGAGTATGCGGCCGTCACGGACTTCGTGTGGCTGCGGAGGCTGGGCCTGGTGCTGGGCGACGCCAAGAAGGAGGGCCAAGGCATGTGTCCATGTCACCAGGTGTGAAAACTTCCCACAACACCCTGCTCTAACCCCTGCTCTAACTAGTTATCGCGCTAGGTTATCGCGTTCTAACTAGGTGCTCTAACTAGTTATCGCGCTAGGTTATCGCGTTCTAACTAGTTATCGCGGGGTTATCGCGGGGGGTTATCGCGGGGGTTATCGCGGGGGTTATCGCGCGGGTTATCGCGTGTTTTTTTTTTGTTTCTTTTGTTTTTTTCAGGCTACCATCTTGCAGCTGCCCCGTATCTTCGTCAAGGACGACGCCCAGGCAGCCGACGCAGCAGGCGGAGCAGCAGAAGCAGCAGGGGCACGGCCCGCCAAGCCGGTGGCGGCCCGGTTGGAGCTGGAGGGGGAGAAGAGGCTGCCGGAGGGGGCGTCGTGGCGGTGGGGGGAGCCTGGGGATGAGGCCTGCAGGATGGGGGGGACGGGATGGTACCGGCAGGTCACCATCACCGAGAAGGAGGGGGGGGTGGAGAGGAAGACCAACCTCACCCTCCCCTCCTATGTGTGGGTTGGGGGGGAAACGGCCAAGTGGCCGAATGCCGCAGAGGGGGAAACGGTTGCGGCTTTTTTGTGTTTGTTTGGGATGAGCGACCCCCCCCAAAGGAAATCTTATTTCCTTTTGAGGGTGTGTTTTTTGTGGGAGGGGGAGTATACGGGGAGGGAAGTGTGGCAGAAGCTGCACAGGGGGGGGGGGGCATCCACCAGGTTGGTGGGTATGACCCCCCCCCTTCTGTGGTGGACGCCACTGCCGATTGGGTTCGGCAGTATGCACCCAAGGGGGGAAGGCCGGGAAAAGGCCAGACGAAGCGGGGACCAGACGTGGTGGTGGTTGAGCCGGATGCCCCCCCCCCCCCTTAGGGGTAAGGGCCAAACCCCCGCCCCCAAGCCCTCCCCCAAGCCATCGAAGGTGGCAAAGGTGGCGGCGGCCCAGCCCCCCCATGAGGCCCTGGACGTGGAGGCCTTGGGGGCCAGTGTGGCCACCCACGTGACGGACGCTTGCCAGGTTTTGGTGGAGCAGGCGGCCGCCACGGGGGTCGAGGCCGCACTGGCCAAGGGTCGGTCGGCCGACCACAAGTCGGCCTTGGCGAAGGCCGAAAAGGCCCAGGGCAACACCCAGCGTGCCCTGGACGAGGCCCTCAACCTGGCCGCCAAGAGGGGGGAGGAGGTGGAGGCGATGAGGGAGGCCCTGGGGGAGGCCCAGGAGGGGAGGCGGAAGGCGGAGGTGGAGGCGGCCCAGCTTAGGGTGGCCAGCAGCGCTTGGGGGTGGCTGAGGCGCAGGTGCGCAGCCTCACCTCCACCCTCAGTGCCTCCTTCACCGCCCAGCAGGGGCTGGCAACGCAAGGGTTGCAGAGTCAGGGTAGCGGGAGTAGGAGTGGGAGCCAATGACTCGTGGGTTTGCTAAGGGGGTTGCCCAAGGGCATTTTTCGTGGGGAGGAGCGATATGGGGCCCAAGTGGACATGTGCCACTTCGGCCTGGTGGGAAGTGGAAACCCCAACCCCTCTAATTTTAGGGCGACCCACATGGCCGCTGTGTGTGTGTGGGGTCTTTCACGGGGGGTGAGTTTTGGGTGGAGAGTGGTGGCCTGCTGAATCCCTCCATGAGGGAAAAAAAGCGGCACACCCGTGTGTGCAAGGGTAGGGCGGTGGAGGGTTGGGCATGCACCGCCACCCCCCAAGCTCCGGCGGTACACCGATCTGCAGTGCCCCAAGGCCCGGCGGCGGCGTTTGAAGGCGGTTCAGCGGCTGGTGCGAGTTCTGTTGGGTGACCCAAACGTTGTGTGTGGCACCAACACCAAAGGCGAAGTTTGTTTAAGTGGTGGGGCGTGCACTGCCCTGTCTGGCCCACTTGGCGGCCATCTTGCATTAACAGCTCAGGAGCATGAGGCCCTGAGCATGCTACGCATGGCATGCAGCATGCATCTCTCCCAACGGGCCCTTTTGCGAATGCCCCGCCGTTGCACACAACGGGACCTAAGGACCGTTCGGCAACGGATCATGCCCTACTTTCCCCAAACAACCATTGTAAAGTCTACCACAGGCCGCAATAGGGCAGCTGCCCATGTGCCTTTGCAATCAATTGTGCAAAATGCAATATCTATGGCCCGAGTTATCGGGAAACCCCCCCCTAGTGGCGTTGCCATTGTTGTTATTTCAGTTGATGCGACTTCCTTGTGGAAGGCATCCTCCACCCGTGCGGATGTATGGGTTAATGTATGGGGGGGGGCAAAATATGCTTCGAAGGTGAAGCTATGGGCCTCATGGTTTTGCATGGATGGCGGGGATGAACAGGCTTTTTTGAGAAGCCTGGACATCTCCGCCAACCTCAACCAAGAGGTGAGGGATGTGGAAGAGGACGTTGTCCTCTTTCAAAACCAATTTTTGACTTGCACTGTCATTTTGACAGGGGATGGGAAGGGGATGCAAGCAATGGGGGGGGCTGGGTCTAAGTGTTGGTTGTGCAAAGACCCCAATGGGATTGTTGAGCAAAGGGGGGTGGAGTCCACCTCAAGATGGGGGGCATTCTTGAGAAGTGTGACCCCTGATAGGCGGCCGGGGGACTACCAACATGCAGCATGCCGCATCCTAAACGGCATTGCAAAGCGCATTGAGACCACCCTTCAGGCCCTCCCCCCTGGTACCCCTGGTAAGGCCCAAGCTCTTGCAGCTTTGCAGGCCTTCAAACAAGCCCTCAAGGATGAGACCTCAGGCATCCCTCTGAGGGAACGCCTCCCTTCGGCCTCGAGGGCCACAGAAAAAGATTTCGATCTAACAAGCACCAAAGTTTTCCTAACCTCCCCCCCCTTCCAAAGGCAATTTGTGGATTGCCTCAAAGAGCATGTCCCCACAGTGAGGACCCCTGGGGGACCTATGTTATGGGTTGTTGTGCATGTCATGGTGAAATGCATTGAGGGTTTGTATGAGCTTTGGAGGGTGAGGGAGTTGTACACTCTAACCCAAGTGGAACGCCACCGTGCGTTGACCACAAAATTTTCAAAAGCGTGGGGAGACTCAGGTTGGTCCCCCACCAGGTGGATCCATTGGTGCTTGGCACATTCCACCTTTTTTGCCGAGAAATGGAGGAACATTTTTCAGTTTTCCTCCATCCCAACGGAGTATCGGCATGGGCCTTACAAAAGGAGGCTCAAAAATTGTTTTAAGGGTTGGTCCTTGGTGAGGCCAAGTGTGTCCCTCCGCCACATGCATGCACTGCACATGCATGCACTGACGTGAAGAACTTATGGTTGTATGACAGGCGGTGGTGGACGTCTGTACGTTTCAGCAAACCACCTTTATGGCCTCCGCCACATGCACCATTGCATGTCCATGAACGCCCTGGAGCAAGGGCTTTTGGAACTGGAGGCAGCCAAGGCCTCAGACATTGATGACTTTGTATGAAAAACGACCACACATGCTTTGTGCCAAGTGTTTTGTGTTGTTTGTCCTAGGGAGGGAGGGAGGAGGGGTGCGCGATAACTACACGCGATAACTACGCGATAACTGAGTTATCGCGCGATAACTAGCGCGATAACTAGTTAGAGCAAGGTGCTCTAACTGCGTTCTAACTCTGTTCTAACTGTGCTCTAACTCTTTGACCCCCCCCCCAAAAACCACCCCTACAATGAGGGTTATGTGGGGAAAGAAAGGGGATGGGGGGTTTTTGAGGGTGCTGAATCCATTTTTTTGGGTGGTTTGCCCCAAAATTGAGGGTAGGTGGGTGTTCCAGAAATTGCGTTCTAACTAGGGGTTCCGCACCACGCCCTAGAACGCTGCATCCCATGAGGTTGTACGCCTTGACAATAAGCTTGAGCGGGCCATTCAAACATTCCGTGATCAATTGAAATCGATTGATTCAAGTTTCAAAGTAAAGGTTGAAAAGGGTTCGATTGATGTTGTGTCGTCGGACTCACATGTTACGATGACGGTTTTGCGAGATTGCATTGACAAGGCGGTTGCTCCACTGCAGGAAGCAATGGCCGAAGTCATGGCAGTACTCGCAGACACAGAGGAGACAGAATCCGCAGCACACAATGATGAAGGTGTGCATGGTTTTAGCCTTATAGAGGATGAGGATGCTCATACAGGTCGCACAGGTGATACTTCACTTTATCCGGGTGGGGCATTCTCCAAAAGAGTGCCGGTCCACTTTCATGATAGTGATGAGTCCATTTTTGCCAAGGGCGATAAGCTGTTGCAAGGGGGGCCGATAAAGAAATTGGTCGGTATGGCTATGACCTCCTTGCAGCAGCGAGCGAAGTGGGAGGAGGATGAAACCCCACTTGATCCTCCTGGTGAACACACGGATTCTTCTTCCACTGAATTGCATGCATTTTTCAAATCGTTGGAGGACGAGGTTTCTCTTAAATCCGCCCAAACAGGAGCCGGTAAAGGGCGGGTGCATCGAATTCGTGGGCTTTTGTCTGGGGAGTTGGATGAACAGGAATTGAAACTCATGGATGACACCACCAAAAAGGACATTAAGCGATTTATCACACGACCGCATTGGGATGGGAGCTGGAAAACTCTCCATATTTATATGCGTAAATGGAAGTTCTATATGTCCTATTGGGGTCGATTTTTGTCACCTGTTTTGAAGGCTCTAACGTTCATTTCATCTTTGCCTGACGAGTATGCTGAGTTGTATTTGGAGTTAATGCATGAATTAAATTGGACGTGCCAGGACATGTACTTTGAGTTGCTCGATGAGGCACGGGAGTGTGCCGATGAGTCCTTTGTAGAGGATGAATGGGAAGAACTCACTCCTAGCAGTGGTGATTATCGGTCGTATCGCAAGTGGTACTTGCAATGGCGTGTTTTGCTGGCTAGAGTAGGTGAATGCACTGCATCTCATGCGAAAAAGGTTTACATGCGGGCGCTAACACGTTGTGGGTTTTTTGATGAGTTACTTGAAGAGATGGTGGAGGCCGAGATCGAGGCCCTCAAGGAATTTACTTTTGAGGAGTGCAATAGGTGGTTGATACCTAAGCTCCTCACACAGTACAGGGCACAGGCTGTGCGTGGTAGATACCATAAACGTGAGGTGAGGGGTGTAGGTGGGGCGCCAAGAGGTGGCTCAGCCCCCCCATCTTCCATTGTTTGTCCACGCTGTAAGGGTCCACACACGCTGGACAAATGTTGGGCAGAACATCCTTCTCTCTGGCCTAAATGGCTCAAAGATGGAGCGAAGAAGGCTAACCTGAAGGTAAGTCAGATTCAGGGGCGGCTGAAAGCAGGTAAATGCCCATGGTGTGGAGGTGACAAACACACTGATGGTAAGCGATGCCCCAAGAGGCCGTCACAGAATTCGGACACAGGAACACGTAGGTCAAAGCCACGAGCACAGGCTGACCCCAACAGTGACAGACGGAACAGAAAATGTGAACACTGTGGTAAGTCTGGACATCTCAAGGATAAATGTTGGGAATTGCATCCTGAACTGAAGCCTGCCTCAAACCCACAGGGTAAAGGTAAAGGCAAGGGTAAAGACGAATAATGGGGTCAGGCATCTCCTGGCATGCCTGTAAATCCCCAAGTTCCAGGCGCAACAGGCCCCCAGTTGCCGGCGCCAGCCCTACGAGTGCTGAGTCGCACGCGAGTTAGGGCTCTGCCTCGTAGGAAACCTGATGTGAAGGTTGAATTGGTTTTGGGTGCACATGTTCAGTTTTTATTGGGTGGTGAGTTACAACAACCCAGTTTGATTGACACTGGGGCCACTATATTTGCTGCAGCCCCACGGAAGTTTTTTCCGGCAGGGGTATTGGAGTTGGCGCGCACTCCACTGTCACTGTCCACAGTGACGTCAGGGAGTATTAAAGGTGGGAAGTATGGAGCATGGAGTAATGTTCAAATGCCCATATGCAGTGAGGCTGGAGGGGAGTGGGTGATGTGCCCACGAGTCTTCATTTATTGTGCAGAAGTTTCAGATGGTTTGATTTTTGGGTATCCCTTTTTGGAAGCCTTCAGGCTAATGGTGTGCCCGGTTTCTGCATGTCTCATGCCGCGGGAATGTGTCTCGGTGCATCCTGAACGGGTGCTGCTGAATCGGGGCACTGAGCAAGTTCCATTCAAAGGATTTGTGAAGAACATACAATCCGTTGCTGATTTGTCGGGCAAGCTGGAGGCTCCAGCCTGTCTGAGCCATTCTGGCTGCATGCAGGGCTCTGCACCAGGGGGGGCAGGTCCATCCTGTCTCTCGCGTGCCACTGCATGTGCATTTGTCCTCCTTTCCCTGTATTTTGCATTGTTACCACTCCTGTTTCGTGTGTTGGTTCACCAGGCACTCAGTGCTGAATCAACCGCGGAGAAGCAGGAGAATGTCAACGCATCCCAGACCAACTCAGGTACAGTTATGGTGTGCGTGTGTTCACCAAAATGTACATGTTATCGTGAGTGCTCGAAACAGCACTTACAGCCTTTGTGGCATCCACCGCTGGAGGTGGGACGCAAAGGAATCCATACCGCTGCAGCCTGTGGAGTCTGTCCCTGTTCCAGGTGGAGAGAAAATTTTTCAGCTCAGGCAGATCAGCTAGGATCCAGTGTACATGCGTCATCAACACGTAATTCAGTGACCCCTTCTCACCGGCCGGGTTCATCAATCTGCCAGCATCATGAGTGGCTGTTACAGGTTGCCCTGGATGAGGTTGATGGACAGGGGGGGGGTGAACTGGAGGTGCGTGCTTCTGATTTGAAAATCATGAGGCTCTCTGAGCGGGCAGTACTTCCAACAAGGGGGACGCCTGGTGCAGCAGGACTTGATTTATCCGCTGCAGAATCGGTGGTCATAGATCCATGGAGTCGCAAATTGGTGCGTACAGACCTGGCTATTTCCACACCTCCTGGAACCTACGCCAGAGTGGCCCCTAGGTCCGGAATGAGTTTGAAGAACAGCATTGATATTGCCGCAGGTGTCATTGACCATGATTACCGTGGGAATTTGGGTATCATACTTGTAAATAATAGTTCTGTGCCTTTCTCTGTGAAGGTACATGATCGTGTAGCCCAGTTGATAGTGGAGCGTGTGTGTATGAGTAATGTGGTGGAAGTGCAGTCATTGCCACCCACTGAAAGATCTGGACAGGGCTTTGGAAGCACTGGAGTGGGTGCACATCCCTGCCGGTCTGGAGACAGACAATGTTGTAGTCACCAAGGGGGGTGTTGTTATGCGCCCGTAGTGAGGGCATTAACTACTGACAAACTAGGCCCGCTACAGGACGTATCCCTCCCTGGTGATGAAGCCCCCTTTGAGGTATCTATGCCCACGTGTGTCAATGCTGTACTTGGGTATGACTCTGATTTTGAGTCCCAGGGTCTGTCTGACGTTGAGTCAGAAGGTTGCAATGAGCAGCCTGTTCCTGATTGTTTTGCGGGAGGCTGGGGGTACAACCGGGATAACGACCAGGACGTTGTTAACGGCGTCCACCCTGAACACCATACCCCTGACACATACGTCCCCCCCAAAGGTTGTGAGCCGTCTGCAATGCATCAGGTTGACACTTTTCCTCACATGCGTAGGATGCGTCAGTTCTCCTCCTCACCGTTGCAGCGAAGACAGTCGAGAAAAACTGCAGGGGTGATGTGGCGAAGGGGAAAGTACAGTCTCACACCATCCGTATTCTCGTCCATTGTGGAGTGGGCTGGGGAGTTACCAACAGTTGATGTATTTGGTGCAGCACAGACTAGGCAGAAGTCTGTTCGTAAATGCTGGGGCTCCAGACCTTTCGATAGGTCCTGGGCTGATCAGTTTGTATATGTCCATCCCCCGTTCGGTAAGTACCGTCAGGTGGATGAGAAAATACTGATTGACCAGGCCAGAGGCTTGGCTATAGTGCCTGTTGCCAAAACAGAGTCCTGGTTTTGGGCACTCGGTGAGATTGCAGTTGACTGGTGGGACCTACCCAGTGATTGGAAAATATTCCAGGACCCATCAGGTCGACAGTTTTCGCAGCGAGGAGCCTATACCACTAGAGTATTGTTATTCGATGCCCATTCCAGCTCTGAGTATGCGTGGGGTGATACTGCGTCTGGGGTCGTTGATGATGTGTCTCCTGTTGGGGAGCGCACTGCCAAATTGCAATCTGTGTTTGTAGGTTCGCCGGGTAAGACTCCTATCAATATCCGGAACCAAACCATAAGATCTGTGATTGAGTCTGACATGGAACATCCAGACTGTGCCAGGTATCGTGAGTTATTAGAACAGGAATTTGCGGATGTTTTTCAGTTTAAAGCCATTAATCAGGAGGATCCTGATGATCTGAAGTTGCGAGGTGATTACGGTGTTTGTCATATTGAGCTCGTTGAAGGTGCCACACCAAAGGCGGTCACGCCGTATAGGTGTGTAGGAGTTCGGGCTGCGGCTTTTAAAGCCCTGATTGAAAAGTTTAAGGGGCGTGGCATGTTGCGTACAGCCATGGAAAAAAATCCGCAGTGGGTTTCAAGGGCATTTGTAGTTCCTAAGCCGGGGGGAAAGTGGCGGTTAGTCATAGACTACCGTCACCTTAACTCCCAAATTAAGGATCTGCATTTCCCCCTGCCCAATATTGAGGATCGTCTGGTGGAAGAGGGGAAAAATGTCCTGTGGACAATTTTTGATTTGGAAGATGGCTTCCATCAAATGCCACTTTCCGAAGAGTCAAAGAAGCTTACAGCTTTTATGACTCCTTGGGGGGTATTTGAATGGGAGGTTCTTCCCATGGGGCTTAAGACTGCCCCGGCAGCGTATCAGAGAATGGTAGACTGGTGCCTATCCCAAGATCCAGATATCAGGGCTCGTCCCTATATCGATGATATTCTGGAGGGGACCAGAGGTAATGAACAGGGTCAAATTGATGGCTCAGTTCTGCACCACCATTATGAGTCGCTCCGAAAAATTTTCACATGCCTTCGTAAATACAAGCTCACTGTTAAACGTGACAAGTGTCATATGTTTATGACACGTGTTAAGTTTTGTGGCCATGTTTTGGAGGCCGGAACCCGAAGAGCAGCCCCCAGTAAAACGGAACCCATTGACCGATGGTCATGGGAACACATCCGAACCCCCACCCAGATGAAGGCCTTTTTGGGCCTCACTCAGTGGTATTCCATCTACATGCCCAATTATTCACATCACGCAGCCATCCTGAGTGATGCGCTTGCGGGCATGGAGAGTAACACTAGGGCAAGTAAGCGTAAAGTCCAGCACAGGAAAATAAAGTGGACAGAGGAGATGAAGGAGGCTTTCAAAGCCATCAAGCTTCTCATGCGTGATTCTGCAGTATTGCAGATACCTGACCCCGCAAAAGAATTTCTGATTCGCACAGATGCATCTAAATATGCAGTTGGTGCATCCCTGGAGCAGGCGGATGCGAACGGTGACTATCGTCCAGTAGCCTTTTTCAGCCGCAAGCTCCAGGGCAGGGACAATCTTGGCCAGCGAGCGTGGTCTACCAGAGAAAAGGAGACCTACGCGCTGATAGGGGCCTTGCAGAAATTCAGGGCATGGATTCAGTCCACGGTATTGGTGCGGTGTCTCACTGACCACCAGGCACTGATTTCCTGGTTCCGTGAGGATTTGGGTACAATCAGTGGCCCGGTGGGCAGGAGAGGGCGCTGGCACGAATTTTTGTCCCAGTTTAAAATACTGGTTGAGTATACTCCTGGTAAGGGACATATAGTGCCAGACACGCTTAGCCGCTGGGCTTACCCAGCGTGCGAACATGCAGGGGATTCCACAATGCAGGGTTCTGTAGAAGATGCTGCGGGAGTCGCAGCGGATGAGCAGGAATCACGTCGGTGGGAGGACCAGCAGTTAGCTGCAGATGTTTTACGTCGCCTGAGGGAGGAGAGGGCAGAACTGGGATGATTGCGCTCAGTTCGTGTCTCTTTCGAGTCGTATCAGGCAGGACAGACTGAAGGTGCTGCCAGAGACCTGTCCTCCGTTGAAGAGAGATTACGGAAAATGTTTTCTGAACTTGTTCCCGATGACGATACAGTAATGGATAAAGGGAATGTACGTGCACAGGGTGTTTTGCGACGCATGCAGCATCAGCACTGGGGTTTACAGGCAGCCTGTTGGCCAGCCAGAATTAGTGGTGTGTCCACCAGGTCAACGACCCGCGAGAACGGAATCAGTTCTGAGGCTGCAGGTGAAGCTCATCAGGTGTCAGGTGGACATATGCGATTGCCTCAGCAAGCTGCAGGTGATGCTGAACAAGCTGTGCATGTGTCTCAGATTCCCCAAAATTCCGGTGATACTTCTGTCCTTTTCGCAGATTGGACAGAAGCATATAAAGCAGACGAACATCTGAAGGAGCTGTACGAATATCTCAGTGCAGGTAATTCACGCGCAGGTTTTGGGTTGTATCGTGGAAAGATTAGGAAAAATGGGAAGATCTTGGTGCCCACCAGCCTGGTGGACATGGTTGTCAAGGCGATGCACAGCTTTGCGCATCCAGGGGTCAGTAAATTAAAGGAGCTTTGTCTCCGGAAGTTCGCATTCCCTGAAGACCTGGACGCTCACGTTCAGGCGCTTATTGCTGGCTGTGCCACCTGTGCAACGTGCAAAGCACGCAATCATCCCTCTCCAGATACCATGGAACATTACCCAATACCAGAGTACCCCTTCTCGTCATTAGCTATGGACTTCACCAAGTTACCGCTAGTCTCTGTAGGTGATGAGAAGTTTGATTATGCCTTTGTTATCGTCGACCGACTAACAGGATACACCATGGCTATTCCATGTTTGGAAAAGGGCCTAAATGCTGAAAAGGCGGCTTCACTGTTTTTGGAGAAATGTGTTTTTTTTACAGGATTGCCGCATGAAATTATGTCCGACAATGACAAAGTCATTTCAAAAGACTTTTTCGAAACCCTCTGTGCTCTGAGTGGAATTGAGCAGCACAAGGGTGTCATTTACCGCCCTCAGTCCAATGGCAGGGCTGAAGTGGCTGTTAAACTGGTGGTCAACAGTTTAAGGCGGTATCTGGCGGATCGGAAGGGTAATTGGGTGCATGCATTGCCTTTGGCATTGTGGAGCCTCAATGACCTCCCGGGGGTGGTGTCCCCCTACTCCCCCCATAGGTTAGTCTTTGGGAGGGACCCGGTTGGGTTTGGGGATTGCCCCCCCTATGAGGTTGAGGAGGGTCACGAAGATGCACTGGAGTTTTTTGACCGGGTCAGCAAGGAACGCCAGTTGGTTCAACAGCGGCTGACCAAAATTCATGAGCGAGAGAAGCGAGCTTGGTTGAAAAAACATCCACAGTTACAGCTGCAGGTTGGCGATCGAGTGTGGGTCAGGTTCTTGCCCAATGAAGCTGGTGTTCACAAGCTTCACAGGTTGTGGTTTGGACCCTGTGAGGTGCTGCAGTGCCTCAGTGAAACACGTTTTCTGATTTCGACGCCCAAGGGTGAGCAGATCTTGCCTGCCACGAGACTGAAGCCCTACGTGTCCCCCTTTAAAGGACAGCCCGTGCCGTTTCATTATTTTGTAGATGGTGACAGTGTGCCTCAGGATGATTCATACACTGTTGAGGCTGTGACGGGCTGTATATGGCAGGGTTCAGGGCGAAACCGGAAGCGCAAGTGGAAGGTGAAGTGGCGTGGACATGAGGAAGAAACTTGGGAGACACAGGATAAGTTTGTGGGACATGTTAATGATGTGTGGGTCAAATATAACAGGGATCATGGCATCAATATCTCTGTTAATGATTTGATTCGCACCATACAAGGTGTGCCCCTGTGTTTGCTGCTGTGATGGTGTTTTCTCAATTCTCACTTCCTTGTGTTTTCAGGACCGATTTCAGTTTAAGAAGATGAACCAGAAGCAGAATTTAATTAATTTCTCACGTCCTGAGTTCTGCATGGCAGGGCCTGGCCAGATTTGTCATGGATCATTGGTGTCTGTTTTCTTTTGCCTGATTTTCTCTATGTTTGCATGATTTTAGTTGTCCTGATCCAGGGTTTCCCTTGTGGAATTTGCAGATACTGAATATGCAGATAGAGGTGGCATTTTGTTGCACGCTGTAAGACATCTTGCGGCGTACTGTGATGTACTGCATTGTATTTGTATTTGTATTGAGCCCATTTCTGCTACCTGTGTGTTTTCTGCACACCAGACTGCCCAATTATCGTCAGTCACCCCAGATTTGATTTTCCTGAGGATTGCCTAGCCTAGGAGGGGGGTGCAGCAGGTCTGGTCACGTGTGCAGATGGAGAGGATCCTAATCTGTTGCGATTATTTCAGTTTGCACAGACGATTGTGCCTTTTGCTATGATGCTCAATCGGGATTGTGTTGCAGTGCATGATTATTGATTTATTCTCTTGCACACGCTCCTGTTATCACTTTCTGATGAAAATGCAGTACAAATCCAGCTTTGATGCTCTGCAGTGATAGTCGTGCAAGCCAACGGCCCCGGGGTTAGCTGTGTTAGAATAGGTGGGGTAGGAACCTCCACGTCCTCGACCTCCGTAGGAGCCGTAGCTGCCGTAACTTCTGTAACTTCCATAGGATTTACCTTTGGAATGACGAAAATATTGGCCTTGCTGACCTTTGTATTGGTTCTTTCCCTTTCCTTTTCCCCAACTCTTACAAAAGCGGTTAATTCGCGAAGCTAAGTTAGCGGCTGCTAACTCTTCTTTACCAAATAATTGGTTAGAATGGACAACAAAATCATAGACACTTTGGGTTTTTTGGGAAATCACCCTGGATTGTTCCAACTCGGCGAGCAAATGAAAAACATGAAGTAAGGAACCCTCATCATTATCAGCCAAGACAAGTTACCCAAAATGCGCAATGCATGCAATAGTTTTTGTTGCCAAGTTTTGCATGTGCGGTCAATTAGACGTTTGACGTCATTATTGTGATTGTTGTCTTGTGATCAATTAAAGGCAAATTTTCCAATACTTTCCTTAAGTCAAACCTTACACCATCAGGGTCTCTCGACCGATTCCATGCCTCGGCAAACCAAGGAGGTAATGACCAAGACGTCTCCTCATAGGGTAAGTCAACCACTTCATCTTCATTGTCGTCACCAATATCATTGCCATGTGTAGGGATGCCCGCCTTGGGCGTAGTATGTGCCGCCTTGGCATGTGGCAATTGTGCCAACCCAAACGCCGCCGCCGCCAATGCATCTTGTAATTGAACATCAAAATCCAATGTGACATCCCAAACCAAGGACAATGCGTATAAAAGTACATCTCGATAATTGGCGAATGTATTATGCACCATGGCGACACCAATGAGAGTATGCATAAGCAAAGCAAGCTTTTGCAATGAAAAAGACGTAGTCCATGTATGAGAACCATTGTTGAGAATAGATGTACATCGCGCAGGACCAAAATCTCCTATTTTGGACCAGACTTGATGGGTTTGGTAAAACTAGTCCCAGGCAGCGGAAACCAACCAAACAGAAACCAACAAATTGAAATCTTGGAAGGTTGACATTGTTGAATTGGGAGATGTTCTCAATTCAATTACTGTACGGGACTGCGACCGCCAACCGCCGGCAAAGAAAAGAGTAACCGACAAACAAACACGCCGGCAGAGAGAAGTGGTCCTCACTTGGGCAAGGGTGCTCGAGTGAAGTGCCTGTGCAAGAATGGCGAGCAACACGGTGAGACAGCCACACCCACAGACGGCACACACAGCACAACAGCTTGTCCACGACAAAGACCAGGTGAGCATATAATGTGTATGACCACATGCGCATTGTAAATGCATACGATATTGAATGCCCATGCACATGAATAGCTACTAGCAGGATGTGACATTCTCTGCGTTGGGTGGCCCTTCACGTGCCCTGCCTTGTCCGAAAACAGCTCATTTGTTTATGTTAGCGCCTTTCTGGCTCTTTTGCTCCGTGTGCGCCTGAAGAGGTACAAGGTTTGGCTTGGGTATATCAAGACTGGGATTGAGAATCATCAGTATTGCAGTTGCTTCACATACTCTACAACCTCGTCCCACACAATAGCACCAACAGTTTTAGGAACATGGAATGTATAACCAATGAGCGAAATCTTACACTTCACAAGTTGCCATCGCACGATACTATATTGCACTACGGTCTCAAAACCGCATGCAGCACCCTTCCATTGACCATGAGTTGAATGCTTGATCTCCCCTTTTAGATCGTGCCATCGCCCTTCAAACCCATGGCAAAGGAACAGGTAGAGTGTAGTTTTTTTTTTTCAGAGTCTGCGGACCATAGGCCCTTTCAATTACATTATGTCCACTTGATCTCTTGTATTATTTTTTCACATGCACTTCTCCCAAATTGCTCAAGTCATCGACCAAGACATTGCACAATGCACTTTCCACAAGGCTTATCCTCTTGGCCTCTGGTGCCTCTTTTGGCAATGCTTTGCACCCGTCGGTGAACCTCACAGTGTGAGCAGTTTGTGAAGAATTTAAGGCGGGAAACTGCCATGTGCAAAAAACGGGTAGAGTGTACCCCGGGTCCGAAGGAATTGTGGTACATGGCACGTCCACACATGTGCCCATGGTGTTGTTGGTGCCTCAAGCTGGTGCAGGATATTTCTCAATTGAGTGGTTTGCATGCTGCAGCAATTTCAGCATCTGTGAGGTGCTCTGTGTAAGCAACTTGTAACATCTAATCTGTTAGTGTTAGTGTGATCATCGCTGCCACAAGGTCACTGACGGGAACATCTCGGTTGCTGATGCGCTTTGTTTCTTGGCTTTCTGTTGAAATTTTGTCCACGGTGGTGTCGTAAACACGTTTGTTGAACAACTTCAGGGTGTGACAAATTGACTTGGGTAGATCATTTTTGTGAACATGAATCGGTGGATCATTTCTTCTTTGGAACTTACAATTTTGGATCACATTTTTTCCACACAAATGGGTGGATCATTTCTTTTTTGGAACTTAGTGAGACAAAAATGATCCAAAAATGCAAGTTCCAAAAAAGAAATGATCCACCAATTTGTGTGGAAAAAAAATGATCCAAAAATGCAAGTTCCAAAAAAGAAATGATCCACCAATTTTGTTTCATTTCTTTTTTGGAACTTACATTTTTGGATCATTTTTTTACACAAATTGGTGGATCAATATGGTGCTTTGTACTTGCACTATGTGTTACTATTACTACCCGTTGGATCATCACGTGTCTGCATCGATGGTCCGGGAAATCGTGGATCATTTTGCTAGGCAGTGGGGGGGGGGGGGATTTATGGGGTAGGTGATCCGTGATCCGCGGATCATTTTGGGGGGGGGGGGGTTTGGAGCCCCGCGGATCAGTGATCCGCGGACTACCTACCACACTTATAACCCTCTGAAGCTTTGCACCTCCAAGACAATGTGCAATGCCTGAACCACGGCGCAACAAGTTTTTAATCGCTGTTGTAGGCTGTCTCATGGTAGCAATTTGCGGTTGCCTTTGTGATCAAGGGAGGCTAGATCAGGTCTCATATGTGGGACCAAGTTGTTGAGCCAGGCAGCAGAGGTTTTGCGCCAGTCCGGGTTTGGGTCGAGCCCATTGAGCTTCTTTTAGGGTGGGGGGTGACAAATGGGGAGGGAGGGCCGACAAACGGGGGA
The DNA here is from genome assembly GCA_964036045.1 of Eutreptiella sp. 'Long Island Sound 2002'. NCBI lineage: Eukaryota > Euglenozoa > Euglenophyceae > Eutreptiales > Eutreptiaceae > Eutreptiella > Eutreptiella sp. 'Long Island Sound 2002'. The sequence continues at coordinate 17,625,287 of OZ038400.1, forward strand.
GCGTTTGGTACTTGGTGTTTGTTGACTTGCCTAAGGCTCCAAAATGGCCAAAGGGCCCACCAAAACTAGGATCACCCAACTGTCATCTAGATGGCTTACTTGGTCCCACCACGGTGGATCGAAGTGGGCAACCCACGATCGCATCCCTAGCATCAAGAGCTTGATTGACTATTCTTTGTAGTCATGCCACTTCTATTACAGCTCCTCAGCCTCCCAGAGAGGATCCACAGAGAAAGAGGGGGGCGGAACTTGCAGAGGCACCATAAATTGCTCTTGACATGCCTCCAATGCGGAAACAAAGGGGTCCTCTGCGGAGGCAAAGGGGCTATGTGCAAAAGGGTCAAAGCTCAATGAAGACATAACCTACAAAGAGAACGGGAAGAGGGGTGTTCACAAATTGCCCTATGGGTGAAAGATCACAGTGTGGTGGTAATGGGGAACACCAACAATGAATTGCACCAATGATGCAAGGCATTGAAAAACGCCGGTGGTGCCTACAAGAAGTCACACATAACCCAAAGTTCAAAACAAGTGAAAAGGTGTGGACCCCCCCAACCTGGGCGCTCCATGCCCCCCCCCCCCCCTAACGCACTCCCATGTGGGGTTGCTGTGATCCACTGCTTTAAGGAAATGTAGTGTGTTGTTGTGGACTTCCATGTTTCTGCCTGCCTAATTTCCATTGGTAGCTCACAATGTGTCCACGAGCTCCATCGGCGCTCGTGGTGATATTTCTGCTGTCCTGTGCTCTCCAGAAGGACGCTGCACAGGCGGCATGGACTCTGCCTCAAGGGCATTGGAAGTCCGCCGTGGGAAATTGCCAAGGTGTGAACATGGCTCATTGCAAGCTCATTCTTAGCTCCTTTTCGGATTCATGTGATAAATTCGCCAAATACTACGGCGCCGCTGCAGCCGGGGAAATGCACCTTTACGGCAATCATTATTGTGCTCTGTACTATCCTCCTGGAGTGAGGTGCAACACTGCCGAGACAGGTGGCCAGCTGCCTGGGTTTTACCAGGAATGGTATGGAAATGGGGATACGGTTCCGATACCTGGCGCTGATGGAAACACGTGGGATTACCGTATGTGCCATTGGTGGTCTGGCTATGTCATGATCAGTGGGTATGGGCCCGGTTACTGGAATTGTCAACAAGACTCAGTTGCATACGACGACTGGCCAACCGCCATGGGCCGGTGCGATGAGCAGGCAGAGTGCCAGGCTGTCGTCAAGGCCGGATTCGGCTCCAGCGTCAGGTCCGGTGTCTACACTGCCGGGAAATACTATTTGATGGCCGGGCGTTGTGACAGTTGTGGGACAACCGCCGATGGGTATTTTAGCGGCTGGGAATACCACTACAAGGGGACGCTGTACACCTTCCCAAGGCCGACATCCGATAGCGGATACAACACGCGCAGCGTCGACGTGAATGGCGCGTCATGTTCCACTTACTGGGTACCAACATGTTCGGATGGCTACAAGAATCAGGGGGAGCTTGGGGTCGACTGCGGAGGTCCTTGTGAAAGCTGCAACTGCGGCTCCCCGCCAAGCGACAGCATCCGGGATTACTACCAGTGCGCCACCCGCCATGGACAGAGCTGCCACGTGCGCTGCAAGGTTGGGTATTTTGGCAGCCCCACAGCCTCCTGCCAAAGCGATGGCAGCTGGTCCATTGGCGGGAGATGCACCAAGCATTGTCCAAGGCCCTCTAACCGGGACACGTGGAGCGCGAAGGAGAAATCTGGAGTCGTGCTATTCTGCCCACCGCTGCACGGGTGGTCGGTTGCAACATGGACGTCGAAGCTCTCGAACTGCGCGGAGCCCAGCGTGGGGCTACTACCGGGCAAGTGGTGGCTGGGCCTGACCTGCGCGGAGATCAGCACTCGCGTGGTGACATGCGAGGACTACAGCAGCTTGCAAAGCCTCCGGAACGACTTCACGTTCGTCTACCACCAGTGCACGTACTGTCATGACTACGGTACCTCCGGATATGCGCGGACCTGGACGAACGGCAAACGCTGCGATGACAACAACCTGAAGACGCGGGACGACCAGTGCACCAACGGGGTCTGCAGTGGGACGCCCTACACCTGCGGCCCCTGCGAACGTCATGATGGCGAGTCGTGCGTGATACTGTCGCAGGTCAACGCCGGCGACGAGTGCGACACCGGCGCCCATGCGACTACGTGCACCAAGACCACGGAGAACCTGATGGGCTGCCCCAAGGTGTCGCACCGGCGCCCGACGGCCACAGCCGGCCGCGTGGTGGCGGCTGTGGACGTCATGGGGCAGTGCTGCTACATGTGCGTCAAGGGGACGCGGCTGCCGGGATGCAAGTCCTGGGCTTTTTCCGTCCAGACCAACGAGTGCCGCCTGTACACCATCACCACCGCCAGTGCGCTGGAGGACGGGCGCGATGCGTACAATTGGCATACCGGGCAGGTCTCCACCAGCCCCCCCGACTGCGCCCCGTACACAAGCATGACCGACTGCGAGACGTCCGGGCTGGCGTGCAGTTGGGTGAAATCCGGCGCCGGCGGCAGCTGCCTCCCCGCGGCGGATTTCCGGCAGCTCTGGAAGTTCATCCCGGCGACCCTTGACACGAGCCTGAACTACTACGACCGGGAACACGCGCGGCCGCTGCTGGCTATCGGTACAAAGTCGTCTATGTCTGACTGCCAAAGCTGGTGCAAGACGTGGTCCGAGTCCGGGCTGCGGTGCCTGGCATGGAACTGGTGGGAGAACGACCGCAAGTGTGAGCTGCTGCGGACGGTCCGGGAGTGGGTGCAACCGACGCCTTCGGAACCGGTCTGGTCCGGGTATCCCACCCCGTTTGCCTCGTTGCCATACGCTGCTGCGGGCGTGTGCAAGGTCGGCGGCTCGTGCAAGCAATCGGGCGAGACCAATGACAGTCCCGCCCAAAGCCCGGCACACGCGCCTGGAGACCGCATGGGGTGCGGCATGTGCAACCCCTTGAGCAGCCAGTCGGCGCTCAGCGAGCTCTCTTACCCAAAGTGGTGCTACGTCCGCAGTGACGTCTGTGATTTGGACGTGGCCTGCAACATCGCTGAGAAGACTTGCGGCGACAACAGCGGCGATCAGTATTACCGCCCCCATATTGTGCCATGCCGGCCGCCGGCGTGGGACACCGCCTCTTACCCAGAGAGCAATCTATCGCCATATACAACGCCATGGGATTTTCCGGACAAGGGCCTGTGGGCGAGTTGGGGGAAGAAGTGGCGGTTCGATGCCGACCGAGGGCTGTATTACCACACAGTCTGGCAGGGGACGCCCTCGAAGTCGAACCGGGTGTACGCCTGCAACTACGTCACTCAATGCAGCGGCACCGCCATCTCCTGCCCTGCCCCTACATTCCACACGCGCGCCTGCCGAGATCCCATGGGGTCGTGTGACGTGCGGGAGTTCTGCACGGGCACCGGGGACACCTGCCCACCGGACGCGCTGGTCCACGAGGAATTCGTCTGCAAGCCGCGAGTCTCCAACGCCTACCTCACGGCTCAGGACTGCCTGGACCCCTCTGGGCTGCAGAGTTACGTGGCTGCAGCGTACGGCGATGCAAATTACATGGGCTATTCCACTGTGCCAACGAATCTGGGAAAAGAGTGCTGGACGGTGTGCGCGAAGAGCGGTCCATGCAGCTTCTGCGGGACGGGGAAATGCTGCAAAAAGAATTATAATGGCGGCGAACGAGGCTGCCTCGCCGAAGAGGGCGACGAAACTCAGCACGTTTGCGTCCTTGCTGCGTCGTGGCTGGATGGCGCCACCTGGACGGCGACAGCGAAGTCCGCGTTTGGCTCCAACTACAGTCCCATCAACGTGCTTGATAATGACGATGCTACTCTTTGGTACAGTTACGCAGACAGCACGGCTGCGGGCAGAACAGGGGACCGCGACTTGCCTCAGTGGATTCGGCTGGCATTACCAAAGGTCGCATGTATCTCTGGAATCCGCTTTGGAGGGGGCACGGCTCCCGTCAAGCAATGGTCACTGGTGACCAAATCCGGGACTACGGTGGCCACGGGCACGAACGCGGACACCCGACAGGGTTCGTGGAGTCACGAGGCAACCGTTGCATTGACGTGTGACAGCACCTTCCAATTCAACATGATCGATGTCCACTCGGGCGCCACGAAGAAGGTGGGCTTCGCCAGACTGCAACTGTATGGGCAGATGGAAGGATCTCCAAGCAACTACCTCCAGACGGTCGATGGTGGTATCTCCGGAGTAGCACGGGAACCGACAAGTGGGACGACGGTCTCAGTATGTGTGGCAGCGTGCGAGGCCCGCTCGTGGTGCAAATCTTTCAATTATCGCAAGATCGATTCCCAGTGTGACTTGTTCGATGTCGCAGCACAGGACGTTGGGGGGCTGAAGCTTGACTGGCCTGGCAACCCCTACGACTACTACGAGAAGCCTGATCTGCTGTACGAGGACTTGTGTGACATTCCCCAGACCTGTAACCCCACGGCGCCCAGAGATCCCTGGGAATGTCCCCAGGAACTTGTGCCGGCCGTGCACTTTAAATCCCCTGTCCTCACCCTTGGCCAAGTTGTGGTGCCCGCTGCCTTCACGGGGGACTCCGTCGAGGCCCAGTGGGTGGGGCATGGGGTGACATGCGGGCTGCTGTGGTACGCCTGGGGCTGGGGCACGTCCTCAGGCGGCTTCGAGGCCACAAGCGGAGGCGCCCTGCGGGGCCCTACAGCCGAGGGGTCGAGCCACGACTGGTTCACGGCCTTTCCCGGGCAGTTGCCGTTCCTGACCCGCCGGATCGTCAACCCGCAGGACGGGCAGCAGTTCTATGTGTCGGTGGAGGTCACGAACCGGGACGGCCGTCGCGCCGTCGCCGACGCGGCCGCGTGCTGCGGTGATCCGGCCGCCGCCGGCGTCGCCGACGGCACCGCGGCGCATGCCGCGTGCTGCGCGGCGGCCGTGGGGACGACGGCGCGGCGCCTGGTCACAAGCCCGATGGTCGTGTACGATAGCAGCCCCCCCGTCTGCGCCCACCTGCCCTGCCTGCGGGTGGGGGGCCTGGTCCCGCAGGGCGGCCGGCAGCGCACATACCACTCGCGCTGCCCCGCGTTGGTGGTCCGACCTCTCTCGGAGGTGGACCCCCGTGCCAACCCCTCTGCCTGTTTGAACCGCAGCCCCTCCGGACAAAAAGGCTTCCTGGGTTTTGTTGTGAAGAGCCGTCGGTTTCCAACCGACGTTGGTTGCCCCCAACCGCCGTCGGTTACCCTCAAGCCGCCGTAGGTGACCTCCGAGCAACGTCGGTTCCCCTTCGAATGACGTTAGTGACCCTTCATCCGCCGTCGGTTGCCTCCCGCCGACGTCGGTTACCCTCGAAACCGCCGTCGGTGACCTTGAACGACGTCGGTTAGTCGTCGGTTGCCTCCCGCCGACGTCGGTTACCCTCGAAACCGCCGTCGGTGACCTTGAACGACGTCGGTTAGTCGTCGGTTGCCTCCCACCGACCTCGGTTACTGCCGTGGATTGCCTCCAACCGCCATCGGCCACATTTCCCCCACTGTGGGTTGCTCTTCAACTGCAGGTGACCTCCCTGCGCCGTTGGTCACCCTTGCCGCCCAGCTGTGTGCTGAATAATGGGCTGGCTACTGGACGGCCCAAGTATTTTTTCGTTTTACGTCAAAAACGCTCCTGCATCGCCGCGCACCCACGGGTACATGTGTAGGGCCGGACCCCCCGCCCCCCTCCAAACGTCGCCAGCCGCTATGGAACGGCAGGTCTGCCCAGTGCCCTTGGTTGCACGCCTACCCCTCGCCGGGCGTCTTTGCTGGTGCCTGGGCGCACAGGGATGTACGGGGGGGGGGTTCGGAATAGGCGAAACTTGGCACAAATACAGTGCATCAAATCTTGCCACGGCATTTTAAGGACAGAAGCTATTTGAGGTGTCGGTTTTAGCGCTCTTCGTATGCACGTTCCCCTTGTGCCCACGCAGTTTGCTCTACAGGGACCCTTTGGTAGCCTCTAGGAAATGACTGCAAATATCCAGATGCCATCAGGAACTAACAGCACCCATCCAGAATCCTCCAGCAAATAACAGCAAGCCACCGGCATTTGCACTGTATGCTTGTGCTTATGCCACAATCTGGAAATCTTGTACCGAATTTTGCAATGATATTTAAGAATTTGTGCCAAAATTTCACCGAATGTTGCCATTCCAAATTTTGCATGCTCCGAACCCCCCCCCCCCCTGTATTAGAATGGCTCATAACCATAGGATGAGCCCCCCCCTGGACCCGCTGGACTCTGGGACCTGTGGCAAGCATCAGAGAAATGAGACGTGCCTTCAAACCAGAAACAACATGAGCCCCCCTGGCAACACCGCCTGTCAAGGACTGCCTGGGCCCCATAGCAGGCTTTGGCGAGACACACGCCCACTGTAAAGGCCTGAAACCCTCGAGAACACTGGCAAAATGTCTCAACATGCTGCGCACCACTGATGGATAACACTTGGTGCCCCGGGACCGCGTGGCCCTGTGTTACACTTCTCACATCATCAGTATCGGAGAGCACTGTCCAGGACGTTTTGTAGTGGACAAGATTTTTTCCTTTTTTTTTTAGTTAAACAACGTGGTCCCAAGGGGTCACCAGCCGCCAACCGCCAACCACTGCCAACCGCCAACCGCCACCAACCGCCAACCGCCAACTGCTTCCAACCGCTGCCAACCGCTGCCAACCGCCAACAACCAACTGCCACCAACCACCACAAACCAACTGCCAACCGCCACCAACCGACACCAACCGCCACCAACCACAGACCCCCAAATGCCAACTGCCGCTAACCACCACCAACCATCCACCGTCCTCCTGGTGGAACTGCAGTGGCCATAATGTGCAGATTTGGCTGCCAACTGGACACTCCAGCTTTTTTTTTCCCATTACAAAACGTCCTGGCACTGTCCTTGCAAAATTGCATGCCTCACAGTCGAGGAAACGACTTTGAGTGAGGCCCATTTGGTGCAATGGGGAGTGGATGCCACGGGGCAGAAGCAGCATATGGGGGTAACGGGAAAGTTGTCCCGCTCTTCCACACCGAAATGGGTGGGCAAATGGCTCACCCTTTTAAAACGATTTTTTTCAGCACAATCCTTGACCCCACAGCAGGTGATGGTGGATTCTCCCTCCCCCACACTACAACCCACATACCCAGACACGGAGGACCCCTTCCTCAACAGGCCATCGTACATACTGGCAGGTCAGGGGGGAATTTCGTGGGGGGATAGTTTCATGGGAAACTTTCGTCTTTAAGAAAGGTGGCGAAATTTACGGGTGTCGGCAGTGCAGTACAGGTTCAACGCGCCTCCTTCCGATGCATTGTCATCACAAGTCATACCTCAGGGTTCCTTGCACTTTTTCTCACTATCACAGGACATCAAATGGCAATCTGTATCCCCGGTTGCTTGCAGAAAATGCGTTTTGTTCTGCCCATTTGGGCTTCTTTTAAGTGAAGTTTGGCTGTGCCGAGTCACAGGAGGCTTGGGACAGTATCCACATGCATCTTGTTGGAAAACAAGATCCCCCAAACCCGCAGGCGTATCCTGTTGCCTCTGTAGCTTCTGCATTGGCAGCAGTCAAGTCTGGGGACTGCAGGCGTTTCAGGGGGGATCACAAGCGCAAAACGCGGTCCGACAAGCGGGAAAAGCGCAAGCTTCCTACCATTTTGACTTGTGATGACAATGCTTTGGAAGCGATGTTCATAGCTGAGCGCTGCTATGCTGCAGATTCATCACCAGGTGAGTCATCTAGTAGTGCCAGCACTAGTTCAAGTTCCAGCTCCGACAGCTCTGCCACAGATGCAGCTGAGGTGAAGGAAATATTGGCCAAATGTGTGAGAAGGGCCAATAACAAGCCCTGCATGATGCACGCACATGCCTGCCACATACATCTACCTGGAAGTATCAACCGCCACGCCATTACTCAGCCGCTATGGCATCCCCCCCCCCCTCCCTCCCTCCTGCTCAGTGTGTACCAGTGTTGTTATTGTTGGCAATGGGACCGGACGGTGCGAGTGTACGGTCACACGTTGCGTACCCTTGTGAGGCATGACCGAGAAGTTTCGTTTCTCCACAGAGACGTCCAGGTGTCTGCCGTGCTCATCCCCAATCCTCCCAATCCTCCAAACGTGTGTGTATCGCGCCGTGACTCCACAAACAAACATCTCAACAGATGTAGAGTCGCACAAACCCCAATTCTGGCCCCATGCGCACCCATCCCCCTCTGCATCCCCTTGCCCCCCTGTCCCCTAGGCCCACTCTGGTATTGACACCTACGACTTGGCCGTCACGCTGGGCGGCAGCAGCGGCGCATTGTGGGCCAGTGCGCAGCCGCCTCGGGTCCCGCACGGGTGCGTCTGTGAAGTGACCGACAACTGCCCCACCGGGGCCACCGAGGAGCATTTGGTTGTGCCCGTCGCCTGCCCGCTGCCGGCGGGGGTGCTGACCGCACGTGCGACCGCCGGCAACCGCGCGGGGCTCAACAGCACGGAACAGGCTGCGGATTTCGAGCTGGATGCCACTGCGCCCGTGGCCGCGGTGCCGCAGGCGCTGTTGTACCATCCTCAAGCCGAGTTCATCAGCCTTGCGGCGCTGTGGGACGTGTATACGGACGTGGAGTGCACAGAAGGGGCTGACCGGGGGATCCAGTTGCTGAGCTGGAGCTTGTACGAGGGGCCATCACTGGACCTCCTCCCGGTGTGCTCCCTGCAGAGTGCTGCACCTCCCACCGCCGCCGGCCATGCGGTGGCCGGCGGCTGCAACAGCGCCAACATGGAGCTGGTGTGCGTGCGACTGCAGTGGCGTGCCTGCAATGGCCTCTGGGGGCCGCTCTCGGCAGTCGTCTGCCAGAGCTGGACTGCCCAAGTGCCGAGCTGCAGCCACAGACCACGGTATACTGTAGTCCCGGCCGCCGCCGGGGATGCGTACCGCATGTGGCGGGTGCATCCGGAGCTGCATAGTGTGGGCTGCCTGCGGTACGAGGGGAATACCTCCTACGGTATGCTGTGGATTGCGGTCGTCTGAGGGATCTCCCCAGAGGAAGAGAGTCAAAGGGTCCACCAATACCTTCGCTTAGGTCACATTAATTAGGTCTTACCTCGGCGGTTGGGTGAAAGAGACCCCCCCCACCCGCTTCAGTGTGCGTGCGTGTTCTAGTCACTGTTCATCCATTGTACTTGGGTTGCCTTCATTCTGCGAAGGGTTGAATAGGATCCCTCCTGAAACAGCTCAGAAAGGGCACTCTTGCAGGGCGATCTTGTGCCAAAGGAGGCTGGTTAGGGGGGTTGCGGTGCTCTACACCCCTCCCATCCCTGCCCGTCTTCACCTAAACCCCTGTTGAAATCATCGTACCCCCCTTGTACAAGCTACGGCCTTGTCCAAGCTACAGCAGGCGTAGGGACCGTATTCATCGTGTACCTAATTTATTTCGGAATGTAGTGCTGCCACATAAGACATGGTTTTGACGTCACATTTGCCAATTACATAGAGTCATGGACGTGTTTGTTGTGGGTGTTTGCCCACTTCAGCCCACATAGCTCTGATTGTTGGGGTATTTGGGCATTATCTTCCCCTTTCTTGCACCAGCACGTGTGTGTCGGTAGTTGTATGTGTTGCGCGCAAGCCACGCCTTTGTCCAAGCTACAGTAGGCGTAGGGACCGTAATAAAAGTGTACATTGGCGTAGCTTATACAAAGGGGGTGGGGTAAGGAGGGCACCAGCAGGGCTCCTTTTCACAACCCAGCACCACTGGGTGGAGGGGGGGGGGGTCCCACACCACTGCCCAACCCCCCTGGACCTTGTGGGGGGGCATTGGCTGAAACCCTGGTGGACAACGTCTCTAAGGGAAGAGAACTGGTCCAAGCACTGACTACACCTGCCACTGTACCATTGCTTGAATCCACTGAGCAGGAGCAACTGCTCTACCAGCTGGAATAGGAATACCATGATTGGGTTTTGCAAAATGAGACTCGTTTGACTCGGGGCACTAACCCAATTATCTGTTGGTCTGGTAGCAGCAAGATGTCTCATGGACCAATCGCCCAGCTCTTTCCCCAGGAAAACCCCAACCTGCTGCTCGCGCTACACTTTAATGAAGTGCCATAAGTTGGTGCGGCTGTCAGTAAACTCTTTGAGGTTGTTAAGCCAGACAGACACGATCTTTTTGTGCTGCGTGATCGTGATAAGCCGCTTTTCCCATAGACAGGACCGCCCATCGAGACCCAACTATCCTGGAAATGTTCTAAAATAATCAAGTTAAGCCGGCCCCTAAATTCCAGTGGGGGGGGGGGGGGGGGGCTGACGTACACGGATATGTGGTACTGTCAGATCTGACCGGTCGGGATAATGGCCTGGCAGCGAATTTCAGGGTACTCAAACTGCTCCCAGCAGGCCTGGGGGCGGTTCAGTGTGACCTTGAAGTGGGACCCACACTAGATGCCATGCATATGGTACACACAGAAGACCGTGCAATACCCAGCCCCTTCAACAGCATGCGCTGCAGGGGCCTGCCTGCATAGCACAATGCAGTAAACTAGGACGTGGTTGTAAAACCATTTGGCACCAGCGCCAGGCCAATGAACTTAAGTAAATGCTTCAAGCATACAAAGGCTGCCCATACTTAGCAATCATGTCTAAGCCTGGGTATGATGGATCTTGTTTCAATGATTGTGGCACTGTGCCACAACTGTATCCGAAGCCACATCAAAAGGATGGGGTTGCCCCACTTCTGTTTCTGTGGCACACTGTGTGTTCTTCTGTCAGACAGGGAAAAATTGATAGCTCTGGCTTCTTTCTTCAGTTGGCTGGTGAATTCAAGATACGGCTGGATGCTGTTCAGCAGTGGTTCAGTAATGCACGTTTTGAGTTGGATGCGGCTGGCATCCTTGTCAAAAACGAACGTACCAACCACCGCATTACTGATGCTCCACAGTGTCTACCAAATCTTCTGCATCCAGCAGGGGCTCTGCTCAGAATCCTGACCGGGATGCCATGGTGCTTTATGATGTGCTTCCATGGCCGCCTGAAAGAATTTGTTCAGCAAAATTCTAAGCCTCACCTCTCCATTATGCTGTTCAATTGGACCCTGGGTGATGTTTCCATGTCTGCATGGAAAATCACTGGAAGGATCTAACTTCCATCAGCAGAGCAAGCATCTGTGACCCCAGTAGATCCAAGCCCAGGTACATGATTTCTTTTGAGCAATGTGTGAGTGCGTGTACAGCCCTTTTTGAGAAAGCGAGGAACAAGGTCAAAGGACCTAATGCCTAGCAACAAAGTGGTAATAGATGGAATGTTTCTTTTGTCTAGATGGTCAAAGGGGGCATTTCCATGCCATCATGATGTCTGCCCCCCCTTGCCAACAGCCCCATGGGCTTTCGAATACGGCCTAGCTCTTTGGGGACGTCAAATTGATGTCATTTAATTGCAATGGCCTGCTCACCAGAACAAAAAGTGGTAGCAAAAATATTTCACGGTACCAGGTCATTTGCAAATACATTGCCTCTAAACAGCTTGATGTGGTGGGGCTTCAGGAGCCTCACAAAGTCTCGGAGCCTTCAGGTTCAGCCTCAGGAGCCTCACAAAGATGAATGCAACAGGAGACGAGCATTTGACAGTTTGAGATATCATGTTTGCATCAACAATGGGTGGGGTGGTACAGCGCTTGTTTGGAAGCATGGGTAGACCATGGGAGAGTCCTTGTCTCTTTCACCCAGCCGCCAACGTGGCGACAACGGGCGCTTGGAGCAAGAGGAGTGGGTTAATCAACCGGCCTCTGCAACCCCCTTGGTGAGCCAGAGCAATCCAGGCAGGGAGGGTGGTCCACCTGTTGACATAATGCCCTTCCATGCTGACCCCCTGTGAACACTGGCCCTGTCTGGGCAATCCACCGCTGGCCGCCTGTGCCACCTGTGTGGACCACCCCCTGCTCTGCCCTCTGCCCTCTACAACCCCTTGCTGCCCGAGCCTTCGCTTTGCTGCTGCCTGTGCAGACTTCACGGAGACCATAATGGACTTCTACACCACATGCCCTGAGCCGGAGCACCTTCCGGGCCGTGAGTTCACAGGGGCTACGTTCAGAGATTACACTGGTGTCGCCGAGCCATGGCAGCACGTGGACTGGCTAGGGGCCCTCAGCACCCCGAGTGCCATCACAGACCGCGTCTACACCGACTCTGCCGCGCCTTTTCAAGTGCTCTGGCTCTCACTGCACGTTTCCAATTTCGCAGGATTGCAAAGCGGCGACACATACCGCATCGTCGTGGACACCACGCCGCCGCTCGTCCTGGGCGAACCAACGGTGACCGTGCTAAACTACACCACAATTGAGGTGCCCTCATGCATGTGTTCACCTGGGCCTTCACCCCTGTCTTCAGCTAATTTTCTGTGCCTTTGTGCCTTCATCTGTGCAGACTCCTATGCTTCATCCCCACCTTATTCTTCTGGCCCTTCTGGTTCTTGGGGCTGGTACTGGGCCTTTCCATTGCCCTTTGGACGACCATTGGAACCTGCCAGGCATCTGTCCTCCAGGCTACTGTAAGTGAATTCACTTCCTGCAATAGCTTCTGTATGGCTCTTCACTCATCATGTCAATCTCTAATTTCTCCAACGCTTTGATCGGTGACGGTGACCCCTCTGCGTGTGTTGCGGGCCCCCCGATGGGTGTACTGTGTGGTGCTGTGTGTGCTTGTCATGTGTGCCCCGTGGTTGTGTCATAGGTGTTTTGTGCCTTGCGTTGGCCCGCGTTGGCGTTGTGTGTCCGCGTGTGGTGGGGCCCTCATCGACGCCTTCAGGGATGCCTGCATTCATGCCTTTGACTGTGCCTTCGTTGTGCCTCCTTGTAAGCAGACTCCTATGCATTCATCGATGCCCACCTCACTGCTTCCATCTATGGCAAAGGTCAAGGCCGTACACGGCCGCACCTGTGAAGGCCCCCATGACACCATGCATGAAGGTGTGGGTGAAGCCGCTGATGAAGACATAGCTGAAGGCATATATGACAGTATACAATCTTCCAAGGCTTCATTTGTAGCTGCATGGATGCTTTCATATCTTTGTTCATCTGTGGCTTTACCTGCACCTCCATGCAGCTTTCACCTATGTCCCCTTCTGTCTTCACTTGTGCCTTTATCTTCCTTCATCTCTTGCGTTCATCTATACCCTTGCTGGCTCCCTGCTAGCAGAAAGGCAGGCTGGCGGGAGGCGGGCACACAGACAGATGGACAGAGAGAGGGGGGGGGGCGGGGGCAAACACACACCAACGCAAAAACAAACACAACCACCGACAAAGACAAGTGGACAGATAGACCAAAGACAGCCAGACAGACCAGCAGAAGGGCAGGCGCAGGTTTGCACTGTGTGCTTTGTGTGTAATGCGTGTTGGTGTGCGCTACATGTTTGTCTGCGTATCTATTTGTTTGTTTCTTTGTTTGTCAGTACATTTGTCTATATGTCTGTCTCTTTCCATTTGTCTGTTTGTCGATGTGTCTATCTTACTATCTGTTTGCTCGTCAGCCTGCCTGCCAGCCTGCCTTCCTCCCTCCCCACCTGGCAATAGCGTGAACACCCCCACCTCCCACACAGGGCGCGCACACAACATGCACACATCGGCGAGCCTACAGCGCGCACACAGAGCGCACACAGGCGCATCCACAGCTTGTCGACTAGAATCGAATTTTTTTCATGTAAACCAATTGAACAGGAACAAAAACTGAGAGAGCATACATTTCAGATTTGAATCTCACAGTTGGTGCACCGAGCACATGACGGGGACACACGCCACCTGCCTGCATAGCTAGCAGCATGCGTGCTTGGTTGGCTCGCTAGCTGTCGGCCTTCCTATCTTTCTGTCCATCTATCCTTCTCTCTGTCCGTCTGTCTGTACACACGTGTCTGCCTACCTGTCTGCCTGCCTATCCGTCGATCTGCCTTTTTGTCTATCTTCTTGTATGTGTATTCTGTCTTTGTCTCTCCGTCTGTCCATCTATCTGCCTATCTATTTTTTCCCTTCAAAATCACCTCGAAGAGAGGTTGTTAGATCAAGCGCAGGTGCGGGCGTCATATACCCCCCTTTTTTGGGGTCATTCGCGTAGCATACCCCAAGGCATGATATTGGATGTCCAACCCCTTGTAAAATCATTATTTTGCCCAATAAGAGCATCCCCCAATGGATTTTTTGATTTTGAGGCCTCTACCCCCTGAAACTGGATATCACTTTTTTGAGGGGGGGGGTGGGTGGGGGGTGGGGGGGGGGGGTCAAAAGTTTTTGCTTAATAGGCTACAAGCAGTGGGGACGCACGGTGCTGGTAACACGGCCAGCGGTCCAATGGTAACGCAGCCGATACCAGATATGCAAGCGTCGGTAATCACCTCGCAGAGGTTGTTAGATCAAAGCCAGGCAGGCGTATATATGGGGAAAACGCCACATACCCCCCCATTTTGGCCTTTTTGGGCCTATTCGCGTACCCTACCCCAAGGGGTTGAATTGTTAGTTTAACCCCTTGTAAAATCATTATTTTGTCCAATAAATGCATCCCCCAATGAGTTTTTGGTCCGGACCCCCCCAGACCCCCCCCACTTGAAACCCACTTTTTTGGTTTTGAGGGAGGGGGGTGGGGGTGGGGGTGGGGGGATGGGGGGGGGGGTCAAAAAATGACCCCCCCTTTTTTTGGGTCGAAAATCACGAATCTTTTGGTTTTTTTCGATTTTGAGCCGAAAAAGTGTTTCCGGGTTCCGACTCTATGGGGTTTGTATGGGGCGGAGTGGAACGAGAACTGCAGTTTATGCACTTTTCAGCCATTTTTGCTATGTTGGCGGTTTTGGCGACCTTGGTGACCCCGTGGTACCCACTCTGAGGGGTGTGAGTGGGGATGTTGTGACAGTATATGCCTACTAGGATACGGAAGGACGTTTTGTGCAGTCTGTAGCTTTGCCGAGGGCCGGTCAAATGCCCGTGCCAAAGACGCGAAATGGCTATTTCCACCAATAAAGGCCTAGTGAATGGGCCGGTACACAACCTGCTTATGCAGTTTTTCACCCCGGGCAGCTCAAAAATCGAAGTTTTCGAACTTTGTTTTTTTGACATTGTGACCACTCAAAATGATCATCCAAGGTATGTAAAGCATGTTTTAGGCCGTGTTTACATGTTCTTCACCCTTTTTGGGTATTGGCCGCATGGGGGGGGGGTCTCCCAAGAGATTGGTACACAACCTGCTTATGCAGCTTTCCACCCTAGGCAGCTCAAAAATCGAAGTTTTCGAAATCTGTTTTAATGATATTGTGGCCACCCAAAATGACCATCCAAGGTATGTAAAGCATGTTTTAGGCCGTATTTACATTTTTTTCACCATATTTGGGTATTAGGTTCGGGGGGGGGGGGGGGTCCTCCCAAGGGATTGGTACACAACCTGCTTATGCAGTTTTTCACCCTGGGCAGCTCAAAAATCGAAGTTTACGAAACTTATGTTTTTGATATTGTGATCACCTAAAATGACCATCCAAGCTATGTAAAGCATATTTTAGCTTGTATTTATGTAGTTTTTACCCTATTTAGGGTGTGTTTTGCCTGGGGTAGATTCTCTGCGAGGTGGACTTGCCGAAGGCAATAGAATTTGCTGACTTTTAGCGCGCCGCCGGCGGCGGCGCCAAAGTGGGCAGACTGGGGTTCGAACCGTCGACCACACGGATGCCGGTCGGCTGTGTTACCACTCAGCCACTACTTGCACTGCGACGAAGGGCCTCCCTGCTGCTTGGGGCCGCATCTGCCACTGACAAAAAACCCAAACTGTGTGTATCTGTCTGACTGATTGGCTGACTGTCAACCTCTCTTCGAGGTGCACTGCCGAAGGCAATAGAATCACCTCGCAGAGGTTGTTAGATCAAAGCCAGGCAGGCGTATATATGGGGAAAACGCCACATACCCCCCATTTTGGGCCTATTCGCGTACCCTACCCCAAGGGGTTGAATTGTTAGTTTAACCCCTTGTAAAATCATTATTTTGTCAAATAACCGCATCCCCCAATGAGTTTTTGGTCCGGACCCCCCCAAACCCCCCCCACTTGAAACCCACTTTTTAGGGGGGGGGGTGGGGGGGTGGGGGGGGGGGTCAAAAATGTCGAAAAAATGACCCCCCCTTTTTTTGGGTCGAAAATCATGAATCTTTTGGTTTTTTTGGATTTTGAGCCGAAAAAGTGTTTCCGGGTCCCGACTCCATAGGGTTTGTATGGGGCGGAGTGGGACGAGCGCTTATGCAGTTTATGCACTTTTCAGCCATTTATGCTATGTTGGCGGTTTTGGCAACCTCGGTGAACCTGTGGTACCCACCCTGAGGGGTGCGAGTGGGGATGTTGTGACAGTATATGCCTACTAGGATACGAAAGGACGTTTTTTGCAGTGTCTAGCCTTGCTTATGGCCGTTCACGACCCGTGCCGAAGACGCGAAATGACTGCTTTTACCAATAATGGCCTAGTGAATGGGGAGGTACACAACCTGCTTATGCAGTTTTTCACCCCAAGCAGCTCAAAAATCGAAGTTTCCGAAACTTGTTTTTTTGATATTGTGACCACCCAAAATGACATTTCAAACTATGCAAAGCATGTTTTAGGCCGTATTTATGTGTTTTTCACCCTATTTGGGTGTTAGGTCCGGGGGGGGGGGGGGGCTCCCAAGGGACGGGTGCACAACCTGCTCATGCAGTTTTTCACCCCGGACAGCTCAAAAATGGAAGTTTTTGAAACATATATTTTTGATATTGTGACCACCCAAAATGACCATCCAAGCTATGTAAAGCATGTTTTAGGCCGTATTTACGTGTTGTTCACCCTATTTGGGTATCAGGTCGGGGGGGGGGGGTCTCCGAAGGGACGGGTGCACAACCTGCTTATGCAGTTTTTCACCCCGGACAGCTCAAAAATGGAAGTTTTCGAAACTTGTTTTTGTGATATTGTGATCACCTAAAATGACCATCCAAGGTATGTAAAGCATGTTTTAGGCCGTATTTACGTGTTTTTCACCCGATTTGGGTATTAGGTCCAAGGGGGGGGGGTCTCCCAAGGGATTGGTACACAACCTGCTTACGCAGTTTGTCACCCTGGGCAGCTCAAAAATCGAAGTTTTCGAAACTTGTTTTTTTGATACCGTGATCACCTAAAATGATCATCCAAGGTATGTAAAGCATGTTTTAGCCGGTATTTATGTAGTTTTTACCCTATTTTGGGTGTGTGTTGCTCGCGGTAGATTCTCTGCGAGGTGGACTTGCCGAAGGCAATAGAATTTTCCTGTTACCCACCCACCTGCCTACCTATCATTCTATTTGTCTGTCCGCCCGTTCTGTCTGTTTGTCCGTCCATGTGCTTTTCCGTTCTTGTTTGCGATGTGTTTGTCTTTGTGGTTCGGTGCGCTTGCCTGCCTGCCTGCCTGCCTGCCTAGGTACCTGCCAACCTACTTGCTTATCTGTCTGTCCATCCGTCCGCCTGCCTGCCGACCTTTTCGTCCGTCTGTCCATTTGTCCGTTCTGTCTATCCATCTGTCTGTCTATCTTCCCGTCCTTGTTTGTGTTGGTGTTTGTGCATGTGTTTGTGTCTTTGCCTATGTCCGGTGGTCCGTATTTCTATGCATGCTTTCATCTGTGCCTTCACCTATGCCTTCGACTGAGCCTTCACCTGTGCCTTTATCTTCCTTCATCGATTGCCTTCATCTTTACCCCATCCCAATCTGTGCCATCACATCTTTGTGCCGACGTTTGTTCTCTGTCAGCTTCAGGCGTCTTTATCTGTGCCTTCTGCAGGCTCCTGTGCTTCATCCGTGCCTTTTTCTGTGCATCCGTCTATACATTTACGCAGGCTTCTGCACTTTGATCTGTGCACTCATCCCTGCCCTCATCGGCGGCGGCATCTATCCTTCATCTATCTACTTACATTTCTGCCTCCGTGTGCCTTCATCTGCCTTCATCTGCAGATGCACGCTGCCTTGCCTTTCATCTGTGCTCCACTGGTCTTCCCTTAATTTCAACCTCGATACTACCCACTTTGTCTGTGCCTTCCCATAGATCGTGTGGCAGGGCATCTTCGAAGATCCGGAATCAGAAATGGACTGGTTTGAGTGGGAATTGGAGCACGCGCAGCGGCTGTACTCGATGTACTGGACGAACACTACCGGGCACCCAGTGCCCGGCCTTGTCCGGCCCATGGGGGCAACCAACGTCACCGTCCGCCTGCCCTTTGAGACCTTCACTGAGAACACACCTTTGCGGTTCCGTGTGCACGGCGTCAACCGCGCCGGGTATGCGTAGGACTGGTAGGGAATCCGTCGTAAGGGGAAGAGCAATGGAGAGGACGAGGACTGTGGCTCTGGACTGTGACGCTTGGCATCACAGTGCCTCTCTACCTCTGCAGGGCCGGCCGAGGGGTGTAGGTCCGTGTTGATTCTGAGTGAATGTGGCTACACATTCAGGTCATCATGGGCCATCTCTGGGGGCCCGAGTGGGGGTGGTGGACGGGGGCGGGGCCATACCATTGAAACGTCTACAATATGGCCACGACGGTACAGGATATCCATGGTACAGGTACACGTGTACTGTACATGGGTGCGGTGGCAACCCTCAGTCGCTGGGTTGGGGACCAGTCTTGGACTTTCGGCCTTGGCCGTAGCCCCCCTGCCCCCTCAAGGGCTCTCTGAGGGTGGGTGTTGTCAGCCAGAGCCCCCCTGCCCCCCTGCCCGGGCTGTCATGTCTACCATATGTCATCACTGGGACAAGACCAGGTGGTTAAGAAACGGCCGGGGGGCCATTGAGGGCGGGCCAAAGGGGTCAGCGCAGACTGAACGCAGAGTTTTGTGAAAAAGGTCTGGACCCCTGACCCTGAGATGACTAAATGACTGAATTTTGTAATTGTCATTTTGTCAGTTTTTTTTGGGGGGGGGTCTATGGGGCGGGGAGGTGCCTATGGTCACTGATGAACCTCTGTCTTATGTGCTGCTGGTGTGCACTGACGTAACACAGCTTTCCATTCGGGGGGGGGGGGGGCAGCACTATCAATTTCAAATCATGTTTACCTTCTCCTCAATGCAAAAATCTGCCTGTTTTGCTCAGTGCCGCGTTAGCATATCAGCTTTGCTTGCTTTGCCTTGATTGATGCACCCCCAACCCTTTCAAGTGCACGCCTGCCAATGTGTTTGGCGTAAGTTGTGTATTTTTTTTATTTAGGTCGCGTTCAACAGAGTATAGTTGCATACTTTTTTACCGTAGGTCACGTTCCAAAAAAAATAGTTGTTGCATATTGGGTACTCAATCAGATGGAAAAAAATGCGTGACTACATTTTTTGTTGAAGGCAACCGACATAGAAAAAATTAAAGTACACGATTACAATTTTTTTGAATGCGTATTACATTTAAAACAACACACATAGCTTGAAAAGACGCAATCCACCAAATGAGCAGCCTCTTGAGTCGGAGATACGGAATCACAATTCCACAAATTGAGTGGCCCCTTGGAGTGGATATGGACGACTCTACACCCCACAAGAGGATTTGGCACTTGTTGAATATTTTTGGCCCTTTTGGGTTTGTGGGCATTGCGAGGGAAAGGTGTACCTTTGGTGCATGCACTGTAAAGGTAAAGGTCTGTAAAGGTCTGACATCGAACATTGACAAATTGTGTCAGCCACGTGGCATCAAGACAACGCTAGTCCAATGGCCCAATACCTTCCAGATGTAAGAAAAAGGCAATAATAGTGAGAAGGCATGTTAGGTGTTTGACATCAATTTATTATGGCGATCGCATGTCAAACGACTGACACATAACAAAGAGTGACAAACATATTTCCACGGTCTTTCAGGAGACAGTCCACAAGCCCAAGGTCTGGTCCATTGCACATGGCAATGGTGAGGTCATTGATGTGTCCTAGATCAAGCTTGCAACCTTGCCCATGCTCTATATGTAAATGCCAATCCAGCATGTCCAACGACGCAAAATCCATGGTGAGTTTGCATTGGGTGCCTTTCAACATCGTGACAACCACATCTACATACATTGTGTCCCGCCTTCGGAAAATGAAGAAGTTTGAGTGTGGGCCATCACGCGGTGGTTTGGCGCGGCGGCAATACCACATATTTGTCGTTAACAATGTTGATTGCAAAGGACTCCGGTGATTTATGTGGTTTGCGTGCCATGGATTGCATTGTACTAGTTTGGGTATTCAAAGTGCAGCGCCACTGCAAGGCACTCCTTGATTCAACCCATTTTGAAATGCTTGAGATGAGCCATGCTTGGGCGTTGGGTTTTCAAAAGGATGGTTGGTGATGTGGCTACCAATCCTTACGCTTGTCCCAAGAGGTGATTGGCCATAAGGAAGCTTGGAGGACATTGCTGTCACGCCTGTGCCAAATCATACAAGCCGCAATGTGCACCATCACCGTGGTTCAATCGGTCTGGATCGGCCTGGTTCCAAGCGCTATCCCCGAGAATGGTTGGGAGGAGGATGTGTCTTATTTGATAGCTAGAGAATCTCCTCCCGAACCATCCTCCAACCATGAGGATGCTCCGCAATCTTCTTCGCCCCCCTTTGGTGAAGTTGAAGTGCCTAGGGAAAAGATCACGGGCTTCCCTGCCTTGCTCAAAGGCAGCGATGCCATTTCTGAGGCAAGCGACATGAAGTCCAGGCTCATCTACAAGCCCACGTTCTGCGACTAGTGTTGCACTTTTTGTTTTCAATCCTCAAGTCATCCTTCACGCCATGGTTCCATTGCCGGAGGTACCCAAAATGTCTGTGGGGGCTTTATACGTCACCTCTTCCGGTAGCAATGGTGATCATTGGGTTGTTGGGTTGTTCCTATTGGTCCCCCCCCCTCTCTCTCTCCCCGTTTTTTTTTTAAGAAAAACCCTTTGTTCTATGTACGTGTCCTACATAAAAAAATTTATGCAGCCTACGGTTAAAACAGATGTGCAACTACAACTTTTTTTGTACACGACTTGTGCCTTCCTCCCTGCCAAACCCCATGTAATTTGCATCCTTGGTTAGCAACGTGGTGGCACACCGGCGTGCCTGAGAAGGGGGGTTACCGCTCCCCCCTTCCTATGGGCTGAGCTTTTGGCCAGGGTGGTGGGGGTTTCAACCCTAGCCCGGGGGTTGGACTAGGTTGGGTTGGGTCAAGTCCTCCTCTGGTCATTGCAACCCATACGCGCACACCTGACTGGGAGAGACGGATCTAGATGACCAGTCGCAAGGCCTTTTGGACTGCCGACAGCCCCTGAGCCTGCAGTGGCACCCACAGGTGAGTGATAGCGCTGTGCCTATGGGGGCGCACCGTGCGCTGTGCCCGCACTGTGCAAAAAGTTGGCTGTTTTCCACCACTGTTTGCTTGCTGCTTGCCATGGGTCCTAGGCCCCTGCTGGCACACTAGGAATTTGATCATACATGCTTCTGTGGGTGGGTGGTTTTCAGGGATGTTCCCGGGATAAACACCGCAATAATTGGCGCTGTGCGAAAACGCCCCCTATGTGTGTTGTTCAGCATGCGCAAGGGAGGGTGTGTGTGTGCACACCTGTGCACACCTTTATTGGCCGCCTCAGTAGAGGTTTGTTCCCAGTGCTCCGAGCCCAGTGGGGAGGCTGGGGAGCCTAACGCTGATGCCACTGTGGAGTAGTAGGCCAGTGCTGCCAAGCCACCCCACAACTGCAAGGCACTGGGGCAGCTGCGGTGCATGGTGCAACTGAGGAGGACCAGCACTCCTTGAATGCCACTAGTTACAGGTCGTGCATACGGGTCCAGCGTCCCACAGTCTGGAGACGTGCCTGGGGCAGTTGGAGGGGTCCCATGGTGTGCAATGTGCTTCCTTGCCCTGGGGGCCTACTGGGGGAAGCACCTGGTTTGCAGTGCAACAGCCCATGTTAGCAGAGGGGCCCCTGATGGCACACAACGTGCTGGCCACCCCTGGGCTCCGTGGTGGGAGGGAGGGAGAAGGGCTCGATTGACAGGGCCACTGATTGGTCACTACGAAGTCCGGCACCAAAGGCGATGAAAATTTTTAGGGGCTGAAAAATGGTGAATTTTTTTGCACCCAAAGTACACCATGGCAAATGACTTTTTCAAAATCCTGGAATTTTGGGTCTGGGTTACTTTCGGGCCCCGGGGGTTGGTGCCGGTTGGTTTTCTTTTGTGGGGGGGGGGGGGTACAGCCACAGTGCTCTCTCCACTCCCTGGTCCCCCCCAGGAAGTTGAAAGCCCGCCCACCCCTGCTGCCATTTCCCTAACCTGCCCCACAACTGCAGTCAAAACCGACGGTTAACCCACCCCGCCGCCGCTGTTCCTGTGGTTTTTGACACCAGGCCCCAATGCATCCTCCATTGTGGGCATGGCTCATCTTTTGTACATCCCACAGGCTGCGCAGCACCAGCAACGACACTATCTTCTGGATCGATTTCACACCCCCAGTGCTCATCCCCGGCTCCGAGATCAAGGTGGGCAAAGCCGGCGTGCACTGCTGGGACCAGCTTACCGGGCCCTTCACTGCCGACTGGAACATGCATTTCCATGAACCGCACACGTGGCTGGAGCGCTTCTACTGGGCAATCGGCAACACAAGTGACCTGCAAAAATACGTGGCCAAGACGTATTTGGGGCGGGCCCTCACACAGACGGCTATGCTCACCTTCGATGAGGGGGATGATGTCATTGTAACGGTGCGTCCTCTTCACAGTACATGGCGCGTGTCGTTGGTTTTCCCATGAATGCCTGTGGGCCTGTGTGGGTGCTTGTCCTGATTCCTCGCGCTGGATGCCCATGCATGCTCAGGGGGAACTCCTGCAGACCAGAATGTATGGGCGGTCTCCGGATCCCACAAAACAATGTTTTCCCGTGAAGCGCATTATTGGTTCACTTTTTGGTTCGTGAGTGAGTGTGTTACTGTACAAATATCCGTCAAGAGAGTGAGGTGGGGCCTGCCAAGCGGCGCCTTAGCCAAATGCCGTTGGCGGTTCATTTGATTAGGATACGTGTCGCACGCCAGTGCCGCTCTTAATTAGCATGCGCGCAAAACTGGAACACTGGTATTTCAGCAAAGGGGGGGGGGGGGAGGGTTGGGTTGGGTCTCGGCTTGCACCAAAGGAGCACTCAAGGGAGCGGAGCTCCCAGTGAGCCTGCTGCGCCCTGGTCACCTCTGACGAGGCGGGACCCCGAGGGTGACACCGCTCGCCACCCCTCCTGAAAAGCAAGGGGGGGGGAGGGTTGGCTCTCCTCGTCGACGTAATATTTGTACTGTGTAGGTAGGCAGGTCAGTAGGCAGGCCTGAATCATCCGAAACACTTGCTCGTTGGTGCTTGTCTGTGCTACGGACTGCAATCCCAGAGTCCAAGGTACCCCGGGTCCTTTTCAGTGGCACCTCAATGAATGAAACAAATAGTGTCACTTTGCGTCTACAGCATGCCAACAGTGTCTACAATTACCGGACCGCGTCTACCTGGGGCAGACAGTGTCGAGAGACTACAGACTACAGACCGCCATGCCCATGTGCAAAGGTAAACGGCGTTAGCAGCCACCCCCCACACCCTCGCACACCTCACCCCCCATGCCCCCACCTGCCCCCCCACACCTGCCCCCCCCATACCGGCCCCTCCACACCTCCCCCACACCTCCCCCCACCCCCGACAAAAAGGCGGGGGGCTGCAGTCGCAGGCAGTGCAAGGACCACCGCAGTCGACCCCAAGCTACCCCTGATTCTTGTGGCCATCCGAACATGTTGGGTCATGGTAATTGGAGCGTGACGCGCCAGTCGGTTGGACGCTGCGCTTATGGTATCCCCCAGGACGGAGCGATGGGTAAGTGTACAGCGTCCCCCTGTACTGGAATTCCCAGCCTTGTCCCGCAACTTTCACACCCGGGGCGCCCGGACATCAAATAGTAGCTCCAGCCAATGTAGGAACCGGAACGGAGGTTGCTGCTGAATCCGGCGTAGATGATAGCGTGGCAGTCTGCGTTGGCAGTGCACAGGTCAAAGGTATATTGCCAGCTGCCAATTGCATCTGAGGAACCTCGATACCCCCAGTTTGGGCCCCTGCCCATTGCTCTGGACATAGCCCATCCAACAAAGGCATATGCGATTATTATCCGTTGATCCACCACCGCCAGATATCGGAGCTGTATCCCCATTTCCATCCCAGTCCTGGTAAACCCCAGGCAGCTGGCCACCCGTCTCAGCAGTGTTGCACTTCACCCCAGGGGGATAGAACAGAAAACAACAATAATGGCCCCAAAGCAGCGGCGGTGTATCTTCTGACCACCTAGTCACAGCCGTACTGCAGACCTCCTTGATCTGCCCTGGGTAGGATGACCTTGCAATGAGTCAGGGACACGTCTTGGCATTCTCTGCGTCCGCTCATCCCTTTCCCTTGAGGCAGAGTCAAAAGCCAAAAAAATTTGGCTTGAAACAGCTTTGTTTAATTATATGTGTAGGGAAGCCCCCCCCCCCCCCCCTCCTCCTCCTGGGGATTGCCTGCGAAAATAACGCTGTATGCTGTTTTCAGGATTTTTTTTTCTGCCGCCCCCCTGAACATGAGCTGGGCCATGTTTCAGGTGGGGGAGTGGTTCGCATGTGGCTTTTCAAGTACGGAACCCCAATGGCCACATTGTTATATGCCTGGAAATGATACTGCCAATCTCGTTCCTGCACCCCAACCCACCACTGACCATCGATATACTCAAGTTTTGCAATGCCCAGCCCACAATATCATGGTGAACATTAGTTTTGCAGTACCGGCCATTGCCCGTGCATCTGTCATATCCTTCCCGAGCCTTTGGGGGTTGAGCTGGTTCGTGCCTATACACAATACCCCTAGCCTATGATGATGCATAGAAAGAGTATTTGCCGTAGTGTACCACAGGTGATGTGGGCCATGGCCAGGATTGAGTGCGCTTAGGGGTTGCCCCGATTCCCAATGTGCCATACAAACTGCTTGCTGGCGTCATATAAAGACGACATTGGTGTTACCAATGGGGTACCTCCCCGCTTTCAAGACACACCTGTGATTGTGAAACAACACGAGCACCACAAAGGCTCAGAGTGTAGGACTCCTCGTCACTTGGACTGCCAAACAAGGGAGGGCATGTTCAACGCCGGAATTATGTCGGAAGCAGCGGCACACAAGTCTAAACGATTGGATCAGACCTGGTTACCAATACTCCCTGGAAACCACCCTCTAAATGTGCTGATGTTTATGGGATATGTGCCTATGGTGCAGGCCATAGTCATGCTGATTGTTGGCGGTGCCTCCCGCCTACCATGAGCGATCATGATCCATGTCTTCGAAGCGTTGATGACAAAAGCACCACCCTCCACAAGTCATTTTGGGGTTGATAGGGGATGATGCACGGTATACAGGGCATATGGGATGATGTGAACCAATTTTGAACGTGAACGTGAATACCGTGCTACAGTGAAAAGCTGATATCCCACCTAAAAATATCCCGGTTTGATCAGGAGGTCAAAGATATGCGGGTCGCGCAAGTGGATGTCCAAGCCTGGCTGCCTATGTCTCGGTTTGAGGGTTTCTTTCAGGATTTCTGCGCTCCCTAACACTGGCAGCTGCAACACTGCCACATCGAAACCTTTTTAGCCGATCTGCGGAACCCGACAACCACACTGCTTGACAACCATACTGCTTGACAACCACACTGCTTGTTGGTTTGGTGGAGTCCCACAAGCCACTTGCAGTCAATGCTTGACTCTATCACATCACAGGATTCTGTGATGCACATTGACACAGGCGGTAATCAGGCTGACCACGGCCAAGCATCACCATAGCAACAGTGTCAGACCGCTTCATTATTAGGAATGTTGGCCTGCTGACAGTCCCGCCATTTTGGTATGCATTGTCTAGGTTGGTGAGAGAATGCCTGGACAGTGAATGTGCCTGTCATTCAACATAGTAGGACAATGTGTGTGTATAGTACAACAATGCTGGTGTAGTTCTCGAAGTACGCAGAGGTTTCCGTTGTTTTCGTGTTGCCACAATCCCCGGGTGGCACTGGAGTGCAGTAACAGTGCTGAAAGGGACTGGGGGCAAATGCACATTGACAACTCATCACCACACATGGTGTGACCAGCTGCTATCACATGTGCGGTGCACCGCAGTGGCAGGGGCGACCACACGCCACCACAATGGTGTCCATGCACCAGGTTGCCGACTTCGCTCCTGTCTGCCTTCCTTCACTCACTCTCCGCTTCCTTTTGAGAGACAAGCTACTCGGGGGCTGTGTGCTGCACCGATGCAGTAGATGTTACCCATGTCCACCCCCTGAGCCACTCTCATTACCCAAACCTAGGGTTCATATTCATTGCATTTCATTTTTGCATGCCTGTGGTCCAGCGCTGTGCCATAGGCCACTACTCTGGGCCTTGACTGACACGACACACTGTATCAGGATGCCCGCACCTTCCCTCTGCTCATGCCCCTTGCTACCGTACTGCAAAAAAGCGCCTTCTTCCCCGTTGGCCACATGCTCCCACTTATTGGCCTAGGAGACTGACATTCGGCGCGTTTGTTTTGCTCGTTTACAGTTGTGTGTCTTGTGGGGAGCGCTGGGACTCTTGCCTGGTGCAAACTCACCGGACACAGGGCACAAAGTTCAGCCCCGTGGATTGCATAGGATCAACGGTCGGCATTCACTTGTGGTTTGTGTCGAGCTCTGAAGAGGATCCAACCTTGTCAGGCACATCCTGCACTGCGCCGCACTGCTATGCATTGCACTTCCACTGCACCGCACTGTGTCGGACTCCATCACATTGTGCTGCGCTGCACTTTGCTGCCGTGCGCTTCCGCCATGCATTCCACCCGCCGTTACCTCTTTCGTGCAATTTTGCAGGTCTGGGGCGAGAACCCCATGGGACTGCTGAGCCAGTCAACGTCGCGCGTGCTGCGGATGGACGCCAGCGAAGTCCGGCCGGCGTGGCCCCTCCCTGTCCGGGATCTGCATCCGGACGCTGCACCCATCAATGCGGACATCGACTTCCAGTCGGGGCGCTCAAGGCTGCGCGCTTCTTGGCTGGGCTGGTATTCTCCGTACAGCTGGATATTGGAGTATCGTGTCTCACTGTATGCGGTGAACGGCACCCAGACGTTCCTGGTGTGCCCTGGCGTGGCCGTGGGGCTGGCCACCAATGCCACCAGCGTTGATCTCCCGGGCTGTGCCCACGGGGTGCTGGAGCATGGCCTAACATATGTGTGGACCGTGACAGCTCTGGGCTGCAACGAGGTGTGTTTCCAGGATCATCTTTGATGTCCCGATGACACTGTTGTTGAGGGTGTAGGTGGTGACACAGAGCTCCGAGTCCTGTGTGCTCTACTGCATAGAGCTGTACTTTGGTGTAGCAGGCAGCCAGCAATGTGTGCAGCACGGCACGGCACTGTATTTTGCCCCCCTGTGTTATGTCTGTAGCACAGCGCAGCGCAGCACCTTGACCTTAGTGGTGTACTTTTCTTCCTCGGCCCCAACAATAGTTATGACGCAAGTAGACTGCTTGCCTTAACAGCTTGTTTGGGGGCTGGTATTGACCACCCTCGGGTCCCACATCACAAACCTTTGTGCAGCCCTTGCGGATGTTGGACACCTGCGAGTATTTGGATGGATCAACTCCTCTTGTTCTTTTTTTTTTTGCCCCCCAATTTTCTCCCTTCTCATTTTCTCTGCTTCTCTGCTTCAATCTCAACTTCCCCCCTTTTCTGACTCCACAGGCTCCGCATCGGGCGCTGGCCTCTTTGCGTGCTTCGTTGGGGTCTTCTTTCTTGGGTTTGGAGTCTGGGCCTCAGGTGCAGGATCAGGCTCAGGCTGAAGCTCAACCGAATTAATTGCTGGCAACACAGATTGCTTGACTTTCTTTGCAGCTTGCTAAGGGGCTTCACCAACAATCAACACATTCGGCAACATATCAGTGCTTCCAGTTGATCCAACTTCTCAACTAGCCTCCCCACCCCGGTGAATGCAGACACAGTATCATCAACCACTTTTCCTCTTGTGGTTGCATGGCGTTTCCGATTTCAGCACATTGCATGCCTTCTTCCTCTTCTTCATCTTGTCCAGAGTATTTGCATGTTTTGGGGAATCCAAATGTCCTTGTACTTTACACTTGGTTCTATGACTGGACGCCACACGCAATGCAATTCAGCACCTCGTCACCCAAATCATTGGTCTTGACATTGAAAAGGTGCCCTGGAAATTAAGCTAGTGGATGTCTAGCGATTATGTTACTTTGGCATTTCCATGTACTCGGGGGCGTCAATTCGGTGTGATCAGTAATGTGGGCCCTACCATGCTTCGCACATTGAGCCGGAGCCGTAGTCTCTCCTATGAGAGAGCAATGGTGTCAAAAGATCAACGTGCGTTTTGCAAAAAAAAAAAAAGCGATTTCTAGGCCCATGATCTACAATCACAGCATCGCATTCTTCATCGCAATTTTCGTCTTATTTTTTTTTTTTTGCATTTTTCCGCATTTTTTTTGCATATTTTTTTTTGGAACGCTGGCGATTGCATATCCGCCCCCCCAACCAACCAACACACACACAACCAGGACTCCCATGACAGCAGCATGGGACCGCCTACGCATCACGCGACGGAGCACAGCGCTAGGCATAGCAATGCCGTGTGGCGCGACAAGCCTGCCTCACCGTGCAGCAGACAGACGGCCACACAGGCACAATGGTATCTCCGGCTCACTTACGCTGGGCAAGGTCAGTGGAGTATCAGCAGTCTGGTGGGCCTTGAGACCGGACGTATGGGTCCCTTGAGTACAGCTGTGTCTGGCAGGGATGGGTGCCGTGACCGGATGGGATGGGTGCCTGAACTACCGGAACGGGCTGCAACCCAACCGAACCCCCCGCCCCCCGGCGCCCCCTCGTTGCGCAAATAGCCCCCTTAGTCCAAACAACGGTAGGCATTGTTCCACAATTTTTGTAACTGTGGAAATTGGCGGTTCCATCTCTTGATTGGTCCCAGATGTGGAATGTTTTGGTGTGGTTTGAGATGCGTTGCTGCTTGGGAATGATGTTTTGTGTGCTGTGCTTGCCTGGGCCTTTACTCCAACCTCATGGATGTCAACATTATGTTCTTCGACACTGCAAGATGCCCATACCACGTAGCTCAGTCTGAGGAGACGTTGTAGGTAGAGAACGCCCTGCCCGGGGGGGGGGGGGGTCCTTGTATGTGACCCCCCCTTTCCATTTTGAAACATAGCGCCCCAATGGCGGCCGGAAATCACCTAGAAGAGGGTTGTTAGATCAAGCGCAGGTGCGTACGCCATATCCCCCCCCCCCCGTGCGAAAATCATGAATCTTTTGGTTTTTTGTTATTTTGAGCCGAAAAAGTGTTTCCGGGTCCCGACTCCATGGGGTTTGTATGGGGCGGAGTGGGAGCGCTCATGCAGTTTATGCACTTTCTAGCCATTTTTGCGATGTTGGCGGTTCTGGCGACCTCGGTGACCCCGTGGTACCCACTCTGAGGGGTGTGAGTGGGGATGTTGTGACAGTATATGCCTAGTAGCATACGAAAGGACGTTTTTTGCAGTCTGTAGCCTTGCCGAGCGCCGGTCAATGCCGGTGCTAAAGACGCGAAATGGCTGTTTCCACCAATAATGGCTTACTGAATGGGCCGGTACACAACCTGCTAATGCAGTTCTTCACCCTGGGCAGCTGAAAAATTGAAGTTTTCGAAACTTGTTTTTATGATATTGTGACCACACGATATGACCATCCAAGGTATGTAAAGCATGTTTTAGGCCGTTTTTACATGATTTTCACCCTATTTGGGTACTAGGTCCAGGGGGGGGGGTCTCCCAAGGGATTGGTACACAACCTGCTGATGCAGTTTTTCGCTGTGGACACCTCAAAAATCGAAGTTTTCCAAATTTATTTTTTTGATATTGTGATCACTTAAAATGACCATCCAAGGTATGTAAAGCATGTTTTAGCCCGTATTTACGTGTTTTTCACCCTATTTGGGTATCGAGCGCACGGGGGGGGGGTCTCCCAAGGGATGGGTACACAACCTGCTTATGCAGCTTTTCATCCTGGGTAGCTCAAAAATCGAAGTTTTCGAAACTTGTTTTTTTTGATATTGTGATCACTTAAAATGACCATCCAAGGTATGTAAAGCATGTTTTAGCCCGTATTTACATGTTTTTCACCCTATTTGGGTATTAGGTCCGGGGGGGGGGGGGGCTCCCAAGGGATGGGTACACAACCTGCTTATGCACTTTTTCACCCGAGGCAACTCAAAAATCGAAGTTTTCGAAATTTACTTTTTTGATATTGTGATCACCTAAAATGGCCACCCAAGGTATGTAAAGCATGTTTTAGGCCGTATTTACATGTTTTTCACCCTATTTGGGTATTAGGTCCCGGGGGGGGGGGGGGGGGGGCTCCCAAGGGATTGGTACACAACCTGCTTATGCTATTTTTCACCCGAGGCAACTCAAAAATCGAAGTTTTCGAAACTTGTTTTTGTGATATTGTGATCACCTACAATGACCATCCAAGGTATGTAAAGCATGTTTTAGGCCGTATTTATATGTTTTTCACTCTATTTGGGTATTGGGTGTGGGGTGGGGGGGTCTCCCAAGGGATTGATACACAACCTGCTTATGCTGTTTTTCACCCCGGGCAGCTCAAAAATCGAAGTTTTCGAAACTTAGTTTTATGATACCGTGATCACCTAAAATGACCATCCAAGATATGTAAAGCATGTTTTAGGCTGTATTTATGTAGTTTTTACCCTATTTTGGGTGTGTGTTGCTTGGGGTAGATTCTCTGCGAGGTGGACTTGCCGAAGGCAATAGAATTTCCGAAACTGATTTTTTGATACTCTGACCATCCAAAGTGATGAAATATCCTATGTAAAGCATGTTTTAGCCCCTCTTTATGTGTTTTTCACTTTATTTGGGTGTGGGGGGGGGGGGGCTCCCAAAGAGGTTGGGGCACAACCTGCTTATGCAGTTTTCCAGCCTCGGCAGCTCAAGAATGGTCTTCCCTCTCCCTTCTTCGAGGTGCCTTGCCGAAGGCAATAGAATTTTTTTCTAGGCGCCAAAGGCGCCCCGAACATTTTTTCCACCCCATGTGTATATACCCAAAGCGGATTAGTGGGTCTTAGGCAAGCTCCACCCCCCCCACCCCCCCATTGGTGCACCCCCCAATACCCGCCTGGACCCCAGTAACTCACCCTACCGCCAATACCCCCCGGGGCGCCCCCCAGACCCCCCCCCCCCAACACTCCGCCCCAAGTTTTTGAAAGATACCCTAAACCCCCCTTGCAATCCCCCCCTCCCCCCTGCGGGACCGTCACTTCCATGTTTTTCTAGTGAATATCTATTGCGCTCGTTCATGTTGCCCATCAGCCTTGCACATGGCCTTGCATTGCTTTCCCATTACTTCAAATCAATCACCTGTGTGTGTTCTGTGATATTATCTCTCCAAAGGCATTTGTGTTGGATAAATCACATTGGCACCGCATCAACGCAAAAGTGGCTTCACCTGTGTTCTCTTTGCTTGCATCAGTGCAGGGTACCACAAGTTTGCCTTGAAATATCCTTGCAATCCCCCCCCCCCCCCCCGGGAGACTCTCACGGGGGAGATTGCAAGGGGGGTCTAGGGTAGCTGGGAGGTGGGTTGCATTGGGATCGGTTCTGAACCCCCCCCCCCCCTCTCCCCCTGGGGATAACGCCCTTGTCCAAACAACACCATTTGTTGTTTTCCGCAACTTTCAGCGCCTATGCCGCTGTTTGTGCATGGGGGGTACAGCGCACCAGGATGCGGTCTGGGAGGTGCAGTGCAGTCCGGTACTTTCTCAGTGCTTCTTGTCTCTGTGTTTTTCAGTGGACCACCACGCGCCAGTCCGACGGTGTGACGCTTGATGTGACCCCACCTGATTTGACAGCGGTAACGGTAGCCGACGGCCCTCGGCACGGGCGCCACGAGATGGACTGGCAGTCGCACCTGCTTCGGGTGCTGAGTGCGAAGTGGCAGGGCGAAGTGCGGGAGGACCTCTCGCCCGTGCACCACCTCGAGTGGGCCATGGGCACAGCGCCATACGCCACCGACGTGATGGACTGGACCCCGGCAATGTCGAGCTGCGTCCCGCCGGCGGCGTGGTGCGCGCACTGCACGCCGCGGATGGACCGGGACCGGCGCTGCACGGGCGACGGGGGGCCGGAGGTGTGCATCCGGCTGCAGTACAAGCTGTGCGGCGGGGCCTGGGGCGGGCTCTCCACGACGTACTGCCGCGCCTGGGGCGCGGGCTGCACGGGCCCCATGCGGTTCCCGCTGTCGGAACACCTGGCGCCCGCGGCGCTGCGCGGCTACCGCGTGTACCGCGTTGACCCCGCGGACGAGGACCGGGGGTGCCTCAAGGCGGAAGGGCTGGGGCCGGTGCTGGAGGCGTGGACGGAGGAGGAGCCGGCGCTTGTGACGTCCTGCGGGGGCGCCCCACGGCCCATCAACACCTCCGCGTACCACCCCGACGCCTGCCCCGGCGGCCTCCGCATGCCCCCCCGGTCCTGGTGCAACGGGACCGAGCCGTGGGCGACGGAAGAGGCAAACGCGACCTTCGCGGCGTTCGTGCGCCCGGTGTGCGCGCGGCTGCAGTGGGGCATGTGCGGGCAGTGGGGCGGCCTGTCGACGGTGTGCTGCCAGGACTGGGCCGCGCCGGAGGGGCCGGGCCCCGCCTTCGGCCTCGCGGACCTGGCGCTGCCGCACGACATCGAGGGCTACCGCGTGTACCGCGTGGACCCGGCGGACCCGGAGAGCGGGTGCCTGCGGGCCTACGGGGGCGTGCGGTGGCCTTGGGCCTGGTCCGGCCGCCTGTGGGATTGGCAGGAGAGCGCGCGCGACTTCCGGGAGGCCTGCCCCGCCGCGCACGAGATCGCGATCGGGCTGCCCGACACGGTGTTCTACCAGCCCCCGGCCCTGAGCCTCGGCACGACGTACTACGCGGCGCTGCGGGTGACCAACGAGGCGGGGCTGTCCAGCGCGGTGGCCAGCGACGGCGTCACGTGGATTGAGACCCCGCTGGAGCCCGGGGAGGTGCACGACGGGCCGCTGCTGCTGCAGGACATCGACTGGCAGTTCAGCAATGACACGCTCAACGTCAGCTGGATGGCGTTCTACAGCTTCTTTGGGCCGGAGCGGTACGAGGTCTGCGCCGGGACGCAGCCCCTCCTCTGCGACGTCGCCGCCTTCGAGAACGTGACGAACCTCACGGACGGGTCGCCCCTGATCCGGGCCGTGCCCCACCCCACGCACCTGCAGGTGCACCCACCCCCTGTGTGGTCGAGTTAGGGGTAGGGGCACCAAGCTGGGTCCCTCGGTGGAGGTTTTAAAGCCATGTTCAGGGTCCAGCAGCGGCAGTGGCAGCGGCAGCACAGCAGCCGCCGCCAGCAGCAGCAGCAGCAGCAGCAGCAGCAAGCAAGCAAGCAACAGCCGGTTAGAAATTATTTGTGTAGGCGCCATGGCTCAAAACGACCGCAGAGTAAAGGCGCATCATCTGAAACATCTTCCCTGTGATTTTTTTTTTGAATCTTTTTTTGAATTTTGAATCTCCAACCCCGTTTTATGGCCGATTTAGTGCCCAAAAACGGCCATTTTAGGCGCATTTTCCAGGATGATCGTCCTGCAACCACAAGACGATGGCCAGTGTATCGAGCCGGTGTCTGCAATGAGAGCCGGTCTTCCCAACGACTGGGCTACCAAATGGTTGCAACTGGTTCAGTGCCACACCCCACGCGCCTGCAGGTGTTCAACTACACCCTTTGGGACCTGGAGCTGCTGCACGGCCAGACCTACTACATCACCGTCACGCTCGTGGACACGATTGGCCGGCGCACAAACCTGTCGTCCAACGGCGTCCGGGTGGACGCGACGCCCCCGCTCCCGGGCGCCGTGTACGATGGGCGCCTGCGCGACGCCTCCGACACCGACTTCACGTGGAGCTCCAAAGTGTTCAGTTGGTGGGACTTGTTCTCGGACCCGGAGTCGGGGATCCGGCGGTTCCAGTTCGCGGTCACGACGGACCCCGACGGCCGGACCGTGGACGCGTGGACGGACGTTCAGCCGGGCACCGTCGTGAGCGTCTCCACACATATCGTGCCGGATGGGACGGTGTTGTACCACCACGTCAAGGCCTGGAGCGTGGCTGGCCTGTTCTGCATCGTCACCTCCGACGGTGTCCTGGTTGACTCCCGCCCCCCGCCGCGCGGCGACGTCGGGGACGGCCTCGACCCGGCACTATCGCTATACCAGAAGGCGCCGTACAACGGCACCGATTGGGACCAGTCGTTCCAGCGCGCCCTCGACACGCTGTCCGGGCGCTGGCGCGGCTTCGTCCGGCTGCCGGTGCTCAACACGACGCAGCCCCTCCCACCGCGGTTCCTGCCCGTGCAGCCAAGGGTCGAGGTCGGCCTCTCTACCACCCGCGCCCCGCCGCCCAGCGGCGTTCCGGACTTGGTGTCGTGGGTCGCGTGCGACCCCGGCGATGACGCCCCGGTGCCGGGGGTCGCGTGCGCTGACATCGCCGCCCCGGCGCTGGAGGCGCTGCTTTTGTCGTGCTGGAACGAGACCGTCCTGCTGGAGCGCCTGCCATGGAACAAGGCCGAATGGCCCGTCAACTGCACGTGCCTTGACGCGCTCGTGACGTACCGCAGCAGCTGCATCTACCAGGGCCTCGACGCCACCGACGATACGCGGCTGCTCGTGGACCGCCTGCACACCGTCTGCGCCCCGCCCGCCCCTCCGTGCACGCCGTGGCAGTCCCGGGGCAACTTCACGGCGGTGAACCTCACGCTGAGCGAGACCAGTACCTACTACGTCGTGGTCCGCGCCACGTCCCAGTCCGGCATGGCTGTCGTCGTGGCGTCGGACGGGATCACCATCGACCGCACGCCCCCGCAGTTGGGGTGGCTGGAGACCCACTCCTACACCAACGAGGACGGCTTCTTTGATGTCTTCGTGTCCTGGGGGGGCTGGGCGGACCCCAACGGCCACATCAACCACTACGAGCTCTGTCTCGGGCGTGAGGACACCGTGTGCACTGCATATGTCCACGTCGGCCTCACGTCCACGCACCATTTCCGACGTCCGCCGTCGTATAGCATTCTGTACCACCAAGTCTGTATTCAGGTTCTGCTCCGTTGTGCCTCCTGAGCTCACCCCTCCCCCTCCATGTCCCTGCAGCGTGCCTCTTGGCCGTCCCGGGGCCCAGAGTGGCCGACTCGGCGGCCTGAAATTAACCGAAATTGGCCCCCCGACCGCCCCCAATTTGACCAAAATCGACCGTTTTGGCGCCCCCGTGTCGAACAAAATGGGCCGAGTCGGCGATCCAGGTTTGGCCAAAATTGGGCGTCTCGCCGCCCCAAAAATGGGCAAAATCGGCGAAAATCGGTTGTCCCTGGGCCTCCCCCCCTCCATTCCTTCCTCTCTCACCCATTCCTTTGCCATAGGCTTGGGACAGCGTCCGGTACTACCGCAGCAAATGCCTCCAGGTCATTCAGATGTCGCTGGAGCCCCCCAGCCCGGGATGGGTCTCCAACCACCCGAACGGGCACCGGCCGTGGGCAAAGGACCTTGGCTCCTGCTACTGGGGCGACTGGAGCGCCCCACTCGGCACCGGGGGTATCCGGCATTACCAATGGGGCATCGGCCTGCGCCCCAACGGCACCGAGCTCCTCCCGTTCCGGTACAGCCCGTACACCCGCGAGGGCTCGGCCCGGGACCTGCTGCTGCCGCCCGACCACGCGGCGCTCGAGTTCTACTGCACCGTCCGCGCCACGACGAACGCGATGGTCGGCCTCACGGCCTCGTCCCCCCCGTTCCGGGTCTGCACGGCGGTGACCAACGCGACCGTCGCGGTCCCCGCGACGCAGAGCCGGACGCACGAGCTCTGCGCGACCTGGGCCGTCGACCCGGCCGACGCAGGCGCGGGCTGCGTGGTGCGCCGGGCATGGGCCATCGGGCACCGGCCCCTCCGGACCAGCGTCATGGATTTCGTGGAGGCGCCGGCCGGCGCAGGGGCGTGCGTGCGCGTCCCCCTCCGGGACGGCGAGGAGTACTACGTCACGCTGCAGCTGCAGGGCGCCAGCGGCGTGGGCGCGGCGTTCACTTCCCCCCCGGTGTACGTCGACGGGAGCCCGCCGGACATTCGCGATCTCCGGCTGCGGATCGTTGTCGCCGGGGCCGAGCTCGCGCACGGGACCGCGTTCGCGCCGCCGGCGGGGGTGGCCAACCTCACGGCCTCGTGGGACGTCAGCGAGCCCCACGCCGCTAACGTCAGCCTGAGGCTCGAGTTCCTGGAGGACGGGGTTGTGGTGGCCACCGCCGCGCTCGACGCCGCCCCCCACGCCGGGCAGCACACCGTCGCCCTGCCCCTGGCGGGGAACGCCACGTACCGGTGCCGGGCGCACGCGGGCAACCGCGCCGCGCTGGCGACCTCCGGCACGTCCAACGCGGTGCTGGTCGATGGCACGCCCCCCGTGGCCGCCGGGCCGGTGCGCGACGGCCGCGACCCCCGCGCCGACGCGGCCTGGCAGCAGGGGGCCCGGCACCTGGCGGTCACGTGGCCCCAGTTTGCCGACCCCGAGAGCGGCGTGCGGCGGGTGGAGGTGTGCTTCGGGACGGCCCCGGGGGCCCTATGCGACGTCAGCCCCTTCACGCCTGCCGCGCACCCGGTCCTGCACGTCCACGAGGTCGTGGGGGCCCAGGCCCTCGCCCCCGACGTCCCGTACTACGGCACGGTCCGCGCGTGGAACGGCGCCGGGGTCTACACCGACGTCTCGAGCGACGGGGTCGTGGTCGACACGAAGCCCCCCATGTTCCCCCACACCGCCCTCGTTCGTCTGGCGAGCGGCGCGCGCGCGACGGGGAGCCACAACGTGTCGGTCGTGTGGGACGCGGCCGAGGACGGTGTGTCGCAGGTGGCGGGGTATACAGTGGACGTTGGGACCCAGCCGTACGGGTCCAGCATTCACCGCGCCGTCCCCGTTGGCCCCGCCCTGGGCACCCGGGTGCAGCTGCCTCGCGGCCCCCCGGAGTACCCTTTCTACGTCACCGTGCACGCGACCGACAACGCGGGGCGGTCCTCGTCCATCCGCTCCCAACGGCTCACCCTTGACGCATCCCCCCCGGAAATAGGGGAGGTCCTGTTCGCGCGCAGCGACAGCGCGGCGCATGCCCTGGTCAGCCCGCCCCCGCTGCCCACCAGAGGGTTCTACGCGTTCCTCGGCGGCTGCGAGGACCCACAGACGGGAATTGCGCGCGTGTCTTGGCGGGTGCGCGCGGCCAATGCTTCAGCCGGCAGTGCTGGGGGTGATGTGGGGGACTGGCGCCGGGGCTGGTTTGTGCGAGACCTCCCGGTGACCTCCGGACGCTACTACTTCGCGGTAGAAGCGGAGAACGGCGTCGGGCTGCGCGCACAGCGTGAGGCCCTGCTCGACCTGGACAGCACGCCCCCTTCGGAGGGCACGGTCTGGGACGGGCCCGGTGATGTGGACCTGGAGACATTGGGTGTCGGGTCCCCCGTGGTGACGTCATGGGAGGGGCTGTGGGACCCGGAATCGGATGTGGTGTCGGTGCAGTACATGCTGGAGCAGCTCATCTGGCGCAAACCCAGCATCACCGTGATCAAGTGGAAGGAGGTGGCGGGAGACGCCCTGCAGTACTCAACGCAGGCCCCGCTGCGCATCGGGAGGCGTTATGGCGCGGTGCTGAAGATCACCAATGAAGTCGGGCTGACCTCCGAGCTGCGCACCAACGGATTCAATGTCGTGCCTAGCGACGGCAACTGGGTCTCAGGTGATGACCATCTCTCATTCCTCTCTGCATGTGTTCATTAATCTTTCCCAAGTGGGGGGGGTGCAGAAAACAGTCGAATCAGCAGAGTATACCACGATCAGTTCCATGCACATCCTTGCGCACCGATTCTGATAATCCCTTTTCAGTTATGCAGTGACCCGTTGCCTGCCCAACCTCTCGATGGTTGCTCTTATGTCTTGGAGCAGGCTTCAGCTATGGAGCTATTTCGAAAGCGCGAGGGGGGGGGGGGTTGGAACACTTACAACAATTCTGATTCGTGAAAGGTATAAACCATTCCAGGTCAGAATTGCAAGCATACTGTCCAAGGCCCCAAACAGCTAATTGCTGGTAAGGGTTGGCGTGCCTCACATAATGCAGCTGTGGCTCTGTGGTACTTAATTGGGCTAGCTCACACACCTCACGCCATAGACCCAACCCAAGTGTTGTATTAAATTGATCGTACTCTGTGCAAGGTGCTCAACTGACATTGCTACTGTAGTGTGCCAGTGGTTTACGTGCACTGCCTATTGGATGACACTCTATATGCATCATGACATGTTTCACATGAAGGGGCCTATTGTAGCTGCTTTGCCGAGCCAGTGCTTCACTGCCACCCCATGGAGGGTTTTGTAGGGTTGCTGTCAATTTTGAGGGCTCTTGGATGGTTGCTGTCATTTTCTGGAGACTTTTGGATGGTTGCTGTTGGAATTCCGCAACCATTGTCAAAGCGCTACACATCCCGCAACAAAACACAAACGCAGGTGCACAGAATCTATGGGCTGTAGATGCCCCTCCAAAAGGATACCAATGGCGAAATGCCTGGCAATGCTGTGCACCACTGCTGGGTAACACTTAGTGATCTGCAACCCTTTGGCCCTATGTTGGCCCTATCTCCCAAATCAGTGGTGTAGAGCACACTCCAAACGTCACGTTGTTGCAAAACACTTTGAGTAAAGCATGCGGGCACCACATGGGAGGCACCCCAAGGGGTAGAAGCAGCGCTTCTGAGCAGAGGGACAGCAAAACCCTTTTCTTCAGTGGCTCAGAGCAGACCATTTCTTTCTGCAAACTCAGATATCCGGAAGCACCCACCGGCACACTTACTCAGCCTGTATGGCAAAGCCCCCCTGTACTGCATGTAATGTCTCATGCCTGTATACAGGTATCGCCTCTGTGTGCTAACAGGGAGTGCAGTATCAGCAGGGCACAGGGAGCAGAAGTGCAGCCGGGCACAGGGGGTGGGCCTCGTGCTTTCATCAGCCCCCCATGCACCGTCATCCCCTGCGTGACTCAGGGTTGACCGCCCCGGCCTACAGCAGCACGCCGGTGTGGACGTTCGAGTTCTCAGCTGTGACTGCGGCGGACCCGGCCGGACCCAACCCATTGACGTGGGTCGCGGTAGGGACGGGGCTCGGAGCGGACACCGTGGTGCCGTGGCGGAGTAACAGGCGCCACAGCTGGTGGACGTATGACGGCTCGCAGGCCGGGCTGGCGGACGGGGGCGTGTACTGGTCGATGGCGCAGACGGAGAGCGGGCTCCGGTCCGGGGCCCGGACCGTGCTGGACACCAGCCCCCCGGTGGTGGCGGACCGCCGCCTGGCGGTGGAGGCCCCGCATCCGTCCAGCACGTTCCTCATGGAACGGACGGCGACGGTGTGCTGGCGTGGCATGTTCACGGACGCCCACAGCGGCATCGACGCATACGACGTCACCCTCCACCAGCCGTCCGGGACGGTGGCGTCGTATCGCCTGCTTGCTGCGCCGTGCGTCAACGTGTCCCACAACCTGCCCTCGGGCACGACGATCACCGTGGACGTCACCGCTTTCAACGCTGCGGGGCTGAGCGCCACCCTGGGGACCACACTAACGGTTGATCTGTCACCCCCGGTCCCTCCTTCAGAGTTCTTCTACGCAACCCCCAGCGGTGATGGCGGAAGTGACTCCATGCTCCCAGTCGTTGCCCAGGTGCTTCTCTCCACCGCTTCCCTGCCATCCACATGTCATACTCGGCACAAATGATGCCCTATTGCCCCTGCAATCTCCATCATTCCCC
Source organism: Eutreptiella sp. 'Long Island Sound 2002' (assembly GCA_964036045.1). Taxonomy (NCBI): domain Eukaryota; phylum Euglenozoa; class Euglenophyceae; order Eutreptiales; family Eutreptiaceae; genus Eutreptiella; species Eutreptiella sp. 'Long Island Sound 2002'. The sequence goes on from OZ038400.1 coordinate 17,665,183, forward strand.
GTTTCGGCCAGTTCTATTCAAAATTCATTTTTTCGGTGGCCCTGGAACACTGTTCCCTCGAACACGGTGCCGTTTTCGGTTTCGGCTGGTTGGGTGGCGGGGTGCAAGGGCTGGGGGGACCACCTGGTCTATCCCGTCGTTCCTGACGGCACGTCGGGCGGATGGTTGGCGATGATTGCAATGTAGGCCCCGTGAGGGACCACCTTGTCTGACGCTGAGGGGGGCGGGGGCTGGTGGAGTGATGTATCCGATTGTTCCCGAGGGCATGTCGGATTCCCAGTTGGTGATGATTGCAATGTAGATCCTTTTTTTTTGTAACGATGTCCGACATCACACATCAAAACGTCCATCAGGTGGTCAGCTTATCATACGACTGAAGCACCCACATCCCAAGTCATGGGTGAGGGTGGCTGGGCTGCTGAGGGCAGGGTGGCATAGGCCGACACTCAGCCCTGTGTTTTTCAGCCCCCCTCCCCCCCATGCCCCCTGATTTTGTGTGTCTCAGTTTTTCTGTTTGAATGAATGTTACTTACTCAGCAGCTACCCTGCACACCAGGCATCTCCTACTCAGCAGCTACCCTGCACACCAGGCATCTCCTACTCAGCAGCTACCCTGCACACCAGGCATCTCCTACTCAGCAGCTACCCTGCACACCAGGCATCTCCTACTCAGCAGCTACCCTGCACACCAGGCATCTCCTACTCAGCAGCTACCCTGCACACCAGGCATCTCCTAGGTTCTGCTCAGCAATGCTGCCCTGCGGCATAAGAGAAGGGGCGATTGCACGTGTGATGTCGCCTCTGTCAAATCTTTTTACTGCACTCTGCAGATTGCAATGTAGATCCTGTGAGGCGTCCGTGGAGCCCCTGCAAATGCGTCTGACACCATGAAGACATTTTTGAAGGAAAAGGAAAGACGAATCTGGCAGCCGTTGCTTCCATGTGGCAAATCTATGGGACACGGTGAGGGGGGAACGACCACAGCCTCGTCCGTGGAGACTGCACCACTACCGAAAGGGAGGGGGGGTCCTGCCATGCGGGCACTCATCCTCTGTTACATTGGGTGCGGCACACTGAGCCTTGACGCTTGTTGTAGCGTGAACGTCATATGCCAGCGACCCCAGTAGAAAATGTATTGCGGTTCTGATACAGCATTTACCTGCACAGAAGGTACAGGTCTCTGCGTTGGTTTGCCGCTGGCTGAAGTGAAACGCCTGCTTGGGTCACTATAACTATGCATCCTTCCATGTCACACATGCTGGTCCCCACACCAAATGGTGTGCCGACTGGAGTGACGACTGGGCTGTTTTACAACACATGTCTTCCCTCCCACCCTCAGGTGGGAGGTGAGGGGGAGGGGGGTGCAGTGACACCTGTGGGTATCTGATGCGGTCCAAGGCGGTGCTCCCTAGAGCCGGCTAATCTGCGGTGGTCATGGCTGTGTGGTCCGTTTGTTGCCGGTGTTTCCGGCCTGCGCCTCGTTTGCAGTTCCCATCCCCTATCCTGCCGTGTCCCCCTGTTGCAAATGAGAAGTGATGTTGCCCTCCTGCTCCCGCATTAAGGTCATTCTGCACTGCATTTCAACAGACCTGTTGGACCTGTTTGCAAAAGGCGCCTAGGGCCGCTTGCGGCTCTTGACAAGCTTTCCTTACTTTCTTGTGATCTGCATATGCTGCATGTTGTGCTGATATCGTCTCAAACAACACCACACACGTGACAGCTCACACGTCACCATAAGGGGGGTCTCAGGCTGAGTCTGCCTAAGTGCTGCACTTGGCTACTATCTCTTGTATGATCTGAAGCTGGCCTTTCTTTTCCACCTACTACTATCCCCGCCAGCTTCCTATATCCCCTTCTCATACCTCTCCTGCCACCTCCCCTGCCTATACAACGTACTGCTCATGCCCCCGCCCCTGCCTATACAACGAACTGTATCTGCCATTCCGCCGCCGCCATCAACATGTAGCCACCGACATGGAAAGGGGCCCGACTCTGCGCTCTTGCACACGGAGCTCTGGGCTGTCTTGCGCTGCCAGGTCGCCCCTTGCCCCCTCCCTCCGCCTCCCTCTGCCGTGGTAATCCCGTGTCCAGGCCTCTGACACCACCTTCTCTGCGGAGTGGGAGCCGTTCCTTGAACCTGAGTCCGGCCCTGTGGCCACGCAGGCCTGCCTGGGCACAGGCCCTGACACGTGCGACATCCGGAGCGCCGCCATTGCGGAAGCCTCGCGCATCTTGTGGCGGGGCCTGCCCGCCTTCAACACCTCTGCTGTGTGGCTGCGGCTGACGGCCTGCAACCAGGCCTCCCTGTGTACAACCTGGCGCCCGGCCACCCCGCTGTTGATCGATCAAGAGCCCCCGGAGGTCAACTTGACGATTGAGGGCCCCGTGCAGTGCCCCAGCCTTGCCTACCGATGCGATACGGTGTGGCTGGATGGGGCCCACCCTGTGACCGCCCACGTGTCCCTCGCCGACACGGGCTCCGCGCTGCAGCACTGTGTCTGGGGTATCGGGGGACGCGCCGGGGCAGACAATGTGCAGCGCTTCGCCCCCGTGCCCGGGGCAGCGGGCGCGCTCCGCCACACCGGCACCCTCACCGCCGCGCAGCCGCTGCCGGAGGCGATGCCACTGTACATCACAGTCCGCTGCCAGGACTTGGTGGCGCGCACAACCACACGGGCCGTGCCAGTCGCCGTGGTGAGCATGGCCCCTGGGGCTGCCGAGGCGGTGGTCCGCCTGTCGCGCGCCGCCGCTCTGTCGCCGCTGCCGGCGACGGAGGTGACGTGGAGCGGGTTCGACGTCTTCGCCCCGGCGCTGGTGGAGTATCTTGTGGCGGTGGGGCGGCAGCCGGGGCATGCGGACCTTATGACATGGACCGCCGTTGGGAACCGCACAGACTACGTCCTGACCAACTTGACCCTCCCGGCCGCGCCCGTTTGGGTCAGTGTCAAGGCGCAATACCCGTCACTTCACGCCAGCACGAGCAGCTGCCGGCTGCTGATCGACAGCAGCCCCCCAATCCCCGGCACTGTCCAGCGCCTCACGCGGCCCCCGCTGGCCCCTCAGTGTGCAGCGAACGTGAGTGCGTTGGAGGTGCAGTGGTCCGGCTTCGAGGACAGTGTCTCCTTCGTGGCCTCGTACGACGTTGCGGTGGTGCCCGCCAACAGCGCCGTGACGCCGCAGTGGCACAATGTCGGGCGACGCACGTACGCGTCGGTGGAGCCCCAGCAGCGGGAGCCCGGGGAATACCGTGTGCTGGTCCGAGCGACTGATGCCGCCGGGAATCAAGTGCAGAGTGGCCTTGACTTCGTGGTCGACGGCAGTGAACCCGAGATGCCGGTTTGTGTGTGCAGTGCACGCATGTGTGTGTGTGTGTGTGTGTGTGTGTGTGTCGGTCGTGAACGGGTGCAGGATGTGCCTCTTCCTCTCGCCCTGTGCTGCAGAAAGGCGCCTATTGGCGTCGGACATGCTCTGTCTTGTTTGATGTCCAACTGACGAGGATTCTGAGGATTCTGACATTTGGAAACTGAGTTGTTGCCCGTTTGTCTCGCAATAGTGTGTGTGTGTGTGTGTGTGTGTGTGAGTGGGTGGGTGTTTATGTCCTCTAATGCACCCCAAACAGACTGGAGGTCCACTGCTTGTGGAGGGGACTTTGCCCCGGTACGAATGTAGATGAATGCATGCGCCCCCGCCCTGCCTTGGGGTGGGGTGAAGCGGGTGCAACGGGACCTGGTCATTTTCAAAGAGGACAGGGGGCCGCACAATCTGGTGGCAATGTGCAAGCCAAAGTGCTTCTGAGCCAGACACCGATACATGGAGGTGCAGGGCATGTTCGAGGATGCAGAGGAAATGGCCGGGCAAGTCCGGAAAAGGCATGAACAGTGGCATTTAGAGCGACGGCTCCCAGTCAACAATAGACTGTGCTACATGTATGGAATATGAAAATCAGCAAAGCGCAGCCTACGGTGGATAAGTGGGGTATGCAAAACAGCGGAGGAAAAGGGGGAAATACGCGCCGCCAAGGAAGCAGGAAAGCCACCAGGAACCATGCAGAAACCGAAGGGGTCAGTGGCAGGGATAGGAGAAGAGCTACTGGAAATACTGTCTACAGTAATGCACACACTGCAAGCAAAGGACGCGGTGCGGCGGAGGTAGGGGCATGCAAAGCGGTGTTGGTTTGTGGAGTCCGTGGAAGAGGTAGCACAACCCTTACCAAGGCACGCACTGTCAACTTCATGACCATGTACCCGTGTTTTGACCAGCACACCTTGTTGGCAAGAGTGCAGAAGGCCATCACGGAGGCATGGAACTGGGATGAAAACGAGTGAAGCAAAGGAGGGGTGCAGAATTGGGACCCCACAGAGACGGTATGTCTCACTAACGACGGCTGGAAGTGGCTCGACCAAGGGGCCACGGAGGCTGGCACTCTTGGTGCCTGGACCCTACATCAAGTGTTCGAAATGGTGGAGTTTGTGGTCACCAATGGTTATATCAACCGTGGGGGCCGCCTGAGGCACCAACTGAGGGGTTTCGGGAAGGGGCTGCCTTGTGCCCCGCAGTTGGCTAACCTGGCTTGTTACCCCGTGGAGGCTGATTTTGCTAACAAGTGCCAACCAAAAAAGGTGGAAATCAATTTTAGGTTTTTTCACGACATCCTCACCCTCAAAGATGTCATACCAACAGAGGGGGACGCGGTACAAAACCACATGGCCAGAGGATGGGGCAATTGGGGACGTAGAACGGGACTAGGTTGGCAACCAATGGACAAGGGTGAAGTTGATCTTCTTGGGAATGGAGCGGGAGTGGGCAACAAAGAACGAGGACACAAGGTTTTCGAGAGGGCTGCACTTCTGCGACATGTACTGCCCGGGTGCGCATACAACGGTACATGGGCAGTGATAGCATGGTCACGGATGGCTAGCGGCTTGGGTTGTTGACAAGACACTTCATCAAGGCACAATGGTTGTGCTCAACAATGAGACATTTCAAAGTAGGGATCCAGAAGATGGTGTGAGCAGCATGGAAGTGGGGGTATGGCATGCGGGAGATGGACCGGGTGTAGGGGAATTTCCTCATGCGGTGGTGGACGGCATGGGAATTGAGGAGTGGCCAGTTGCGAGCGTGGTTTCACACAATGTTGAGGGACGCCAAACGAGCAGGAGAGCTAGTGGGCAGCCCGAGCAGAGCAGGTGTATGGGAAAAGGTGCATGAGGAAAGCGATGTGTTCATTCCGGCACCCAAGTGAGCCCACTGACCGCACAGGGAGCCGCAGCAGGTGTGGGAGAGCAAACTTGGAGGGCAAGCGGCCGAAAACACCCCGCATAAGCAACGCGGGGGCAACGGGAACCCAGCACATCAGCAACAGCGACTGAAGGACCAAGGCGAAATAAGAGTGGTGTTTGGGGAGTGGACACACCAAGGCAGTGTAGACCGGCACCAACTAACGAGTCAACAATAGGCGTGGAGACAGCAAAGTCACAATATAGCTAGAAAAAGTTTTCCACCGTTGGAACATAGACGGAGGCCATGGAGCAAGTGGACAGTGGAGGGAGAGTCAAGAAGGGAGTGTAGCAGCCCGGTTATGTGGGTGTGCTAGTGGGGCACCCACTAAGGATGGGGCAACACGATGTGGGGAGTGTAGAGACGCATGCCTAGACGCGGAGGCAATAAGCCTGTCCATGGCAAGCACAATCGATGATCTGTCGGCTTGCAGAGGGGTTGCGGAAACAACCGAGGAATGGGAGTTACGGTCTTAGTAGTCTGATGCCCTGTCCACCATGAATGACGGGATGGGCAGCGGCAGCACAAAAGAACAACACGGCCAAGATGGCAAATGTGGTGAGCCCATGTTGGCAGCAAGGCAGCAACCACATCATCAGCCTCACCAGCAGCAACAACAGCAAAAGCCATAGCAAAAGCAACCGGCGCGACAACAACATTGCAGGCAACAACAGAGCAACACGTGTAGGAGCAGCCGGGATGACCGGACAGAATGCACGGCTAAGGAGCAAGGGTCTTCAAAGACAACCACTTTCGCGCCCCAACAGGTGAAACATGCACACTACAGCGAGGAGCGGGGCATGAGCCTCCCGGTAACACCCACTGCCCACACCCACCACAACACCAACGGGGCTCCACAAGCAGCATGGCAAGCAGTAGCCGCAAGCTCCATTGTAGCCGCGGTAGTGGGAGTTGTGGCCCACAGGGGTCACAACTTAATGAGCAGGGATTCTTGTAGGGCATGTGGGATGGGAGTTGGAATCGCTATTGGGTCCGGGAACCAATATCACAAGGGATGGATTGCTAGTACTTGTGGTGTAGGGCACACAAAGCCATGGCGATGAGCAAGCAGGCCACATGCTGGAGATACCAAGAGAAGCCCTCTAGGGGATGGGCCTCCAAAGGACCGCGCCAACGTCCGGAGATAAGGTTCCGTCACACAGGACATCCCCGGCGCTAGTGCAGAGAAGGGACGACGGCAAAGTGGTCCTCGAGTATGTCCACCAAGAAAGCGATGCTAGAGTGGGGCATGACAGGGAAGGGGCAACCCCATTGCATGATTGTCCTCCCAAGGCGCCGGGCTGGTGTTAAGTGGTGCGGCTTGGTGTAGGGTAGCTAGAGGATGTGCTACTAGATACCACGACAGTATTTGATACCCCACCGGATGGGTTGTGCCTGTCCCATGCTTTGGCAAGAGTGTGGAACAAGCTGCACCCGCAGGGCACCCAGCAAACAGGCGAGAGGATGAAAGACCGCCTGTTTGCGGTGATGGAGGAGAACCCGCACAGGACAACAGAGGGGCAGACGTTAGCGGAAGTGATCCTTGAGGATGGGTGGGAGGAGTCCCACGAGGGGAAAAGGAAGGATGAGGGGGGCAATGGGTAGACCCAACAGGTAACAAGTGCAAGGGGTGACTTGGGGAAGCAAGGGAATGGGGCACTACAACACAAAGTGTGCACGAAGTCGGGATAAGGCTGTACACATGTTATGGGTGTAGCACGCGGTACCACGGGGGAGGGGGGTGCTTGCCACCTAGGGAAGATGATGGAGGGCAATTGGGGGTGTGGGGGTGTGAACAATGCCGCATGTGGAAGGCGGATTCTATGGCACTAGGCACTAGTGCCATAGAAAGGGCATGTGGAGTGCGTGATCTACGCAGATGACGTGAAGACTGCGGGGAAGTACGTGCACAACAGCAAACAGTGCATTTGTGGAGCACTAGGGGCCAGGAAAAACAGTGTGGCTTAAAGAGCTGCGGATGGTGAAATTAAATGCAGTAGAGGGAGTGGTCCAAGGTGAGGTAAACACACACATTCTGGTGCAGCTAGTGATGGGGCCCAAGGCGGGTGTAACAGCGGCTGTTGCGCACTCCCATCTGAACTGCTAGCTCCCGCAAGTGCAACATAGCCAAGACTGATCCAGTGGTTCGGGGACGGCACCTTTTGTGAAAGGGGCTGACAGAGGGGCAACGCGAGCAACACAAGTCCTCAATGCTGTGGTTGCCGCAGCAGCCTTGGCGGCAAGCACAACAACAGCAACATTGCACGTAGCCCGCGCAGTCCTAGGGGGAGTGGGGCGACTACAAGGACTATGGCACGCAGAACTTGGGAAATGTGTGCAGAAATGCCCCCTTGGTGGGCCGTTGTTGGGCAGCCAACTGGAAAGGGCAGCGGCTGATACTTCTCCCACCCTTCAAGACGCACGGCCTGTGCTGCTCTCCGTTTCCAGGCCGTCTCTGTGCATGGGGCCACCCGCAGCAGCACCGTTGCCTCCCTCACGGAGATACGTGTGGAATGGGCCCCAGCCAACGACACAGAGTGTGACGTGGTGGACTACACAGTGGCGGTGGGGCATGCTCCCGACAGTGTGACAGTCCTGCCGTACACCTCGCTGGGCCTCGCCACGAACGTGCGGCTGAGCAACCTGACGCTGCACCAGGGGCAGCGCTATGTCCTGACCCTCGTCGCCCTCAACGGCGCTGGGCTCGGCGGGCGGGCCACTGCGGCCTTCCTGGTCGACACCACTGCGCCGCTGCCGGGGCAGATCTACCTGCAGAGCTACACCACTGGGGGCACCTGCCAGGCCCCGGGCAGCCCGGCCGTGACGTTCGTGGCATCCCCCGATAACGTGACGGTCTGTGCCTCCGGGTTTGAGGACCCGGAGTCCGGTGCGCGGTGGAGGCTGGCCGTTTTCATGGCGGATGTGGAGCTGGTGCCGTGGCACGACGTCCCCCGGGAGGAGATGGAGCAGGGGGGCGCCGGGTTCACGGTGCCCCTCCGCGCCTTCAACGTGACATTCGTGCCAGGGCTGCCCCACACGGTGACCCTGCGGGCCACCAACGATGCGGGCCTGAGCTCGTTTGGTCGGTCCGTGCCGTTCTACCTCGACACCAGCCCCCCGGCGCTCATGTGGTTCCTCTTTGGCACCGCTGCGGCCCAGGTCCCCACACCCCTGTGCCTGCCTCTGCCTCGCTTGTTCGTACTTTCTTACCAACATCCCTCTCCCTGTGCCCTCTCTACCCCCTCTTCCTCTCCCGCCCTTTGTTGTCCTTCCCTATCCCATTCCCATCCTGTCCCTTGCTGAGGTGGGTGAGGCCTTCTCGTGCTGGTGGTCACTCTCAACCAGTGAGGCCTGAGGCCAAACATGTAGCTACTTGTGCCGATAGTCACCTGGTGGAGGCCATGATGACGAAACGATGATTACGATTGCTCTTTGTCTTGTGCAGGTATGAGGGAACATCAGCGTGCTGGGGGTGATGGTAGTGAGTGAGTGCAGTAGTTCCAGTTTCAGATCAGACAGCGTGCTGGGGGTGATGGTAGTGAGTGAGTGCAGTAGTTCCAGTTTCAGATCAGACAGCGTGCTGGGGGTGATGGTAGTGAGTGAGTGCAGTAGTTCCAGTTTCAGATCAGACAGCGTGCTGGGGGTGATGGTAGTGAGTGAGTGCAGTAGTTCCAGTTTCAGATCAGACAGCGTGCTGGGGGTGATGGTAGTGAGTGAGTGCAGTAGTTCCAGTTTCAGATCAGACAGCTTACGTAGTTCTGCCATGGATGTTTCTGAATGGCAAAGCATTTCTCTTAGCCCACCTCCTGAGCTATGGTTTAGCCCTGTTTGCAGTGTGTGTGCTGGTGTGTGTGTGGTGTGCATGTGTGTGTCTCCCCATATAGTGCAATTTTTTGCATTTGAGCGTACAGACCAGGAGAGGGTCACACGTAGAGCTAGTCTCCGTGATATCAGAATAGACCCGGTCTGCCAGTATGATTTAGATTTTGACTCCAGCTGCAACCTATATTCTAGGTGTGAAAAAGTTGATGAGTATGGGGGTCTTTCCCTACCATCAGAAAACGGGACGCACTTAGTAAGACTATGAGTTGCACAACACACACTAATGCTCCTTCCGTCTTTTTGGGGCCGCCATTCCATGTGCAAGCCCATGCAAGGTGTTGGGCAGCTTTTTTGGAACCATACGAAATTAGCAGCAACCATCCACGAATTAACAGCAACTGCCCAAACACAATAGGGAGCATTTAGGGCTGAATAGCGACCGTCTAGGCATTAGCAGCATCCATCTAAGACTTAACACCAACCATCCAAACGAAATAGAAACAAATCCAAGAAATACCAACAAATGATCAGCAACCATCCACACATTAGCAGTAGCCATTCAGGAACCAACAACAACCATTCGGGTGAAATGCGAACACAAGAATCAACAACAACTATCTGGCCATTAAGAGCAGCCATGTAGGCATTGATAGCAACCATCTTTATGTTACATAGGAACTATCGTGGAATTAATAGCAACCATCTAGCTATTAACAGCAACCCTAAGAGCCTTAGCAGCAATCATCTAGGAATTACCAGCAACCATACGGAACTTAACAAGCAAGAAGCATCTTGGACCCTCGGAGACTGATAAACATAGGAGGAGGGGTGGTTGGGCTGGAAGCCCCTCCTATCCTCCTAGACCCCCCCTCCCCTTTCTTCTAAAACATCCCTGCTTTCGATGGCCTGCCAAGCACGCGCTTGACGTTGGAATGCGGCATACCCCTGTCCACCAAGGACACAGAGGAATCGCTGTCAGGCCAGCTGGTGCCATGCCACCAGTTGGCACTGTAGCTGGGGATCTCGAAACCCCCCAGCAGATTCCACAGCAGACTCCCCTGCCTCTTCCTTTTCCTCTTCTCCCTCTCCCCTTTCCTATCCCAATCACTCCACCCTATGCCCTGGTGCCTCCCTCACCTACCTCTCCTTCTGCCCTCTGCTTCCCTGCTATCCCTCTCCTGCCCCTTTAGCTCCCTGTGCCTCCCTTGTTACCTTCCCAGGCGAAGTGTGTGCTCCTGGGGGAAGAGCTGCGGGCTGAATGGGCCTTTAGGGACGCTGAGAGCGGCCCTGAAGCGTGCCAGTGGGGTATTGGGACCAGCTTTGGGGCCCAGGACGTGCTGGCCTACACTGCTGTAGCCCATGAGTCAGGCTACGTTTCTGGGGCCCGCGTGGCCCTCCCTCCTGCTCAGGGGGAGTACTATGTATCTCTCCTCATGACGAACCAGGCAGGGCTGGCAGCAGTCTACCATGTGCCACAGCCATTGATGGTGTTGGCGTGTGCAGAAGGGGCTACCTGCCCTGCAGACATGAAGTGCATGTAGGGTGACACTGGGGCTTTTCGGTAGCTGATTATCCGTTGCTTCATGGCCCCATTGTTTAATAGCGAGACGTTGTTTTATGTATTTTGTGTTCTTTATGTGCTGGGCAGCTTTTGGTGGTGATGGTGGTGTGGTTCTTGATGGTGGTGTGTTTTTGACTGTCATCTTTTGTGCGACCACCCCACTGTTTTTGCATTGTTATTGTGCATTTTCAGCCTCTAGTTTCTCTGAAGCAATGTGTTGATGGGACTTGCGGGATGCAGGACTCTTCCTATCGTGCTGCTGCACGATGGCTGTTGAAGCGAGTTGCCAACCTGCTTCATAACTAAATTGATTGACAACAGCCACAATCTGTAAATTATACCACAAACTTAGCAGGCAATAGAACTTCCTGCGGATATCAGGAATACACAGCTGAAGTGTAACACCACAAGCTGTTGGATGGACAGTTCAAGGAATGGTTGGTCATGCAGTTTGTCCCCTGCCTGGCGCCAAACGTTGTGGTGCTTGTCACAGCAAAATCCTGCGTCAGCAAGGCCTTCCTCCTGCGTCGGTGGTCATGGCTGTGTGGTCCGTTTGTTGCCGGTGTTTCCGGCCTGCGCCTCGTTTGCAGTTCCCATCCCCTATCCTGCCGTGTCCCCCTGTTGCAAATGAGAAGTGATGTTGCCCTCCTGCTCCCGCATTAAGGTCATTCTGCACTGCATTTCCCGCTACCGCCAGCGCTGAATTGTTTGAGCGTAATTTCAGTACCTTATTTGAGCACTGTTCGAGTGTTTTATGCTTCATTGGAGGGGGTGGGTGTTACCTCTACTGGTGGCTCTGATGTGCCCATGTCAAGGGCCCAGGGGGTGCACAGGGGGGGGGTTGATGGCTGTTCATGGCATGTGGGGGGCACTGTGTATTCAGTGGTGTGCCGTGCAGCCCTACACTTTCTTCCTCGGACCATCGAGAGGGGAGCTCAACGTCAGACTCCAGATCTGACTCTGGGCCTGCACTCCGCTGGTCAATGATCCCAGGTTTCCCCAGAAACACCAGTTTGGCATCACTGCCTCTCTTATCCACAGTGTGCAGTATATTTTCTACCCACCCACCCACCCCTGAACCCGCACCCTCTCAAGCTGATCTACTTACAGTGCACTCGCACACCGGGGCCGCGCGCTCCCGCCCGTCAGATGGTTGTTCGAATTACACGGTGCCCGTGTCTTGAGGGCAGGGAGGATCCAGAGAACCAGCCAAACGCACGTGAGGCTGTAACGAAACCGTTTAGTAGTGGCGACCGTCAGCAGCCCATGTCCACCAAAAGGTCCCCCTTGTCATTGCCTGTGACTCTGATGTGCGACGGGACGTGGATCCAGTGTAGTGTGGATCCTGCGTCCTCTATGGCATCTAAGAGCTGTGTCCAGAGGTCGACGTGACTAACCAGTCCCCCCGACCCTTGCCAATCGTGCCGCCTCCATTTTTGCGCTTTTCCTGTGGCACCACTGAGAACCAGCATCGAGTTTGAACAAATGAGCGTGTGCTTGTGGCAACTTCTGTGCAGGACCGCATGCAGCGCTGCACATAACTCTCCCCTATCGTTTGTTTGTCGTTTTCTAACTGGAAAGGCCCCAGGGACGTCCCTGGAGTCTCCAAAGGAGACCCCGAACCCGCCCACTCATCCTACCACTGGGTGGTCTTCCCACGAACCGTCTGTATAAACGATTTCCCCCCCTGCCTTTCGATATCTGTCCACCTGCTCATAGTGTGCATGTACCAATTGCTGTGTATGCAACTCCTTTTTCCGTTATTTTCGTTTGGGCCTACGGAGCTGTGGGGGCGATTGGGCACCCACCCCTGGACCCTCGGATGTGCCAATTGGCCTGTGTCTTTTAGTTGGGAGACCGCCGAAAGAAGAAGTCGCATTTCCTGGTCGGGCATGGTTGCTGATGGGTGTTGCGCCCATTTGTGAATGATCCGCAGCCAGCACGCCAAAAATACATCCCCGGAGAGGGGGGGGGGGGGTCCCATTCTGGCCCACACCACACGTTGTGCGGTGACTGGACCGAGGATTGGGTCATTCTGCAAGGCATTGGCTCACCCCCACCAGCTGGTGGGGGCGGGCAGGGGAGGGGGCACATAATTCCTGTGTTACCTCGGCTGTGGCGGCAGCAGCCTGACTCTGCATGTCAAACGCTGTCTTGTTTGTTCGCTGCCGGGGTTTCCGGTCTGCTGCTGGTATCTTTCTTGTTCCATTTTACACGTCTTTACACGCTGCATACGACTGGTGTAGTTGCCCTCCCTCCCACGCAAAAGGTCTCTGTACACTTCCTCCACAGACCTTTTGCGAAAGGCGCCCAGGGCCGATTTTCGGCTCTTGACAAGCTTTTCTCTCCTTCTTGTGAACTGCATGTGCTGCTTGTTGTGCTGAATCGTCTCAACCAACAACACACGTGACAGCTCACACGTCACCATACGGGGGGAGGGGGGGGGAGGGATTTGAATTGCACCAGATTTCGCAGCTTCCAGGAAGCTCTGACAGCACTCCAGTACACCAGCCCCAGTGGCGACTGCAGTGCTAGTGCTGGTTGATCCTAGAGAAGGGTGGTGGGATCTGTCTCCTGCGTGTTTTCAAAGATGGCCAGCCCCAGGCACTGTCGCAATATGGAAAGCTGGCGGGAGAAAGTTACACGAGGTGGTAGCGTGGAGGACAGCCGCAGGCCGTCCGCAAATGGGGCAGGGGGTTGCATGTGGGAGCCAGTTTTGAATCCTCTCCCACCGGGATTTTTTGCAAAGCGCTATGTGAATGAAAGTGAGGTCCTCCACAGGGAGATTGAGCTTGGTGAGGGTCGTGCACGTCTCAGGGTTGGCACACTGCGTCACGGTGTCACAGGGGTGTCAGGGGCGTCACAGTGTGACCCCCCCCCCCCACTGTCATGCGTCTGTCAGCGGAGGGGCGGTGCGGCATCAGAGACCCACAAGGGATGCACGCCATGGTAACAGGCGTCTGGGGACAGCAGTCGTCCAGAGGCTGTTGTCAAATTGGGTGGGGCAATTCATTGCCTCTGTGGGCGTTTTGACCCACGGTCTTTGATGTCGAGGCCGCAAACTTCCCCGCTCTCTTGCACCAGGCCAGGAGCCACACCGGGGCCCCATCTGAGCATGGATGATTGTATTGTGTTCAAGGGTTTTCTATTCACTCATTGCTGCTTGCTGCGGTGATGCATATGCATCCCAAACAGACAGTTTCCTGGTCATTTTGTGGTTCATATGCCCTCGTGTTTGCATCTCTTGTTTTGTGTCGCGCGTCCCTTGTCTAGTAATCGGGGGGGGCGAGGGAACCGTCACTTCGGGTACGTTCCCTCAAGGGTGCAAGGGGACCGTCACACGCGGCCGCTTACTGACAACGGGGGGGGGTGCATGAACAGGTGACAGGTTACAGTTGAGTTTCAAACATACGCCCCGCCGCCTCGCGCGGTATGCGGGCCAAGCACCGCACGGGACAACATATGTACACGGGCACCGTGTAATTCGAACAACCATCTGACGGGCGGGAGCGCGCGGCCCCGGTGTGCGAGTGCACTGTAAGTAGATCAGCTTGAGAGGGTGCGGGTTCAGGGGTGGGTGGGTGGGTAGAAAATATACTGCACACTGTGGATAAGAGAGGCAGTGATGCCAAACTGGTGTTTCTGGGGAAACCTGGGATCATTGACCAGCGGAGTGCAGGCCCAGAGTCAGATCTGGAGTCTGACGTTGAGCTCCCCTCTCGATGGTCCGAGGAAGAAAGTGTAGGGCTGCACGGCACACCACTGAATACACAGTGCCCCCCACATGCCATGAACAGCCATCAACCCCCCCCCCTGTGCACCCCCTGGGCCCTTGACATGGGCACATCAGAGCCACCAGTAGAGGTAACACCCACCCCCTCCAATGAAGCATAAAACACTCGAACAGTGCTCAAATAAGGTACTGAAATTACGCTCAAACAATTCAGCGCTGGCGGTAGCGGGAAATGCAGTGCAGAATGACCTTAATGCGGGAGCAGGAGGGCAACATCACTTCTCATTTGCAACAGGGGGACACGGCAGGATAGGGGATGGGAACTGCAAACGAGGCGCAGGCCGGAAACACCGGCAACAAACGGACCACACAGCCATGACCACCGCAGATTAGCCGGCTCTAGGGAGCACCGCCTTGGACCGCATCAGATACCCACAGGTGTCACTGCACCCCCCTCCCCCTCACCTCCCACCTGAGGGTGGGAGGGAAGACATGTGTTGTAAAACAGCCCAGTCGTCACTCCAGTCGGCACACCATTTGGTGTGGGGACCAGCATGTGTGACATGGAAGGAGGCATAGTTATAGTGACCCAAGCAGGCGTTTCACTTCAGCCAGCGGCAAACCAACGCAGAGACCTGTACCTTCTGTGCAGGTAAATGCTGTATCAGAACCGCAATACATTTTCTACTGGGGTCGATGGCATATGACGTTCACGCTACAACAAGCGTCAAGGCTCAGTGTGCCGCACCCAATGTAACAGAGGATGAGTGCCCGCATAACAGGGCTCAAACTACATTCAAATGAGTATGTTGTTTGGAAACCTTTTCGACCAAAGCTGGAAAAACATGTACACAGCTCATTGAACACCCCCCTCCCCCTTGCAAGCAGTGAGGTTGGGGTGAGGTTGTGGTGAGGTTGTGGTGAGGTTGTGGTGAGGTTCTGGTGAGGTTGTGGTGAGGTTGTGGTGAGGTTGTGGTGAGGTGGTGGTGAGGTTGTGGTGAGGTTGTGGTGAGGTTGTGGTGAGGTTGTGGTGAGGTTGTGGTGAGGTTGTGGTGAGGTTGTGGTGAGGTTGGGGTAAGGATGGGGTGCGGTTGTGGTGAGGTTGGGGTGAGGTTGGGGTGAGGTTGGGGTAAGGATGGGGTGAGGTTGTGGTGCGGTTGTGGTGCGGTTGGGGTGAGGTTGGGGTGAGGTTGTGGTGCGGTTGTGGTGCGGTTGGGGTGAGGTTGGGGTGCGGTTGTGGTGAGGTTGGGGTGAGGTTGGGGTGAGGTTGGGGTAAGGATGGGGTGAGGTTGTGGTGCGGTTGTGGTGCGGTTGGGGTGAGGTTGTGGTGAGGTTGTGGTGAGCTTGTGGTGAGCTTGTGGTGAGGTTGTGGTGAGGTTGGGGCGGGCACCAGCCACAAAAACAAAAAAATGGGCTCAGGTAGACAACACAGATTGAATGCAGAAAGAACACCGGATCGAACGGGGGCCTACACTGATGAGTAGTCAGTCACATGCACCAGCAATGCAAATGAAGTGTAGTTGGGAAAGTCTTGTGCTTGTTGCTGCGTCTCAGATGCAGAAAGCACGGACTCACTCACCAAAGGAACAATGCACGTGAGCCAAGCGAGACAGCCCAAAGTGCAGTGAGAAGGGTCTTCCAATAGGTGGCACCACACCTGCATGGAAAATGAAGGGGGACTGGTTTAGATCCTTACCCCTGAAGGAAGCCTGGGCACTGGCACGGGTGCACAAGAGGCAATCAGAACAAAGCGCATCAAGAAAATTGGCTGGTCAGCGACCTACAAGACCAGAGGTACCTTTCTGTCACAAAGAATGAGACACGAAGGTGAGCTGTGGATAGAATCAGCAAGGCCTCCATGCATCAGCTCGTGTTTGCTTCCTAGGTGGGGACCCCCATGCCTCTAAAAAGGTGTGTGTCTTGGGGGGGTGTGGGGGTCTGAACCCTCTGCATGAGAACAACACCCTTGTTAGAGCATTGTTTCCATCAAATTCAGCGCTTTTACCGTTGTCCTCAGAAAAAAAGGGGTAGTGGGGGTAGTTGTTGGTGTCCTATGATGCAGGAGGAAGGCCTTGCTGACGCAGGAGGAAGGCCTCGTTGACGCAGGAGGAAGGCCTTGCTGATGCTGTGGTTGCTCAAAGGTTGTTGTTGTTTGGCCAAGGGTGTGTGTGTGTAGTGCATTGTGGATCATTATAGGGGGGGCCTTAAGCGCAGTGCGCGCGCAGTGCAACTATTTGCGCGTCCGGCCGCACTAGAGACCCATACTTTGAGATACTAGGGGCCCCTAGGGGCATCATGGTGACCCCTAGCAGAGGTTTTGACTTCTGATTTTGTCCCCCTTTGTCATGTTGTGCACACAAGTTGCGTATTCTCCCTCTAGCCCCTCTTTGCTACTTATGCTTTGATTTGGAAGGGGAACATCCTGATTTCAATCGGTCTGGTGTTTCTTTGCCCTGCTTATCTACCTTGTGACTATCATTTTGCGTCGGGGAAAATCATCAAGGTTCTCTTTATCAAAACAAGGAACATCCACAGCATTGGGGAAACCAGAAACCTTGTGCATGATGTGTGTTATGTGAAGGGAACGTAGTTTGCAACTTTCTTGAGCTGGGGCAGTTTGGGTCACCTAATTCTAAGGGCTTTTCCAAGGGGTGTGCTTGGGGGCTCTTCGGGGGGAACATAGTCTAAAAGTAGCGCGCAGTGCAAAGATCCCCCCATAGCATCATTTGCCTTGCTCTTGCTTATGCATATGTTATGAAACGGGCACCCTGAGCTCGGTATATCTCTCTGGGACGTTGAGGAACATGCCAACATGGAGCGTTTTCAGGGGTTGCCGTCATTGTTGCCTCGTTTGTGCCCGCTGAGTGTCCCAAAGGGGGGGGTATGTGGGGCATTTGAGCGACGCCGCATGTCCTGCCACGGACATGGTGCATTTGGCCCCGGTCAGCGGACACCACGCTTCCCCATATAATGTTTGGATCCACTGGCTGCAAAACGAGGAGCCAGACCAGTTTGCAAAGCGGGGGAAAGCAGATTTCATGCCTCAGATTTAAGCGGGTGTGACGTATTCAGTGCCCGTTTGCATGCCGGCTTTGCAGCAGCCTGGGGGTCAAAACTCTGAAAGACCGAAAAGTTTGGCCTCAGCACTGAAAAATATGGTCAGCTACCCCCCCCCCCTAACCCTACATTTCTGAAACGGCCTTTTCTCACAGATTTCAAAAAGTATATACATACCCCCCCCCTACAGAATGAAATTTTGGTGCTTTGGACAAAAAATTGAGAAAACCCTGAAAAAACACGAATTTGCTCCGCGTTGGCATGTTATGAATGTCCCCGAGAGATATGGTGATACCACAATTTCAGGGTGCTTGCTGCAGGACATCATATTTCTCTCCTCACTTCTCAATTACCGGCAATGTACCGCGAGGAACCAAGGGCTGAAATTGCCTATGGCGGGGGCATTCACTCAATAAGGACCGACCTTCAAAGCCTGTTTTTACCATATGTGTGTGTGTCTTTATGAGGAGGTGGCTGCAGCGTGCTGAATTCAGGGCACTGGCACACGTGACAAGCATCAAACTAAAAAAAAAATTCCTGGTGTGCCAGCATGGGCTGCAGGGTGTATCCAACTTGAAAAAAAAAATCCCTGGTGTCCCAACATAGGCTACAGGGTGCTGAATTCAGGCCACTGGCACACCTGGCATGCATCAAACTAGAAATAATAAATTCCTGGTATGCCAGCAAAGGCTACAGGATGCTGAATTCTGGGCAGTGGTGGTACATATGGGATGCACTGTGAGTCCAGGGTCATCACGGGAAAGTGCAATAACTATTTGGCACTGTGCGCGCGCTGTGCAGAAACACCCCCTATGTCCGCGACTGGTACTATTTGGCCACACTGGTGCTATTTGGCTGCGACTGGTACTATTTGGCCACTCTGGTGCTATTTGGCTGCGACTGGTACTATTTGGCCGCTACCAGTGCGATTTGGCCATGATTGGTAATATTTGGCTGCCAACTGCACTATTTGGCCGCCGGTTCTATTTGGCCGCCACCCTAACAATCCGGTAGGTACCACCTCTTTTTTGCGGTCGGTACTATTTGGTTGCCAACGGCACTATTTGGCCGCTACCGGTAATACCTAGCCTCTACCGGTACTATTTGGTCACCCCATCCGGATAGCTCTGAGCCCCCCCCCCCCCCCTCTAGTAAGCACCCTTGTCCAGGAAGCGGGGGGGCGAGGGAACCGTCACTTTCCATTTTCCAAATTTTCTTAGAAGGTTGGATATTGAGGTTCTCCTGTGTGTTTGTTGGTTGTACAAGGTACTGTTGTTGGTACATTGCTGTGTACTTCAAATTTCTTGCATGGAAGGCACTGCACTGCACCCTGTATCATGCAAACCACTTAGTTTGTCGCAATTTCAGCCATGAATGGCGATTGACACGTACTCTCCTAGTGCTGTTGTCAATTTCCAACGTTCAGACAGCAGTGCTGTGTCTGCCAAGAATCTGCGCCCCTGTAGTCCCTTCCCCGTGTGCGGACACCCCCGCGGCCCACCTCAAGTACTCGCATCAGAAAAAATGGCACACGGAGCCCGTTGCTCAGTAGACCTGAATATGCATCCCAAACAGACAGTTTCCTGGTCATTTTGTGGTTCATATGCCCTCGTGTTGGCATCTCTTGTTTTGTGTCGCGCGTCCCTTGTCTAGTAATCGGGGGGGGCGAGGGAACCGTCACTTCGGGTACGTTCCCTCAAGGGTGCAAGCGAACCGTCGCACGCGGCCGCTTACTGGACAAGGAGGGGGGGGTAGTGAAAAAAAAAGTACTACTTGGCCGCAACGGGTACTATCCGGCCGCGACTGTTACTATTTGGCTCTGAACGGCAAATTTTGGCCGCAACCGGCACTACTTGGCTGGGGCAGGTACTGTTATGCCGCGACCAGTAATATTTGATCGCAAGCGGTATTATGCGGCCACCATTGGTATTCTTTGGCTGCCACTTGTACTGTTTTGCCGCCACCGGCACTCTTCGGCTGTGACCAGTACTATTTGGCTGCGCTCAGGGCCTTAGCAGATAGCCACATTGGCAGTGAACCCCTCACTAGTCAAGATAGCTAGTGCGTAGTAGCTTAGTAGGGAGAATTAATTCTACATTTCTAGATTTCTTAGGGAAATCACAGTATCTCTTCTCATTCTGTGGCACTGACAACGGTGTGGTCATGCGCTTCATGTCGCAGGACAAGGTGCAACATTTGTGTGGGGAAAAGAAGTACACCAAGAACACTATTGACCCTCGCAGTGAGAGACGATGCAAGTCCAATGCAGAAACCGCGGAGGCGCAAGTGGCTGTATTTTCTGACCCTCTAATACCGATTGTCTCAATGATGTTGTATCCCAAGGTCGCACCACCGACCGGAATCAAAAGTACCGATAGCATTTATAACATCATTATCACAAAGGGGCAGAAGAGCCAAAGCATGCAATGATGACCTTGATCTAGTAGAGAGTGTACTTGATCTTAGCATCCTTAGGCATGGCGTTCCCCTCGGCAGCCAAAAAAGTACATCTCGACCCACCGCATTGGGGGCGCCTTAAGCGCAGTGCGCGCGCAATGCGGGCGCAGTGCAACTATTTGGGCGTCTAGCCGTACTAAAGACCCATACTTTGTGATACTAGGGGGCATCATTGTTGCCCCTAACGTAGGTTTTGATGCTTCTTCCACATTGGGGATATGGCATTTTTGGATTTTCACCCACTTTCACCCATTTCCGCCGCGTTTCACACTTTTTTGCTCATCCCCACCATGGACTCCCACACTTTGGTGTGGGCCCTTGAGTTGGGGTGACAGACTCCCCGGTTTTTGCCTGACCATAGTCGAATGCCCTATGCGCCGCCACTCCAAAGCATTCTGATTTTGTATTTAGTTGACAATTGAACAGAAAAGAAGATATGTGTGTGTCTTTCCGCATTTTGCATGATGTTTGATGTGAGGGGAAGGTAGCTTGCATTTGTCTTTAGCTAGGGCAGTTTGGGTGACCTAAATTTGGGGGCATTTGGAAGGGGTGTGCCTTGGGGTTCTTTGGGGAGGACCTACTCTAAAAGTAGCGCGCAGTGCGCGCAGTGCAAGGATTCCCCCTAGGGGCATCATCGTTACCCTGTGGCGTAGGTTTTGATGCTTTTTCCACATTGGGGATGTAGCATTTTTCGAATTTCACCCAATTTCACCCATTTCCACCCTTTTTCACAGTTTATTTGTATTTGCCAGGGCTATTTGGACCATGTCTTTGTGCAGGATACTACCCATCTCTTTGAATTGTGCTATGCCTGTGATTCCAAGCCAAGTCGCATTCGAATTCGCCATCAAATTCTCGTCCTGCCGGTCGCATCAACTTACGAGGGTTGATGTGGCTGATGAAGCGAAAAACCCGCCGGAGGGTGAGTAGTTCAACTCCGAATAATCTCTTAGCGGAAATTGCCTCCGCGGGGCTGTCGCCACAACGGTCGTCGTATTATGTCGACAAAGGTTTCGATGCACATACGAAAGGAGGTACCCCCGGCCGCCTCCCCCTCTACATTAGAGGATGTTGAGGGGGGCAACCAATACGCTGTTCATGGCTTTTCTAGATGTGCATGAGGTGTGTTATGTGAAGGGAACGTAGTTTGCAACTTTCTTGAGCTGGGGCAGTTTGGGTCACCTAATTCTAAGGGCGTTTCCAAGGGGTGTGCCTAGGGGCTCTTCGGGGGGAACAACGTTCAGTGCCACCAATACAAGCAAAACAATGCACATGCAAGGACTCCAGTACGAATCATTATCACATTGTTCACATTAGGAGATTTGACGATAAGTGGGGCAGTTACCGCCGAATGAACCTGTTGAAGTTCTTGATGAGCGCCGAGAAACTATCCAACAAAAAACTCGCGATGAGAAAATTGGACTATTACGCCAACAATCCCCGTGCAGCCAAGGAGACAACACTTTATCACAGAGGCACACCCGGCATAGGGCCTACATTGTTGTCGTGCACGTTTGGCGCACGCACCAAAAACTGATTTTTCCTTGCACTGTGCTACCTCTGTAGCCTCATGATCATTTGTTAAGCATTCTCTGTGTACACGCTTGCTCGCTAAGCTCCATAGTAGTACTGTTGGTGTGAGTTGGTTCTCAAGTAGCAGATACACTCAATTTTGCTCCATCCTAACTTAATGGATCTCAGTGTGTTGCTGGCCCAAGGAATATGCGTTGCTTGCATGTTTTATATTTGAGAACCCAGATACTACACGCACTTCCAAAGAACCCACTCTGCAACGTACATTCATACGGTAATACATGTAGCATTTTGTTGCCGTCCCACGGCGACAAAATACTGCATGTATTACCGTATGAATGTGCGTTGCAGAGTGGGTTCTTTCGTAGGACTCCAACCAGGCACGAATTTCTTTTCTTGGTCCCATCCCACAAATGCGTGGGATTTGGTCCTCTTGGTTTGGCAATATACGCAAATTGCAACCCGTCATGACCCGGGATGTCCCAACGTACACCATGGCCTACTTGAGCCGCAGTCTGCGGATGTCCAGCAGCACTTTTCCCAAAATCTTGGATTGCACCTTGTGGTATGCCACAGCAAAGCCCAAACCAACCTTAGTAGTGCGATACCCCACCCAACGGGTGCGCAGTTTGAAGTATTCGGTGTCTTTGGCATCGGGTTGGGCGTGTGAATTGCCACAATGGCACATAATTCGGTTACTTGTTTGGTTTCACGTGTCACGCAATTTTGTTCCTTGTTCCTTGTTGCTTGCTGATTCTTTGCGTGCCTCGCCGTCCAGTCCCTTTGACAACTTGCATGTATACACCCGTCGGGCAATACACTCATTTGGATCGTCTATTGTTAAGCCCGGTAAGGGTGTGGGCAGAGCTCATTACACTACACCCCATGGCCCAGGCCGTGCGCACCACAGTGGCCTAGTTCACGATTGGGCTCGCCGTCCTCTCCTTCATAATGCTACTCAGAGTTGGCGAAGCATCCAGGGTGCGGCCTGTGGACCTCGTGGAGCAATGCTGCCTTGGGTTCTTTGACGACACGTGTGCTCAATCAACGCAAGCACACAAGCAAAAGCTCCATAGGGGCAAGAAAAGACAAAGCCCCGACAATAGGGTTGTCACAAAACCTGAAACACACAGCGTGCAACACAGTACAATCAGGGAACCCTAACAAACCTATGCCATTGCTGCCCTCCACGCCTTAGGCTAGGCCCCAAGGCGGGTAGTTCGGTAGTCGTCCGCCCACCCAGCATCGGTGCCGTTTTGGCTGCCTCAATCCACCTGCAGCTGGCCCTCCAAGCCTTGCTGGCTGCCACAGGGTGGGAGCTCATGGCCTGGCATGCCTGGCACCGTGGTGGTGCCGCGGCCGTTCGAGCCTTCGGTGCGGCCCTGCGCACCATCACGGCTGCTGCGCGTTGGGACAACAAGGCAAAGGCCAATAGGTACGCCAGCCTGCCGCCGGGCTGGGAGTTCCACCTGCCAGGCGACATCCCCTGTCCCACACCGGCCTTCAGCGTGCGCACCGCCCCCGTGCACACGCACCAGGTGTGGGCACTGAGGACCCTTGACCCGCAAGCCCCCGCGCCACCCCTGATGTCGGCGCTGGGCACGGTGGGGGCCAAGGGGCCCCTGTGCGCACAGGGGCTGGCGTGTCCGAGCCAGAGGGGTCAGCAAATACTGTTGGTGATGCGGATTGACTGTGTGTCCTTGTGCAGGGGGGTGCAGGGGGACTGCAGGGCAGTGCAGGGCGGGGCAGGGCAGGGCGACTCCTTCCAAAACTTTGCCTCAAGAGATGATAACCTACTGTTGATCCTTCCGAAAATCACTGCTCAGACTTGTTGCTTCATCAGGTGGCAGGAACACGAGCCATTGTTTCCCCAAGCCCCATGAGACAAAAGAAAGACAATAGCCACAATTATAGTGTATCCCGCAACAAGGTAGCGGGAACCAAGAGAGTAGCAATATACAAACCCGGCACAGGATGAGCGCGGGATGTCAGTACATACTCTTACCATACTCTTTCCTCACACAACACACACGGTATTGTATCATCATGCATGTTGCGTAGGTTGGCTTCCTTGATTCTCGGGGGTCATGTTTGCTTATCATCAGCCATCATCCCAGTGAACCACATAGTTTTATCTCACCCCATTTATTCAGGCTCATTCTCAGGTTGCGACCCCACCAGCTCAGAGGCATACCTTTTCGCCCAAGTAGCGCTTTTACATGTGAAACATTGAGGATTTTAGTATGGGGTGTAATCCAGTGGAGACATTTTTCTTTTCTTTTTAATCAGTTGCTTGTGAATCCAGGTTAGCGCTGGTATAATATCCGTGCATGGTATTCAGGGAACATTTCTTTTTTCGGTCCAAAAAGGTTGGTGAGTGTGGTCCGCATTTGTTGACGCATGTTGGGTGATCCTGCGTTTGATGGTATGTAATATTTGGGGCATGGCAATTAGTTCACGTGATTTCAGCACATTGACAACCAGCTCCCACAAACTAGGTGAGGGCACAACCCATAAGCTTATTAAGCTTATTAAGGGTATTATTATTCCTGGAAAGAGTGGGAAGCATATGTTAATACCTCGCGCATTTTAACAACAGGGGGTGAAGCATATGCTAATGATGATGACCGCTGCCTACTTCAACGTTGACCTACATCCCACCTCACGGTCAATCAAGGGTCGCAAGGAACAATGGTGCCCATGGACAATTCAAGGAATTGCAGGAGCGGAATCCAGAAAAGGGAGGGCGAGGCACATGGCATGCGCCATACCCAGCTGAACCCCAGCATATTGTAGGGTGTGTGAATTAACCGCCACAATTTGCGCAAGCAAGTAGTTTGACGGGTTGACTTCGCCGAATGAGGCTCTACCCAACGCACTTCAAACCTCAAACCAAAATGCAACATGGTCATGCATCACACTGACACTGCACCAAAAGGTTTATGCAGTGATGGGCCAACGCCGAACCCTACTTTCTAAAGCATTGGACAAGATCAAAGAATGGCCATGCAACAACCCCATCCCATAGATGGATTTGTGCAAACCTGTCTCTGAGCACAAACCCTGGGTTGAACCCTTATCAGCAAGGCGTTGTGTCCATTGGATTTTGTCTCAGCGTCTTCTTTTTTTCCACATGGAATGAAAATTTTGCCTCTTGCGTTTATTTTGCTGCTGCCACTGGCAGCTTCATTGCCTCAAGGGCAATGGAATGAGCAAGAAGGAATTTACTACGATGTCGGACAGCGAGTCACTTACACGCATGTCTTAACGTCGAAAACCATGCGGAGCTGGGGATCCACTGAAGTGGATTCGTCTCACCCAGGCCAACGTGGGGACCCAAATCTGAACGTCCAAGAAGCCACACAATTCCGTGTTCGGATGAGTGTCACCTTCGTTTGCCGGGGCCATATGACAGATGCTTATGGCCCTGCATTCTTACTCCAAGGAAAGATCCGGGGGATGGAGAACCTTGTCCCAGCACATCAGCTTGCTGGAAGTGACGACACTGACTGGATCCATCAACCCATGAAACTTGATGTGGACATGAAACGACCTTTCCACTTCATTCAGAGTTGGGATGGTACTGTGCGGTACTACCTCACAAACCCCGCAGAGAATGCATGGGCTCGACGAGTAAGGAAGGCCCTAGCAGCTTTATTGTCGACGAGGCTACACACCATCGAAGGCGAGCGGATCGTGGAACATGACCCGCAGGGGCGTCTTAGCTCGCAATACGCTGCCCAAGCTGCAGGCCACAAGCACCACATCAAGAAGGAGTTTGCAGTCCTCAATAAGGCGGCGCTGCCCAAACAACAGGACGTCGAGCCACAGATTACAGAGCATGGGAAGGCGGTGCATGACATTGACTTGGATGTCCATCTCGTGGAGCGTGCAGAACTGAACATCAGCCTGACCGCTGGCCCCGAAAAGGATGCCGTCCCCATGGCGTCAGTGCATGTAGAAATGTGGCGGTCACAACCTGTTGAGGTGGACGACAGCCCTGACATTCTTCTGTCCCATCTGCATGCTACACATGCCACACACCACCCGTACATGCGGATCGATGGCAAGACCCTCCGAATCGACACCCTCTTGTCAGATGCTGAAGAACAAGTAGCCCTGCCCCCAGACATGCCGCCACATCAAGAAAAACCAACAGAGCCGTTAAAGGCCGTCTTGGGCTGCTACGCGAAGGTGCTGCAAGAGCGGCCCGGGGCTTGCTTCAAGAATCTGACGGAGTGGGTGGAGAATCGTGGGATGCGCGGTCTTGAGGAATTGCGGCATTATTTGTTGAATCCCGAGCAGTACCCCGACGCCCCACGGCGGTCGGTGTGGGGGGCATTGAAGGTGGCGGAGGTCAAGGGCATCAAGCAGTTCCTTACGGACGGGCTGCAGGGGCGACTGAGTCCTGACCCGACCACGTACCACGCGGACTTCAGTGCGATCATGTACCTTCTGGTGGACTTGGAGGACCCGCCCCAATCGGTGGTCGACAGCGTGCGGACGGTTGCGCTCCGATTGGAGGGCGACCTTCATGAAGACCTGGATGATGACGCGGCCGCACAGACGCAGCGCCAGGCGCTGCTGATGCTGGGAACGCTCGCCAACCGCTTGTACCGGGAAGGCAAAGACGGGGCCGCCTTATTACTGATCGACGACCTGTTGGATCACATGGGGGCTCATCTGGATGGCGACTGGTATGACAGCAAGGACAACCCGCACGAGGTGGTGTGCGACGGCCTTCGGCGGCATGACTGCCTGCATCTGAACCGAACAGCAAACCTTCTGGAGCACACCTACTTCCCGCATGCGGTGTTTCTGAGGGCCCTGGAGAACGCCGGCCACCCCACGATCGTGCCGCACGTGACGCGTGTGCTCGACCATCCGTACGAGCAGATGAGGGCCGAGGCCGTGCGCTCGCTCCGGCGTCTGGCGCACACCCCCGAGGCCAGCGACCATCTGCTGCGCACCTTCCGCGAGGACGAGTCGCCTGGGGTCCACCGGATGGTCGTGCAAGTGTACAAGGCCCAGCCGCTGCATCGCCCTCCGCAGGAGCTCATGGAGACCTTCGAGAACTACCTGTCCACTGCTCACGCACACACGGAGGTCATGAAGGACATCCACGCGCTCTTCGAGCAGCACCTCAGCGCCGCGGAGCTGCAGGCCTTGGCCGCACGGCAGCCCGAGGGCAAAACCTTGAGGAAGGGGCGGGGGATGCGGCCGCAAGAGGCCGCCGGGTCGGACGACGGCGGCCCCGTGTTCAAGCCCGCGGTCATACAAGTCGAAGGGGGGGTCGATGAGCAGCACGGCAAAGTGTACGGCGGGGGGCAGTTTGAGGCCGGGTGGCGGCTGCAGGTCACGGACGAGATCTACGCCCGGATGTCCAAGTACGGGGGCATTCTGGAGGTCAACATGCAGAATGAGGCGCGGATCTACGCGCGGCTTTTCATCGTCGAGTACAACTTGTTGTGGGCGGGGCTCTTCTTCGTCGGCGGGTTGTCGTTCGTGGGGGTGCCGACCGGCACTGACATCGCCACCCCGTCGTCTTTCGAAGTGGATCCGCTTGCCTACACGGACCCCGACCAGATGTTTGTGCAGTACTTCGTGGAGCACTTCCGGCCGCAGGTCGCACTCATCGCCTACGAGTTCCCGTCCCGCATGACGGATCCCACGCAGATGGATCTTGCGGATTTGCAGCATTTCGCCCGCAAATCGTTCACCCCCAGCGGACTTGCGGAATGGAGCACCGAACTGGGGGCACAGGTATACCTCCTGCAAAACCTCGTCCGTTCGCCCGCATACCTCGAAGAGTACGACCAGTTCCTGGTTCAGGCGCACGCGCGGCTAACCTCCGGATTTTTGAAGCGGACCCGATTGGACGAGCTACGCCCGTACGCAGAGGGCCTGGCCGAGGACTACAACGCCACCCTTCCAGACCTGGCGCGCGTGGGGGCCCTGGCGGAGAGCCTGGTCGAGCAGCATGCGCGGCTGGAGGTCCGCTACCCCTTCCTAAACGCCATCATTGAGTTGGGCGACAGGGCCTTGCGCTGCGCCGCCGTTCTGGAGGACTTCAACGCAGCGGCAACGGTCTCCGGGGCGGTGCGCGATGAAGTGAGTGGCATGACGGCGAGGCTGGAGGAGGAGGCGGGATGGTGGTCGGAGGCGGGTTTCAAGCGGGACTCCCGCCTGCGCGACAAACTTCGCGGATTGGAATTGCTGGAGGCTTCGGATGTTGCAGACGCCATTGAGGCCCTCCTGCCGGAGTTGGGGGCGTACGATGCCGTGCTGCAGTCTGCTGCCGCGATAGGGACGGTGGTCTCCCCCGAGCTCATGGGGTCTGTGGTCGAGTTTGAGCGGGCGGTTGCGTTCCAGTCCATTTTGGAGGAATTCCTTGTGCAGTGGATTGAGGCCGGTCAGCAGGTGCCCGAACACGCCCAGGCCCTGGGGGCCCTGCTGCCGGAGCTGGCGGCCCTCGGCCAGGGGCTGCAGGCCATCCACGAGTACGTGCAGGAGCAGCCCCCCTTCTACCAGGCGATCCGCAAGGACGAGGCCAACGCCGTGCTGGAGCGGGTGTACCTCTTCGAGAACAACACGGGCCCCAACTACACAATGCCCGAGAGCGAGCTGCTGCAGGACTGGTTCCTGGCGCAGATGCTGGACCACCCTGCGGAGCTGCAGCAGGAGGTGCTGCAGATGGCCGGGAGACTGGGGGCCGTGCCGGAGATCATCCGCCCGTGGATCACGGACCTGGCGGCCAAGATGGAGTTGTTCATCGCCGCCATCGACAAGGCGGAGAACGTGTTGTGCGTCGAGTGGGACCCGGACCAGTACACGGAAGAGGGCCAGGCCAACGTGGAGAGTAACCTGCGGCTGCGGTCACTGCTCAACCCCATCATCGACGCGGCCGCCACACTGCAAACAACGCCCACACTGCCAGAGGCCTACCGCGACAAGGCCTCACAATTTGCGGACGGCATCCTGCAGCTGTACGTCTCGCACAAGCAGGTCACGCAGGACTACTGGAAGGCGCTGGACGCGACACTTGCGGAAGTGCAGTCATTCTGCGAGGAAGTCACTGCGGACCCGGAGTCGATCTTCGAGGCCAGCCCTGTGCAGGTGGCCGTGGAGGAGGGCCTTGAGTTTCTGTCCGCCGCTGACAACGCCACGCAGCAGATGCTCCTGCAGTGGCACCCGAGCCTGCGGGACGTGGTCCGCAAGTTCGGGAAGGGGATGCAGCAGGCGGCCGCCTCCGCGCGTGAAGTCATTGAGTTCTGGGACCAGCAGGGCATGGCCACCCTCGCGGAGACCACCTCCGTCATGGCGCAGCGCACGCGGCCCAACGCCACCGCCCTGAGCAAGACCCTCGACGGTCAGATTCAGGCCATGCCGCTCGCGCGGGAGCTCCTGGCGCAGGTCCGCGAGTTCCGCACGTTCGAGAGCGACCTGCTGCAGTTTAAGGTCACGCTGAGCCGCGCGCTCACGCTGGTGCAGCTGCTGCCCGCCGCCGGGCTCCGCGACCAGTTTGCGGCACTGGCCACGCGGCTGCGCACCGAGGACGCGTATGCCGAGGCGTTTGCGCTGGCCAAGGCGGTGGCGGGCCACATCGACAACAGCAAAGCGTTCGGCCGCGACCTGCCGCAGCTCCGCTCCGGGTCCGCGCAGCTACTGACGAAGCTGACGGAGTACGAAACGTTCTTGGCGGATGTCCAGGGGCTCCTGCAGCGGCTGCAGCTCCCGGCGCTGCGCCGCCGCGTGGCCGCATCACAGGCTGCGGCCCGGGAGTACTCTGCCGTGCTCGCACGGCTGGACACCGTGCTGCCCATTGCAGGTCGCGCGCTCCCCCGTGCGGTGCTCGTGCGTGAGAACCTCGTCCATGCGGCCGTTGAGCTTCGGGATGTGGCCACGGAGCGTGTGGAGCCCTTTGTGGAGGAGATCAGGGTCCGGGCGGCGCTGCTGCTGACAGTACGTGAGCGTGTCGCAGAGTTGCAGGCGACCCTGGGGCCGGTGAAGGAGGTGCCCATCCTCACCACGTGGCTCGACACCATCGCGCGTGTGTCAAGTTCGCCGGGGGTGATCGCGACGTACCTGCGGGAGTGCGAAGATTTGGTGCAGGGCCTGCTGCACATGAATGCACGACTGGCCGCCTTCAGCACCGACACCGAGACGACTGCCGAGAAGCTGGTCAACGAGTACAGCGGCATGGGGGCGGACTACGTGCGCAAGACTGGCGCGCCGTGCGACGCCACAACATGCGTAGAGGCGCGCGCGCGCAACCCCAAGATCTACGTGAATGCGATCATGCCCCAAATGTACGAGTTCTTTGCGACGGAGACGGACAAGGCCTTTACAGTTCCGGGGCTGTTTGACAACTATGAGCCCCGGGGGGTGACGACTTTGGGGCAGTTTGCGCTGTTCAGCCTCAAGGGCATGGGTGCCAAGTCCCCCACTCCATCGCTGCTGGTGCTGATGCAGGCGGACACTGTTGTGGGGATTTTCCGGCTCTTGACCGCCGATGGGAAGGCCTTCAACGGCTCCGTCACGAGTGTGACCGTGGCGGACGGGGCGGTGTGGACGGTGGACGGGGCCATGCGGCCCTATGCCGGCCACCCCAGCGCAGAGCCGAACGATCTGGTCGTGGGCTACGACGTCAAGGAGATCACGCCCATGGCAAAGCCCAAAGACCTGCGGCCGACGGTGGAGCACCACACGGGGATCCGGCCGGCGTCTTTCGTGCACTTCGACAAGGACAAGGAGACGTTGTGGGTGGGGTCGACGTGGACCGCGAAGGCAGAAGTGGAAGGGAATCATGCGAATGCGGGGGGCAGCTTTGAACCGCCCAGCGACAAGTGCCACAGTGTGGAGCGCTACAACATCCACGGGATGAAGGGGCGCATCACGCGGTGCCCCGTGGAGGTCGATATGTCGGAGGTGGACACGGCCGAGGCCCTGAGAGACGAGGCAGAGGCCCTCCTGGAGGCCAAAGAGGCGCAGGCGGAGGCCCCCTTACTGAAGGCCCGCCCCGAGGCGATCATGCAGTTGAAGAGCCGCATCGAGGAGAATGCCAAGCGACAGCCGTTGCTGGAGACGGATGCGAATGAGAGGAAAGAGAAGCTGGAGGACATGCAGAAGGACATTGACAAGGGGTTAGCGGAATGGGTAGACACAGCGAAGAAGTATGACGAGACCATCAAGCAATTGGACAAGTACGACAACAAAACAAAGCGGTGGGCCACGGATCTTTCGGGCAAAAACAAGTTCGATGTAATGCAGGACAAAGCGGATTCAAAGGCAAAATTTGATGAGCTGATAGCCGACAAACGGCGGAATTATGCGGAGGCAAACAACAAGTTTCGCAGTATCTCCAACGAGGCTGACGACCTCGGGTTGCAGGTCTACAAGGACACCAAATCGCTGGAGCACGTTTCCAGTGACCTAACGATCCTCCTTGAGCACAAGGCCTCCCGCGAGTCCAATGCGGCCGCCCGAGAGCTGCGGGCCGCTGCGCGCCGAGCCCGGCTGCGTGCCGCGCAGGCCGCCAACACCGACTTCATCACGGTCACCCGCAGCGAGCCCCGGATCCCTGCGGATTACGAGGCCGCGTTCCGGCGCGCGGAGGCCCAGGGGCTGCCCCTGCAGCGGATGGGCAGTGCGTGGGATCTGACCGCGTCGGAGGAGGAGGTGCGGAAGGCACGCACTCGTGCAGCCCTTGCCTCCGTCATCCTGCCGGATGCCGAGCTGCTGGAGGACGCAGACAACGACGAGCTGACCCGAAATGTCATTCAGGAAGCGAAGGACGCAGTGAAGTACATCCCTCCAGAAATGCCCCGGCAGCCACAGGGCCCGTTCTCAACGTCATCTTCAAAGCTGCAGGAGCTGATGGACGAGGCCTACGTGTCATTTCAGGCCGAGTGGGACCGGCTGACGTATCGGCAAAAGTGCCGCGCTCTCGGGCTCATGATTCTGGACGATGACTACAATCACATTGCCCCGAGGGTGATCGCACGGCAGGAGCAGGAGTGGTCCGCACGCGACACGAACTGCAAGTCCTACGTCGTGGGGTATAAGTACGACAAGAACGATTTCGACCCCGACGCCCCCACACATTTCCTCTGCACCGGCCAGCCGTACGTCAACGGGTTCGCAGTGGCGACGCAGATTGGCAACCGATACCTGGGCCTCAGCATCTGCCGTACGGACCTCCCCGTCACGCCGTGCCGCTGGACGTTCTTCCGGGAGTCCAAGGTTCATTTTGTCACCGCCCAAGGTGTTCAAGTGGGAATCCTGATGACGCGGGGGCCCAGTCGCGAGATGACGGTCCCATATGGGGCCATGGACTTCGATCTGGACACCCGCGACAAGCGGACCAAGTTCATCGGATGTTGGGGTGGGGCTAGCGGCGCAAAATACTTCAAGTACCGCAAGCTGCTTCCAGCCAATGAGCTGCCACTGGACGTATACACGGTGCTGCACATGTTCCCGTTGGGTAGCCAGCAGCCGGTTGCCCTGATAAACCTCAAGTTCTTCATTTGGAAGAACGAAGTGATGGTCCCAGAGTCCCCCATTATCCCCGGCATTGAGATCAAAGAAGGGGCCGTCAATTTCAAGGTGAATGCGGACAGCCCCGCTGTGAAGAGGCAGGCGAAGGCGAAGGAATTCAAGGCGGAGGTGCAGAAGACCGTCGTTGACATGGTGGGCATCCTCATGACCCCACGGGACTTAGTCATGGAGAAGGTGACGGAGTTTGAGGACAAGGTGCACAACGCCGTCATCACCATCGTGGATCTTGTGGAGAGTGGCGTAGTCAACACCATCGACGGGGTCCGCGACCGCATAGAGACACTTGTCCACAGCTTGACAATCGTTCCCTTGAATGACGTGGCCGGGCGCGTGCGCACGTTCATCACGGACACGGTGGTGCGGGTGATTCTGTCCCCACAGACCCTCCTGAAGAAGCACGTGTTTGATAACATCCGGTTGCTGGGCGGCGCTGTGGCCACGGGGCTGCGCGACGTCCGCGATGCGGTCATGTCTACGCTGCAAAACAGCGTCGCGAACCCCATCAAGGGGTTTATCGCGGGGACCGTGGATTCCATCGAGACGCTGACCATCGACGCCGCGTCGCTGGTCACTGGCAGCGTCCGGCGGCTGGTGATGGACCTTCTTGTGGGCAAGACCCTCGCACTGGTGGACTACGTAGAGACGCTGCCGACCCGTGTGGAGCAGGAATTCAACCGGTTGTTCCGGACCGCAGTGTTCAAAGTGGGCACGCCCATCATTGAGAATGTGCAGCTGCCGCTGCTGCGGGCGGTCTCGCAGGTGGAGTGGGCCGTGAACTTCGGGGTGTCGACGCTGGTGACTGGGACGCTGGATGCGGTCGTGGGGCAGATGCTGCCTGCACTGACTGCACCCATTGGACGGGTGGCCGACGTGCTGAAGGTGGAGGTTGTGGACGGGTGGGCAGCGGCGGTGATGAATCCCGTGGTGGACAGCCTTGTCCAGCTTGTCGGCTCCGATGCGTCGACGGATGCGCGTGTGCAGCTGGGCCTTGCGGTGAACAGCCTGATCGGGCCCCTTCTGACGGACCCACTCAGGGCTGAGGTGGACAGGGTTGCACAATTCATGATCACCACCGCCGAAGACGCAGTCGATCGCGGGCTCAACGCTTTGTTTTACGATCGCATCATCGAGGTGGTGCAGAATAAGACGGCGGAAGGGGTTCAGCTCATGGAGACCGCCCTCAACACCACATTGGGCGATACCTGGGAGCAGATTGTGGAGCTGGGCGAAAGCCTCTCGTCCAATGCACGGTCCGCGGCCCTTGGTCTACTGACAGAGAAGGTGACACAGCCGCTGCGGGGCCTCCTGGACGTCGAGTGGATGGTACTGAAGGTGGAAGGAATTGTGTATAACATGACATCACGCTTCTTGAAGCCGCTGCAGGAAGGGGAGGCCAAGCTGCTGGAGTTGATTGCCAAGGCTGAGGGTGCCCTGACGAACATGACTGAGAAGGGAATCAGCTTCTTTGAGGAGCAGCTGGAGGACAAGGTGCATTTTATGGAAGACAAGTTCAATTCCACCGTCAACCGGACCATCTTAGAGCCCACCCTCAAACATTCAGTGGGGACCCTTGACAAGATGGTGGTCAAGATCTCGACCGAGATCGAGCAGCAGTTCGACAAGTTGATTGCACAGCGCCTCACTAACATCACGAACATGGTCAAGGGCAAAGTGGCGCAGTACATTCGGCGGCCGCTGCAGAACATGTCCAAAGTCGTTTCCACGAAACTGGGGGGCCTCTTCGAGGAGTTCGTTGACAAGCCTGTGCACCAAATGGTCTCAGTAGCGAACAACGTCACGGAGGCAGCGTTCGACTGCTGCTCGCAGCAAGTCCTCGCACTGGGGCCGATGGCCTTAGATCTCGTGAAGAAAGCCCTGAAGGACGTGGAGGGCCCGGTAAGGACAGAGCTCGAGAAGGGGCTGGACACTGTCATGCTCCCTGTGGACCAGTTCATGGATGACCTCTTGGCGAAGGTAGTCGGGTTCGTGCAGCCTCAGATTGGAAAGGCGCAGCAGTTTGTGTTTGACCCGTTGGAGCAGATCACGACTTTGCTTGAGGAGAAGATCCGGCAGCCTGTGCTCGACTTCGTGAACGGCATTGCAGACAAAGCCGAAGGCGTTGTGAATGACGCTATATCCGATGTTCAGAACACTATTGAGGGATTCGTGCAGGAGAACATCATGAGCCCCCTACTTTCGCTCGTAGAAGAAGCCAGAGCCATGACCCTGGGATTCATCCGCAGTACCATCCGCGAGACACTGAACCAAGTCATAGCGGTGCCCATCAGCAAGGCAGAGGAGCTTATGGACCAGGGCCAGGAGTGGGTGGAGAAGAATATCTTCAGTGTAGTGAATAGCACTGTGGACAGCATTATGGCAACGGCCGATGAGATCTTCAGTAACATTGTGGAGACCATTGAGTTGCAGCTGGACAAGTTCTTCACGTCGGCGATGGAGGCTGTGGAGAAGGTGCTGGACTCTGCGATGGGGCCTGTCATAGAAGTGGTGCTGCAGCCCATGAAGGACACTATTGATCTTGTGTCGCAACAGGTAGTGACGTTCCTCGTGACAGCCACCAACAGCACCATGACAATTATGCAGACACACATTGTGAAGCCCGTCAAACTCGTGCTGGCAGAGGCCGAGGAAGCCACCACCGCGTTCATCACCAACACCGTCGCCCGACCGTTTGCCGCGGTGCTGGAGACCAACGTCCGGAGCCTTCTGAACGAGATCGCACCGCCGATCGCGCAGTTGATTGATGACGGTGTATCAAACGCTGCGCCGTCCGCAGAGGCACTGGCCCGAGTGCTGGACATCGTCGTGTCAGGGGCCAAGGAGCTGTTGCGTGAGGCGTCGGGCCCACTGCTGCAGGCGCTGGATTGGGCAGAGCGTGCCCCAGCCCCGGTGACGGCCTACGTGGAGGAGCGCGTGCGCTTGGCTGTGGATGCCCACGCCTCCCGTGTGGAAGGCGCCCTTGTGGCCGCATCCGCACCGACATCACAGGCCGTCCCAATGGCGGAGGTTGCGGGGCTGCTTGAGACGGGATACCTCGATGCGGTGGCGGCACTGTCCTCCGCACGCCCGCTGCTGGCCACCGTGAAGAGCTTCTACATGAGCGCAGCCCCGCAGCTGATGGAGGTGTTCGTTGAGGCCATGAAACAGAACTTGGGGGCCCTCCCGGGCATCCAACAGAAGGCCGAGGCCATCGCCGCGGCCCTCGTGGTGCACTGGGACGACGTCATGCCTCGGCTCCTCACAGCGCTGCCGGGGGTGAACTACACAAGCATGGCCCAGGAGGTGGTGGCCGCGGTGGAGGCGGTGTTCTCGGAGGGCGCCACGGAGATCCGGCAGTACCTTCGGGACGAGCTGGCGTCGGGCATGCGCAACGTGCTCTACCCCGCGGCGCATGCGCTCCTGGAAAGGGCCAAGCACCGGCTGCGCCGGGACGTGCCGGGGCTGCTGGAGGACGTGGAGGCGCTGCTCCGCGCGCCTGTGGAGCGCATGCAGGGGCTCCTGCAGGCCCTGACCGCCGACACCCCCGTCCAACTTCTTGTAAAAGGTCTACCCCTTTTGCGTGAGGAGTGGTCGAGCGTTGGGACACTTCTGTTGGGGGAGGCCGTGTTGGAGGGCTGGATCGCCCGGGCCACGTCCGACATGAGCCTGTTCCTCGACTCGCAGCTCCTGCAAGCGGCTCAGCGACTGCTGAGCCGCGTGGGCGCCGGCGCCCACGCGGTGCTGCGCAGCACCGCCACCCGCGCGGCCGCGGCCGTGCGTGCGGTCGTAGAGGCGCGGGTCGCGGACGTTGCGGTACACGTGCTGTCCGAAGGTGTGAAGGCGCTGCCGGACGACCTGTCAATCGTTCTACCGATGGCTGACCCGGACGGCCTGGCAGGCGTCTTCGACACCATTTCTGAACTGGCCGGGCCGGTCATCACCGCCATTGCGAAGACTTCCGCGGGGCTGTTGAGCGCCGGCCTCGCCGTCAACTCCACGGGGGCCGGCCCCCGGGTGTACACTGGGATGTGGGAGCCGCTGACCGCGTTCCTTACGCCCAACTTCACAATGGCCTTCTCCGCAGAGATCAGCGCCTCACTGAGCCCCAGGGACGGCGTGCAGGCCCTTTTTGGGGGTCTCTGGGGGGCCCTGCCCACGGGGGGACACGGAAGGAAACTCCAAAGCGCAGCCCCGACCCTGGCCTCTGCCCTGGCGGACACAGTACACCAGCGGCTTGTGGACGGGTGGCGGCACATGAGCGGGACGATGCCCGACGCGATGCTTGAGCGGCTGCTGGAGGCGCTGGGGGACCCGCTGCAGCTCCTTCTCGGGGACTACCTCAAACAGTTCACGGGGGTTGTGAAGGGGCTGGTCGACGAGGGCCTGGCCACCGTCGAGAGCGCGGTGCTCGTGGCCCTGACCCCCGCCATCGCCGAGGTCAAGGCCCTGGCGGACGAGGCGGCCGCGGCGCTGGGCCCGGCGCTGCTGCCGGCGGTCGTGCGCGGCATCGAGTTCGGTGTGGCCCGGGTCGTGCGGCTCAAGCCGCTCTTCCGCGCGGCGCTCGAGGCGGCGCTGGGCGCGGCGGGGGCGGCCATGAACTCCGTGTCGGCGCTCTTGGCGGAGCAGGCCAGCGCCGTGGCACTGGATGAGGCGCAGGGGCTGCTCATGGCGCACGCAGACGTGCTGCGGGAGATCGCGCGCGACGTGCGGCCGGTGCTCGAGACGACGCACTTCCGGCAGTTGCTCGCGGAGCTGGCGCCGGAGGTGCCCATCGAAGCGCTGATCGCGGATGTCGTGACGGTAATGCAGCTCACGGCCAAAAGCCCGAAGGAGGTCGTGGCACAGTTGGTGACGGCCTTCAAGACGGAGGCGGACACGCAGGCCGAGGCCCTGTCAGCGGCGGTGCTGCAGGAGCTCGATGCCGGGCTCGATGCCGCGGTGCAGTGCGTGCAGCGCGGGCTGCTGGCGCCGCTGCAGAGGGCCTCTGCGCTGGAGGCGCTCGCCCGTGACGTCTTGGCGCTGGTGGCCGGGGACTTGGAGGCACAGACGCCAGCGCTGGTGCGCACCGTGGCCGCCATTGTGAGGGAGCACGCGCACGCGATGTTGGACATGGCCGGGGCCCCCTCCGCACGCGACCTCATGAAGCTGTTCCGCGACGCCAAGGGCCACATCCTGCGGGCGCTGTCCGACGCAGCGGAGGCCCTCCAGGCGGACCTTGTCCTGGCGCTCGATGCCGTCGTGGCCCAGAGCGCGGCCGCGCACGCGATCCGCGACGCGTTTGAGCGGCACCTGCTGCCGCTGCTGCAGGAGGACCCGCTGGTGCTGCCTCGGTGCGCGCGCGACGTGCTGCGCTCCGTCCCTGCGGCCGTGGCACGGCTGATGCAGACGGTCCGGGACGTGGCCGGCAACGCCGGTTTGGAGGCGCTGCTGCGAGTGGCGCTCCGCGTGCTGCAGAGCGTGCCCGGCGGGGCTGAGGTGCTGGCCTTTTCAGGGGCATCCACCAGCGCCGCTGTGGGTCCCGGGGCCGCAGGGTACCCGTTCACACTTCCGGTTCCGACTCTTGTCGCGGTGGTAGAGGGCCTCATCGACGGCGCCAAGTCCTCATTCCCCACGGGCCCCCCATCCGAAACCCCCAGCCTCTCGTCGGACGACGGGCCGTTGCTGTGCGCGTCGGTGGCGGAGTGCCTGGGCCTCGCCTGCACTGCAGCGGACCGCTGGCCCGTGCAGCTGCAGTACCCGATGCCCATGTGCTGCCACAGGACCGGGCAAGTCGTGTGGGGCCCCCCCGGTGGCCCGTCCGCCGACGCGGCCGGCGCATTCGCGTGCCGCGACCCGACCGCCGCGCCTTCCGCGACGCCCCCGGAGCCGCGCGCCGCGTGCTCCGATTGCGCGGACTGTGTCGGGGCCCCGTGCACTGCGTGGTCCACTTGGCCGGCGCAGTGCGACAGCCCCGTGCCGCTGTGCTGCAACCCAGACACCGCGCGGCTGCAGGAGGGGACGCGGCAGGGGACGTTTGCGGTGTGCCGAGGCACTGCCCCCGCGCTCCCCCCCACAAAAGTCCCCTCGCTCTACGTTCCGCCGCGGCCCAACGCCCGTCCGCCTTCCCCGCCTCCACCGCCCCACCCCCTCCCGCCGTTGTTGCGGCTCGGGCACGCCCTGTACCACATGATCAATGCCACGGCGGCCCCGGCGCTGGCGGAGCAGCTGGAGGCGGCCGTGGGGGCCTGGGCCACCGACAACGGCGCGGCCCTGGACGTCAGTAGTGTCGTTCGGGGCAGCCTCGAGGCCCCAGACTCGGCGGAGGCCGGGCCGGGGGTCCGCGAGCAACTGACTGCCGCGGTGTCCGAGCCCCTGTCGGGCGCGACCGCGGCGCTCCAGCGCGTCCTGACCGGCCTCGTGACCAGCGACGACGTGGGGGAGTCTGGGGTCGCGTTCCTGACGCGGACCTTGAACGACCGCATGGGGGACCTCCAGCGCGAACTCGGCGGCACCGTCAAAGGCCTCGTTGGGGACGTCATGGAAAAGGCCAAAAGCGTGTTGGTCATGGGGGATTCGCTGCAGTCCGTTGTGGACGCCGCAGGGGCCGCCCTGGACGTCCTCCTCGACACGGGGCTGGGGATGCTCACAGACCGCCTAAAGGAGGCGCTGTCCAGCCAGGCTGGGGTCCGCCCCATCATCAACAAAGCCTACGGCCTCTTTGTGGCGGCCATGGAGGGCGCCCTCGTCGCCGCGCGGGGGCAGAGCCTGGGCAACTTCTCCTCGGGCCGCATTGCGCGCCTCTTCACCGCCGAGGCCGGCGCCGTCCTGGGGGGCCCCGAGTACCCCCGGCTGCTCAAGGACCGGCTGGGGCCCACCTTCCACGGCGCCCTTCCCCTACTGCCGCCCCCGGATTGGGACAGTGCACTGCAGTACTTCGTGACAGGCAACAACACACTGCTTTGCCCTGGGGCTGGGCACGCGGGCCAGGGGTGCAGCGTGCAGCTCCGGTGCGTGGCCAAGAGCTACGCGAGGCATGCGGACCCGGTGGCGGCGGTGGAGCTGGCCCTCATCACCGGCGCGGCGCTCCCGCCTGCGGAGGCCTCGGCCCTGGCGGAGGAGCTGCTGCAGGACCTCGCATCCCAAAGCGGTGCGGACCTGCGGGAGGCGGTGGCGGGCTTCCTCGCGGCAGAGCTCCCGGCGATGGTGCGGACCTTCTTCGAGACACCGGACGCGCAGTTGGCGTTCATCCGCCGAATCGCGTCCAACTTCACTTTCGAGGTCCAGCGCGTGCTCAAGGCCACGGCGGACACCCCGGCCAATACCACGGCGGTGCAGAGCCGGCTAACGCACCTGACGTCCCTGTTCCAGGGGATCCGCCGGCTCATAGAGCGCGCCATCACCTTCTTCAGCCACGTGGTCGCCTGGGGCCAGCGCGGCTCTTTCCCGGACACGCTGGCGGACACCGGAAAGGCTGTGAAGCGCTGCCTGACCGTAGACCTTCCGGCGCAGCTGCAAGCGGCCCTGGGGCCTGCGATGCTCAGCCTCGCCCAACAGATGTTCAGCCAAGGCCTGCCCAGCCGCGACACGGTCTTCGCAGTCCTGAAGGCCGAGGTGGATGCCCTTTGGCAGCGGACAGTCGACCAAACCGAGAGCTGCGTGATGGAGTCCAACGCCGCGCAGACGCTGCTGGCGCCGATGCTGGAGCTGCTCGAGGCCATGGAGGGTGAGCATTTGATGCTGCTGCACGCCATCAAGGACGAGCTTGCCGGGCTCTACAGCAACGCCTCTGCGATCCGAGAGGAGATTCAAGACATCGCTAGGGGCCTGTTGGGGAGCCGGGACGGGGCTGCGGCCTTTGTCAAGTACATGCACCAGCAAGTCAAGGCCCCATGGTCCGCAGAGCTGCTGGAGGGCACCCTGGAGGAGGTGGGGCACACGTACGTGGCCCAGTTTGTGGACGCCGCGCTCGTGAAGGTGGTGCAGCGTGTGGGGGCGCCGACCGAATTCCCCCAGATCATCGCCCTCAAGCGCGAACTGGCAAAGGCTGTCAACTTCACGCAGGATATCGTGGCCTGCGTGACGGGCATGGCCCTGGAGGGGGCGGTGGACACCGCCCTGCCCCGGGTCCTGGAGCAAAGCCTGGACCTGCTGCTCGGGATGATGGCGGAGCCCCTGGCGGAGCAGTTGCTGACGGCGGTCGGTAGGGAGCTGCGGGAGACGGTGGTGCGGCAGGCGCCGCAGGGTCTGCCCTCCGCGATGTGGTCTGCCATGAAGCAGGGGATTGTGCTGGAGCTGGTGGGGGTCGTGGGCGACATGCAGGCGGGGCTGCAGAGCGGCCAGGGTGGCACGGATGGAGCGCTGCAGACCATCGCAACGGAGCTGGTGGTGCGGTTGGCCAAGGGCCTGGGCACGCAGCTCACGGACGCCGCCTTTGAATTCCTGGAGACCAAACTCGGCGGCGCCGGCGGCGGCGGGATAGTCGCGCTCGTGGAGGCGCGCGCGACCGCGTTCGTGCACGACACGATTGCGGGCCCCATGTCCTCGTTCCTCACGACGGTGGTGACCCCGGTGCTCCGGAGTCTCAGCAACGACGCGGACTCCTTCAACCGCCACGTCGTCGGGTCCCTGTTGAACTCCGTGTACTACGCCTTGACGGACGTGCCTTACGAACTGGCCCCGGTCCTGCGGGAGGAGCTGTGGACTGCGCTGGCAGTGGCCTCGGAGGGCCCGGCCCCCCACTTCCTGCCTCCCGGAACTCTAGACCCCCTGCAGGCCCAGGCCCAGGGGTGGATCTCCCACACGATGACCGCCCTGCGCTCGTGGGCGGAGGGCGAGGCGCGCGCGGCGGCGCTGCGGGTACTGTCCAACCACACGGACAAGTTCTCGGCCCCGGAGGTCGAGTTCGTAGAGGCGCTGGTGGTGGCGCGGATGGACGCGGCGTTGGACATGCCTCCGGCGCAGGTGCAGGCGCTGGCCGCGCAGGCGGTGGATGCGGTGCAGTCGTGTCTGGCCACGGCCGTGGCCGGCAGTGGCCTCGCCGCGATGAGCGCCGTCATGACGGATGCGGTGCTGAGGGGTCTGCCGTCAATCCTCAAGGGCTACTGGACCCAAGTGCCGCCGCTGTTGATGGAGGCCGTCCCCTCGCTACACGAGGGGGCCCTGGAGGTCTTCCACAGCCTCGGGGACATGGCGACGGAGGGGCCGGCACTGGTGACGGGGGCCGTGCGGCAGCTCGTGGCCCAAGTCACGCGCATCTTCAGGGCCGCGGTGACCTCCCCCGTGGAGGCCGCCATCGAAGACCTCGTGCGGGAGATGCTGTCCGACCCCCGGGCGGCGCTGCAGACGGTCGCGGCCGTGGCCCGCGGCCTCGTCACGCAGACCTCCGCGTCGCTGCGCGGGGCCGCGGTGGACGTCGAGGGCGCGGCGCGGGCGCTGCTCCACGAGACCATCTCAAACGTGACGCAGCGCGCGCTCGCGCGCGCCCCGAAGTTGACGGCGGCGGTGGAGGCGCTCGTGCAGCGGCTGCTGGAGCCGGCCACCCCCCTCATTGCGGATCTGATGCGGTTGGTGGTCAGGACCGGGGGGGAGGCACTGTACCAAGAGATGACGGGCGCGGCAGAGCAGGCCAGCGCCTGCGCCATGCGCCCGATCCGGGCCGCGCTGGTGGCGGCGTGGGACGTGCGCGGCCCCGCGGCCGACGTGGGGGCGGACCTCCGCGGGCAGTTCCCGCACGTCCCCCGCACGGCGGTGCAGGAGCTGACCGCCGTGGTCCCGGCCGTCTTGGACGCCGCCCTTTACTCACTGGACCAGCCCGAGTTGTGGCTGCGGAACGTGCCCTGGCGGGATGCGACGGTGCAGGCCCTGCAGCGGCTGGGGGGCGCCCCGGAGTTCCTCGAGCGCGTGGGCTCCGGCGTCGAGGAGCGCGTGCTGCGCGTCGTCCGGGAGGGCCTGAGGAAGGGGGTGTCCTCGCTGCTGAACGGCACCGGGGCGCAGGAGCTCGTGGGGAAGGCCCAGGCCCTCGCGGCCGAGTACATGGCCGACCGCGACTTGGACGGTCTCACGGAGGACATTGCGGCGCTGGTTGAGGCGGTGGCGCCGGCGTTCTTCGAGGGGCTGCTCCGGGGCGGCGGCGGGGCCAGCGAGGGCGGCCCCGTCGGGGGCCTGGCCTCGCAGAT
This sequence comes from Eutreptiella sp. 'Long Island Sound 2002', assembly GCA_964036045.1. Lineage (NCBI taxonomy): Eukaryota > Euglenozoa > Euglenophyceae > Eutreptiales > Eutreptiaceae > Eutreptiella > Eutreptiella sp. 'Long Island Sound 2002'. The sequence goes on from OZ038400.1 coordinate 17,707,331, forward strand.
CGGGGGCGTCATCGCCGAGGGGTTCGAGGCCATGACAGGGGCCAGCGCCGCGCAGGTGGGCGGCCAGGTCCAGCAGGCGGTGCAGGGCGGCATCATCGACCCGGTCAAGGCCGTGCTCATCGACCCGGTGCTGCGGCAGATCGACGGGCACCTGAGCGCCGCCGGGGCGGCGCTGACCGGCGCCTTCGACGCCCTCTGCGACGGGGGCATCGGCGCCCTCGTGCCGCTGCTGAACCAACTGGCGCACCTGCGCAACCCCGTGACGGTGGTGCGGCCGCTCCTGCAGGGGCCCTTGGGCCTGCTGGACCAGGCCCTGCAGGGGGCGTTGGGGGCCTCAGCCCTCCTGCTCCACGGCGCCGAGGAGGACACCGCGGACGACCTGTTCACGGCGGTGGAGGGCGCCTTTCGGTGGGGGGAGGAGGCGACGGCGCGGGTCAGTGAGCAGGTGCGGGGGGGCCTGGCGTCGGAGCTGGCCCTCGCCATCCGGCGGGTGCTGGAGTCGGACGAGGACCTGCGGGACAGTCCGGACGTCGCGGCGCTGGCGGGGGCCATGGCGGAGGACGTGCTGCGCAATACGACGCGGGTCGGCCGCGAGTTTGTGGCCGCGCTGCACCGGCACCTCGACGCCTCGAAGGGGGTCCTGCGCGGCAGTGCGCAGGCCCTGCGGTGCATGAGCGCTCAGGTGCGGGATCTGCCGGTGCTCTCCGCCATCAACAACGCCGTGCCGATGCTGGAGACCCTCTTCTCAGAGCAGCTGCAGCCGCTTGTGCAGACGATGGCCGCGAACTTTGAAGAGAAAGTGGCCCCCAACTGCGCCACGGCCCTAACGGACTTGGTCCGCGACGCCGTGGCCAGCACTGTCAACGTCGTGACAGTGGCGGCGAAGGAGGAGTTCCAGAAGGCCTTATCGACCGTTGCCGCCCGTTTGCTGAGGGACCTCCTTCGGTGCAGCGCGTGCACCATCTCCCGCAGCATGGCCTCCCGCAAGGCCTTGGCCCCGGCCTCCGATGCGTTGCAGACGTTCCGGAAGCGCCGGCAGGTCGAGGCGCAGGGGGCCAGGGCCGTGTGCGCGCGCGACTGTGGGCGGTGCGTGGGCAGCCCCTGCGACCGCAACACCGCGTGGCCGCGGCGCTGCAACGGGCCCTCGGGGCTGTGCTGCGACCGGGCGTCCCACACTGTGCGCCGCGGCCCACGGGGCCTGGCCTTTTCGTGGTGTAGGGACCCGATGCCCCCCCTGGCCCCGGGGCGCCTGGCCCCCGCCCTCGCCCCCGGGCCCGGGCCCCGGCCCCCGTCCCCGGGGCTCCCCGGTCCCTTTGTGCCCCCTCCAGAGGCCCTGGGCTCCTGCGCGGACCGCGTGGGGCAGCCATGCCCCAACGGCCGGTTCCTGTCCCCCTTCGGCTGCGATCTCTGCTGTGACCCTAAGATGGAGCTGGTGGTGGCGGGCAGGGCCCTTGTGATGCGGCAGAGCCGCTACTGCGAGGCACTGGCCCCGGCCCCCGCCACGTGCTCCGACTGCACCGACTGCCTGGGGCAGGACTGCAGAGGGGGCTTCGTCGCGCCCGCCGGGTGCGACATCTGCTGCCGGCCGCGCGATGCCGCGGTGGTCCGCGGCCCGCGGCTGCCGGGGAGCCTAACCTGCAGCCTCCCCGACCTCCCGGACGCTGAAGCTCCCGCAACCTCCTGCGCAATCCGGGATCTCACTCCTTTGAGCCTCGGGAAATGCCCGCTGCAGCCCCTGGAACTCCCCGTCCGGACTGCTCCGGACGGGCAGGGGTCTGCCACGAGCGTCACCATCGAAGTCGTGCAGGCGTTCCTGCCGCGCGATGTGCAATGGATGGCCGTGGACTGTGTTGATGCCACAACTTCAAAGGAGCAGTGCCCAAGGCAGGAGCGGGTCCCCATGGGGTTGGTCCCGGACCTGCGGCGCACGTGTGAGTGCCGGCATGGCAAGGCCACGGTGGCAGTGTACGTCCAGGACCGGGCCATCGACAACGATGTCACGGCCCTTGTCCCGGGACGTTGCCAGCCGCGGCCCCAGGCAGGCCACAGCTGTCAATTCGTCTATGAAGTGCCTTGCGGACACCCGCAGCCCATTGATGACACGGATGACCCTGCAGGCATTCAGAACTTGGATCACATGAAGGGGATGCAGAGGAACGCGACAAAGAACCGTGATGGCACCGAACATGTCAGGCAACACCTGATCAAAAACTTCACAGTCAACCCTTCGACAGGGCAACCAACATTCACTGCCCTTGACGCTGAATATGATGTGGACACCGTCAGAAACGTTGTCTTCGATCTGTCAAAATACACAACTGCTGAGAGGGTGATTTGTGCCTTTCACACGAATCGCTCAACACAATATCTGGGCATCGAGGTGGACGATGACGGATTGGCGGAGAAGCTAAAGCCGGAACAGTACATGTCACCACCACGGGATGTGATCGTGGTTGGCCCTACCACGTGGTTGTGTCAAGGCAGCATCATCTTCCACAAGGTGAAGAAGGTTCTGAGTGATCAAATTGTACTTGAGGTCGAGGCTGCGAAGTTCGAGCAAGTGATCTCAAATGGGTACATTCATTTAAAGACAACCAACCTGAAGAAGATGGTAAGACAGGCCCAAAGTGAGGGCTCCCATGGACCGTCAGAGCACAGGACTTCTGAGATGCGTCAAGGCCCAGATGCTCGGAAGCTGAGTGGGTGGTTCGGGGGTGATCCCGCCACTCCAAATCCCAGTCCAAGTCCTGAAGCCACTCCCAGTCCCAGTCTCAGTCCGGGTTGTTACTGGGGACAGGGTATATACTACGGCAATGTTTACTGCGACTACAGTCCAAGTCCGGGTGGTCCGCCACCCGGACTGCTGGAACAAGTGTCAAATTTTGCAGGCCCGGCTGTCGACACTGTTTTGAGTGCAGCAGAAGCAGCCTTTGATTTGGCTGAACTGGCTGCTATATTGTATAATGAAGGGCGGTTTGAGTATGGTGATAGCAAAGCGTTGGGCAATACCTTTAGAAGAAGCACGGTTTTCGAAGCGCAAAAGAGCGAGAGCAAAACTTCAGCCGGAATGATACTGAACATCACCGCCATGCTCAGCTACGATGTAGAGTTGGATTTTTTCCTGGAAATTGAGGATTACATGATCAAGAATCTGTCCGCCTCCATTGATGGCAGTGTACATGTTATGGCTGAGGCAGACCTGAAGGTGTACGCTAGCTTTCTTTACCAGGCGGAAGAAGAAATCCCCATCCCCATCGATATTGAACCTATCGTTCTTGCCCTTGGGCCAATTCCCATTGTCGTGCAGCCAGAGCTCCATCTCAGTGTTGGAGTGGAAGTCAACGCTACTGCTCAAGCCCATGCTGACCTGATGGTGATGGCCACGGGGAAGATGTACTACGGATTTGCCTATAATGGGTATGACTTTCAAGTAGTCAAGCCGCCATTGACACTCGACTACTCCTCAACGCGGGAGGTGAGTGGTGCAGGCCACCTCACGGCCAGAGCTTATGTTAAACCAGCCCTTCATCTGGTGGTGAACCGAATGCTAACATTTGGTGTTCAATTTGAGACAGGACCACTGGTCAAGGCGCGTGCGCAGCTGTGTGGTCTTGATGAGCACTTGGGCTACATGGCAGAAGTCTTCATGTTTTTGAAGTCGAATCTCACTATGTTCGTGGAGCTCGGGCTCAAGCTGGTGAAGCCTCTTTATTGGACTCTAGATCCTGTTGTATTCACTCTCTGGGCGCCCGACCCCTCCCCACTCTTTGCGTATCAAGTGGGTCCGGCCCCGTTCCCGCTGCTGTCCAATCTGACCATCAACTCAAGTCATCAATGTAACGAATCGGATTGGTTCTCGGCGTTACCCCAAGCTGCAGCAACAGTGCGTGCACACAAGCTCTGGGAAGGCGCCAAACGCTGCAAGGATGATGGCTTTTTGAAGGTGTCTGTGGAGTCCAGCGCTGAAGAGTGCTTCGAACGCTGCGAGGAGACCCATGACCATGCGTGTGAATGGTTCTCCTGGGGCGAGGAGGACAGCGAGTGCAGATTTGGCAGCAAAGTGCCGGACCACTGCATCCCCGAGGATGCAGAGGGTTGCGGTATCTACAAAGGCACGGGAACGTATAGTCCTGGGTTTAGCCTGAGTGGGTTTGTCGACGGTGCCCTCGGCCTCACCGGAGATAGTCAGCCGGCAGTGCGGGTGGATGTGAACCTGCCACTGAACGGACCGCAGTCGAAGTTCCGCCGCCAGAGCGCACAGTTTGATGCGGATGTGCAGCGCCGCTTCCAGCAGGCGGTCGCCGACACCGACCGGACCAATATCACGGCCGTGTCGATCGGGTCCGTCACCCCAACCGCAGAGGGGGTCCGCGTTGCAACGCTCATCGACCTCCCCGTGGTCCCCCACGAGCTCACCGAGAGCAATCTGAACAGCAATCTTCAGTCCCAGGGCCTGCCCGCAGGAACTATTGTGACACTTGGGGTGGTCGAAGCCCCAAGATCCGCGTTTGCCGACACCGGCAACGCAGCGTCAGTGGCCCACACTGCCCCAGTGCGAACTGGCAACAGCGTGTCGATTCAGGCCTCTGCCAACGCATCCCTCACGCCGTCGCTGGCAGCCCCAGGCAGTCCGCAGCCGGAGGCAAACGCCAGCAACGCCTCCTCGAACGCCAGCGACGCCGCGGCCCCGTGCTGCCCAGGGCCGTGGGAGATGATGCAGATTGTTTATGAGGAGCTTGAGCCCACGGTCTTGAACCAGACGTACCTCTACGAAGCGATGCGGACAACGGTCACAGTGGCCGCGGGCGAAATCGTAACCATCGCTGAAGACACGTTTGCGGAGCAGGTGCGGCTGGTGATGGGGGACACCGTACCGGCGTTTGAGGCCGTGTTCCAAGAGATCAGTGATCTGTGGAGCTCGCTGCTGCAGGGGGGACTGGCCACTGACTTGAGTGCGATGTTCCAGCCCTGCCACGCCCACTTAAGTGAATCGCTCTCGTTGCACAACCGGCGAGTCCAGGACCAGCTGGTGGGACTACTGGTGCCGGCCGCGGCACCGGACTTTGCCGAGCACCTGCCCACCCTCGCACTGCACGTGTCGCCTGCGAAGGCACGCAGCGTGCTGCAGTCGCTTGCCGGGCAGCTGCCCAAGTTGCTGCTGAAAGCGGGCAACAGAACTGTGAGCCGTGCCCTGTCCGCGGCCGTCCCCGCGCTTCTGAAATCCGCTGCCTCAGGCCTATCTGATGCGATCATTGGACTCAGTCTCAAGAACGCAAGTAGCGGCAGGTCCTTCGGCGAGTCCATCGGCAGTGGCCTCTCGGTGGTCCTGGGCAGCGCCCTGAAGGAGGCCGACGCCATCAACGGCGTAGTGGAGGCGCTGCTTGGGACGGCGATGGGGGAAGCGACCCAGAGCCTTTTCAAGGGGATGGCGACGGTGGAGGAGCTGATTGACCGGGTGAACAGCGATGAGGGGATGCCCCTAGCGGATCTGGTGCCTATGGTCCTGGGGGCCGTGGGCGGCAACTCATCAGACTTGACCGGGACGCTCTCGTCGCTCTTCGACGACGTCTTTGATAACATCGCGTCGGCCGCCTCTGGCGGGGGCGGGGGCGGCGACAGCCCGATCAAGAAAGTGCTGGACACACTGCGGGCCTTCACCGTGCCCGAAAAGCGTGAGGAGCTGGTCAGCGAGGCCAAGACCCAAATCCTGAAGATGGCCGATAAACTGAACCCCAAGAAGATCGGAGGCGAGATCAAAAAGTTCCGGAGGAAGCTGGCGGGGATCCTCAAGTTGGGCGGCACCAAGGCCCCCGCCAGCAGCGACAGTGGCAGCGACGGCCAGAGTTTTGGGGATCAGACCAAAGGCTTGGTCGGTGGGGTCTTCGGGGGAGCCACCGCCGGCTTTGCAGACTTCTGGAACAGCGTCTCTGACGCCGCCGGGGGGCTGCTTAGCGACCTGGGCATCCTCGAGGAGCTCCAGAAGGCAGTGGAGGAGGGCCCGGATCTGCCCTTCCCCTTCAAACTCGCGGTCATGGAGGACCCCCTCGGGGCCGTCGGGGGAGGCACCAAGAAGAAGAAGGGCAGAGGGAAGAAGGGGAAAGGGAAGGGGGGTGGGGGCAAGGGCGGGGGCGCGGAGTACCTCCCCCGGGAGCCCGAAGGCCCGGACACCATCGACTACGACAACCTCGTCAGCTACAATTTGGAGGAGACGGCGTGGGCCATGGGCACAACGGGCAAGGCCCCCTTCCCGGACGTGCGCCAGTGCAACGTGGCGTACTTCGACATCTTTGCCCGCCAGGCCGGCCTTGAGCCCTGGGTGGGCAACCCCCCGAACCGGCACACGCACTTCTGGGACCATCCGGCCCAGCCCGGCGACCACTCGCACAAACAGACCATGACCATCATGGAGTACCCCATCATAGAAATCAGGTCGACCACGATCGTCGTGATCGTGCCCGTGGTCTACGGCCTGAAGGTGGTGGCGAGCATGGGTTTCAAGTTCGCGGTGGCCACGTGCTTCATCAGCCCCATGTCCGTGGCGTTCGGCATCGACTTCAACGTCAAATTCGACGTTACGTTCGAAGTGGGCTTGGGGTTTGCGTTCGGGCCCGGGGAGGTCAGCGCGGGGGTCGGGGTGACGGCCACGATGATGGACGTGTTGGTGGAGCCCCGGGCGTGGCTGTACCTGGCCCCCCTGCCCCCGTGGCCCTCCTTCAACTTGTCCATCAGCATTCTGCCGCTGTCCATTAAGTTCTACGCGTATTTCAGACTTGTGGCGTGCCCCTCGTGCACGATCTGCGGCATGTTCTGCATTGAGTGTTCGATCGATATTTGTTACGAGCTGAAGTTCGTCTTGTTCAAGTGGTCCGCGAATCCGTTCGTGTTCCGCGTCGACCCCATCACCATCGTCTTCCCCATCAAAGTGCCCCGGACCAAGCTCCCGGGCCCCAACTTCGAGGCCCTGGCGCGGGCCCCGCTCCCCGGGAAGAAGCAGATCGACCTGCCCGACTACGGTGGCGCGGTGGACATCCCGAAACTGGACGTCCCCATGGAGACCACGACCCCGCCCTCCCCCTTCAGTCAGACCGTGAACCTGCCCCCGCCGCAGTGCATCGGGGCGTGCTACGTGCACGCCTTCCAGGGCGACGCAGACAGCCTCGTGGTGCGCTGGGCCGGCTTCTCCGACCCCACGCTGGACGTGTTCTGGTACCTTGTGGGGGTGTTCACGACCCCCGAGCCCAGCCCGCGGTCGCAGGTGGTCCCATTCGTACTGACGTACCCCTCCAAGTCGGCCTATGTGCTGCGGGGGCTGGGCAACCGCCTGGACAACGGCAAAGTGTATTACGCGGTGGTCCGCGGCATTAATCTCGCCTTTGCCGTGGTTGACCGCCCCGGCCTCTTCGTGTGGAACCGGGGCAGCGGCCCCATAGTGCCGGCCGTGTGGAGCAGCGTCGTGGGGACGCGGCTCGAGGCCGGCTGGGTCAACCCCATCGACCCCGAGACGCGGCTTGTCTCAGAGGCGTACTGGGCCATCGGGACGGACCCCAAAAGCCCCCACACCACCAACGACGTCATGGACTGGACGCCCATCTCTCACCTGCAGGCGACCACGGCCGCGCGGTCGGGGCTGGAGGTGTGGCACAACCAGCCGTACTGGATCAGCTTCCGGGCCGCCAATCAGTTCGGCGACTTCAGCGAGAGCTCCGCGCGGTACCCGCTGATCGTGGACCTGACCCCTCCGGAGGCCGGGGAGGTCCACGTCGGGAACTGGGAGTACTGGCAGTACGTCCTCGAGGACCAGTGGTTCCCGGATGCCCCGGAGTACTGGGCGCAGGTGACGGAGTGCGTGGCGCAGTTGGACGCCTCCATCGCCGAGTACTCGTCGTGCGTCTGTTGGCTCAACGTGAAGATCCAGGACCTGAACTGCGGTCTGGGCTACGGCCCCCCCTTGTGCCCCGCGCAGCGCCTCCGGTGTCCCGGCGACGACCCCGCGGACAACGCCGCGGGCGCCTGCCGCCTGTGCCACTGGAACCCCCGGTACCGGCACCGCAGCGTCTGGGGGGACGCCTTCGGCATCGGGGCCTTGTGGTACGGCTTCGACGACCCCGAGTCGCCCATCATTCAGTTCGAGGTCGCGCTGGGCACGGGCTGCGGCTTCGGGCGCGACGCCGACGTGATGGACTGGGTCGCAATGGGGGGCGAGTCCCCCGCGGAGAGCGCGGAGGCGCCGTGGCAGTACTGGTTCGACCTGCCGGACCTGGTCTTCCTGGAGCACAACACGAAGTACCACGTCTCCGTGCGGGCCACCAACGTGAACCTGCAGGAGACCACCGTGTGCTCTGCCCCGACACTAATGGACCGCACCGCCCCGCGCTACATCCACGGCCCCGTGTACTCGAGGACCATCGGCCAGAGCAAGATCTGGTTCGCGGGCGACACCGTCCACATCACGTGGCGCTGCTTCGACGACGAGAGTGAGATCGGGTACCAGGAGGTCTGCATCGGGACCGACCCCAAGTACTTCCCCGAAAACGTGCGGCCCTGCATCGGCGTGGGCAACCGCTCGGGCACCATCTCATTCACGGCCGATTGGGAGGAGTCCCACGTGTACGCCGTCGTCAAGTGCCAGAACACCGCGGGCCTGTGGGCGTGGGGCTGGCAGGAGGGCGGGCTGCGCCGGGACGACGACCCGCCGTACAAACAGGGCGGCGTGTTCGACTACTACCCGGGGCAGGCCGTGTCCGACTACGACTACACGGGCCGCAAGTTCGAGGCCGGCGCGCAGTGGTACGGCTGGACGTTCACGTACGCGCCCTTGGGCGGGCTCTACTATGCGGTCTCGGCCACGGAATTCGACATCGACTCGGAGCCGGAGGACATCGTGTGGCTCAACTACACGAAAGTCTCCATCAGCCAAAGCGGGACGGAGTACTTCCGGGACCGCGGCGACCAGCTGCACTCGTCCGTGTGGCTCACGGAGGGCGTGCAGTACTATTTCTACACGAAATGCTTCACGAAGGCCCTGGTGGCGGATATCATGAGGTCCTCCGGGTTCACGTTTGATGAGACGCCGCCCGTCGCTGGGCGGGCGTGGATCGGGAATAACCAGGGGGCCCCCATCTCGATGCAGGCGGACGATACCACGCTGTACGTGTGGGTCGAGGGCTTCCTGGACCCCCAGAGCCGCATTCAGGGCTACTGGATCGCCATCGGGGACTGCCACGACCTGCCGGAGTGCCAGGACAACATCATCCCCTTCACGTACCTGGGCCCCACCGCCGAGCCCGGGCAGCGCACCTACCGTCAGTTCGCGGGGCTGGCGCTGCCGCACAACACGTACGTGTACGCCACCGTCCGGGCCCTCAACTACGCGCACCTGTTGACGCAGGTGACGTCCACACGTGTCTTGATCGACAGCACGCCCCCCAAGTGCGTGTACATTGGGGACGGGCACGGGGCGGAGGCGGAGGGCCTCGGGGACCTCTACTGGCAGTTCAGCGACAACACTCTGACGGTGAACATGCAGTGCTCCGACCCCGAGTCGGGGTTGGTCCGCATGGACTACGCCGCGGGGCACCCGGAGGACCCGGAGGGGCTGCAGCCCTTCCGCACGGCGCAGACCGAGTACGGGACGTGGCCGTACCGCCTCAGCATCTACAACGTGACGCTGGCGCAGAGCGTCGCGTACTTCTTCACGCTGGAGCTCGAGAACGGGGCCGGGCAGACCAACACGTACCGCACGGACGGCGTGACAGTGGACTGGACGGTGCCGCACGCGGGGCGCGTGTGGGACGGGCTGGAGCCGTACGCCGATGCGGAGTGGACGAAGGAGAACGAGACGCTGTCCGTCACGTGGATGCACTTCCTCGACCTGCAGGCCCCCATCGAGCGGTACGCCGTGTCCTTCGGGACGCGGCCGTACGAGGCCGATGTCGTGGCCGCGTACCCCATCGCCGTGTTCCAGCCCAGCGTCAACACGATCACGCTCCCGGCGGCCCTGGCCCCGCGGGTTGTGTACTACGGCTGCGTGCACGCCTACAACGCCGCCGGCCGCGTGGCCGAGGCGTGCTCCAACGGCGTGCGGATGGACACCACCCCCCCGCAGTGCCCCGGCCGTGCGTACCTGCCCAGCCAAAGGCAGGGCCTCCCGCCCTATGCCACGGACCTGCAGGTGCTGCAGGTGGACTGGGACGCCTGCGCGGACCCGGAGTCGGACGTCGTCGAGTACGAGGTGACCATCTGGGAGCAGGGGCTTGTGGTGGAGCGGGACGCCGCCCCCGAAAGCGCAAGACGCCTCCTGTTCACGTCGCTCACCCTCCGCGAGGACGCAACGTACCGCGTAACCGTCGCGGCAGTGTCCGGGGCCGGGGACATCACAGAGATGGCCATCGAGGACGTGGCGGTGGTGACGCGGGGCCCCATGTGCGAAGTGGAGGTCGGGACGGTGGACGAGCCGGTGCAGTACGTCCCCGCGTACGATACAATCCAGGGCTGGTGGCGCTGCACGGACAAGGCGGGGCTGCATCGGGTCCGTCTCTCGATGGGCACGTCGGCGTATGACTTCGAGGACGTCACCCCTTTGATGCTCGTGAACGGCACTCGGAACCAGACGCACCTCGTGCTGCTGCGGGCGCGCGCGACGCCCCTGATCAGCGGCCAGCAGTTCTCCATCGCTGTGGAGGCCACGAACTTGGCGGGGCTGGTGTCCCTTTCGGTATCGCCGGGCGTGGCCTACGACTCGGAGCCTCCGCTGATCATCAGCGCTATTCACGCGACTGAGGCCCTTCCATTCCATCAGGCGTGGCAAAGCAGCAGCACCTGCATTCTCGGGTACGTGGTGGCCTACGACTGGGTAACCGCCATCAACTGCTCGTACCACATTCGAGACGCGGGAGTTGACTGGACGCCAATCGAGAAATCCATCGGAGGGTACGAGGTCCAGCACTGTGGACTGGCTCTGGCCCACAACGAGACGTACACGTACACGTTCAAGTGCCAGGACGCGGTGGGACATGAGGCCTCACGGGTCTCGCTTGGGGTGTCTGTGGACGTCACGCCCCCGGAGTGCGTGCAGCCTTTCGTGGGCACAGATGAGCACCAGGCCCTGCAGGCATCGCAGGACGGCCTCACGGTCACGTTCGGCTGCTGGGACCCCGAGACGGGGGTGGAGGGGTACCGGGTGCTGGTCGGCACGAGCCCGGGCACCAACGACCTCTATGACGAGCCCGCGGCCGGCGCGGACGGCGTTCAGCCCGTCGCAGTCTACCGCGAGGGCCTGCTGCCCCACAACGTCCCCTTCTATGTGACGGTCGTGGGCTGCAACCCCCTGGGCCTCTGTGCAAACCGCACCAGCAACGCCACGACGGTGGACGCCACGCCGCCCCTCGTGGCGTGGCTGCCGCCGCAGGCGCTGGTCCCTCTGGAGGGCGCCGAGGACGTGGCCTGTTACCCCTGCGACGGCCCCGGCGTCTGGGGCGTCATCGTGACTGAGCCCGAGTCCGACGTCCTTCTGACGGCGGAGGTCGAGCTCGCGGCGCCCCCCGCCCTCGGGCAGACCGCGGTCGTCGCGCTGGAGCCGATGGCCGGGGACGGGGGCCCCCGGGCGTACAACGGGACCTTCACCGTGCCGTGCCCCCGGTACGGCCAGCCCTACACCGCCACGGTCTTCGCCACGAACGTCGTGCACCGCTACCGCGTGGCACGACAGCGCCTCATGGGGGCGTCCGGGGCCCCGGAGGCCGCCCCCGCGCCGCCGCTCGTGGGCACGGACGTGACCCGCACGTCCCTCTCCGTCACGTACCAGACCCGCGATGCCATCGGCGTCCTGGTCACGGAGGTCCGCGTGGACAATCTGGTCACCCAAGACACCCAGACCCACAGTTACGACGGGCAGCCGCAGCACATGACCGTCGCCCTGGCCCCTCCGCTCGGGCACTGGCAGCGCCACACGGCCTCCGTCCGCGTGCAGAACCGCTGCGGCGGCACGTCCGCGTGGAGCGCGTCCGAGGCCTTCCGGCCGGACTTCACGCCGCCGGACCCGCGGGGGCGGGAGCACCGCTTCTACTTCGGGGCCGGGGCCGGCGCCAACTACACCGCGGCGCAGTACGGCCTGGACCTCCGGTGGGAGGGGCTGTTTGAGGACCCGGAGACCGACATCCTGCGGTATGAACTGGGCCTGGCCGCCGGGGGTGTGCAGGTGTGGCACAGTGGGAGCTTAGGGCTGAAGACGGCGGTGCGGGTGGAGGCCGTCCGGTGGGCCGACGCCACGGAGTACTGCGCGCTCGTCACTGCCACCAACGCCCACGTCCGCACCGGCGCCGCGACCGTCTGCATCACCACCGACTTCACGCCGCCGGACATCCTCTGGTTCGTGGACAGCCGCCCGGGGCTGCCGTCCCCCACCGCCGTGTCGGTCACCGCCGCAGACAAGGCGGCCGCCACCTTCTCGGCCCAGGACCTGGGGTCCGGCGTGGGGGAGGTGTACTACGCGTACGGGAGCGTGCGCGGGGCCGTGGATCTGGTGCCCTGGACGGTGCTGCCGGCCGGCGCCTGCGACACAGGCCCTGAGTGCCCGGGCTGCTGCGCGCTGCCGCCCGTTGCCTTCGGGGGCTACGAGTACGTGTATGGGGCGTTGCGGGTCAGGGACGTGGCCGGCCACTTCGCGGAGGCGTTCACCGACGGGATCGTGCAAGACACGACCGGCCCGCGCAGCGGAATGGCGACCGTGGGCCTGGGCGGGACGGTGGACGCCACAGTGCCGGTGCGCTGCACTTTCACGGGCTTCCGGGATCTGGAGAGCGGCGTCGCGCAGTACCACTGGACCATCGCAGTCGGGGCGGACGTGCGCACCGGCACCGCCACCAACAACTCCGTCCTGCTGGAGTTCCCGGCGGGCGGGGATGCGCTCGCGACGTGCGAGGTGACGGCGGAGAACGGGGTGGGGCTGACCTCCGCCGCGGTGACGCATGCGGCGTACCTGTGGGAGGTCAAGGGGCGGGTCGTGTGGGGCCTGCCCAGCGTTTTGGATCTCAACTACTCTCTGCCGTTGAGTTACACGGTGGCGGATTTCCCAGAGGAAGAGGAGGCCGATGGGACGTTCACCGCCGGGCGCCGCGACTGGCTGCCCCTGGCCTGGGGGACATTTGCGAAGACGGACCTCAGCAACGGCGTCACTGCGTACCGGCACGCGGTCCTGTGCGACGCGCGCGACGTCGTTGAGGCCATGCGCTCCAACGAGACTTTCGAGTTCCCCCCAGACTGCCCCTTCACGCGCTGCGAGGCCTGCCGCGGCCAGGGCGCGGCCCCCACCTTCGACTACGTGGCGTTGCCGAGCCTCACGTGCTTCGGGCGGGAGCCGATCGACCCGGCGGCCCACGTCTGCACGGCGGCGGTGATCGCGGACTTTGAGAGAGGGAACAGCTCCGGACGCTTTGCCGACAACCTCCTGATCTACGCCCCCCGCGACTATGACACGGACTACGGGTTTGTGTGGCCCAACGCCTCCGTCGACAACATCACGTACCTCCCGACGCCGGAACTGGCCATCCGCAAGACCCGCGCAGACCTGCCCGGCGTGCCCACGACGTACTCCCTGACCCTCACCCCCGCCGGCGACGACGACGACGCTCCCCTGCAGAGCGTCGGACGGCCCTGGGGCGTGACACTGGCGGGGCTGCAACCGGGGGTCCTGTACCACGCGGTCCTGGAGGGGCACGCTGCGGGGCGGCCCATCACTGGGGCACTGACCGCCCGCATCGTCTGCGACCCGCAGCCCCCGACCAGTGCGACGGTGCACTTGCTCCCGTCGGATGTCACTCCCGATATGGCCCAGGCCCTGGGGACTGTTGCCATGCCTCGCGGCGCGGTGCCCCACGTGGAATGGCTCATCAGCGCCCACATTTCCCCGGTGGCGGCAGTGGAGCTGCGGGTGTACAACAGCACAGACCCCTTGGGCGTGGCTTCCCCGCTGTATGTGGCCGAGTGGCAGTGGCCCAGCGTGAACGGCTCTGGCAGACTGCCGCTGTCGTCATTGGCCACGCCCGACGGCAATGGGGTGCTGCCCCCGGGGCGCTACCGGGCGCGGCTGACGGTCCAGAACATGGCCGGCCGCGCGCGCACTGCGGAGTCCGCGGAGCTGACCGTCGACGACACACCGCCGACGATCAGTGCGATGCAGTGGACGGACTTGGGGACAATTGGCGGGGGACGCTTCGGTTTTGAGGTGTTCGACGCGGAGTCGGAGGTGCGCGGGTGTGAGGCAGCCCTTGGGACGTACGTGGGCGGCAACGACGTTGTGGACTGGCAGGAGGTGACGCTGCAGGGGCTTCCAGAGCAAGAGGGGGGCATGGTCGCGTTTATCGTACTGTCCGCCTCACTGGATCCCGTGCGGCGCTATTTCGCCACCGCACGGTGCACGAATGCCGCGGGGCAAGTGACCCTCGGGCGGCACCGGGGCCCCCTGCCGATTGACAGCTTCGAGCTCGGGGCCTGTACTGTGGACGTCGAGCGTGTTGTGCCTGCGGACAGCCGCGTTGATGTGCAGTGGGAGTGCGCGCGGGCGACCGGCGTCATCGATGCGTACCGCATCGCCGTCGGCACCGCGCCCGAGAAGGCGGACGTGGTGACATGGATGAGCGTCAATGCCAGCGTCACGGGGGTGCCCCTGACCATCCGGGAGGCGCCCGAGGAGCGCGGCACGCAGTACTACGTCACGCTGCAGGCGGTGGGCAGAGAGGGCCTCACGAGCACCGCGACCCAGGGCCTCGTCATGGCAGACACTTTCACCGTCGGGACGCTGTCGCCGGTGGATCGGGCCAAGCGTTGCAGCGCCGCGCACTACGCCGTGACCCCCGCCGGCGTCGACCCCCCGGTGCTGCACTGGCGGTGGCTGACGGGCACATCGCACGCGATCGACGCCTACGAGTACTCTGTGGACCCCACCGGGACTGTCTGGCGCAACATGACCTCGACCGACACGGTGCTGTCCATTCCGGAAGAGGACCTGGCCCCCCTCCCCACGAACGGCAGCCAGCAGCTCACGGTCGCGGTGCGCGCGCGCGGCCCCCTGGGCACGCACAGCGACGTGCTGCGGTGCGGCATCCTACTGGACGCCTCCCCCCCGGTGCCCGCGTGGGTGTACCTGGGGGAACTGCCGGAGGATGACTACGTGCGGGCGACCGGCTGCGAGGGCAAGCTGCAGTGGCTGAAGGCCCAGGACACGTTCTGGCCCAGCCCCGAGGGGTACCGCGTGGAGGCCCCCCCAACGGACGGGTGGTCCAAGGAGCTGCGCTTCCATCACTTCATCGACTGCGACAGCCGCGTCACGTCGTACCAATACGCTGTCGGCACCGCCCCCTACGGCGACGACCTCCGCGCCTTCAAGGCCCTCGCGCCGCCCTTCGGGACCCACACGATCGCGACCGCGGCCCGCAAGGCCTGGGGGCCGGTGTGGGTCACGGTCGTGGGCACCAACGCCGCGGGCCTGCGCTCGTGGTCCACGCTCCCGGTGCGCGACGCGTCGCCCCCGGAGACCGCGGAGGCCGTGGTATGGGCCGCGCCCCACGCGACGCGCGCGCACGTCAACGTCTCCGTGGACGGCTTCGTGGACCCGCACACGGGCCTGAGCCGGTGGGAGTACTGCGTCACGGGGCGGCCGCTGGACGTCCGGACCCCGGCCCACTGCAGCGAGTTCGTGCCCGACGCGGCGCAGCCCTTCTCCCTGGCCCTGCCGCTGCCCGCCGACTGGCCCTTGGGCCCGCACTTGTACGTGAACGTGCGCGTGCGGAACGGCGCGGGGCACTGGTCCCGGTACAAGGCCTCCTCCGCGGCGGTGATGCTGGACCGGACCGCGCCGGTGCTGGGCCGCACGTGGGTGGACGCGGCCGTGCCTGGCCCAACCAGCACCGCGCAGGTCCTGTATGTTGCTACGCCGGAGGTGACCGTGCACTGGGATGCCGTCGGAGATGAGGAGTCCGGCCTGACCGACTTGGCAGTGGCAGTCGGTGCCTCGCTCGATGACACGCTTGAGTGGCTGCCGCAGGCGCCGACCAGAGCCGGGGAGGCGTCCCTCCGTATCCCGAACGGCACGGCCAGCGGGCGCGGCCTGTACGTCATGGTCCGCGCGGGGAATGCCGCGGGGTTAGTGACGTCCAGGCTGATCAAGACGCGGCTGGTGTTGGACGCGACTCCCCCGCGCCCGACGGGCGCGATCACCGTCACCGTCGGCGGGGTTCACCCACTGCCCTCCAGCTCCGTTACCATCGCGGCGAACGTCACAAAGCTCTACGTCGCTTGGGACCCGTTCACGGACCTGCAGAGCGGCGTCCTGGGCTACGACGTCATGATCGGGACCGCCGCGTACACCGATGACCTCGTCGCGCAAATGCGGGTCTGGCAGGTGGGCCGCACCGCGGTATCGGTCCCGGTGGACCTGTCAGGCCTCGCGGACGGCACGCCGGTCGTGACCTCGGTCGTCGCGCACAATGCGCTGGGCATGGCCATGCGGCAGGCACATGGCGCGCCGCCGCGGGTGGAGCAGGCCCTCCCCGTTCTGGGCCGCGTGAACGTCCGCCTCAGTCCGAACGGCCGCGTGGTGATGGTGGCATTGCCGGACTATGAGATCGCCGCGTGCGCCGGCACGCAGTCGCCCCGCGTGACGGTGCAGTACGCAATCCTCCCGGTGGGCGCCGTCCCCGCGGAGGACGGCTCGTGGGTGGAGGGCCACGTGTGCGTCGCCGGGGTCACGACCGGCGCCCCGGGCCTGTCCTTCAACGTGACGAGCGCCGACCTGCAGCCGGGCCGCAGGTACGTGTGCCACGTGCGCGCGACCACCGCGGCGGGGCTCCGGTCCACCGCCTCCGCCCCGTTCAAGCCTGCGTTGCTGGCCGTTGCCCACGGGCAGGTGGTGGTGCGGAGCGGCCTCCTCAGCGCCGCCCGGCGCTGGCTCTCCAACGGCACCTGCGTCCAGTACGCGCTCCGAGGGTTTGCAGACCCAGCGGCGGAGCTAGCCCCCGGCATCCGCGTGACGCTGGGGACGCGGCCCGGCGCCGCGGACTTGTGGGCCCCTGTCTATACCACGGCGGACTTGGGCGAGGCGCAGGCGCTGCGCGGGGACGTGCACACGGTCTGCAACTTCACGGCCGAGGCCAACGAGACGCTGCCGCAGGGGGAGGACGTGCACTTGTGCGTGGAGGTCAACAGCAGCACTGGGTACCAGTCCCTGCGCTGTGCGGAGCCCTTCCAGGCGGACTTCACGGCGCCGGTGGTGCACAGCGCGTTGCAGCACGGCGAGGACTCCGGCGCGCCGGAGGACCGGCAGAAGTGGCGCACGGCCCTGCCCCTGACGTACGATGTGGGGCTGACGTTTGAGGACCTGTCCAAACCTCTGCAATATGAACTTGCGGTGCTCAACCGCAGCGGAGTGATGCGCGATTATGCGGTTGTGGAGGACCCCAGCGATCTGCTTGTGACGGATCTGCAGATGGAGGCCGGGAACGTGTATTCGACGGTCATGAGGGTCACCAATGCGGCAGGGCTCAGCACGGTGGTGGAGTCCCCGGGGGTGCTGGTCGACCCATCACCGCCGGCGGACTTCACGGTAACCGACGGTAACGACCCGACGAGGGACGTGGATGCCCAGAGCAGTACCTCGGAGCTGTGGGTCCAGTGGGGCTTCACGGCGCAGAACGAGAACGGGACGGTGCCGTGGGGTGGCGGCCCCCCCATCGCGTATTGGGAGGTGGCCGTCATGCGCAGCCCCTGCCTCGGGGAGCCCGTGCGCGGGTTCGTGCGCGTCGACGTGGAGGGCGGGGGCGGCAACGGCACCGACAGCCGCGGCGGACTGAAGCGCTTCACGGGGCTGGCCCTGCAGCCCCAGTCCACGTACTTCGCGTGCGTGCGGGCCTGGACCGCCACCGGCCGCGTCGCGCAGGTGGCGTCCGACGGGATCACACCGGACCTTACGCCCCCTCGACGGGGCCCACTGACCGTCCCGCGCGGCGTGGCCGTGACCTCTGAGGTGGTGGAGTTGGAGGTGGACTGGGGCCCGTGGCAAGACCCCGAGGCCATGATCGTGGGGTATCTGGTGGGGGCGGGCTCGCAGCCCGGGGCCCTGGACCTGTTCAACAGCAGCGCACTGTCGAACGGCAGCGCGCTGCTGCCCCCTGACGTCCTGTCGGCGACGTTGGCGCTGCAGGTCGGCACCGTGCAAGACGCCGACGCCATGAGCCTCGTGGTGACCCCTGGCGGAGGGGCGCCGGGAGCGCCTGCTGGAGCACCGGCCGCAGGCCCGGCAGTGATCGTGCCAGGGTGCCCTGCGGTGTTCGTCAGTGTGACTGGGGTCACTGAGGCCGGGCTGCGCACCTCGGTGGTGTCGCCGCGGATTATCTTGGACTCTACCCCACCGGAGTCGGTCGCGCGCACCCCCTGGGTCAAAGACGGTGTTGCAGTCACATACAGCTCGGAGGCCGCCAAGGAGCAGCAGGTGTACCCCGACGTGCAGTACTGGCCACACCGCCGACACGTGACGTGCTCGTGGAGCCCGTGGCAGGACCCGCAAGGGCTCCGGGAGTACTTTTGGGGCATTGGGACGAATGCAGGCGGCGCGCCGGACGTCGTGCCGTGGAGGCCTAACGGCGTTGCAACCGTTGTTCGCGATTTCGTGGTCCCGACGCCGCTGTCCGACGGGGTCCAGTACTACTGCCTGGTGCTGGTGGTGAACATGGCCGGCATCCGCCGGTTGGTGGCGTCGGACGGCTTCGTGGTGGACAGCAGCCCCCCGCCGGACTTCGTGGTGTACGACTCGGAGCTGCCGGGGGCCGACATCGACTACGTCAACATCAAAACGCCGGTCTTTGGGTCGTGGGAGTGCGCTGACCCGCACACCGCCACCGACGCAGAGTACACCGTTGTGGAGCAGCGAGGGCCTCTGCTGACGGAGGTCGTGGGGCACGCCCGGCGGCCGTTCCTCGGGGGCGAGCAGGTGGTGCTCTGGAGCGTGCCCAACGGGACGACGCTGGAGCTGGAGGCCATCCCCCGGCGGCACGGCTACCGGTACTTCACCGTCGTCAAGTGCACCAATCGGGCGGGGCTGTCCACGTACAGTACCTCCGACGGGTTCGTGGTGGATGAGACGCCCCCCGTCGCGGGACTCGTCTACGACGGGCTGGTCCGCAACGTGGACGCCTCGTGGCTGAGCCTCCCGGACACGATCCCCAGCAACTTCTGGCTGGACTTCCACCACGCGGCGCAGGTGCTCGTGGCCGATGGGCAGGTCCTAACGAACTTCACTGTGGGCGGCAGCGCGTGGGAGGGGGCCAACGCGACCTGGTCCCCGTTCCATGTCCACCCCCCAGCGGGCTCCCAGGGGCCTGCAGAGGTGCGGCAGGACCCGGTGGGACTTGCTTTGGAGCTGAACTGCACACTGCCCTCCGGCGAATTGGACTGTGACGAAGTGGAGCTGGGCAATGAGACCGGCGTGTTCGGGTTGGGGCTGTCCAAGACCGCGGAGGTCGGGTACGGCCGGTACAGTGTGCGCCTGCAGGCGGCCCAAGGGGCCGGCCTCGTGACGGCTGTGGCCTGGGCCGCGGAGATGGACGTGGGGGACGACGACACGGTCAGTCCGGAGGTGCGCAGCGAGGCCCCGCTCTACCGCCTGACGCCGCACTTCGGGGTCGTGCTGGAGATTTGGGGCGCGGAGGTGGACCAGCTGCGGATTGCGCAGTACCAGTCCTTCCCTCAGTGGGAGCCCGAGGTCATGCAGTTCGACCTTCCGTTCAACGCCTCGGACGGAGCGCATGAGTACACCGCCCACTTCCATCCGAACGGCAGCGTCAACTTCTACGCCGAGGGCGTGTTCGTCGTCGAGGTCCAGAGGCAGCCCGACTTTGCCCTGGCGCCCCCACTGAGCCTCAGCGTGGGGCTGTACAACGCCGTGGAGGAGGAGCCGGAGGAGCTCCAGTCCAACCCCTTCTGGACGGACCCCAATGTCACGGCGCCCCCTCTGAACTTGTTGGGCGAGTTTGACGTGGTGTACGACAATTTGACCGTCGTGGAGCTGCCTCTACGGCCGCTGGTCATCGTGGAGTACGTCATTACGCCGGAGGACTTAACGGAGGACTCGTACATTCCGCAGTCGGACGTGTGGTACGACGCGGAGGCGCCCATCCGGACGGTGCGGGTGGAGGCGGGGCACAGCGCGGAGGTGATGGACTTGGTGGACGGCGTGGAGCTGTATGCGGGCCTCGCCCCGGCGCATTCCGCCTGCTGCTCCGGCCCGTCGACGGTCATCAGCCAGCGCCCCCCGGACGGCTATTGGAGGGGCGTGGGCGACACGACCCAGGCCCCTCAGTTCGTGACCGACAGCGGCAGCGGCGTTGCCCTCTTCCCGTACTCCTCCTCCAACACGTCCAACACCTCCCGCTCCGGACTGACGGTGTGGCTGTGGACCCCGATGCTGAAGCAGGAGCGCTGGTTCTCCATCGACGACCCCGTCACCGCCTTCGCGGTCGCAGGGGCGCACGTGGCTGTGGCCTATGAGACGGCGGTGGTGGAGCTGCTGCGAGTGACCGCGCCCCGCGGCCCCGCAGTCAGCACCGACGCCGCGCTGCAAAGCGTGTGGACCCGCGACGTGTCCGGCCGTGGCCGCAACGTCACGGGGCTTGAGGTTCTGGTGACGGACGACGCGGTGGTGGTCGTGGTCGTGGTCAACGGCCAGTCCCCGGTTGCCTACGACGTCGCCCTCGACGCCCCCGTCCCGGGACTGGCCGCCGCGACCGCCCTCGGCGCCGTCCGCCACGTGGCCGCCAGCCGGGCCCTACTCGCCGTTGCGGGCGCGACGGCCGTGCAGCTCTACCACTTCGCGGACGGCGCACTGCACCTGCGGCACTCGCTCACGGTCGGTGCCGGCGTGGGCCAAGCGGTGCTGGAGGAGCATGTGCTCGTGGTCAGCGCCCCGACGGCGGCGCAGGGCCGCGGGGTCTACTACGCGTACCAGCTCACGTCCAACGGCACGGCCCCGGCGCGGGTCTGCCAGTACTACGGCACGCGCAACGTCTCCGCGTTGGGGACCGCGCTGGACGTGCAGGTCACGCCTGACGACGTCCGCATTGTGGCCGCCATCGCCGGCGGCGCGGACTTGGCCGTGCTCGCGACCAACGGGACCGGGCGGCACCAGTGCACGCGGCTTTCCCAAGTGCTGGACCCGGACCTGCAGGCGGACGCGCTGAGCCCCGACACCGTGGGGCTGCACGGCACTCTGGTCCTCATGGGCCACGCGTCGCGCTGGGGCGACCGGAAGGTGGCGTTCCACACCCGCTGCCGGCCCAACACGTTCCGCGTCGCGTGCCCCGACCCCAATTTCGTGGCCATGTACGCGTGCGCCGACTGCCCCGAGGGGTCGGTGTCCACTGGCGAGGGCTTCTGCACCGACTGCGGCAACACGACCTGCGTGGCCGACTCCGGCGCGCTCTTCGCGAACGTGCCGTGGTCCAACGCAACGGCCCTCGCCAACGGCCTGACGCACGTCACGAAGATCACCGTCACCAACGCCGCCGGCCTCACGACCTCGGCCCTCAGCAACGGGTACCTGTGGGACGTGACGGCGCCCTCCGCGGTCGAGCCCCCGAAAGACGGCCTGGACTCCTCGGCCGACATCAACTGGACCCACAACGAGACGTTCTTGGGGGCCACGTGGATCCCGTTTGAGGACACAGAGACCCCCATGGCCTTCTACGAATGGGCCATCGGCACGAGCCCGGGGGCCACGGACATCCTCGACTTCACCGACGTCGGGCTCCGCACCGTCGCGTATCACCCGTGGTCCCCGATGGCCCCCACAGTCTTCAACGCCACCGAGACCCCGTACTTTGTCACGGTCCGGGGGTCCAACGCCGCGGGTGTGATCTCGGACCCCGTCACCTCCGATGGCCTGTTCCTCGACGTGACGCCCCCGGTGCCGGTGTACGTCCGCGACGGCTACGCCAAAGACATCCAGTACCAGTCCTTCGTCGAGTCCATGTTCGTGAACTGGGAGTTCTATGACCTCGAGTCCGGCATCCGCACGTACGAAGTGGCCATCGGCACCGCCCCGTACCAGACCGACGTGCTGCCGTTCACCGACGTCAGCCTCAGCACTTTGTACCAGACGAAGCAGTCGTACAATGACGTGGTGCTGGACCTGAAGGAGGAGACCACGTACTACGCCACCATCCGGGCCTTCAACTACGCCGGGATCAGCTCCGTGATGTCCAGCGATGGAGTGACGGTGGGGGCCGCGGTGGTGGACGTCAAGCCCGAGTTGGGGGGCTCCTTCATGCTGGACGCCAAGAGCTCCAATCAGGCCAAGAGCGACAACAGCACCGGGGCTGCGCGGAAGACGACCTACGCCAGCGTCGGGATCCCGCCGGGGGCCCTGGGGGAGGAGATGGAGCTCACGTCCACCGCAGTGCCCAACAACGTGTACGACGCGTACTTCAACGGGTCCGGCACCGGCTGCTGCCTGAAGTACTGCAATGAGCACGCGGAGCTGAAGGACCAGTTGTGCGGGGGCAAAGAGTGCAGCACCGTGGAGCAGGGCAAGGACTGTCTGGCGCACTACAAGGCCATTGGAAAGGCCCAGGGACTCGAGCCGGACCCCACGGTCTCCTGCTCCGAGTACGAGGACCCCGAGACCAGCCCCCCGCCGGAGAACTTCAAGTTCGGCAACTACTCCTTTGCCATGTGGCCGGCATCCCCCAGCCCCGACGGGGTCTCCTTCAAGAAGCCCATCTCATTCGAGCTTTACTACGCAGACGAGGCCTCCGAAGGGCAGGCGTTCCCGATGCCGCAGTTGATGATGTGGAGCATCAAGTTGAAGAAGTGGATGAATGCGGCCGAGACCTGCGACCCGCCGCGCGTCGAGAACAATCCCGAGACCTTCATGTTGACGGTGTACGTGTGCCACTTGACGCAGTTCGCGCAGTTCGGCACGACCTCTGAGGAGGAGCCCACCGTCGGCCACATCTGCTACAAACCGGAGTACAACCTCACGTCACATGAGGTCTACGTGAGGGCGTGCAACTTCACCAGCAACGTGACGAAGCTGTACAGCTACGTGGCCACGATTGTGCCGCACAAGCCCTGCAATGCCAGCCTCCAGACGTGCTCCTGGACGGGGGCGTCGTACTCCCCGGCCATCGGGATCTTGGATGCGGACCCCGAAGTCCACATCGACCTGGACAACGACGCCATCCTCTACCAAGTGTACCATCTCACGCTGACGGTCACCAATGGGGTCGGGAATCAAGCCTCGATATCCTGGACCAATCTCGACATCCCCACGCATACCGCCACCGCAACCACAACGCACAGTAGCAGCGCATCCCCGAGCCGGACGTCATCACCAACGCCGACTGGTACTTCCACCCCCAGCCCGAGCCCCACAGGCACGGCGACGCTGAGCCCCACGCCCACGCCCACGCCCACATCGACAGGCACCCCAACCCCAACCCTAACCCCAACGCCCACCCCGTCCGCCACCCCCACCGCATCCCCCTCACCCACGCCCACCGGAACGCCTACACCTACTTCCACGCCCACCCCGACCACGACACTGTCGCCCACCGCGACACCCACACCCACCACCACAGGTTCTCCGACATCCTCCCCGTCCGGCACGCCCACACAGTCCCCAACCGCCTCACCCACGTGCACGCCGTCCCTCACCCCCTCTCCCACAGGGAGCGGGACAGCGAGCGCTACACCAACGCCCTCCCAGAGTGCCACACCGACCCCCACCTCGACTCCCTCAGCCTCCAGCACCGTCACCACTGAGACCACCATCACCATCACGTACCGGAGCACCGCCTCGGTCACCGCCACCCCCACCCCGACCTACTCCGCCACATGGACCTCCACCAGCTCTGCCACTCCGACATCCCAATCCACTCACTCCCCCTCCCCGACCGCCTCCCAGACGCTGTCCCCAACCCGCACCCAGACCTTCTCCCTTTCCGCAACGGTATCCCCAACGCGAACCCACACCAACACCGCGACCGGCACCGCCAGCCCCACGCGCACGCCATCCCCCACCGCGACCCAGTCCACGTCGTACACCACCACCCTCACATTCACCGCCTCCTCCACCTGCAGCCCTACGGCGACTCCCACGCCCTCCGTCACCCCCGCCGCCTCCCCCACCCCCACCCTCACGTCCTCCGGCACTGCCACGGCCACGATCTCCATGACCACAAGCGCTACGCTCTCAATCTCCTTCACGAAGACGGGCACCCGCACAGGCACGCGGACGCTGTCGGGCAGCCTCTCTCCCACCGTCACCCCCGTGCCCACGTCAACACCAATCGCCACCAACGCCACCTTCAAACTGCCATCCGTCACGCCCACCCCCACCAGCTCCGGCACCCCCACCGCCACCTCCTCCGCCACGGCCGCCTCCTCCAGCACCGCTTCCGCCACCCCGTCACGCTCCTGCACCCCAACACCGACGCTGTCCCCCAGCCCGACCGGGACCGTGTCGCACACCCCGACACAGAGCGGCACCAGCTCCGCAACCGTCGGCCCGTCCCGCACGGCCTCCCAGACCCCGACTCCGAGCGGCAGCCCGACGGGCAGTGGTACGCTGACCACGAGCCGCGCCGCCTCGCCGACCCTCGCGGCCACGGGCAGCCCGACGCCCACCGCGACCGCCACCGATACCGCCACCATCACGTGGACCGCCACGCGCACGCCCTCCCACACCGCGACGGCCACGCCCTCGCCCTCGCGCACGCGGTCCGCCACGGCCACGTCGTCCAGCACCGCGACGCTGACCGGGACGTTGTCGGGCACGCGCTCCGCCACCCCGACCCCGAGCCGGGCCCCCAGCGCGACCGGCACGGGCACTGCCTCGCCCACGTCGACCGGGTCGCTGCGCCCCACGGCCACGCGCTCCACAACTGCCACCCGGAGCCGGACTGCGACACCGTCCGCCTGCCTCACAGCCTCGGGCACCGCGTCCGTCACGGCATCGCACACCCGCTCCCCCGCCGTCACCCTCACCGCCGCGCCCAGCGGCACGCCCTCCGGCACGTTGAGGCCTTCCGCATCTGCGACCGCATCTGCGTCGCCTGCGCCCAGTGGCAGCCCCACTCAGTCCGGCACCGCCACACACGTGTGCACCCCTGCGCCTACGCTGACGGTGAGCGCGCCCCGCACGCTCACCCCCGCCTTCACGGCCCTTGTCACTCGCTCGTCCACAGACACTGTAACCACGACGCGCACGTGCACGGCGTCCGGCAGTGCCACGCAGACCGCCACGTTCACTGTGACTACGAGCCTGACCCGCACCAGCAGCCCCACTGCCACCGCCAGCCCCTCGTGCACCCAAACCGCCTCCCACACCTGCACCTGCACTCATACCAGCACCGCCTCTGCCACGGGCACCTTCACGCCGTCCGTCACGTTGACGGCGTCGACGTCGTGCAGCGCCACTGAGACGGCGACCCCAACGGAGACCCTGACGCTGACGCAGACGATGACGTCCACGGAGACCAGGACTCAGATGTTGTCAGGCACTGCGACTCGCACCCCACTTTGCACACCTACAGCGACCGCCGCCAGCCCGAGTCCAAGCCCGAGCACCAGCCCCAGCCCCAGCACCAGAACCAGCCCGATCCCCAGTCCCAGTCCCAGCCCAAGCCCCAGCCTCAGCCCTATGCCCAGCCTCAGCCCCAGCAATAGCCCCAGCAATAGCCCCAGCAGTAGCCCCAGCCCCAGCCCCAGTCCCATGCCCAGCCCCAGCCCCAGCCCCAGCCCCAGCCCCAGCCCCAGCCCCAGCCCCAGCCCCAGCCCCAGCAATAGCCCCAGCCCCAGCAATAGCCCCAGCAATAGCCCCAGCAATAGCCCCAGCAGTAGCCCCAGCAGTAGCCCCAGTCCCATGCCCAGCCCCAGCCCCAGCCCCAGCCCCAGCCCCGGTCACACACCCACCCCCACGCAGACGTCCACACCCCTTCCCACGCAGACGTCCACACCCTTTCCTACTCAAACGCCGCCTCACACCGCCACCGTCTCGAGCACCGCCACACCGCCTCATACCACCAGCGCCTCAGGCACCGCCACAGGCACCTGCACCTCAAGCCTCACTCCGAAGCCCTCCCTCACTGCAACCATCTCTGGCACTCAGGCCGCCAGCTCCACAGAGACGGCCACAGGGTCGCCCACGCTGTCCGGCACGTCCAGCCCCAGCCCCACCCCCACGCCCGAGGGCACTGCCACCGCCGTCCACACCGCCACGGGCACCAACACCCCAAGCCTGACGCCAAAGTCCACATTTACTGGCACCGCCTCTCTGACCCCGTCGCTGGCCTCCACAACGACCGGGTCCACATCGGCAACACCTTCTGCATCCTCCTCCGTGACCCCCCCTGCCACCCCATCGCCCACCCGCAGCCTTACGCCCACCCAAAGCCGCACGCCGTCCCCCACACACATCTTCACACAGCCCCCTACCGCAACCCCATCTGGCAGCCCATCGAGCACACCCCTGCCCACAGCCACCCCCACTCACTCACCCACTGCGACCATCGCACATACACCCACCCCCACCGCAACCCACAGCAATCCAGCTACATCCACCAGCACAGCTACTCTTGCCTCCACACTCAGCTCCACATCCACATTGTCACCAGCGGTCACCCTCACCCCCTCCCCGACCTCCACTCCGTCACCCACCCAGACTCCTTCTCTCACTGCCACCACCACCACATCTTCCACTGCCACGGCTACTGCAACAGCTTCCGCCTCCCGCTCCTCCACTTGCACTATGACAACCAGCCAGCGCCCCACGCTCACTGCCACCACCATCCCCACATCCACAAGAACATGCAGCCCCACTGCCACACCGGTCCCTACGGGCTCCCCCACCCCCACACACCTCCTCCCCCCCACGTTTGCGCCGCACGGCATTCCCGTCGCAGTCCCGTCCGCTGTCATCCTCTCTTACAGCGGGCCCCCCCTCTCAACCTTCGTCACCGCGTCCTCACAGCACAGGGACTGCGGAGCGCAGCGCGTGCACAGCGCCCCCCTGGCCCGGCTCAATGTCACGGCCGTGCAGCTGACGGTCACAACCCCGTCCGAGGCTGTGTACCTCTGCTACCACACGCAAAGCGACTCCCTCGCACTGCTGCCGCCGCTGCAAGTGTACGGGCTCACCGCCGTTCTGCCTCCGACGGTCCCCTCCCGGGCCCCTGCCACCCTCCTCCTGCAGGGCCACTTCGCGCTCGGGGGCGACCCCGGGGCCCTGGTGCTCGCCGCTGCGGCGGAGGCGGACTGCGCGGCCGTGAATGCCTCGGCCGTGCGGTACCCGGTGGCCCCCCCCACCGCCGCGGCCTGGGCCCAGTGCTTCATCACCGGCCCCGCTCGGCCCGGGACGTACACCGTCTGCCACATGAGGGCCCAGGGCCTGCCCCCGCGCGCCGTGACCACTGTGACGGTCACGGGGGTCACCGGCAGCGCAGTCTCGGGGGCGGCCCTGGAGGTCACCGGCATCGGCCTCTCGGCGCACGACCGCTACGCCGCGGTGGCGGGGGCGCAGTGCAGCGCCGCTTCGCAGTGGCTGCCCGTGGCCCCCGGCGCCGGGAACGCCACCGCGCGCCTCTCGCTGCCGCGGGGGAGGCTCACGACCGTGTGCTACGCCCACAATCCCGCGGGTCTCGCAGGGCCGCCGTGGACGGTGCTGCTACGGGCGTACCCCGTCCCAGGCCCCAGCCATTGGCAGGCCACCTCACAGGCCGCGGCTCAGGCCTGGCAGCCGTTCTCAGTGGAGGTGCGCGGGTTCGGCTTCTCCACCGCCGATGCGTACAGCGTCGCGGCCCCGGCGGCCGGTGCGCGGCGGTCCGGCTGCGGACAAGAGTACCCGGTGGTGCCGGTCACGCGCGCGATGCTTGTGTCCGACACGACCGTTGCGCTGCCTCTGGCGCTCCCGGAGGGCCGCTGGGGCCTGTGCTACTACATGCCTGGCACCGGGTGGGATGAGGTGCCCACAGCGCCGGGGGCCCCGGCTGCGCCCCATCTGGCCACCCTCCCGGCCACGCGGGGCCCGACCCTCATCACCCTCCCGGCCGGCGCGCCGGTGCTCCTGCAAGAGCACGGGTACCTGCTGCGGGCCAGTGACCAATACACGGTGAGCCCCGGCGGCTGCGCGGCGGCCGGGGACTGGACCCCTGGCCACCAGCCCCTGGCCCTTGCGCTGGCCCCGGGCGCGCACGACGTGTGCCGCCGGGGGGCCGCGCAGGCGACCGGAGTGCGCATCGCGCGCCTTCTCGTCGCGGGGGTCACGTCCTACGCGACCGCACCGTCGCCCGCGCCCGTCAATCGCTCCTTCGCCATTGTGTTCACCGGCTTCGGCCTCAGTACCAACGACTCGTTCGGGTTTGCGCAGGGCCCGGAGTGCCCTGTCACTCCGTATCGCGTCGCGCGTGTCTCGGGCGCCGCCGGGGCCGTTGCCACCGCGGAAGGCACGTGGCCCGCGACCGGCACGGGCATCTATTACGTGTGCTACCGCACGGCCGCCGCCGCCGCCGGTCAACTTCTGAACCGATCGCTGCCCATCACCCCCAGCCTCGCCGGCGCCAGCGACGACGGCTCCGGGATGTCCGGCCCCGCGCTGACGGCCCTCATCGTCGTCCTCATCGTCGCCCTGGCGGGGCTGATCGCGCTGCTGGTGTGGGTTCTGTGCCGGTCCCGCAGGCCTGCGGCGTCCCCCGTCGTGGGCCTCACGCCAAAGGCGGTCGGAGGCAAAGGCTCCCTGTCTCTGCCCCCCTCTCCCGGGCCTCCCACAAACCCCCTGTCCGCCCGCGAGGCCACGACCGCGGCCCCACCGCCTGACCCCCGGGCCTACGCGGCCTCCCCGACCTCCAGCAACAGCAAGTCCAGTACCTTCAGCGACCCCCCCAGCCCCAGCGTGTTCTCGGTGCCCAGCATCACCGCCACCCACGTCAAGGGCACGCCCCCCGACAGCAACAGCGCGGCCTCCGAGGCCCTGCCGTCGTCGGTGCCGACGGCGTCGCACCGCCCCTCCGCGACGTCCAGTGGGCAGGGGGCCGGCGGGCCGGTGCTGTCCCCCAAAGTACTGCGGCTGATGATGCTGGACGACGACCCGTTCCTGCAGGCGGCCACCGAGGCACGCCCTCAGGCCGCCTCCACAGTGTCCAGCAACCGCAGCCTCCGCCAGCCGTTCCAAGGCCATGCCTTGCAGGGCCCTCGGCAGCAGTCCTCCATCGCCGACAGCTCCGTGTCCACCGCCATGAACCGCTGGGGAATGATGCTGGAGGCCCCGATGCGGGCCCCCATGCCGAGGCCCATGGGCAATCCCTTGCAGACCGGTGGCCATACCGCCGCACAGCCCGCCTTCACAGCCCCAGAGCAGGCGCCCCTCTGGCCCCTGGAGCACCCAACGCCCCCCTCGATGGCCATCCCATCGCGACCGGTTGAGTCAAGGGCGGGGGGCGTGGGCGACACCCCCTGGACCGGGTCCACCAGGGACATGGGGCCGGCCCTCCCCGTGCACCCCTCCCCCGCTCCCCACGGGCATGTCATGAATGAGGTGGCCCTGTCCCCCCTCTCGCCAGTGCCAGGGTCAAGGCCAGGGTCCAGACTGGCGTTGACGGGGCTTGCGGGTCCGCGTGTTGCGTCGAGGACAACCTCGACGTCCTCAGGGATGACAAGGCCCCCTCGCCCTGCGAAGCACAACCTCCTCACCTTTGAGGCCCCGGAAGCGGAGGACTGATGCAGCCGCGTGCTCTGCGGGACCCTGAGGCCGAGATGTGGACATGGGATGTGCGTCAGTGGAGGGGGTGGGTGGCTGAGTGCCGGCGCCCAGACCCTGGGCTCTCGGGAGACGCAGCCAGCGTATGCCGGCTTGCCCCCTGCCAGGGGCATGAATTCCATCGCCTCCTGCATACACTGCACATGCATGTCTGGACCTGCCTCCCGCCCCCTCCGCATCCATTCCGCCCTGCATACTCAATCCCCTGGTCTGGGGCGACTCCTCAGTGGCCCTTACCATGTGCTCTTGTTTCTGGTGCCCCCCCTAAAGATGCATTGCACTGTGGAGTGCATTACCTCTGGTTTGCATTTGTCTGTTTTTTAATTAGGTCTCACCCCCCCCCCCCCCTCCATTGTTTAAACAAACACTTAACGTTGCGGCGGACACTGATGAGTGCTGCATTGTAGCCGAACAACGTCAGAGCGATGACCGGATAGCCTGTGACACTGGGGCTTTTCGGTAGCTGATTATCCGTTGCTTCATGGCCCCATTGTTTAATAGCGAGACGTTGTTTTATGTATTTTGTGTTCTTTATGTGCTGGGCAGCTTTTGGTGGTGATGGTGGTGTGGTTCTTGATGGTGGTGTGTTGTTGACTGTCATCTTTTGTGCGACCACCCCACTGTTTTTGCATTGTTATTGTGCATTTTCAGCCTCTAGTTTCTCTGAAGCAATGTGTTGATGGGACTTGCGGGATGCAGGACCCTTCCTATCGTGCTGCTCCACGATGGCTGTTGAAGCGAGTTGCCAACCTGCTTCATAACTAAATTGATTGACAACAGCCACAATCTATAAATTATACCACAAACTTGGCAGGCAATAGAACTTCCTGCGGATATCAGGAATACACAGCTGAAGTGTAACACCACAAGCTGTTGGATGGACAGTTCAAGGAATGGTTGGTCATGCAGTTTGTCCCCTGCCTGGCGCCAAACGTTGTGGTGCTTGTCACAGCAAAATCCTGCGTCAGCAAGGCCTTCCTCCTGCGTCAACAAGGCCTTCCTCCTGCGTCAGCGAGGCCTTCCTCCTGCATAATAGGACACCAACAACTACCCCCACTACCCCTTTTTTTGTGAGGACAACGGTAAAAGCGCTGAATTTGATGGAAACAATGCTCTAACAAGGGTGCTGTTCTCATGCAGAGGGTTCAGATCCCCACACCCCCCCAAGACACACACCTTTTTAGAGGCATGGGGGTCCCCACCTAGGAAGCAAACACGAGCTGATGCATGGAGGCCTTGCTGATTCTATCCACAGCTCACCTTCGTGTCTCATTCTTTGTGACAGAAAGGTACCTCTGGTCTTGTAGGTCGCTGACCAGCCAATTTTCTTGATGCGCTTTACCTTCTGATTTTGTCCCCTGCTCTGGAGTGGTGGGGACCCCCCAGACGGCAGGGTTATGTAGCCATGCTGCCCACTTGTGGGCCACTTCTAATTTTGTCCCCCGTTCTGGATTTTGAGGCATGGTGGGTTTCCCCACCCAAATTTCATGTAACCAGAGTTTCCCAACTGCACTTTACTTGCATTGCTGGTGCATGTGACTGACTACTCATCAATGTAGGCCCCAGCTCGATTTGGCTGTTCTTTCTGCATTCAGTCTGTGTTGTCTGGAGTTCAGTTGCATGATGTTTCATGTTTGGCCTATTGTTGATTGTCTTCAGCAGCATCCGCCATAACCCCTGTGGTCTGTAATATGCCGTAATATGCCTTTTGATGTAGCATATCATCACAAGACGGCTTCAATGTGTGCTTATAAGCCCTCCTTGCGCAAATGGCGTTCTGTCGCAACCGCACAAGGTGTATACTCTGCAGCTTTAATTGTGGTTTGGCAAGACGTGGACCACCCACCTGCCCCTGCATTGCTGCAGTGTTTGACAGTCATAATGATGATGATGACAAGTTCTCACAACTTGTCCATGGGCTGCTTCGTGCTACCAGAAAGATTATTCAGCTTATCCAGACACCAATCACTACCACCAGACAACATACGCCAGACTTAGACACCTGTCTCCTCTCACCAGACACCTGACGCCTACACACATGCCGTCTTTCACCTGTCCCCATTAAAACCCCAGACTATCCCCTTCTCTTTGACACCAGTCACCAGGCGACAGACACCTGCCACCACTCACCAGTCACCGGTCTACATCTCACCAGTCTATTTTCTTCTCACACCAGAACTTACCCTCGACTGCACCCCCCCCCCCCCCCAAACCACCACCGACATACACGCCCCTCGACCCAGCCACCCCCCCCCACCCCGTTTTCCCAACCAGCCGTTCCCTGCCCCCCCCCCCCCCCCAGCCCACGCGCCTCGCCTGAATTTCCCACCTGCATTTTTGTTTTGCCTGGACTGCAACAGTCCAGGCATATATCTCAATGGCAGCTCTTCTTTTGTTTTTCTGCATGTCTTTTTTTTCACTGAGTGCCTCAGTGCACCTATCCCATTGCACTCAGCTTGCCTCGGCATTCTTGTTGTGCACTCTAACCTTTCCCAGGCCTATGGTGCATCAGTGCAGTGTTTTCAGCACCCTGGGTTTGGATCTGTGTACAATAATCGCTGTTTTTTGGTGAATTTCGGCTCGCCATGAACGCTCAGCCCGTGGTCAGGCCGCTTTGGTGCAATGCTTTCGGCGGGGGACCGCCATGCCTTAAAAGAGATTATTCATCTTTCAATGTCTGTTTTTGTTGCTGTTGATGTTCCACTGCTTGTGTCCTGCTGGTTGCCTGCTCCTCTTGCTCCTCTGGTTTTGATGTGTTTTTGGAAAACAAAAGGGAAGACTCCATCCAGAGGTACAAATCGAGGATCTTGTACTCCAAACATGAAGGGCTCCAGTCACAAAGAGATAGATGTACAATGTATTCACAACAAAGGATCAAACTCTGACAGCAGATTAGAAAAGATAGTTTGAAAACAAACTAATCAAGATACAAAACTGCCCTCATGGGCACCCTCTCTGAGGCAGGGTCACTCTGAGATGTGAACCCTTTGTTTCTGGTCCCTTAGGTGCTGAGGTGGCATGGCTTGTGTCACTGCCATGTCGCCACGGATCTTCCTACTTAGCTAGGCTACCTGAGATCTGAACCAAGGACCTCTCAAAAAGAGGTACCACAGCCCCCTAGGGTGCACACCACTAGGATAAGTAAGCATTCATGAAAAAATAGACAAAAATGTATAGGCTCTAAACTAGAGCAGTGCCTCAGTCGATTCAAGAAACTGTGATAAAATCAAAATAGTTGGGGGATCAGGGGTCTTCACAACATCCAATGCTTAGTGTTTGATTTTATAGGTTAGAATGCATTATCTTCATTTTGGTGGGGCCAATACTAAAATAAAAATGTGGTATGCCTCAAGGCATCTTTCAGACCACTAAAGCTTACCCCAAATGCATTGAAATACACTTTTTCTTATTGTCTGCTATTCACAACAAAAGGCAATTTCACATATTTCAATTTTGTACTCTTTTTAAGAGTGGTTAACTTTTCAATAGTAGGAATCTTGATATGGAAATAAAAAAATTTTCTCCGTGCAATGCTTTGTCCTTTTCGGTTTTGGCCTCTCTTTACTAGGAACTATACCATACTACATACACTACATAGTATATTAGTAACAAAAGCTGACCAAAAAAACAGATGCAATACTACTAGAAAGAGCTGGTTCAATATTTCCCATAGGTAGAACTTTATGTAATCATTTAGGAGGTTGAACTGTCAAATGAAAAAAATGTGCAATAATACCAAGACCACCTACGGCAATATGATGCGAAGCAATACCGCCTGGGTTATACGGATCAAAACATTCTGCCCTCCAAGTCGGTGTAAGGGTTGAACACCTCAAGTAACTCAATCAGCATCAGAAAACCAAAATGCGTGGACCAAATAAACTACTTATATGAAAAGCACCAAAAGTAGAACAAAGTGAATCAAAGAGGAATCAATGAATTCCAAAGATTTTTGGTAAATCTAAAGCAAGATTTTGTGTACGAAGATCACAAAATAGCTGTAAATCCCAATAAACCCAATGCCAAATTGCAGCAAGAAAGGTAAACCGGAAAGAACTATACGAGCCGCTGCAACTCCTTACAAACTCCAAGCACCAAGATGGCTTGTGTCTCCATTAATGCTCCATACCCCCCAAGACGTAGTTACACCTAAACATGTCATGAAAGGTAGAACAAACATTCTTTGACGCGATATAGGGGTTAAAACAAGATTTGAAGGATCAAAATTTGCTATCTCGGAAAGAGCCATAGATCTTGCCCAACCGGTGCAGTATGCATCAAGTGAACTACAATTAGACAACGGAGATCATTTTTAAAACAACGGCATAGTATACATAACTGTGTAGTGAGTAGTGGTGTTGATAGGCACAAGCAATGGATCAAATTGGGGTGTGCGAGTAGAACCGAGCAAGTTCACATTCGACGACATGTATGTACATATCGTACATCATGGTAAGAGACGATATATGGAGCAGGATCAGCTTTGAAAGGTACGCTAAACTGTGTAGGCGGGGCAACTGAAGCTCGTATTATTTGGTGCTCAACAATCTAGCATATGGAGTAGTAGCGGTAGTAGTACGAATAGTACCGGTAATAGTACCATGAAGCTTTCGACAAAAAGGTTTT
The DNA here is from genome assembly GCA_964036045.1 of Eutreptiella sp. 'Long Island Sound 2002'. Taxonomy (NCBI): domain Eukaryota; phylum Euglenozoa; class Euglenophyceae; order Eutreptiales; family Eutreptiaceae; genus Eutreptiella; species Eutreptiella sp. 'Long Island Sound 2002'. The sequence continues at coordinate 17,741,754 of OZ038400.1, forward strand.
TTTCACTGGTCTTTTTTGTATTTGCCTATAGGTATGGTGGAGAGAGGTTGCGTACCCATCTGTTCCACTTGGGTATTGGGCCAAGTATCTTAAAAAAATGGTGGTGTTGAGTTTTGAAGTGCTGTAGCGCATGTGTGCTGCACCTGTCTGCTTGACTTTTCACTTGTTCCTACTTTTATGGATGCTCTGTAATTGCTCCTTTTTTGTGCTGTTTTGAGCAGTTTCCTCTCTGGTGAAGGCTTGGGGGTGATCTTCTGCACCAAATGGCAACATTGTTCGTGGCACTGAAGTACGTGCTTTTTTAAAGGTCCGTGTTGCGGTAACAAAAGCGTTCGGGGATGCAATGATGATTCATTGTTTCTCCCTTCTAGATTGACTAACACAGACACTCCCCGAATGATGCTTGTATTCGCCATGATTATCCTCGCTGTTCGGGCGTTGCCACCAGAAAGCTTTCGCAAATTGAGTTGCATTTGTAGTTTGCCATTGGAAAATTCTTTGGTGCGAGATATTTGTGAGACTTGTAGCGGTAGGACTGTTTGGTCCTTTGGCACCCGAATCCCACCTCTGTTTTGGGTGCGGACAAAAAAACAACAACAACATAGGTTAATGTGGAAAAGGAATGCTCCGGGTGGTTGTTGTGTGGAGATAGTGAAGCAAGCACTGAACCTGGATGTCAAAGGAAAACCGCCAAACGTCCAAATTAGCAAAAATTGCCCAGTTTTTGGACATTTTTTTGGTAGTATTTTGGTACCATAGCAAAGGGGACGGCACCCTTCCCTGCCACGATACAACACAAAGCTACGGAAAGCCCATGTGAATCGCACCATAAATGGTTTTTACTAAATGGCGGAGCAAATGGTTGTGGAGTGATCCAACCAACAGCCATCACTCACATATTCCGAGTAAGAGAAACAATTTCGTGCAGTCAAAGAACCGCACAGACAAAGGTGTTGTTTCTCCTCACGATGAACCTTCTTGACAACGTTGAACATGGGTTCCATAAAGGGCACCTCTACCCGGTAGGGCTCGCGAAATCGTAGTGGCATCCCGTGAGCGCACAATGGAGTCCCCTGGCAGGTCCTTAATTGCCCCTGCCAATAACGCATATTTACGCTTTCGCAGCGTAGGTATGTGACACACGCATTTGTGTGGTTTGTTGGTGCCCCCCAAGCACATTGGTTGGACAAAGAAGAGTGCGTGGACGCCCCCGAGGCCATCAAGTGAAAAGCCATTACCCTCAAGTTTCAAGGGAACAACATCTACTTGTTGGACTCGCCGGCGCTCGAGCGGGAATACTTCAAGCTCTGAAGCACATAGAGCACATAGAGGCACGAGGAAACGTGAACTTCAAAGTGCAAAGTGAATAGAAAGCAAAGCAGATGGAATCAGCCCAAAGCCTCAGCTGGAGAAAACACCTAGAACACCTAGAACACCTAGAACACCACAAGATCTGTTCGGCCAAGACCAACTTCACATGTTATCTCGCCCCTCAAGGGTGTTTGTGTACAATGTCACACAACGTGCACCCTACCTAATGGGAACATTGTGCTACAATTGGCAATATGCACCATCCTACACTCCCTAAATGTTAGACAACCCCTGTTTCACCGCAGCATCATGTTGTGTAGGAGTTCTTGGCTCGCTTGTGCTCCTCCTTGTTCACAGGTTTCCTCCAGGTCAACAGTCAATGACCCCGGTGACCTCGTCAGAGTCACTGGAGTGCTCACTGTTTCCTAGTTTCAGAATGAAAATTGATTCATGGCTGCATTAGCCACGTGCCTTGTCAGAGTGGGAACAGGTCAAAGAGGTGTTGTACATAGAGTCCAAGCAAAAATTACCAAACGCAAATATTGCCCAAAAATATGACCCCCAAAAATTTACCGAGAATTAGAGTTGTCTTGGTAATTGTGGTTCCTCCCGATTCCTGAGCCCCAAGATCTTTATCATTTGTTCCCCTGCAGCGCCCTGTTTCCCGCCCGGTCTGCTTTTGTCATGGATGGGCATGTTGTTCCAACTGTGGTGGTGGATGCGTACCGGGCAAGACCTGGTTTGTCAGCTCCCCGGCATAATTGGAAAGATGAGTGCATCAAAACAATCACTGATTGGTCAAAGCAACATGGTGTTGTGTTTGAGCCTGCACTATATATGTTTTCTTTACTCAGCATGCATTTTCTAGTTTACAGCTTGCAGAAGGACGCTTTTCTATGTTCTTTATCAATGCATTGTATATTATTTTGGTCTATTTTTGTTATTTGATGTCCTTGGGGCATAGGGACCATTTTGTGGCTTTATTTCTCTATTTTAGAGCTCACTAGTGCTGAGTTCTGATTTCGTTAAGATGTTGCAATGTCTTAAGTTCCTGAACTGTGCAAGTAAGAAAAAGTCACTGCCATGTCTTTCTTGGAGGGCTTGATCCAGGCCAAGCCCCCCTTAAAACCCTTTTGTTGATGCTAAGACAAACTTAAGTGTTTTTATCTCTCTTTTGTTGCCTAAAGTACACTTTCTCAAAGTAACTAGGGTTGTGACCCTAGCCCCCCATGAAGTTCACCCCTACCACTCAACTGAGCGGAGGTACCTTCCTTCATGGAGGATATACCGAAATAAAGCAGGCATTTCATGCTTGAGGCCTTGGAGGTTAAGCCTAGTGGTCTCCCACCCCAAGACCCCTATATTCAATTGTTTCTACCACTTATTGTGGTCCTACTTTATAACTGTTTCTGAATTCAGTTGCTTGGCCAAGTCACTTTCTGTGTGGTCCTGACATCTATGCCCCACATTCCTAACCAGCACCATTTCACCCAAAAGAGTGCACATGAAGTGCCTAATGCAACCTCTGAGGCAAGAGTCAGACCAATTTTCATATAAAATCTTTTGTATTATCCATTTGTGAGTGAATCTATGTGTATAAACCTGCTTTGTCTATCTGCAGCCCTTCTGTGTTACACTGGAATTCAAAACCAATCATTGATTCGATCCACATCCTGTTCTTGCTCTACTTGCTGCTTTGGTTTGGGTTTTCAACTACAAAACCTGCAGGAATACATCAAAATATCTAGGGCATAATTCAAGGACATCTTTCCGGTAGCAGAGGCAGTCCCTTGTGACCTTTTGAACCGACCCTGAGAAGAAGTGCAGCACAAAAGCTCAACAACAAGTTCATCATGTCCACGCCAAGCGTCAGGACCTGGCCCATCAGAACTGTCCAAGTGCAAATGGGCAGCATGGCCCACCCAATGAGTGAACCACCTTACCGAGCTCCACATCATCTCAGTGGCGCATCTGGTTCCCCAGGAGATCCAGAACGCAGAAGGGCGGAAGAAAATAAAGGCCTTACCACCGAGGCCTTAGCAGCACACGGTGGAGACAGCTTCAGTCACCTCCACAGACGTGTAGCTGCCTCAGTATCCAGATCCAACTGTCCGGCTTCATCCTCAACAGCGATTGAAGGCCCTGAGGAGTATGAGGAACTGAGGAAGAAGATGGACGAGTACATCCTACATGAGGAGTACTACAAATCCATCCGTGGGGAAGATGGAGAGGAGCCATTGGCTGTACATGGATCCGGACCACGTACAGACCTAGGGTCCTACGCGCACTCTGGTCCTCCGTCCACTGCATCCCTGCCAAGACGACTAAGACCTGAGTATCCAAGACCATGTTGTCCAACCCCAAGGGCTCCCGAAGTGGGCCCGACTGGAGTCGAAGAACAACATCATCCAAGGCCAACCTACGGTGCCCTGGATCATACGGCCGAGCTGTTGGCCAAATTCCTGTCTGGATCAGAAGATCCAGATGTGACGGCCCTATCGGAGGCCATTAAGGCTAAACTGGGTATTGCAGAACCCTTACCCAAGCCAGAGTTGCCCTCTCTCTCTCCAGGGCTGAGTACCCTGGCAGAAGATCTCAAGAGATCAAGGGTCTCAAGGCTGTTGCCTAAGGTCACCTGCCCCAGCCCCTTTCACCCCCGTGCCAGGACAGTGCCTATGGCTGATCTACAGGACGTGCCTGTCACAGAGATTGAGAGAAGAGGCCTGTCAGCCCTGGCACCTCTTGCCGGCGTGTCGCCTTCAGGCCTAACTCCGGGGGGTGGGAAGACGGGCAGACCAATTGCCCAGGCGAACATCCAGCTGGAACTGCCGGAGTTCGACCCCAAAAATCTGCCCGAATGGGCAGAAGAATTTGCAGAGTTCCTTTTGTTGACTGGCCAATCCCATGTGGATGTGGCCACCAAATGTTCACTGCTAAAACGCTCATGCAAAAAGAAGTTTTTGCAAAAACAGGTGAAACAGATTGTGAAAACCTGTTCTACCTCGGCAGAGGTACTCCTGAGGTTGGAGAAAACATTCCCAGTCTATGAGACTGACCTCAGCGTACGCACACAGATCGAGGAGCTACCTATGCTCCCTGAGTTTCCATCCGCTGCGCGAATTTCTGAGTATGTGTGCGACTTGGAGTACTTGTTTTCGAGGATGAACGTGGGCTCCTACGGAGCCACTGAGCCCCACCTGTGGCTCATGAGTAAGATCCCCCAACGTACGTGGGATGATTGCCGCTCCACCTCTGAGAGGAAGAGCAGGACCCACTCGTACGATGAACTGGTGGATCTCTTGATTGAGCTAGCTCTTGAGAGAGAGAGAATGACTCCCACATGGAGAAATTCCTCAAGAACCATTTGGGACGAGGTGGTACCCCTACCCCCGAACGTGGCGAAGGGAAAGGGCATAAAAATCCCACTAACACCAACCAGGGAGGTGGTAAAGGGAGAGGTAACCTACGTGCCATGAATGAGGTTAAACCTGATGCAGGTACACCCCCCCTGTTCTACTGCCGACCTGTCAATGACAAGGGGGGACCTTGTCATGCCTCTGACTGCGATCTCCGCAGTGGCTGTATGCTGCAGATGAAACGCCAGCAGCATACCAAAGGTGGGAAAACTGTGACCCATCAGGACCATTTCAGGTGTACCATCACCTGTGGTTACTGTGGCAAACATCGTCACTACGAGGACGAATGCCACATCAAGAAACGCGAGAGTGACAAACTCAAGCGTCAGGAGGCGGAGCGCCAGAAGACCCAGACGCCCGCCAGAAATCCCCTGAACCGGGATAAAGGTGGTAAAGGAGGTGGCAAGGGGGGTGGCAAAACTGGACCCCCTAACCCCCAGAGGCGCTCATCAGCGCCCGTTGCTACACCCACTCCTGCTGCTACACCCGCTCCTGCCGCAGGTGACCGCAAGAAACGCCCCCAAGGGGATAACGCTACCCCTGAGGGGAATAATTCCAAGAGAAGGCGCTTGGCCTGGATGGCCAAGTCCATCATGGCTGCAGGGGTGGATGTGAAGTTCCCTGATGAGGAATAGGGGGGCGGCTCCGAAGAGGAGGACTTGGTTTTCTGGATCCTCGTGAAAATCGGGGATCAGGTTTTTCGAGCGGTGCTTGATACCGGTGCAACACTTTCCATAGTGGCCCGGCGCCTGCTTAAGACTTTCAAGAAAACTAAGACCGTGGCCATAAGAGTAGGGGATGGGCGTACCATCCATTCCTTGGGGGGGGTCGATGTGACTATATGTCTGGGCGACGAAACCGTGACCCAACACTGCAGAGTGTTGGACACTGACGCCTTTGACATCGTCATTGGCAACGACTTTCTACGAAGAAACCCCCAAGTAAAAATGCTGTCCCTACAGCGTCCCTATTCTTTGCACTGCGACTTTGGCAGTGGGCTATTCTCCGTACCTTTGGAGCTGTCAGGACGAAAAGACTCTGGGCTGCGCTACGCAGCCAAGACGAGCTATCGTACTGAAAACTACCAACTGGCCCGTCACGTTCTTGAAAATGGACTGGCGGCCCTTCAGGTAAACCTGGATGAGATCCAGGTGGAATTGTTTGCGAGCCAACAACAGCACATCATGCAGTTGTACTGCTCGAAACAAATGAACAATGCTTTCCGTTTCTTCTGGAAAGCAATGGGCCTATCGTATGCTAACCCTCCCTTCTCCCTGCTCGCGAAGGTTCTAACCAAAATCGCTTATGAGGGAGGAAGGGTTGTTATGTGCACCCCTGACTGGGGTTGCTCTGGTGAACATGCTTACTGGCGCTGTATGCTAGATCGAATGACCGTGGGAAGAGTGCAACTCCCCGACGGCCCCATCTATGTGCCTGAGGACTCAGACACAGCTATGCAGGCCCCTGAGTGGGCCAGTTTCCTGTCCATCCTCGATGGATCTCTCAATCCTGTACCCCTGTGTGACCTAGACCAGGTGCTACTAAAAGAGGTCATGGCCGAAAATCGTGGCCTGACCCTTTATGATCTCAAAAATCGATCTCCTGAGCACCTATCTGCCACACTTACAGGGTGTGAGTCTCCTGATGACTATCTGGAACCTGCAGCTGTAAAAGAGGATGCTGACGACCAACTGTCTGAGATCGCCAGCACTATTCCCTCTGTTGATCCCAGCTGTGTTGACCTAAAACATAGTGCTTTCCTAGCCCAGCTGTTGCTAGAGGAGGTAGATCTAGAGTCAACCTCTGAACTCGCTTCCCCTGTTGGGAAGCCAGTGCTACACATGCAGCCTGTGCACACAGGTGAACCCGTGGTCCGGAGTGCTGATGCTCTGGCACGGCCTGCTGCTAATAACATGCCATTGTCTGAGCATGACATTCAAGAACTCCGGCGGCTGTTGTACCTGATGTACACCTGAAGGCCGAAGGTATTGAGCGCCAAGAGCGGCTGCAATACCTCAGACAGACCTGGAAATCCTCCATCTGGTCTGAGGAGGACGATGAGTCCTATACGTTGCCTGATCCTGAGATACCTCTAGTGTATTCGCTACACTATGGGCAGCAATGTCCCCCTGAGTGGGACGATGGTACTGTGCCTGCCGAAACTGCTGACCGGCAGAAAAAGAAAGAACATGGAAAAAGCAACCTCCATGCTGAGGAGCATTTCCTTCAGAAACTCGAGAGTCTTAACCTTGACCCCCGCCTGAAGAAACTGCTGATAACCTATGAGGAGGTGTTCGGCGCCTTGCCGCCTCCCCTTTCTTGTAAAAAACTGGTCCAGATGGACCTGAAATTGAAACCGCAATTTGAAAAGACGCGAGTGAGGCGTCGTCCCTATCCCGCTCCACAGGAACAGGTTGAAGAAATCGAGCGCCAGATCCAAGAATGCATTGATGCTGGCCTCGTTGAAGAGTACAAACACGGGGACTATCCCCATCACTGCAGTCCCTGTTTCCTTGTTGCCAAACCCGGGTCGACTGCCCTATGTCTTGTTGTAGACTATGGTGAGGTCAACAAGAAAACCCAGAACCACTCAGGGAGTATTCCTAACATGGAAAACACCCTGGAGCGTATTGCCAAATGCAGGTATAAGACCAAAATGGACAAACGCTCTGGTTTCTGGCAGGTGGACCTAACCGCCGCAGCTCAGGAGCTGTTGGCCTTTATAACCCCTAAGGGTCGTGTCTTCAAGTGGAAGGTTATGCCTTTCGGGGTGGCTAATGCCTCAGCGCTCTTCCAGGAGCTTATGAACAAAATTTTGTACATACTGAGGTGCAGGCCTCTAGTACAAGAGTTGATTTCTCGGGGTGCTGAAATGGAGGCTCACATCGACGACGTGAGTTTGGGTACTAATACCAAAGAGGACCACGTCCTTCTCCTCTGTGAATTTTTCATTGTCTGTCAAGAAAACCATCTCCGAATCAAACTCGAAAAATGTGAGTTTATGAAAGAGGAGATGGAGTATTTGGGTTTCGACGTGGGGTATGGCTGGTGGAAACCAGCCTCGTCTAAGATGCAGCCCCAGAAAGATGTCCTTGAATTATGCCCTAGGTCTTTTGATGTATTCCTGCAAGTTGGTTTTGTAGTGGAAAACCCCAAACCAAAGCAGCAAGTAGAGCAAGGACTGAATATGGATCGAATCAATGAAATCAATGATTGGTTTTGGAATCCAGTGTAACACAGAAGGGCTGCAGATAGACAAAGCAGGTATATGAACATAGATTCAATCACAAATGAATAATGCAAAAGGTTTTAAATCAAAATTGGTCAGACTCTAGCCTCAGTGGTTGCAATAGGCACTTCATGTGCACTCTTTTGGGTGAAATGGTGCTGGTTAGGACTCAGGGGCATAGATGTCAGGACCACACAGAAAATGACTTGGCCAAGCAACTGAATTCAGAAACAGTTACAAAGTAGGACCACAATAAGTGGTAGATTCAATTGAGTATAGGGGTCTTGGGGTGGGAGACCACTTAGGCTTAACCTCCAAGGCCCACAAGCATGGAATGCCTGATTTATTTTGGTATGACCTCCATGAAGGAAGGTACCTCCGCTCAGTTGAGTGGTAGGGGTGAACTTCATGGGGGGGGCTAGGGTCACAACCCTAGTTACCTTGAGAAAGTGTACTTTAGGCCACAAAAGAGAGATAAAAACACTTAAGTTTGTCTCAGCATCAACAAAGGGTTTTAAGGGGGGGGCTTAGCCTGGATCAAGCCCTCCAAGAAAGACATGGCAGTGACTTTTTCTTACTCCCCCCTGGAGTACTAGTTGATCAAGCTAGTAGGACCAAGGAAAAAGGCTCAAATATTCCCAAAATTACCTCAAAAAATGCATTAAACTTACAGAAAACATTCTCATCACTTCATTGAAGCCTATCACACTGTATGGACCCCTGAAAAACAGTGTAATGTACCGTGAATGATGTCCCTTCGAAGGGGCATTCCTCAAAAGTCGCCGGCGTGCGGCGAAAACTTTTGGAAAAAGTGTGGGGGCAGTGGGAATTGAACCCAGGACTCCCCGGCTAGAGCACATGTGTCTGTCCACTAGGGTACAGTCGAACGCTCTAATGCGGACGGTTATCGCCGTATAAACAGCGTTTTAGTAAACGTCCTGACCAAGGGCCAGGGCGGAGCAATACTCCCAATGGAGGACACAAACCCCCAGGAGCTGAAAAAAATAGAAAATGGAACCAGCAGGGAGTGATTCCTGCGGTTTTGCGGAAGGGGCTGCGATTTAGCAAGTGAAATCGTTGAAAATCGACGAAACCACGCGGGAAATCGTCATTTTTACACATAACTTAAAGTCGCAGACAAGCGCAAACGAAGCGGACGCCAAGAAAAGGGTTGCGCAAGCGAAAACGGCATTTGGAAAAGAAGGTATGTGCCGTAGTTTTTAAAGTTTTCAAAGAAAATTTTTGCACAGTTGCATCAAAATTTTTATAAACTTCAGAGTAAAGTATTCACAATCAGCCCGCACCACAGAGCAGTTCAACAACCCGTCTCTCAGGTATGTCTGTGTCATTTCACACTCACGCATTGCGTTCGTGTTGGTTGCTCCGTCAAAACGTTAGGGTTGTTAACGCTGTGCTCGTTGGGGGGTCGGGTGTTCATCTCGCGTGCTCTGCACAGGTGAAAGCAGGAGTGAAAGGTATGTGATGCGAATGGAGCGCGCAGCGCGTATGTAGGGTTAGAATATGCGCTGTGCTCGCGATGCATGTGCCTAATCTAGGCATCCACACGCTGTATCGCTTCACCTGTATCCCTAATCCACCCTTGTTTCTTTTCTCACAGGTTAGCGTTTGTACGTGTGCGGCCGTAGCGTTCAAGTTGAGTTGCTTAAAACGCTTAGGTTTGTTTTGTGTTCGTTTCAATGCGGCATTCACACGATGCATGGTAAGTAAGGTAGGTTAGCCCAGGAGGAGCTCACCTCCTGGTTGAGTCTGTGGTTAAGCCTCCCTTCCCTGCGTGCACATGATGCATTAAAGGGTAGGCCACGCGAATTGCGCACGGTAAACCTTGTTTAGGCTACCCAGGGGCTCCTCGGTACGTTCTTTAAGAGAACCTGAGGAGTCCCTTAACGCTTGCTTGCTTGATAAGGGTAGCTGCTCCATGCAGCGTGTTTGCGGACAGCGTATTATAGGGCACACTGAGAAGGGTATAACACCTGGAGTGTGCCTTGGTTCCTCCGCCGCAAACGCCCTCTCATTTGCCTTTGTTTTACAGGTGGGCAGGTAGGGTGAGTGGTGCAGCAGCATTTTTTTATGCCCTGCTAAACAGGGGCGCAGATCACACAAACAAGTAACTCCGCTCCGCCTGTGGCAGAGCAGGGAGTCCGACTTCATCGACATCTGCGCCTTGCACACGAGAGCACTCCTTCCCTCCAAGCCCTTGCAGGGGAAACGCGTTGTGGCGTCCCCTGTGAGGCCACAGTTGCTTAGCAGCGCTGTGTTCTCTTGTCATTTCACAGGTGGGTCGCTAGGACCCTCGAGAACTTTCTCTTCGCAACGCCAAGTAGAGTGTGCGTGTAGGAGTGGTAGTCCTGCGTGGGGGCTAGAGCCAGTTGCCCAGCGCTCGCCCACCAGGATGGTGCCACTGTAGGGTGTGTAGGACCTGTAGGGGGCGTGTCACTGTCCCACCCTTTTCCTGCAATTTTAGCTGGGTTGGTGGGCTGTGACAGTGGGTTAGGTTAGTGTTTTTGGCCACATAGCAAACAGGCGTTTTGCATGCCTTCATAGCTTTTGGCCACCCCTCCCTGTAGTAGCCAGGTAGGTAGGGAAAACAATACCTGGACTAACTCTCTGGGTATTCCCCCAAGGTTTTGCGCCAGCACAGAAATTGGGCGCATAGGGGAGGGGAGACCCGGGGCGTATCCCGTGGCATCAATAAGCCAACCCTCCAGGGTTAGCAAGGGCGCAGACTTGGGTATAATTAGGACACCACTTCTGCGGCTTGCTCTCAGGACCTTAGGACTAGCACACTCACACATACGTTATGGCAGGTAAGGGTAAGGTAAACCCTGAAAGGAAGGGTAGAACCCCATGGGTCTGGACCAGTCAGGGGTCCTAACTGTGGGCTCGCTTGTCCCCAAGGAGGGAAGACACACCTTGCCTCATAACACCTTGCTTGTCATTCCCCCCTGGTGTAGAAAGCCACCGTTCTTCGTTGGCTCACCAAGGTCATTACATTAGGGCAGTACCCATGCAACACATGGTCAACAAGGCAAACACTCGCTGGGTGGCTGCAATCTTGATAAGCGGCCACCTGGCTCACGCTGGAAACCATAGGCATGGGTCTGCAGGGCACAGACAGGGTCAGTTGACTGACACAGGGTAATTAGTTTCGCTTCTTACGCTGGGACATAGTCTCAGCACGGGTTAGGAGCTGCCCCTCGTTGTTCTCAACGAGGTAAGTGCGGAAGATGGGGTTGATACTCCCATCTGGTTGTATGAAGGCTGACATAGGTTCCCAGGTCGCCTCGGACAACCCATAGCCATCCCACAGGGTTAGGAATTTCCAGCCCTGTTTATACTCGTGGCGAGCAATACCTGCAACCACGTAGTAACCATCGACTGCCATCTCATCGGCAGTCATCTCTTCGAGTTCGTCTGCCTCCTCTGGACTGGCAGCGTTCTCTAGGTCTATACGTTCAATCTCACTGTCGCTGAGGCGCCACTCATCCCAAGACAAGTCGTCAGGGGAGTGATAGTGCCTCAGCTGCTTAGGAGCACATAGCAGTTCACCACCTAGACGTGGACTGCACCTGACATGGATCCTGGATCCATCTATCCTGATGATACGATAGGGTCCAAAGTAAGGGTCCTGTAGGCAGTTACGTGGCCAGGAGGGTAGGCGTGAATGGTGTACCAAAACAAGGTCACCAACCTTGAAGCTGGCAGGTCGCCGTAGGCGGTTCCGTCGGCTCTGTTCACGGTCACGAATGTGCCTCAGGTTAGTACCAGCCTGGTTAGCCAGAGACTGCTTGTGTTCTAGCCAATCTCCTACAGGGCTCTTGAAGTCCTCAGGAAAGGGGGTTTTGAAGAACCAAGCAGGTCGTCCTCCATGGAACAGTTCGTGGGGGGTGAAACCCGTAGAAGAGCTCCGCTGTGAGTTCATGGACAGAACTGCCCAGGGCACTAGGCGTACCCAGTCCTTGGTGCGCTCCTGTTTCATCAGGATTCTTAAGTTTTGCTCCACCACACGGTTCTGTCTCTCACAGAGAGGGTTAGACGTGTGAGTGTAGGGCACACCTGTGGTTACCTCCACGTTGAGGGCATTTAGCACTCGTTTGTACCACCCAGTGTCACTGCGGATGCGTACATCTTCATCCGAGTGCACCTGTTTAGGTGCTCCATAGGGTTCGAACCATTGTTCGACCAACATTTTCACAGTCTGCTCACCTGTGATTTTCTTATTGCAAGGGAACACCCGGGTGAAGCGAGATAGACCACAGGTGACCACGAGGCAACTATCATAGCCGCCAAAGCGTGGTAGGCCGTGGATGTAATCCACGTAGAGAAGAGAGTTAGCACAATAGGGTATGGGTAAGCTTGAGATCAGACCCCTATCCCTACTGTCGCTCTGCTTGCTGGCATGACAGCCACAAGCATCCACAATGGTCTGCATACGCGACCTCAGTTCAGTCAGGGTTAGACTGGAGTAGAAACACTCACGGAAGAAGTCCACCGAGCGATTAGCGCCAGTGTGACCGGAACTGAGATGGGACCACTGTAGGCACCCATCTAGTCGTGCCTCAGGCACCACAATTCGGTCCTCGTAGAAGAGGTACTGATTGTTTTTATACCACTGGTGCCCGTCAATGACACGGGGTTCGAGACCAGTGTTGAGGGTTTGGAGAATTTCTTCATACTCTGACTGATAGTCGGTTAGACTCCAACCCTCCAGGATTCCAGCAGTGCGCATGGACAGGTCAAGCTGGACATCCATACGCTGGAAAGCCTCTTTGGCGAGCGCCTCAGAGCTCTCACCAATAAGCGCATCGAAGTTGTTGCGCGATATATAGTCAGACAGTTCATTCTTAATCCCGGGGATATGATGCACTGTCAGCCTGAACTGGCTCAGGTAAGTCCACCACCGTTTTAGCTTCGCTTTCTCTGGTGGTGGGCCCTTCTGAAATGACTTCACAGGCTCCTGGTCACACAGCCAGACAATAGGGTTAGACCCCAGGAGTCGGGATTGTGAAGATAGCACCAACATACCGGCCAGGAGTTCCTGGTCATAGGTGCTGTAGTTGGAACGCGCTTGGTTCCACTTCCAATTCCAGTGTCCCAGTGGCACCAGTCGCCACTCACTGGTAGGATAGTCGTGTTTCAACGAACCATCACGGTTCAGTCCAGTAGTACGATAATGGCAGTGGGTTAGCTCAGCGGGGTCAAGCTCCTGCCATTGATAGATCGTACCTCCCCCCCCTACATCACTGGCATCAGTGATCAGGACTATCTCGCCCTCGGGGCGGGGGACTCCCAGGCAGTTGGAGGAGGCAATCTTCTTCTTCAACTCCTGGAAACACTCTTCCTCTCTGGAGGTCCACCTCCAGGGAGTAGTTTTCTTGATTAGGTCAGTGAGGGGTGCAGAGGAGTAAGTAAAATTGTGGATGTGACGCCGATAGAAATTACAGGCGCCCACAAAACTCCTCACATCGTGTAGACCCTTCTTAGGGTCATCGCGAATCTGCATGTCCTGTAGGGGCTGCATCTTAGACGCGGCTGGTTTCCACCAGCCATACCCCACGTCGAAACCCAAATACTCCATCTCCTCTTTCATGAACTCACATTTTTCGAGTTTGATTCGGAGATGGTTTTCTTGACAAACAGTGAAGAATTCACGTAGGAGAAGGACATGGTCCTCTTTGGTATTAGTACCCAAACTCACGTCGTCGATGTGAGCCTCCATTTCTGCACCCCGAGAAATCAACTCTTGTACTAGAGGCCTGCGCCTCAGTATGTACAAAATTTTGTTCATAAGCTCCTGGAAGAGCGCTGGGGCGTTAGCCACCCCGAAAGGCATAACCTTCCATTTGAAGACACGACCCTTAGGGGTTATAAAGGCAAGCAGCTCCTGAGCTGCGGCGGTTAGGTCCACCTGCCAGAAACCAGAGCGTTTGTCCATTTTGGTCTTATACCTGCATTTGGCAATACGCTCCAGGGTGTTTTCCATGTTAGGAATACTCCCTGAGTGGTTCTGGGTTTTCTTGTTGACCTCACCATAGTCTACAACAAGACGTAGAGCAGTCGACCCTGGTTTAGCAACAAGGAAACAGGGGCTGCAGTGATGGGGATAGTCCCCATGTTTGTACTCTTCAACGAGGCCAGCATCAATGCATTCTTGGATCTGGCGCTCGATTTCTTCAACCTGTTCCTGTGGAGCGGGATAGGGACGACGCCTCACTCGCGTCTTTTCAAATTCTGGTTTCAATTTCAGGTCCATCTGGACCAGTTTTTTGCAAGATAGGGGAGGCGGCAAGGCGCCGAACACCTCCTCATATGTTATCAGCAGTTTCTTCAGGCGGGGGTCAAGGTTAAGACTCTCGACTTTCTGAAGGAAATCCTCCTCAGCATGGAGGTTGCTTTTTCCATGTTCTTTCTTTTTATGCCGATCAGCAGTTTCGGCAGGTACAGTACCATCGTCCCACTCAGGGGGACATTGCTGCCCATAGTGTAGAGAGTACACTAGAGGTATCTCAGGATCAGGCAGCGTATAGGACTCATCGTCCTCCTCAGACCAGATGGAGTATTTCCAGGTCTGTCTGAGGTATTGCAGCCGCTCTTGGCGCTCAATACCTTCGGCCTTCAGGTACAACAGCCGTCGGAGTTCTTGCGTGTCATGCTCAGACAAGGGCATGTTATTAGCAGCAGGCCGTGCCAGAGCATCAGTACTCCGGGCCACGGGTTCACCTGTGTGCACAGGCTGCATGTGTAGCACTGGTTTCCCAACAGAGGAAGCGGGTTCAGAGGTTGACTCTAGATCTACCTCCTCTAGCAACAGCTGGGCCAGGAAAGCACTATGTTTTAGGTCAACACAGCTGGGATCAACAGAGGGAATAGTGCTGGCGATCTCAGACAGTTGGTCGTCAGCATCCTCTTTTACAGCTGCAGGTTCCAGATAGTCATCAGGAGACTCACACCCTGTAAGTGTGGCAGATAGGTGCTCAGGAGATCGATTTTGGAGATCATAAAGGGTCAGGCCACGATTTTCGGCCATGACCTCTTTTAGTAGCACCTGGTCCAGGTCACACAGGGGTACAGGATTGAGAGATCCATCGATGATGGACAGGAAACTGGCCCACTCAGGGGCCTGCATAGCTGTGTCTGAGTCCTCAGGCACATAGATGGGGCCGTCGGGGAGTTGCACTCTTCCCACGGTCATTCGGTCAAGCATACGGCGCCAGTAGGCATGTTCACCAGAGCAACCCCAGTCAGGGGTGCACATAACAACCCTTCCTCCCTCATAAGCGATCTTGGTCAGGACCTTCGCGAGCAGGGAGAAGGGAGGGTTAGCATACGCTAGGCCCATTGCTTTCCAGAAGAAACGAAAAGCATTGTTCGTCTGTTTCGAGCAGTACAACTGCATGATGTGCTGTTGTTGGCTCGCAAACAATTCCACCTGGATCTCATCCAGGTTTACCTGAAGGGCCGCCAGTCCATTTTCGAGAACATGACGGGCCAGTTGGTAATTTTCAGTACGATAGTTCGTCTTGGCTGCGTAGCGCAGCCCAGACTCTTTTCGTCCTGACAGCTCCAAAGGAACGGAGAATAGCCCACTGCCAAAGTCGCAGTGCAAAGAGTAAGGTCGCTGTAGGGACAGCATTTTAACCTGGGGGTTTCTTCTTAGAAAGTCAGTGCCAATGACAATGTCAAAGGCGTCAGTGTCCAACACTCTGCAGTGTTGAGTCACGGTTTCGTCGCCCAGACAGATGGTCACATCGACCCCCCCAAAGGAATGGATGGTACGCCCATCCCCTACTCTTATGGCCACGGTCTTAGTCTTCTTGAAAGTTTTAAGCAGGCGCCGGGCCACTATGGAAAGTGTTGCACCGGTATCAAGCACTGCTCGAAAAACCTGATCCCTGATTTTCACGAGGATCCAGAAAACCAAGTCCTCCTCTTCGGAGCCGCCCCCCTATTCCTCATCAGGGAATTTCACATCCACTCCTGCAGCCATGAGGGACTTGGCCATCCAGGCCAAGCGCCTCTTTTTAGAATTATTCCCCTCAGGGGTAGCGTTATCCCCTTGGGGTCGCTTCTGGGGGACACCTGCGGCAGGAGCGGGTGTGGCAGCAGGAGTAGGCGTAGCAACAGGCGCTGATGAGCGCCTCTGGGGGTTAGGGGGTCCAGTCTTACCACCCCCCTTGCCACCTCCTTTACCTTTATCCCCATTCGGGGGATTCCTGGCGGGCGTCGGGTTCTTCTGGCGCTCCGCCTCCTGACGCTTGAGTTTGTCACTCTCGCGTTTCTTGATGTGGCATTCGTCCTCATAGTGACGACGCTTGCCACAGTAACCACAGGTGATGGTACACCTGAAGTGGTCCTGATGGGTCACAGTTTTCCCATCTTTAGTATGCTGCTGACGTTTCATCTGCAGCATACAGCCACTGCGAAGATCGCAGTCAGAGGCATGACAAGGTCCCCCCTTGTCATTGACAGGTCGGCAGTAAAACAGGGGGGGGGTGCCTGCATCAGTTGGAACCTCGTTCATGGCACGTAGGTTGCCCCTCCCTTTACCGCCTCCCTGGTTGGTGTTAGTGGGATTTTTATGCCCCTTCCCTTCGCCACGTTCAGGGGTAGGGGTACCACCTCGTCCCAAATGGTTCTTGAGGAACTTCTCCATGTGGGAGTCGTTCTCTCTCTCAAGAGCTAGCTCAATCAGGAGATCCACCAGTGTATCATACGAGTGGGTCCTGCTCTTCCTCTCAGAGGTTGAGCGGCAATCATCCCACGTACGCTGGGGGATCTTACTCATGAGCCACAGGTGGGGCTCAGTGGCTCCGTAGGAGCCCACATTCATCCTCGAAAATAAGTACTCCATGTCGCACACATACTCAGAAATTCGCGCAGCGGATGGAAACTCCGGGAGCATAGGTAGCTCCTCGATTTGTGTGCGTACGCTGAGGTCAGTCTCATAGACTGGGAATGTTTTCTCTAACCTCAGGAGTACCTCCGCCCAAGTAGAACAGGTTTTCACAATCTGTTTGACCTGTTTTTGCAAAAATTTCTTTTTGCATGAGCGTTTTAGCAGTGAACATTTGGTGGCCACATCCACATGGGATTGGCCAGTCAACAAAAGGAACTCCGCAAATTCTTCTGCCCATTCTGGCAGGTTTTTAGGGTCGAACTCCGGCAGTTCCAGCTGGATGTTCGCCTGGGCAATCGGTCTGCCCATCTTCCCACCCCCCGGAGTTAGGCCTGAAGGCGACACGCCGGCAAGTGGGGCCAGGGCTGACAGCCCTCTTCTCTCACTCTCTGTGACAGGCACGTCCTGTAGGTCCGCCATAGGCACAGTCCTGGCACGGGGGTGAAAGGGGCTGGGGCAGGTAACCTTAGGCAACAGCCTTGAGACCCTCGATCTCTTGAGATCTTCGGCCAGGGTACTCAGCCCTGGAGAGAGAGAGAGGAACTCAGGCTTGGGTAAGGGTTCTGCAATACCCAGTTTAGCCTTAATGGCCTCTGATAAGGCCGTCACATCTGGATCTTCTGATCCAGACAGGAATTTGGCCAGCAGCTCGGCCGTTTGATCCAGGGCACCGTAGGTTGGCCTTGGATGATGTTCTTCGACTCGAGTTGGGCCCACTTCGGGAGCCCTTGGGGATGGGTACTCAGGTCGTAGTCGTCTTGGCAGGGATGCAGTAGACGGAGGGCCTGAGTGTGAGTAGGACCCTAGATCCGTACGTGGTCTTGACCCATGTACAGCCAGTGGTTCCTCTCCATCTTCCCCACGGATGGATTTGTAGTACTCATCGTGCATGATGTACTCATCCATCTTCATCTTCAGCTTCTCATATTCCTCAGGTCCTTCAATGGCAGTTGAGGATGAAGCTGGGCAATTGGATCGTGATACTGAAGCAGCCACACGTCTGTGGAGGTGACTGAAGCTGTCTCCACCGTGTGCTGCTAAGGCCTCGGTGGTAAGGCCTTTATTCTTCTCCGCCCTTCTGCGTTCTGGATCTCCTTGGGACCCAGATGCGCCACTGAGGTGATGTGGTGCTCGGTGTGGTGGTTCACTCATTGGGTGGACCACACTGCCCATTTGTACTTGGACAGTTCGGATAGGCCAGGTCCTTACACTTGGTGTGGACATTATGGACTTTTTGTTGAGCTTTTGTTCTGCACTTCTCAGGGTCGGTTCAAAAGGTCTCAAGGGACTGTCTCTGCTACCGGAAAGATGTCCTTGAATTATGCCCTAGGTCTTTTGATGTATTCCTGCAAGTTGGTTTTGTAGTGGAAAACCCCAAACCAAAGCAGCAAGTAGAGCAAGGACTGAATATGGATTGAATCAATGAAATCAATGATTGGTTTTGGAATCCAGTGTAACACAGAAGGGCTGCAGATAGACAAAGCAGGTATATGAACATAGATTCAATCACAAATGAATAATGCAAAAGGTTTTAAATGAAAATTGGTCAGACTCTAGCCTCAGTGGTTGCAATAGGCACTTCATGTGCACTCTTTTGGGTGAAATGGTGCTGGTTAGGACTGAGGGGCATAGATGTCAGGACCACACAGAAAATGACTTGGCCAAGCAACTGAATTCAGAAACAGTTACAAAGTAGGACCACAATAAGTGGTAGATTCAATTGAGTATAGGGGTCTTGGGGTGGGAGACCACTTAGGCTTAACCTCCAAGGCCCACAAGCATGGAATGCCTGATTTCTTTTGGTATGACCTCCATGAAGGAAGGTACCTCCGCTCAGTTGAGTGGTAGGGGTGAACTTCATGGGGGGGGCTAGGGTCACAACCCTAGTTACCTTGAGAAAGTGTACTTTAGGCCACAAAAGAGAGATAAAAACACTTAAGTTTGTCTCAGCATCAACAAAGGGTTTTAAGGGGGGGGCTTAGCCTGGATCAAGCCCTCCAAGAAAGACATGGCAGTCACTTTTTCTTACTGCCCCTACAGGACATGCAGATTCGCGATGACCCTAAGAAGGGTGTAACGGCAGCAGTGACAGCACTCAATTATACACTGATGTGATCAGAATTTCAATGATTCTCAGATGTACATTACTGCAGTAAATTTTCCGCTTGTTTTCATGTTTTCAGTTCGCCGCCAGATGTCGCCTGTGAGCGCGCGTCGAGTCGCATTTGTCTTTCGTGATTTCCCAATCGGATTTATTTAAATTATTTCGAATGAGTTCACGTTGTGTCATTATGTGCGATGAATGCGCATTGAGATTCTATGTCTGCTCCATTTTTGTAGACCGGGTTTTCGTACTCTTCATATTCCACCATGGAGTTCAAAGGACTTACAAGTGCTTCGCATATGTCGCTCCCAGAGGCTGGATATGGGTCTGAAGAGGGTTATGTGGGTTCGGAGATATCAGGGGCAGTGTCGGGCGTTACGACCCCTGGGGCATCAAGGCTACAGGCTTCGCAGTTACAACAAAGATCAACCACTATGCAGCGGTTACATGGTAGCAGAGGAAATCATGACTCTGCTTCTGGAATCTCCACGGACACCCTTAGATCATCGGACTTTAGCGGGGCTATTACTCCTTCTGGGTCACTGCGTGTTCCCCCTGAGGTTACATTCGTGGCATCTCCCCAGCGAACCGAAGATCAACCTTCTGAGTGTCCTTACTGTGGCCATAGGCATTGGCCTGGAGTTCATACTTGTGCTGATTGTTGTGTGAACGCCCCACCCAATCTTAAACCCGGTCGAGAATCTCCCTCCTCGAGTGAATCTGGTTCCTCCTCTCACGCTCTACCTGATCCTGAAGACAGCAGCAGCGAAGGAGAGCAGTCTGGTACTGGAATTAGTGGTGATCACTGGGAAAACCACTTCCAGCAGATCTGGAATGAGGAATTCCTGCACCGCCAGAATTGGCTGTTGGCAGAGGCGGGCTACCGTGGCCGCCTGATGAACTGGTTCCGGGCGTCGTGCCAGTTCATCAGGGACAGCGGCCGGTTGCGATTGGACGCCCAATTGCAGGAGCAAGAGGACTGGGAGGAGCTGATGGACCAGTTTGACCACCAGGCAGCGGTGATGGTGCAGATGGCCATCATTGCCGAGGAGAGACGCCAGAATGTGCGTCAGCACGCTGGTCCGTCGGGCGCCTGGGGTCCGAACGACGACGAGGTCGACGAAATGAGGTGTGATTCGACACATTCCCACCTCTCCAGGGAGCAACTGTCCGAGCTTCCCAGCTCTGCCTCCAGTGTTGACACTTGGGTCGACGAGGTCAGAAGCAAAGGAAAAGGGACAAGATTCCCGTCCTGTGGTGAGTGCGCCAAGGACTGCTCCTGTCGACGACAGATTTCGTCGCTGGAAAACAGGGTGAAGGAGCTGAAGAAGGCCGCCAAGGAGAAAAAGAGGGATGACGACAGCAAGTGGAAGGAGATGGAGCAGAAGCTGGAGAAGCTTACAGATCTGGTACAAAATCTGAGCACTACTGGGCTAACTGGACCAGCGCCTACAATGGCAAGCCACCCAGCACCTACCTCCTCAGCTGCACCTGCATCGACGCCTTACGGCGTTCCACATTCTCCAGCACCCCAAGCTTTTACTGGCCACCATCCAGCTTTTACTGGAATTTCTGGTATCCCCCCTACTGGATTTACAAGTCCTATTGGGTTCAATCTGGGTACCGAAGGAGGAGAATCTTCGTCGGAGAGGTCTGTACCGTCTGTTGGTACTGTCGGAGATAGTGATGGAGAAGCAAGGACCACCGTGAAGGAGCGATCAATGGCCTTGAAGAAGAAGGACCGGCAGCAGAAAGAAAACGAAGCAAAAATCAAAGAAAAGCAGAAGAAATTGAAGGAGATGAGGCTGCATCAAGCTCAACCAACGCCGTTCGTGCAGCCTACTGTGGACCAGGCGTTGCTGGCGGCCGCAATTGCGCAGGCACAGGCAATGGGAGACGCCGCAGTCAACCCAGTGTTCGTCAATCCGGTTGGCACAGCCACAAATTTCAACCTGAACCACCTGCTGAACCCGTTGCACATGAGGCTTCGAGGGTCAGTAATGAAGCAGCCGAAGTTCTCAGGACACCCAAATTACTGGGCGTCCTTCGAGAGGCAGTTCATGGTGTGGCTGCAGACGGAGAAGCTGGACAAGGAACTCTGGATCCTTGGGTTGATGGACTGTTTGACTGGCAAACTCAGGGAAAGTACATATAATCTTTATGTGGAAAGGCAGAATCAAGGAGATCCCCTGACTTATGAAGAGCTGTATCGAAGTCTCAAGAAGAAAGGCTCTCGACTTCCTGAAGATCATTACAGGAACCGTCTGGAGAACTTCAGGGCGATCAAGAAATTGTTTCTGGAGGAAATTCAAATTGCAAGGCAAGATTGGGAGTTTTTGGTACAAGACGCGGAGAACTCTGGAGAAGGCCTTTCTGAAGGCGAAATGAAGAAGATCCTCCTGAGCAAGCTCACGCCGGAGACCAAGCAGAAGATCAGGGACTCTCAGGCGGACCAAAAAGTCCTGGGCAACTGGGTTGAAGTCCGAGGATTGCCAGAAATTATGGGAAAAATGGCAGTTCGTGAGTTGCTACACTCTATCAGTGCTACTGGATTGAAAGACATCACTATTCGTGAGGGCAGATGGAGAGTTGGTTTCCACGATTCTGAACAGTCGGAGTTTTTCTGCAGCATTGTGGATGGAAAAGTGAAGTATAAGGGAACAGTTTTGAAGGTACGACCGTGGATCTTCTCATATGGAGTCGAGCAGATCTGGGACCAACTTGAAAAATATGCAAACTTAGAACGCCAGAAGTCCCAGGATGCACATGGCTTCGGAGGCAAGGTCAACGCCGTTGGTGAGAAGGGATGCTCTGTGTGCATTGCCCTTGGAAAAGAAGGTCGAGCGGCGACTCACACGACCGCAGATCACAGGTGGACGCCCTCAGATCTCAAGACAATTCAGTCCAAAATGGATGGAAAAGGAAGTTCTTCCACAAATCCCCAGCAGGATGGAGCACGAGATGCTGACCAGCATGGAAGGGGAAAGGGTAAAGGACAGTCCAAAGGAAAGAACAGAGACTGGACACCAAAAGATTACTCGCAGCAAGGCGGAGATCCAAGTGGCTCAAGATGGACCGATGCTGGTGGAAAATCTGGTGGAAAATCTGGTGAAAAAGGTGGCAAAGGCCAAGGAAAGTCCGGGAATCAAGATGATTCCAAGGTGAATGGCAACCCCCTGTACGCGGAGACGCCAGCGAACAAGACCTTCGGCAACAACAAGGATACTGGAGGTCGAGGCAAAGGCAGATCCAACGAATCCAACCCCAATTCCAACACCTCCAACAACAAAGGCCAAGGAGGTAAGAAAGGTGGTGGTGGAAAGTCATTTGGTGGTCTTGGACGTGGAAAAGGAGTCAATGCCGTCGAAGCAGCAGAAGAATGGGTTGACGAAGGACAAGTACAGGACGTACAGCCGAACGAAGAAGAAGAATGGTAATAGGGAAGCCAACTTGACCCAAATCCCAACACTGGGGTTGAGTGGCAGGAGACAAAGCCCATCAGGGTAGTTGGGGCGGTGGATGGACGCTGCTGGGACCGGCTGGCGCGCTCCTCCGGCCTCCTGTACCCTGCCTGGGTCCTCAGCGCTGTCCGGCGAGGCAAGCAGCGCCAGTTTGTCTGCTGGATCCAGGTCAGGACAACAGATGGTAAGGTTAAAGTTGCCAGATGTCTGATTGACAATGGTTCAGAAGTCAATCTGGTGAGGAAAGGCTTTCTGCAGGAGGATGAGGCGAAGATGTGCTCGACCCCTGTCCAGCTGGAGGGAGTCAGCGGACATCGCCTTGACGGTGGCGACAGAGAGGCAGAATTGGCGGTCAGATTGGGGAAACAATCTGTGTGGAGCGTGGAAGAGACGGTCACGGAGCTTGGTTTGCTGGAAAATTCTATGAAGCCAGCATAAAGTATGATTTATTCTTGGGTCAACCCTGGCTTCACGCCCATCGTGTGTCGCCCATGGGACACAGGACATGCTTCCTCCAAGATCCGTCGACCAGCGACCCGTCTGACCTGTATTATCTGCACCCATATACCAAGAGTATCCACCAATTCAAGGAGCGAAATAAGCTGCATTTTCAGCAAGATGGGCAAGAATGGACAAGGAATCAAGAAGAATTCGACGAAGGAAAGGTGGAATCTTTGAACTGCAAGAAGTGGAAGTCAGTTTGCTATCGTGTAGTCGACAAATGGCGGGACATTCTGGTGGATTATTTCGAAAAGAACCACAATTTTCGTCCTCAAGTTGATGCCTTTGCAAACAAGAAGAATAAAAGATTTCCGAAGTTCTACGACGATGCCTGGAGTGAGGACTTGTCTGAACCTTTGTGGATCAATCCGTCCTTCGACGTTTTTCCTCGTGTGGTGCAGAAGCTGAAGCAATCCGGCGCAAAGGCGATTTTAATTGTCCCAAATTGGCCAAGACAAGAGTGGTTCAAGGACATTATGGACATTTCAATTGACATTGTCGAGCTACCTCACAAGGGAGTGAAGCTGTATTGCGAAGACAATGGCAAGCCTTTGCCGCAGCGTTCGTGGAGCACGTTGGCGTGCTTAGTTGACGGGAATCTGGGAGATTATTGGCAAGATGACAGTGAAATGGGAACAGAAGAGGTCATCTCAAATTCCTCAAGAATCAACGAAATTGAGGTGGATGAAGACGATCGAGAGCGGAATCCCGACGTATCGTCGCGGAAGGAGGGAAGGACAATCGGCGTCCCTCAAGAGAACGCCTCCATCCATTACAATTCGTCCCCATCAGACAAGAATCAAGCCAAAAATGTCAAGATTTCAAGCAAGAATGATGACAAATCTCCAAGAATCTCGCCTGAATTGACAGGAATGAAGCTGAATTCGTCCGACCATCCCTTCAAGACATTTGTGGACCCCTTTCATTGGTGGGATCCCACGGAGGAGCGAGCTCAGGTGAGCTTCATCCGCCAGCAATGCGACGAAGAAGTTTGGAATGAAGTGGCCAAGAACATGAGACCACGACCAACAATTCGCAAATTGGTGGACATAATGTCGGTGATTAAATGTGGGAATCAGGTCGACGGAGACAAGATATCTGCAAGAAGGGACGCAGTGTTCGAAGATTGTCAAGATGACGTGCTGAGTGGGAAGTTGTGGAAAAACCCCCCAATTCGATGTGAAAATGGGGAAGCCAAGATTGACATAATCGAAGGCTCAAAGGTGCACAAAGAACGTCCATTTTATCTCCACGGCACCAAAGCAGATGCCCTGCGAAAGATTATTGAGCGCAATCTCTATGAGTTCGGTTGGTTGGAGGGCTGCATGAGTTCTGAGTGGTGTTCAGCACCATTTACTGTGCCAAAACCCCCACCTGCTGACCAATCCAGCATACATGCTTGGCGTCTAGTGGTGGATTACAGAGCCCTGAATGCCGCCACAGTACCAGACGCGCATCCTCTTCCTTTAATCGAGAAGGAGATCGCCGCGAGAGCCAAAGGCAAGCTCTTTACTGTGTTGGATTTGCGCCATGGCTTTCATCAGATGCCCCTTCGAAAGGAGGATAGGCATTTGACGGCAATGTGCACGCCCTGTGGCACTGTCCAGTGGACTGTACTGCCGATGGGTCTGAAGAATGCGGCGTCGATGTTCCCGAAGATGATGGAGACTATTTTATTTCAGAAGCACGAGTCTCTGGATTTACAAGAATTCTGCAGCATCTACATTGACGACCTTCTGATTGCCACGCCGTTGGGAAAAAACTTTGATGAGTGCCTGAAGTTGCACGAAGAACAAGTTCGAAAAGTTCTCGAAGTCCTACGACAAGAGAAGCTCGTGTGTGGACCCAAGAAGGGCAAAATGTTCCTCCAGAGTGTGGAATTTTGTGGCTCTGTCTTGGAAGATGGGAGAAGAAGACCAGCCCCAGGAAAAATGGCTGCCCTGCAGCTCTGGGAAAGGCCTAAAACCATCACGCAGCTTCGTGCCTTTTTAGGCTGCTGCAATTACTACCACGAGTTCCTTCCTCTCTACGCGAAGTTCTCTGGTCCATTGACAGAGTTACTCAAGGTTGGCAAAACAGAAGGAAAGAAGGGATCTCAAGTCAAGCTCAAGTGGACGCCAGAATGTGAAGAGGCATTTACTGGTCTCAAGGAAGCACTGGCAAATGTGGTTACATTAAAGACTCCGTGGTTGGATGGAAGACCTTTTTATATTCGTACAGACGCCAGTCGTTACGCCATTGGTGCTACGATCGAACAAGTCGATGACGAAGGTCACCATCACCCTCTGGCTTTCTGGTCTCGCAAGCTTACAACAAGACAGCGAAATTGGAGTCCAAGGGAACAAGAAGCCTACGCAATCCTTTGTGCCTTAGGGCGTTATGAAGGTTGGATCTTCGGCCATCGCGTTGAGGTACTGACTGACCACAAGTCACTGGAGAGCTGGAGGACAGAACATGTGGATACCCCTGGTGGACCAGCTAGGAGAAGAGGCCGTTGGCATGAAACTCTCAGCAGATTTGACCTCCATGTGACTTACATTCCGGGTCGCTACAATACAGTGGCGGACGCCCTGAGTCGCTGGGCCTACCCAGCCTCAGAGGCTTACTCTGAAGTGAGTTTTCATGGGACAGCGACGGATAAAGCTGAAGTGATCGAGTTCGACAAGGAGGAACAAGCACTGACCAAGAAACATTGTCTCCAATGTTCGATTAAAAATCGGATGAAGGTGGATTTGGTCAGATGCAAGGAGATTACCAAGGCAGATCAGACTGCAGGAGTTAATTCTGACTCTGAGTCGTCGCTGCCACTCCTGAATGTGTTTCCTACGACGAGATCCAAAGCGAAATCCACGCTCCCTCCACAACAAAAGGACAAGGAAACTTCCTTCCTATATGTGGATTGGACGAAGATGTACAAGGAGGACAGGTTCTTTGGGTCTGTATACCACAAGTTGAAAGGGGACAAGCCTTACGACTCTGAAGAGACGTCTGATTTCAAAATCCAAGGCGACAAGTTTTTTTGGCAAGGACGGATTTGTGTTCCTGATTGTCTGATTGACCAATATGTCAAGCATTGGCATCGGAATGAGACAGCCCACACACATTCTCGTGTTCTGGAGCAGGAGCTACGACACAGAGTGTACACACGGGACCTCAAGAGTGCCTGTGAACGAGTTGCCAAAGGATGCAAGCAATGTCAGGCGACCATCCCCAAGAATCAAAAGGCAGAAGGACTACTGAAGGGATTACCAATTCCTGAGAGGTTGTTCGACAAGGTGACGGCGGATGTCTTCGAGTTGGGACAAATCCAAGAGGAATGTCTCTACAGGAGGAAGCCTATCGATGGGGTTTTGTTAATTCAAGACCGCCACAGTGGCTACATCCAGGTCCTCCCTTGCAACACGAAGCATCTCACCTCTGAAATGGCTGCCAAGTGGACTGCAAGTCAGTGGATGAGTAACTGGGATGTTCCCAGTGAAATTCCGACGGACAGTGGAAAAGAGTTCATTGGGACTTGGTGGGAGAACATGTGTGCTCTATTGGGAGTTCATCATCTTCGTGCCCGAGTCTACGACCATCGAGCTCTCCCTGCTGAACGCGCTGGAAGGATTCTTATCAGCATTCTGAGAAAATTCGTGGCGACTGAAAAGGACTACAATTGGTTGGAGACAATTTACTGTGTCTTGAGAAGATACCATCGAACCAAGAATTACACTGGATTAAGTCCGAATGAGCTTGTATTTGGTCGTGAGAAGATGGGTCCAGGACCAGTGATGTATCATCCAAGGCAGTGCTACGACGCCTCGCAATGGTTTGAGAGGATCAAGGATCTAGAGTCCAAGTGGATCCAAGCCAAAGTGGAAAGTCAAGCAGATTGGTTGAATTTCAAAAATAAGTCAAGAACGCAAGGAAAACCCTTCGAGAAAGGCCAGCAAATTTGGCTTCGTAAGTCAGACGAGACCCTGAAGGACGACAACAAATTGTTACCTTTGTGGGATGGCCCATTCCAAGTCAGTGGTCAACTAAGTGAGACTACATTCAACATTCAGATTGAGCCAGGCAGGCATCAAGAAGTACATCGAGATCGTTTGAAGGCCGAAGTACCCTGCCCCAAAGGAAGGTTCAAGCCTCTCTATTGGACTTCGAAGTACCT
Organism: Eutreptiella sp. 'Long Island Sound 2002'; assembly: GCA_964036045.1. Lineage (NCBI taxonomy): Eukaryota > Euglenozoa > Euglenophyceae > Eutreptiales > Eutreptiaceae > Eutreptiella > Eutreptiella sp. 'Long Island Sound 2002'. The sequence goes on from OZ038400.1 coordinate 17,768,843, forward strand.
GAGCGACAGGAAGATGGTCACAAGCAGTTTCGAGTTGGAGAAGATCCTTGATTACAAGAAGAATGCTCGAAACAAGTGGTACTTTCTGTGCAGATGGAAAGGATTCGGTCCAGAGGAGGACAAATGGGAGCCAGCTTCAAGTTTCATCCATGGGTATACGGACACTTTCATCAAGTTCCTGAAGAAACACCCTGAGATTGACCGTGAGCTCTCGCTGATCAAGGATTGTGTCACCAAGGAGGACTTACAAGCTCAAGAAGAAGCTCCAATCGTGGCAGAATCCATTCGAGACAAGATCTGATCGCCGAAACTCACCAAAGGGTTTACGGTTTACATATACCCTTGGCATGGGGACAAGACAGTCCTGACGCATCGTCTATGTGGTTCGATGAACAGATGATGGGACATTCTGGGGTCATCCTGGTCATTGCATCCATCCTTCCCATCATGGTCATCATGTGAATCATGTGCTTCATTGTAGATGATTCCAATCCGAACATCCGAAAGGCCATTATCCTCAACCACGACGGCACTCTCGTGTTTAGCTGTCGACTGGACCCCTCTACTCACCTTGGGAAGGACTCGTTCGAGTTCGTGCTCATTACAGAGATTCTGGCACATGACTGATCCTGATCCATTTCATGTGTTTGACGGATCTGCTCAGAATGTCATTTCAATCAGCTCTTACATTGAGACTGTTGGTTTGTTTTCCAATCGACCACTGTCAAAGGGCTTATCTAGACCAAGTGACAACGATGGTGTTCTTACTTGTGTCGACTCGCTGTTCATCTGTGGATTGTGTTGGAATCCCCCTCAGAATCAGCTCAATTTTGGCAAATTCCTGGTACCAAGCACTGGATGCTTATACATGCTGGGACTTGATGAGTCAATTACCCTCTCTGGCTCATACTGGATTAAACATGAAGCCCTGGAGACGATACTGACAGTGTGAGGAACACGCACTGGGTTTTCTTGGCTATCATTACTCTTACATGATTGGATTTCCATCATGGGATTCATCATGATCATGAGGATTTGACCTGGATTGGCTATGAATGAGAACTGGATTTAGGTTCAGCACTACACACAGAGTCTATCGACAAGGATTTGGACCTGTATTGGCTTGCTGTGAACTTCGCCACCCTCAATCCGTGTGCGATTCACTGATTTTGGTCTCAATTCTAGCACATTTTGTACCATAATCTGGCATGTGGTCTCATGACTGCAAATGACACCGGCCAGTTTCACATATCTTGGACTCCATGAAGGGATACCCTATTTTTTTGACGCTCGACGACATGGCGACGCTCGTTTTCTGTTTTCTGGCAGTGGGATGTCAGATCCTGATTTCATCATGAATCATGGATCATGGATCATCATGTACATTCTTCACTCTGACTTTCATTTTTCGAATTTTCGAGCTTGAACGAAGCTTTTTCTGTGTGCCCTAAGGTACCTATGCGTTTCATTCAAGTCGATGGCCATCGCGAAGCACAGATCTCAGCACAATTTTGCTCAATTCAGCTCAATTTCACACATTTTGCCTTAGATTAGTCGGTTTTTGGTCACTTTCGCCGTTTCGTTCACTTCACTTGACCCAGCCTGACATACTGGCGTATGTTTTCAGAGGGGGAGTGTAACGGCAGCAGTGACAGCACTCGATTATACACTGATGTGATCAGAATTTCAATGATTCTCAGATGTACATTAGTGCAGTAAATTTTCCGCTTGTTTTCATGTTTTCAGTTCGCCGCCAGATGTCGCCTGTGAGCGCGCGTCGAGTCGCATTTGTCTTTCGTGATTTCCCAATCGGATTTATTTAAATTTTTTCGAATGATTTCACGTTGTGTCATTATGTGCGATGAATGCGCATTGAGATTCTATGTCTGCTCCATTTTTGTAGACCGGGTTTTCGTACTCTTCATATTCCACCATGGAGTTCAAAGGACTTACAAGTGCTTCGCATATGTCGCTCCCAGAGGCTGGATATGGGTCTGAAGAGGGTTATGTGGGTTCGGAGATATCAGGGGCAGTGTCGGGCGTTACGACCCCTGGGGCATCAAGGCTACAGGCTTCGCAGTTACAACAAAGATCAACCACTATGCAGCGGTTACAAAGGGTCTACACGATGTGAGGAGTTTTGTGGGCGCCTGTAATTTCTATCGGCGTCACATCCACAATTTTACTTACTCCTCTGCACCCCTCACTGACCTGATCAAGAAAACTACTCCCTGGAGGTGGACCTCCAGAGAGGAAGAGTGTTTCCAGGAGTTGAAGAAGAAGATTGCCTCCTCCAACTGCCTGGGAGTGCCCCGCCCAGAGGGCGAGATAGTCCTGATCACTGATGCCAGTGATGTAGGGGGGGGTGGTACGATCTACCAATGGCAGGAGCTTAACCCCGCTGAACTAACCGACTGCCATTATCGTACTACTCGACTGAACCGCGATGGTTCGTTGAAACATGACTATCCTACCAGTGAGTGGCGACTGGTACCACTAGGACACTGGAACTGGAAATGGAACCAAGCGCGTGCCAACTACAGCACCTATGACCAGGAACTCCTGGCCGGTATGTTGGTGCTATCGTCACAATCCCGACTCCTGGGATCTAACCCTATTGTCTGGCTGTGTGACCAGGAGCCTGTGAAGTCTTTTCAGAAGGGCCCACCACCAGAAAAAGCAAAGCTAAAACGGTGGTGGACTTACCTGAGCCAGTTCAGGCTGACAGTACATCATATCCCCGGGATTAAGAATGAACTGTCTGACTATATATCGCGCAACAACTTCGATGCGCTTATTGGTGAGAGCTCTGAGGCGCTCGCCAAAGAGGCTTTCCAGCGTATGGATGTCCAGCTTGACCTGTTAATGCGCACTGCTGGAATCCTGGAGGGTTGGAGTCTAACCGACTATCAGTCAGAGTATGAAGAAATTCTCCAAACCCTCAACACTGGTCTCGAACCCCGTGTCATTGACGGGCACCAGTGGTATAAAAACAATCAGTACCTCTTCTACGAGGACCGAATTGTTGTGCCTGAGGCACGACTGGATGGGTGCCTACAGTGGTCCCATCTCAGTTCTGGTCACACTGGCGCTAATCGCTCAGTGGACTTCTTCCGTGAGTGTTTCTACTCTAGTCTAACCCTGACTGAACTGAGGTCGCGTATGCAGACCATTGTGGATGCTTGTGGCTGTCATGCCAGCAAGCAGCGCGACAGTAGGGATAGGGGCCTGATCTCCAGCTTACCCATACCCTATTGTGCTAACTCTCTTCTCTACGTGGATTTCATCCACGGCCTACCACGCTTTTGCGGCTATGATAGTTGCCTCGTGGTCACCTGTGGTCTATCTCGCTTCACCCGTGTGTTCCCTTGCAATAAGAAAATCACAGGTGAGCAGACTGTGAAAATGTTGGTCGAACAATGGTTCGAACCCTATGGAGCACCTAAGCAGGTGCACTCTGATGAAGATGTACGCATCCGCAGTGACACTGGGTGGTACAAACGAGTGCTAAATGCCCTCAACGTGGAGGTAACCACAGGTGTGCCCTACACTCACACGTCTAACCCTCTCTGTGAGAGACAGAACCGTGTGGTGGAGCAAAACTTAAGAATCCTGATGAAACAGGAGCGCACCAAGGACTGGGTACGCCTAGTGCCCTGGGCAGTGCTGTCCATGAACTCACAGCGGAGCTCTTCTACGGGTTTCGGCCCCCACGAACTGTTCCATGGAGGACGACCTGCTTGGTTCTTCAAAACCCCCTTTCCTGAGGACTTCAAGAGCCCTGTGGGAGATTGGCTGGAACACAAGCAGTCTCTGCCTAACCAGGCTGGTACTAACCTGAGGCACATTCGTGACCGTGAACAGAGCCGACGGAACCGTTTACGGCGACCTGCCAGCTTCAAGGTTGGTGACCTTGTCTTGGTACACCATTCACGCCTACCCTCCTGGCCACGTAACTGCCTACAGGACCCTTACTTCGGACCCTATCGTATCATCAGGATAGATGGATCCAGGATCCATGTCAGGTGCAGTCGACGTCTAGGTGGTGAACTGGTGTGTGCACCTAAGCAGTTGAGGCACTATCACTCTCCTGACGACTTGTCTTGGGATGAGTGGCGCCTCAGCGACAGTGAGATTGAACGTATAGACCTAGAGAACGCTGCCAGTCCAGAGGAGGCAGACGAACTCGAAGAGATGACTGCCGACGAGATGGCAGTCGATGGTTACTACGTGGTTGCAGGTATTGCTCGCCACGAGTATAAACAGGGCTGGAAATTCCTTACCCTGTGGGATGGCTATGGGTTGTCTGAGGCGACATGGGAACCTATGTCAGCCTTCATACAACCAGATGGGAGTATCAACCCCATCTTCCGCACTCACCTCGTTGAGAACAACGAGGGGCAGCTCCTAACCCGTGCTGAGACTATGTCCCAGCGTAAGAAGCGAAACTAATCTCCCTGTGTCAGTCTACTGACAGGTGCAGTGAGCACTCTTCTGCAGACGTGCCTGTGTATGGGTGTAAGAGCAGTTGTCACAGTTGCCCCGCATTGCATCGCAGGACAGGACCGTTAGCCCCCCGTGACAACCACTCCCTGGCCGAAGGCCATTGTTTTTTTTTTACAGACTACTGCTTACTGAGCACTGCACTGACCCTGTCTGTGCCCTGCAGACCCATGCCTATGGTTTCCAGCGTGAGCCAGGTGGCCGCTTATCATGATTGCAGCCACCCAGCGAGTGTGTGCCTTGTTGACCATGTGTTGCATGGGTACTGCCCTAATGTAATGACCTTGGAGAGCCAACGAAGAACGGTGGCTTACTACACCAGGGGGGAATGACAAGCAAGGTGTTATGAGGCAAGGTGTGTCTTCCCTCCTTGGGGACAAGCGAGCCCACAGTTAGGACCCCTGCCTGGTCCAGACCCATGGGGTTCTACCCTTCCTTACAGGGTTTACCATACCCCTAAGTGTGCTACGTATGTCTGTATGTGTCTCACTTCTCTCCCCAGCGTGGCTCCCGGAGACCGGGCTTCGCTGACATCGGACCGAAGGTCCTAATCAGGTACTATTACCACTCCTATGGCGCCCAATTTCTGTGCTGGCGCCTATCCTTGGGGTAAGACGGCAAAAGCCCTACCTACTAGAGGGGAGGGGTGGCCAAGTGTGCTAAGGGCATACAAAACGCCCATTTTTGCTACAGGCCAAAAGCTAACGCACTCCCCTGCCCACGAGGAAAGGCACGCGGGACAGGAGACACCACTACACTACACTCACTAACGCCAGCTCCGGCCTTCGAAGGCAGGGTGAGCACTCATCACTTGCACTCCACTCCTGCCAGGCCTGCTGACCCTAACCCCTACACACGCTACTTGGGGCTGCTGTCGAGGAAGTCTCGGGCCCTAATGGCCCTCCTGTGAAGAAGACAAGAGAACACAGCGCTGCTAAGCAACTGTGGCCTAACAGGGGACGCCACAACGCGTTTTCCCTGCTAGGGCTTGGAGGGAAGAGGTGCTCTCGTTGCGTGCACAGCGCAGATGTCTTTGAAGTCGAACTGCCCTCGCCAGTCCTGGCTGAGGCACAGTCATTTGATTTGTGATCAGCGCCCCTGTTTTGCTGGGGCAGAAAAATGGATAGCCGCCGAAGGCAGCTGCTGCGTGCACCAATCACCCTTAACCTCTCCCACCTGTACAACAGAGGCAAATGAAGGGGTGTTTGCGGCGGAGGAACCAAGCCACACTCCACGTATTATACGCTTCTCAGTGTGACCTATAATACACTGTCCGCAAACACGCTGACGGATCAGCTCCCCTGTCAAGCAAGCAAGCTTTAAGAGACTCCTCAGGTTCTCTTAAAGAATGTACCGAGGAGACTCTGGGTAACCTAAACAAGGTTTACCGTGCGCAATTCGCGTGGCCTACCCTTTAATGCATCATGTGCACGCAGGGAAGGGAGGAGAAACCAATTCCACTCTGACTCAACCAGGAGGTGAGCTCCTCCTGGGCTAACCTACCTTACTCACCATGCATCGTGTGAATGCCGAATGAAGCGAACACAAAACAAGCCTAAGCGTTTTAAGCAACCCTACTTTAACGCCACGGCCACACACACGAACAAACGCTTTCTTTACTTACCTGTGAAGAAGAAAACACGGGTGAATTTGGGGTACAGGTAAAGCGTCACAGCGTGTGAATGCCTCGATTAGGCACATGCATCGCGAGCACAGCGCATATTCTAACCCTACGTGCGCGCTGCGCGCTCCATTCGCATCGCATACCTTTCATTCCTGTTTTGACCTGTGCAGAGCACGAGGAGGAACACCCGAACTCCCAACGAACACAGCGTTGACAACCCTAACATTTTGAAGAAACAATCAACACGAACGCAATGCATGCGTGTGAGATGACACTGACATACCTGAGAGGTGGGTTGTTGACCTGCTTTGTGGTGTCGGTTGAATTTGAATACTTTTCTCTGAAGTTTTTAAAAATTTTGATGCAACTGTGCAAAAATTTCCTTTAAAACTCTAAAAACTACGGCTCATACCTTCTTTTTCAAAAGCCGTTTACGCTTGCGCAACCCTTTTCTTGGAGTCCGCTTCCTTTGCGCTTGTCTGCGACTTTGAGTTATGTGTAAAAATGACGATTTCCCGCGTGGTTTCGTCCATTTTTAACGATTTCACTTGCTCAATCGCAACCCCTTCCGTTAAACCGCAGGAATCACTCCCTGCTGGTTACATTTTCTATTTTTTCCAGCTCCTGGAGGTTTGCGTCCTCCATTGGGAGTATTGCTCCGCCCTGGCCCTTGGTCAGGACGTTTACTAAAACGCTGTTTATACAACAATAGCCGTCCGCATTAGAGCGTTCGACTGTACCCTAGTGGGCAAGCACATGTGCTCTAGGCAGGGAGTCCTGGGTTCAAACCCCACTACCCCCAAACTTTTTCCAAAAGTTTTCGTCGCACGCCGGTGACTTTTGAGGAATGCCCCATCGAAGGGACATCATTCACGGTACATTACACTGTTTTCCAAGGGTACCTACAGTGTGATTGGCTTCTATGAAGTGATGAGGATGTTTTTGGTAAGTTTAATGCATTTTCTGAGGTAATTTTGGGAATATTTGAGCCTTTTTCCTTGGTCCTACTAGCTTAGCTAACTAGTACTCCAGGGGGCAGTAAGAAAAAGTCACTGCCATGTCTTTCTTGGAGGGCTTGATCCAGGCCAAGCCCCCCTTAAAACCCTTTTGTTGATGCTAATGACGCGTTCCCGTGGGGGGCCGGCCACGGGACGCTGCGGTGACACGCACAGGTGAGCAGGCAGGCAAGGCACTACGCTCACAAGGGCATCAATACGCCTGTGTCATGTGACAAAGCGTTTCAGAATCCTTGCCACTCTGCAAAGAGGGAACGAAAGTATGTACAGCAACACATCAGGATATGTACACATGGGGTTAAGACTAGACTGGGGTAAGGGCATCACAGGACCATAGACACTCAGTCCCAATTCATATCCCAATCCCAGGTCCGACCCTCCCAGTGGCTGATGGGGGCGGGGGCTCAAACACAACCCATGCCCTGCTCAGTCCGGACCCTGAAACCCTGCCAATAGGGGGGGTGTCCCGCCCAGCCACAGGCGAGTTCCTCGGAACCAAGGGGCTCCAAGGCCAGCCGACAGTGGCTCCCTATGCTCCCTTAATGGCAGGTTCCAACTCCACTCTGAGCCGGAGATATGGCCCCGCCATTATCACCCAGGAGTTGGTAGCTGAAAATGGGCTGTTTCAGCCCAAACTGAAATTAACTCAAAAATCCCCAAAATTGACCCCTCGTCCGGACCCGCCAGAGGTAGGGACGAGGCAACTGACCCTGTGCCCTTCGAGTACGAACCCCCTGGAGCCCTCACCCAACCTGGTTCCCTCTGAGGTCCCGGCATCAGGGCAACACGGATGAGTCATGTGGGGTCATGATGCCAAAATCACCAAAATTGGCGTCATTCCCACGCGTGGCTCGCCCGGCCAAGGTAAGGCCAATGACTCACAGGGTAGGAGGCAGGACCTAGGACTTATATCTGAGTGTACAACTTGGATTTAGGTCCGGGCTCCCTCTGGGCTTAGAGAAATGGGGCCGCCAATTGACCACACGGAAGGGGGAAATTGGGGTCCCAAAATTGGGTCATTTTGGCTGCCTGAAATGAGCCAAAATTCGGTGTGCTCCCAATAGTATATCTCCACGCCGGCTTGGAGATCGGATCCGCCATTCCATGCGTGATCCATCGGGAGCCCAACAGAGACTCCCATGCCCTTGGCTCTCGTAGATCTCCATGCCACTCGGCGTGGTGACGATCCCAATTGGGTCCACAAATGCAAAAATGGCAAAATTGCCCATACTCAATTTGGCCTAGCGCCTTAACGAAGGCGGCTCCGCTTCGCCCACGTAGTGTGTGGACCATGGGGACCATTACCCATAACACCCATGTCATATATGGTCCATTGGTCCATGCGTCCGGCGTGCACGAAGGTTAGAACATGGTGCACGGCGGGCAGCGAAAGTGGATAATTGCTCAAAATGGCCAAAAATGCGCACACTCATGGTTGGGGCAAATGAGGCACATGCCCGACTCGGACCGGAGTGTGCCATAGGATTGGTATCAAGTCATATTGGTCCAACATATCTTTTGGGCGTCGCCCAACTCCTCCGATATTGGGAATGGCAGGGTCGCCAAGTGAGCCCATGATTTGGGATAGTCCCAAATCGCCAACATGGCGGCCACGGTATGTCAAGCCTAAGAGGAGTTATTCGCCGGGTCCAAGATATGTTGGGCACCGAAGTATGTACCCTCATATCATACTTGGGTCATGATGTCAATTGAGCGCAACGTTGAGATACACAGTCGCCACTTGACATCATGACGAGCCAAAAATGGCAAAATTGGCACAATGACACACAAAAGTGCCTTGAAAGGTCTACAATTATATTATAATATCTCCGGCTTGGATCGTGCAATCACTTAATCCTTCTAAACACAATGACTTGACACCATTGACCTTCGATCCCACATATGTGCTCCACTTGGGGCGCCTTGAGAGGTTACGAGCGCTACTTCCCAAGTGGGCACATGAAAATATGGAAAATTGTAAAACACACACCTTGCTCCCAACGCATCGCTTCGGGATCACCACACAAGCTTCCCTTCACGAAGGTTAGGCATGCAATTGACCGTAGGGAGTATGGAGAAGGGGCTTGTACAATATGAGGTCCATTGGCGGGTTCGACTTGGAGCAATGGACCCGCCAAATGGGCACGCAACACAACACATGGCACATACCACATATTGCCCAAAAAGGTAGCTCCCACCACGATATGTCATGCCCCTCCAAGGGCATAACTTTGTGTCAATCGCTCATAGGAACTCAAGGAGAGTTCCTATGCCACACCAACACTTGCGCGCTACACTCGAAAGTTATCTTAACGCACGCAATATCATGGCCAAAGAGTTATAACGCAAACTCTACCCAATTGACCATGATCCATTACACTAGCGCGCACGTGTGGAAACGCAAGGCATATAATGCTTCCTAAATTACGTCGGGAGTATTGTAAATACATCCCACGTTTCCTTATCGTAATTCCTCGCAAGCAACACGAGATATGACCTTCACAAGTGGCCTCACGAATCAACTTTGTTTTTCCCATATCTTTAAGACAAATGGAGGGCAGGATAAAAGGGAAGTTGATTCGTGCATACGGAAGCACGTAGGTCCACTCGAAAGAGGTCAAATCAAGTGCGGGGATGTCGAAGTCGAAAATCCGATTTCGACATCCTGAAAAATTCGGATTAAGGTTGCGAGTATTAATTATGAAAATTGCGGAAGCATCCATGCAGTTCCTGGCGACTTTGGAGCCTTCGTGACGGATAGCGTTAAAATTTCCATTATAAACAGTTAAACTGGCGGTTACGGTAAAGTCGCGAACCAACCGCCAGCAGTCAAAACAGTGAGTATCGGAACGGAAGCGTAAAAATTGACGGAAACAATATGAAAATAAAACCCTGTTGATTCCTGATATTCTGATACACAAATCTCCGCTGGCGGTGCATCGGTTGCCGATGCGGGGCTTCACGGCACGGAACACGCCGTGCATGGGGTTAGTGGACCGGAGACCGGTTGTATGCCGTAACCTGGCCATGGGGTTCTGGGTACCGCTTCACCCCCCTCCTTAGAGCAAACCCTGGGGGGGCTCGATAACACCCACGCATGGCAGCGGGTACCCAGGACCACTCCCTGAAAGGGGGGGGGGGGGTGTCACATCCTCACTTCAGTAAGTCACAGTAAGATAGGTATCCCTCAGTGGGATAGGTATGCTGCTGTAACAGCTCGTAGCACATGTATAGTATCAAGTATCAAGTCCCGGGTCCTGGCGGCGATTGTTCGGCATCCAAGGGACCCGTTAACCCATACCAGGCGCACCGGGTGCCGGCTGCTACGGTCACCACCACAGTGGCAGTGGCATACACGGCCAACATAGGCGTCACACGACGGCCGAGGTGGCCCCACAAGTCGAGAGCGACCACAAAGATCCATCAGGCTACCCCAAGCTTCCCAAGGCCCGCCGACTGGGGAGAGTCCCCACGGGTCCTTCCTCGGGCGCACCATGTCCATATCCATACGACGCGAGTCCAGAGTGCCATAGTCGAACTCCTTACGAACCCCAAATCGTAAGGGAACTCCTCCTGAAGGGATCGGGCATCAAGGCCGTCTTTTCCCTCGCCCTACTGCCACGAAGGCCATACATGAGGGAGTCCTCATGCAGTGTGGGCGGAGGCGTCGACTCCTCAAACCACCAGTTTCCCAGGCAGACTGACCGAGGTCAGGAGCACCGGAGGCCGCCATCCGAATGCAAGTGCGTCTGCAAATCGGTAGGCTCACACTGGGACTGACAGTGGCGGACCGCTGGGAGTGTAGTCAGGCAACTGGGCTTCCCGCCTGGCGCCATCAGGATCTCCACACATCACAGCGAATAGGGCAACACGGTATCACGGGCACTCAAACAGTAGAATCTGTAATCAAGTACTGGTCCAGGCTGGACCAGGCTGTAAGGATATGTACACGGCGACTCAAGGCGCCTCTGTATCCCGATTCGTGGTGAAAAACAGTCCATCCCTCAGCGATGGGCTGATGACACTTAACATACAGATGCACATATCCTGGAGGGCAGAAAAACAAGCAACAATTTGGGTAAATAGGCGTGTAAACACACTCAGAACAGAGTGCCAAACCACGCCACGGTCAGGATAAGGCAAATGCAGGAGGATGGACAGGAAAACGCCTGAGTTCAGGCATATATAGTCTCGAGACACACGTCGACTGGTCTGGATTCCGCAAATGCCATGGAACCAGACCACACACCAAAAAATCGCAATGCCGATGACAGCGGCATCCGTTGCGCAACGTCGTATGGGCTTCAAGGCCCCAAGAGCTCAGAATTATGAAGGTCAGTCGCCCTACCTGGTTTCCCAAGGATTCAGCAGGGGGGGTGAGTGACGAATAGAAGAAGAGAGGGGCCATCCTCCTCTGGATTCAGCAGGGGGGGGTATATGGCCACTCTGTCACCGAAAGATGGAAGAGAGCAAGCAAGTAAGGGACGATTCGTCGGCCTCACAAGCGCTCACAACACATCAGGGGAGAGCCCAGGGCGCTGATCAGGCACCCCTGGCTGCAATCGCCCGGGTGAGTGCTGCCAAGTCCGAAACGTGGATCTTGGTCTTGTGTTTGCGGATGTACTCCATGAAGGGAGTATTGACCCGCGGCACGAACGAGGAGACGGGTTCCCAGGTGTCGTGGGACGGCCCATAGCCTCGCCAACGAACCTTGAACTCCAGACCTCCGGGTGCCGAGGCCTTCGGACGCTGAGCCAGGATCTTCTCGACAGTATAGTCGTCCTGCTCAGCATAGTCGTCGTCCGAATCGGCCTCATGTTTGGCGTAGTCCAGGGACACATGTCGGCCACGGAGGTCGGGTTCCCGCACACGGAGTTGACTCTCGTGGCGCTCCCGGAACTGTCCGTGACCCACCTTGATGCGGTAGGTGTCCTCACCAATCCTGCGGACCACCTCGCCGGGTGTGAACCAGGTTTTGGTGCGGTGGGTGCCCATGGGGCGGGGTCTGATCACCCACACCGGGTCTCCCACCCTGAACTTCTGCGCTGTCGAGCTCGGGGCGGACTTCTGACGCTCAGCATGCTCCTTCTCAAGCTGCTGGCGGATGTCCCGCGCCGTTTGCTCTTGCCGCGCGAAGAACTCCTTGGCATCCATAGCCATGCCATCACCAGACAAGGGAAGTCCCCTACCCAGGGGGTCCCTGCCAAACAGAATCTGGTGAGGGGACAAACCGCCCGGAGTGGGGGTGTCATGATGGGCCTTCAGAGCAGGCCACATCTCCTCGAACCAGTTCCGCCGTGGATTGGTGATGTGGATCTTGCGCAGCTTCTCGAACAGCTGCCGTCCAGCCACTTCAGCACGGCCGTTAGACCGGCTGAGATAGGCGACGCTCTTGGCATGACGTATTCCCATGAGGGAACACATAGCCTTGAACCAGCCACCAGTAAACTGGGGCCCTCGGTCACTGCAAATGGTGCGGGGGATGTCAAAGACGGTCAGCCAATGACGAATCATCATGACTGCCACCTCCTTGGCAAGCAACCCCTTTTTGCGTGCCGGAACGGCTACAACGTAGCCGCTGTGGCGGTCCACACAGAGAACCACACAGTCAAAGGTCTCCTTGCCAATGTGTACTTCGGGCATGGAGAAGACGTCCATGGCCACGCTCTCCATGGCCTGGTCAGGAACCGGGGTCCATTGGGGTTCCCCCTTGACGTTCCGGTTATCGGGATTTCAGGCCTGACAGACCGAACAACCCTTCCTGACCTTCTTGATGGCGGTGTAGAGAACGATATGGTCGATCTCGAACCGACGCTGCATGTCAAGAGCTTGCTTCTTGACCCCTGGGTGCAGCATGTGGTGGTGCCAAGCTTCACACAGCTCGAGCACCCGGGACTCCGGGACTAGCAGCTTACCATTCCGGTAGAGCTTGCCATCTTCCTCGGTCAGCCCCTTTGGCCACTTCTGCCCGTCGTCAGGGTCGGTCACAGCCCTATACTCGGCCGCAAAGGCCTCAGACTTGGCGTAATCGTCGGTCCAGTCGTCCTGGAGGCAAGACTCCGGGAAGAGGTGCTTGTCGGACTCAGTTCCCACAGGGGGTGCCGGACCGGGCCTTCCGCCCGCGGCACCCACAGGGGCGAGTACACTGACCGTTCTGCTCACCCTCGAAGCGAGGGGGGCGTCTGCGGCCATGACGACGAAGCATTTGGCACCCTCCTCCTCCATCAGGCGCTCCATTTCAATGATCCTCTTGGCTTCAGCGGTCTCAGCCTCATCGCCATGGGCAGAGATATCCTGCATGCCCTTGCTGGCGGGATAGGCCCACCTACTGAGACAGTCCGCCACGGTGTTATCCTTTCCAGGAATATAAACAACCGTAAGGTCGAACTTGGCCAAGGTCTCGTGCCATCTTGCCCGTCGGGAGGCGGGACCCGAGGGGGTGTCCACGTGCTCCTTGTGCCACGACTGCAGACTCTGATGGTCGGTGCAGACGGTGACGGGATGGAGGGCTATGTACCCAGCCCATTTCCTGAGAGCCATGACAATGGCATACGCCTCCTTTTCACAGGGCGTCCACGTCCGTCTCTGGCCTTCCGCCAGGACTCGGCTCCAGAAGGCCACGGGCACGTGCCTCCCATCGTCAAGCACTTGCTCCAACACAGCGCCAATGGCGTAGTCGGAAGCGTCGGTGCGCAGGACGAACCCTCGGTCGGGATCCACGAGGTGCAGACCCACTGCGGATAGCAGCGCCTGCTTCATCCCCTCAAAGGCACGGTCAGACTCTTCAGTCCAGACCAAAGCCTTCTTGGACCCCTTCTTGGTCTCCTCTCGGTTGCCCTTGAGCATGGTCGTCATGGGGGCTGCATACTCGGCATACATTTTGATATACCCCGAGTAGTAGTTGCAGAACCCCAGATACGCCCGTAGCTCAGAGACCGTTTTGGGCTTTTCCCAGTGCTCGATCGCAGCCACCTTGCCAGGTATGGGCTTTCGCTGCCCGTTCCCGACTACGTGGCCAGCGAAGACCACCTCGCTTACCGCAATGGTGGCCTTGTCACTGCTGCCCGTGAGTTTGTGCCGAACCAGAAGGTCCAGCACTCGAGTGACGTCCCTCTCGTGTGCCTCCAGGAGCTCCTCGTAGCTCATGCTGGGGTCCCCGGACGCGATGATCACGTCGTCCACGAAGGGGTCCGCACAGTCGCGCACCGGCTCAAGCAGGTTCTCCAGCATCCGCTGAAAAGCCGCATTGCCGTTGGTAACGCCCATAGGCATCACCTTCCACTGGAGAGGTCCAAGTGGGGTGCTCATGGCTGTGCAGGCACGGGACTCTTCGGCGAGAGGCATCTGATGATAACCATGTTTCAGGTCAATCACCGTGAAGATCCTCCGCCGGTGTTGCTTTTGCAGCATGTCCTCAATGAGGGGCAGCGTATAGCTGTCGTGCTGCGTTTGGGCGTTCAGGCCGCGGTAGTCGACCACGAGCCGCCACTCACCGGCAACCTTCTTGGGGACGACGAAGCAAGGAGAGGCCCACTCGGAGTGGCACGGCTCAAGCCAGCCTCTCTGGATGAAGTCACGGAGGATCTTCTCCATGGCCTCTTTCCTCTCGCCCCTCAGGGCGAACTCCCGGTGTCGATACACACGGGGGTCCTGCTTCAGTCGTATCTTGGCCTCGCCATACGGTCCACGCACCGGTGGGGGAAACACAGGCTTTCCGCTGAAGAAGGTCTCGCCATACTTCTGCTTCAGCCTGGCCCTCAACGCCTGGATCTTGGGGCAGTCATCGGACTCCGCCTTGGCTTTTCCGGGCACTTGAACCACGGAGCTTACTTGAGGGGTAGCGACCCCGCTCGCTTTCGGCTCAGGCGGTCTTCCCAGGTGGCCCAAAGGGCCATCTCTGGTCTTGCCTCGGAATAGATCGCCGTAGGTGGGTGGGTTACCCCCGATTGGCTCGTCCTGGCTGGACAGGTGGTCCAGTACCCTCCTTACGAAGGTATCTCCATCATAGGAACCAGAGACGATCGAGTCCACTTCCCACCAGGCTTTGTCCTGGCCTTTGCCCTCACGCTGGTTTCCCCAGTCGTGAAAGGGCTGATCCATATACCCCTGAACCAGATCCCACTCCTCTTCAGTGAGGGGCTCTTCCGAATCCGATTCTTCGATGTCAACAGGGGGAACCGCAAAGCATTGCCTCCAAGGCTCCGCTATGATGCGGTTGACACACACGAAGTCCGTGGTGTCGGCCTGATCAAGGCCCCCATCCACATAGTGGAATTCCGTTGGCCATCTCTGGGGTGGCATGGGCTGTCCCTTAGCGTCCTGATAGACACTCTCTCCAGCCGGTAGGACGACCTTGTTCAAGGTCATGTTGGTCAATGAGGCTACCCAATGTCGGGTACTCTCCTCCTCGGTGCATCCCATGGGAACAACCAGCACTGCCTTGGAGCGGTCCTTGCGAATCTTCGCTATCGCTCTTGGAATGTCCCAACGGGGGCAATGGATCCACATCAATCCCTGATGCGGACCCCAGTGCTTCTTCCACGCGGAGTCCTGTGCGCTCCAGTACTTCTCACATACCCGCAGATGGGCGGAGGTTCCTGAAGAGAACGCATCCAGGGCCAGATCCGACGCTCCCAGGTCCGCGACCACTCGGTACGCCACTTCCGGCCTTACGCCGTACTCCTGGTTCGCTGGCCCAGTAGGCTCAGTGTCCAGCGCGGCCACTTCGAGCTGATTGCGTTCGGGGTGGATCCATTGGCATTCCACATGGTGCTCAGGTGACGAAAGCCACGAGAGCTGGTCGTCCTGGTACAGGGTCATGGAGGCCTGGGCCGGGAGGACGCCGGAGTCCGTCCCCATCATGAAGTCTTACCCGACGATCATGTCCCAGTCCATCTCGGCCTCGTAGAAGCTACCATGCAGGAGGATTTCCTTGCCGAGGTCTGGGCGGCTCAGCTCACGATGGTTCACGAACTGCAGCCCAATGGCCGCTTCCTTCCTGCCTCCCACCATGTACTGGCCGTTCGCCACCTTCAGCCTGACAGGTTTCCGACTGTCGGTCAGACACTCTGGTGGAAGTAGGCCAGCCTTGACCAAGCTGACTTGAGCTCCCGTGTCGACCAACACGTCGAAAACCTTTTCCACTTCCCCGCATAGGGCACGGACCTTAAGATGCAACTGCCGCTCGCGACCCACACGGCGCACGGCGTGCAAACTCAGGATCTCCGGCCGTTCCAGAAGCTCAACAAGCGACTGGTGCAGGTCGTGGACAATGGGCTCAGGCTGCCCATCTGCAGCATCCAGCTGCGGTCCGGGTGATCCTCCGATACTCTCGGATAGATCCTGTAGTACATCAAACACGTTCTTGGTCGCGAAGGACGGACGGGTGCAAGGGTTCGTGCCTTCACTTGCCCTCACCCCGCCTCCGCGACTGGGCGCCAGACCGGGCCTTCCGCCCGCGGCAGTCCCCTTGTGCTTATCGACTCCCGACTGGGATGGATCGGCGCTTCCCACGTCACCATCCTGCGACCGCCCTAGCTGGGGCCCTTGGCTGCAGGGGCTCCGCTAGGGGGCGTCGGTTGTGGAAGAGGGGGTGTTCTCCTCGGCCTCAACGTCGTTGATGCCCTTCTTTCTTCCCCCTTTACCTCCTCCTTTACCCTTCTTGTCCTTGTCCTTGTTCTGGTCATTCTGGTTGTTCTCCTTGTTCTTGTTGTCCGACCTGGGGACCCAGTTCCGCTTGATCTCCTGGATCTCCTTGGCCAACTCGGTTCCCACCGACGACATCAGCTTGGCCAGCTCGTCCTTGTCCACCTCCATCTTGGCTTCCCGGATACCCGCGGGCGCACGCTTCTTCGACCCGTGCGCCTTCTTGTAAGCCTCCGTGTCGGCCTTGTGGACGGGGCATGTTCGGTGGTCATGGTTGCAGCCTTTCTTCCTCCCATAACACACGAAACAGCCCTGCGGGTGAGCTCGTATGAACTCTCCAAAGGACAGCGGAGGGTCGCCAATGCGGCGAGGGTCCCTCTTCTCCTGCTTCCTCCAACCCTGCTGCAGGGGCTTCCAGTTTCCCGGCTTGCTCCCCGCGCTCAGGTTCCTGGCCACGAAGGCACAGACGGCCACCTCGGCGGGCTCATCGTCGTCGTCATCGTCGACGAGAGTCTCATCGCCGCCGGCTCCCGCTGGGTCCATGGCGTCTTCCCCGCCAGGTCCCTCGCCAACGTAGTTGACGTCGCGGTCGCCGGGCCTCAACCCGCGGGTGTGGTGGAGGTTTCGGTACTCCTTGAGTACCTCCTCGCCAACCCACTCCAGGATCTCGTCGCAGCTCATCCGCGCCGGGATGGGCTGCAGACGGATGGTCTGGCCGCTCAACTCACAGTCGTCAAGGCGCCACATCGCGGTCTTCTCGCGATCGCCCGAGACGGTGATGAGAAGAGCGTTCCGCAGGGAGTGCCGTTTGACATCCCGGGCCACGTTCTTCTTCACCCAAGACACCACGTTCGTATGATACTCCTTGGGGAGCATCATCTTGACCGTGTGGTTGGACTTGGCCCTCTTGGATTCCTCCTTGGTGACCCTCTTGATCCATGCTTCCGGCAGCATGGAGAGCAGGCGAGCCTGCTCGTCACCCTCGTTCCAATCCTCCACATTGCGGCGGAAGAGGGTGTATTTCCCTCGGAAGTCACGCCAGTCCCGTAGGCGGATCTCCCGTCCATCATGCTCAAGCTTGATGGACTTCCAGCGCTTGGCAGCCACCTGCGGAGCGTCCACCCGCTCCTGCTCGTTGAGCCACTTCTTGGCGTCCTTGAGGGTCTTGATTTTCCCCTCCTTGGTCGCCACGAAGTATAGCTCGCCGAGCACTTCCGGCAGGCGGTACCTGAACCGTTTGAAGACATATCTCTCCGCATCCGCGGGAGGTAGGTCTTCAGTGACGGTCAGCCCCCAATCGTCCAGCTTCTCCAAGAAGCGGTCGAGGTTGAGGGGGTTGCCATCGTACATGGGGGGCTTGATGTCCTTCAAGTCTTCCCACACGGCGGCGTCCGCGGCCTTAGAGACCATGAACGCCGGCCGCGAGGTCGACCGAGGTTCCCATCGCCCTCGCCCACGGACTCCCACGGCCGCCACGTCCATCTCCTCCATGGAATCCCTGTGGCTACGCCGCGGTTCCTCCACGTACGCTGAACCGAAATGTTCACGCCGTACTGCATCCATGTACGCATCCTCATCACGGCGCCGGCGGCTGCGTTCAGCGGCCTCCCGTCGTACACCACGCGGCGGGCTGATGTCGAACTCCTCCAGGTCCAGGTCCAGGTTCAGGTCCTCACCTTCGCCGACATCCCACTCCACGTCTCCTCTGGGGACCTCATCCCTGAGTCCACCATAACGTCCTCCAGCCCTGGGGATTGGCGCCGGGGCTGGTGGCGGGCGTCGGGGGCGTACAGGCGTCCGCGGTGGAGCACGGCGGTTGTGGTAGTCCGCGCTGAGCCACTCATCGCGCCATTCCTCACTGCCACTGCCGGGCGGCACGCGCTCGTTGCGGCGGCCCGCGCTGTGGTGAGAGGGGGCGGTGAGAGAGGGGGCACTGGCGCTGGGGCGACTCCTGGGGGCTCCGCCGGGGGTGTGGGGTCTGCCTGGACCTGGTCCGGGTCCCCAGCCGTCGTCCGACGAGCCTGACTCCAGGGGTGGGTGGTCGCTGCCGACTCTCCCACGGGCTTCCAGCGCATCCAGCCTCTCCTGCAGGCCGCTGACGACGTTGGTCAGCGACTTGGTCTCGGCTCTGGCGATGTCCAGGTCCTTCTGCGCGCGCGCGGCGACCCCGGAGATGCGAGCCATCTCGACCTTGCCCGTGTCTATCTCGCACTCGAGGGCAAAGACCCTCCTGCGGAGGTAGACAATCCACCGCCAGGTGGTATCCGGGTCGCCGTTCCCTGGTGGGTCGTCGGGGTCCCCAGGGGGTCCTCCAGGAGGGCCTCCGCCGGGTCCGCCCGGTCCAGGGGGTCCTCCCCCGCCCGGTGGTCCGCCTCCAGGGGGTCCACTTGGTGGGCGTCCTCCAGGGGGTCCTGATGGTCCTCCGCCAGGGGGTCCCGGTGGGTCTCCGCCGGGTCGCCTCGGTGGGTCCGAGGATGGGCGCTTCCTCGTGATGCCGAACTCCATGTCGTCATCCTCGTCCATGTCGCCCCACCTGGGCGTCTCGGTCACGGAGGACTCCGAGCTCCGGTAGGGAGGAGGGAGATCCTCATCCTCACCTTCCGGTTCCATGGGAACGTCCCCGCTGCCTCCGCCCGTCCAAGCCACCACTTGGCGATGTCGACGGCCTCGTTCATCCCCGTCACTGGCGGTGAAGAAGGGGTCACTGTCGTGGGGGTGCCCACCCGCTGGCCTCCGCGGCCTCTCAAGGGTCTTCCCCTTGCCCTTCCTCCGTCGACGGGCGGTGGTGCCACTGCTCCCCCTGCTGCCCGTGTCGGCCTCATCCAGCGCCATCCTGGAGGAGGCGTCCCCTTCGAAAAGCTTTCGAAGGGTCTCCACTCGTGATGCTCCCGGGGGAGTCTCACGGCGGAGTTTGGCCTCTGCCTCCTCCATTGCGGCGGCGGTGGCTGCGGCAGCTCGCGCCTCGGCTTCCTCCCGAGCACGAGCCGCCTCGGCTTCCCGGGCCTGCAGCAGCCGCGCCTTCTGCGCTTCCAACGCTGCCAGCTCCGCCTCCGTCTTGGCCTTCTCCTCAGCGACCTTCCGTCGCGCGGCCTCGATGGCTTCCTTCTTGGCGGCGTCCTCCTGGGCCTTAGCCGTCGCTTCGGCGTGGGCCCTTTCCTCCGCCTCCTTCTTTGCCCTCTCTTGGGCAAGCGCCTCTTCCAGCGCCTTCACCTCGGCCTCCTTGCAGGCAATGGCCTCCTGCGTCAGGCGGGCTTCCTCGTCGGCTGCCGCCAACTCACCGTTGACCTGGGCAGTCGCTGCCCCATGGGCGGCTACGGCCGTGAGTCCGGCCGCAATGGCCGCCACGGTCTGGGTGTGGATGGCCATGCCATGCGCCCACTGCGCAGCCTCCTCCTTGGCGATGCCGGCGGCGCCCTCCACGGCAGCGCTGTACTGCTTGGCCCGTTGCCGGGCAACCCGACGGTTGCAGGGCACCCCACAGGCGCGCTCACAGGCGCGCGCCACGTCCCTTTCGGGAGCGACGCTGCTGCTGGAGCTGGCCTGGTCGGCCGGCATCCTCCCGCGGTGGGCCGACTCCACGTCGCTGATGGGGCCTGCTGGGGCCTGCCGGGCCCTCAGGAGCAGCGGACGGGGGTTGCCCTGGGTCTGCTTGGCGACTTGGATGTAGTCGCCAAGGGTGGTGGAGCCGGGGTGGTGACCACCATTGGCCCGTTGGGGACTGGGGGCTGGGGTTCCGCCCTTGGCGCCTTGGGCGGCTTCGGCGGCCAGGGACTCCTGGTACTCCCGCCACTTCCGGTCCCTCTTCCTGTCCCCGGCGGACCGCTTCTCCGTCCCCGGAGACGCGCTGCTGCTGCCCTGCAGCCTGCGCTCGCTCCCCGGTTCCGGGAACTTC
This sequence comes from Eutreptiella sp. 'Long Island Sound 2002', assembly GCA_964036045.1. Classification (NCBI taxonomy): domain Eukaryota; phylum Euglenozoa; class Euglenophyceae; order Eutreptiales; family Eutreptiaceae; genus Eutreptiella; species Eutreptiella sp. 'Long Island Sound 2002'. The sequence goes on from OZ038400.1 coordinate 17,789,523, forward strand.
CTCTCGATCACGTCCCACAGGGAGACGTTGATCGAGGCGCCCGACGGGTACACGTTGGGCTCCTCGTCCTCCTCAATCCCGTCGGGACGCAGGCCTTCGCCGGGCCTGTCTGGCCGGGTCCACGTCCTCCAGCGCCTCTGCTGGTGGCGGTACTCGTACCCTTCCGCCCGCAGCCAGTCCTCCACGGCCTGCAGGCGGTCGGGGGCGATGTCCGTGCGGAGCTCGAAGCTCCTGGGCATGCCGCCTTCGCACTGGGGGTGGCTGTGGCGGTAGTGCTGGTCCCAAACCAACCCACGCAGCAGGCGTGCTGCATGGGGGTGGGGCCGCGGCCACGTCCTGCCCGCTTCCTGCCAATTCACCATGGCAGCGGGGGCGTAGTTGATCTTGAGGTCCTTGATGTGCACTCGTTCAACTCAACGAACTGGTTGTGGTTGTTGAGGAGGGTGCTGCAGCACTGGATTGGAAGTGCGGCTGGTGCTGGTCAGCCGGTGGTTGTGGAGGTGGTTGACGCGGCCTTGCTGGTCGGCCGATGGGACTCCGGGTCGGCCGATGGGGCTGATGCAGGGGTCCTGGTCTGTGCACCTCTTTCACGGTTGCTGCGCGGTCAGGGCGATGCACTGGACGGCGCTGCGGGCTCCGTGACGAACTCGGCGCTGTCGCTGAGTGGCGCTGCGAGCCGCTGCGCTGCGCTGCGAGACGCTGCGCTGCGCTGCGAGCTGCGAGCTGCGCCGCGCTGCTGCGACGCGCTGCTCGGGGTTGGTGGCCCCGAGTGGCACGCGAGGGCTGGGTAACCCCGCGGCGGTGAAACGCCTTTGACGCGTTCCCGTGGGGGGCCGGCCACGGGACGCTGCGGTGACACGCACAGGTGAGCAGGCAGGCAAGGCACTACGCTCACAAGGGCATCAATACGCCTGTGTCATGTGACAAAGCGTTTCAGAATCCTTGCCACTCTGCAAAGAGGGAACGAAAGTATGTACAGCAACACATCAGGATATGTACACATGGGGTTAAGACTAGACTGGAGTAAGGGCATCACAGGACCATAGACACTCAGTCCCAATTCATATCCCAATCCCAGGTCCGACCCTCTCAGTGGCTGATGGGGGCGGGGGCTCAAACACAACCCATGCCCTGCTCAGTCCGGACCCTGAAACCCTGCCAATAGGGGGGGTGTCCCGCCCAGCCACAGGCGAGTTCCTGTGAACCATGGGACTCCAAGGCCAACCGACAGTGGCTCCCTATGCTCCCTTAATGGCAGGTTCCAACTCCACTCTGAGCCGGAGATATGGCCCCGCCATTATCACCCAGGAGTTGGTAGCTGAAAATGGGCTGTTTCAGCCCAAACTGAAATTAACTCAAAAATCCCCAGAATTGACCCCTCGTCCGGACCCGCCAGAGGTAGGGACGAGGCAACTGACCCTGTGCCCTTCGAGTACGAACCCCCTGGAGCCCTCACCCAACCTGGTTCCCTCTGAGGTCCCGGCATCAGGGCAACACGGATGAGTCATGTGGGGTCATGATGCCAGAATCACCAAAATTGGCGTCATTCCCACGCGTGGCTCGCCCGGCCAAGGTAAGGCCAATGACTCACAGGGTAGGAGGCAGGACCTAGGACTTATATCTGAGTGTACAACTTGGATTTAGGTCCGGGCTCCCTCTGGGCTTAGAGAAATGGGGCCGCCAATTGACCACACGGAAGGGGGAAATTGGGGTCCCAAAATTGGGTCATTTTGGCTGCCTGAAATGAGCCAAAATACGGTGTGCTCCCAATAGTATATCTCCACGCCGGCTTGGAGATCGGATCCGCCATTCCATGCGTGATCCATCGGGAGCCCAACAGAGACTCCCATGCCCTTGGCTCTCAAAGATCTCCATGCCACTCGGCGTGGTGACGATCCCAATTGGGTCCACAAATGCAAAAATGGCAAAATTGCCCATACTCAATTTGGCCTAGCGCCTTAACGAAGGCGGCTCCGCTTCGCCCACGTAGTGTGTGGACCATGGGGACCATTACCCATAACACCCATGTCATATATGGTCCCTTGGTCCATGCGTCCGGCGTGCACGAAGGTTAGAACATGGTGCACGGCGGGCAGCGAAAGTGGATAATTGCTCAAAATGGCCAAAAATGCGCACACTCATGGTTGGGGCAAATGAGGCACATGCCCGACTCGGACCGGAGTGTGCCATAGGATTGGTATCCAGTCATATTGGTCCAACATATCTTTTGGGCGTCGCCCAACTCCTCCGATATTGGGAATGGCAGGGTCGCCAAGTGAGCCCATGATTTGCGATAGTCCCAAATCGCCAACATGGCGGCCACGGTATGTCAAGCCTAAGAGGAGTTATTCGCCGGGTCCAAGATATGTTGGGCACCGAAGTATGTACCCTCATATCATACTTGGGTCATGATGTCAATTGAGCGCAACGTTGAGATACACGGTCGCCACTTGACATCATGACGAGCCAAAAATGGCAAAATTGGCACAATGACACACAAAAGTGCCTTGAAAGGTCTACAATTATATTATAATATCTCCGGCTTGGATCGTGCAATCACTTAATCCTTCTAAACACAATGACTTGACACCATTGACCTTCGATCCCACATATGTGCTCCACTTGGGGCGCCTTGAGAGGTTACGAGCGCTACTTCCCAAGTGGGCACATGAAAATATGGAAAATTGTAAAACACACACCTTGCTCCCAACGCATCGCTTCGGGATCACCACACAAGCTTCCCTTCACGAAGGTTAGGCATGCAATTGACTGTAGGGAGTATGGAGAAGGGGCTTGCACAATATGAGGTCCATTGGCGGGTTCGACTTGGAGCAATGGACCCGCCAAATGGGCACGCAACACAACACATGGCACATACCACATATTGCCCAAAAAGGTAGCTCCCACCACGATATGTCATGCCCCTCCAAGGGCATAACTTTGTGTCAATCGCTCATAGGAACTCAAGGAGAGTTCCTATGCCACACCAACACTTGCGCGCTACACTCGAAAGTTATCTTAACGCACGCAATATCATGGCCAAAGAGTTATAACGCAAACTCTACCCAATTGACCATGATCCATTACACTAGCGCGCACGTGTAGAAACGCAAGGCATATAATGCTTCCTAAATTACGTCGGGAGTATTGTAAATACATCCCACGTTTCCTTATCGTAATTCCTCGCAAGCAACACGAGATATGACCTTCACAAGTGGCCTCACGAATCAACTTTGTTTTGCCCATATCTTTAAGACAAATGGAGGGCAGGATAAAAGGGAAGTTGATTCGTGCATACGGAAGCACGTAGGTCCACTCGAAAGAGGTCAAATCAAGTTCGACATCCTGAAAAATTCGGATTAAGGTTGCGAGTATTAATTATGAAAATTGCGGAAGCATCCATGCAGTTCCTGGCGACTTTGGAGCCTTCGTGACGGATAGCGTTAAAATTTCCATTATAAACAGTTAAACTGGCGGTTACGGTAAAGTCGCGAACCAACCGCCAGCAGTCAAAACAGTGAGTATCGGAACGGAAGCGTAAAAATTGACGGAAACAATATGAAAAAAAAACCCTGTTGATTCCTGATATTCTGATACACAAATCTCCGCTGGCGGTGCATCGGTTGCCGATGCGGGGCTTCACGGCACGGAACACGCCGTGCATGGGGTTAGTGGACCGGAGACCGGTTGTATGCCGTAACCTGGCCATGGGGTTCTGGGTACCGCTTCACTAAGACAAACTTAAGTGTTTTTATCTCTCTTTTGTTGCCTAAAGTACACTTTCTCAAAGTAACTAGGGTTGTGACCCTAGCCCCCCATGAAGTTCACCCCTACCACTCAACTGAGCGGAGGTACCTTCCTTCATGGAGGATATACCGAAATAAAGCAGGCATTTCATGCTTTAGGCCTTGGAGGTTAAGCCTAGTGGTCTCCCACCCCAAGACCCCTATACTCAATTGTTTCTACCACTTATTGTGGTCCTACTTTATAACTGTTTCTGAATTCAGTTGCTTGGCCAAGTCATTTTCTGTGTGGTCCTGACATCTATGCCCCACATTCCTAACCAGCACCATTTCACCCAAAAGAGTGCACATGAAGTGCCTAATGCAACCTCTGAGGCAAGAGTCAGACCAATTTTCATATAAAATCTTTTGTATTATCCATTTGTGATTGAATCTATGTGTATAAACCTGCTTTGTCTATCTGCAGCCCTTCTGTGTTACACTGGATTCCAAAACCAATCATTGATTCGATCCACATCCTGTTCTTGCTCTACTTGCTGCTTTGGTTTGGGTTTTCAACTACAAAACCTGCAGGAATACATCAAAATATCTAGGGCATAATTCAAGGACATCTTTCCGGTAGCAGAGGCAGTCCCTTGTGACCTTTTGAACCGACCCTGAGAAGAAGTGCAGCACAAAAGCTCAACAACAAGTTCATCATGTCCACGCCAAGCGTCAGGACCTGGCCCATCAGAACTGTCCAAGTGCAAATGGGCAGCATGGCCCACCCAATGAGTGAACCACCTTACCGAGCTCCACATCATCTCAGAGGCGCATCCGGGTCCCCAGGAGATCCAGAACGCAGAAGGGCGGAAGAAAATAAAGGCCTTACCACCGAGGCCTTAGCAGCACACGGTGGAGACAGCTTCAGTCACCTCCACAGACGTGTAGCTGCCTCAGTATCCACATCCAACTGTCCGGCTTCATCCTCAACAGCGATTGAAGGCCCTGAGGAGTATGAGGAACTGAGGAAGAAGATGGACGAGTACATCCTACATGAGGAGTACTACAAATCCATCCGTGGGGAAGATGGAGAGGAGCCATTGGCTGTACATGGATCCGGACCACGTACAGACCTAGGGTCCTACGCGCACTCTGGTCCTCCGTCCACTGCATCCCTGCCAAGACGACTAAGACCTGAGTATCCAAGACCATGTTGTCCAACCCCAAGGGCTCCCGAAGTGGGCCCGACTCGAGTCGAAGAACAACATCATCCAAGGCCAACCTACGGTGCCCTGGATCATACGGCCGAGCTGTTGGCCAAACTCCTGTCTGGATCAGAAGATCCAGATGTGACGGCCCTATCGGAGGCCATTAAGGCTAAACTGGGTATTGCAGAACCCTTACCCAAGCCAGAGTTGCCCTCTCTCTCTCCAGGGCTGAGTACCCTGGCAGAAGATCTCAAGAGATCAAGGGTCTCAAGGCTGTTTCACCCAAAAGAGTGCACATGAAGTGCCTAATGCAACCTCTGAGGCAAGAGTCAGACCAATTTTCATATAAAATCTTTTGTATTATCCATTTGTGATTGAATCTATGTGTATAAACCTGCTTTGTCTATCTGCAGCCCTTCTGTGTTACACTGGATTCCAAAACCAATCATTGATTCGATCCACATCCTGTTCTTGCTCTACTTGCTGGTTGGTTTGGGTTTTCAACTACAAAACCTGCAGGAATACATCAAAATATCTAGGGCATAATTCAAGGACATCTTTCTGTGCAGAAATTTCCTGAATTCTGATATTTATGTCCATTTTTTTGATGCTTTGTGATTGCATTGCAATTTTCCATGGTTTTCTTGTATTAGCCTTCATTATTGGTGAATATGTCAAGAGTCCAAGTTGCAGTCCTACTTTGGAGTTGTGCTTTGTGATCCTGCATGCCCTGCATAGTCTTCAAGTAAAACCTTTGGCAGAGGGGTAAAACAAGTGTTGCTGGGGCTTTGCAGCGACATTGAAAAGGTGATGAGAGGGAGCACAAGTTGGGGTACCACACAGTTTATGGGTGGCTGAAGTATTTCCAAAAAAAAGGTGATTATTTTCACATCCAAAAACGAGGTCGCAAAAGGATTCTGCTCCACACAAATGCACAAAAATTGAGGGCTAGGGCATGAATGCAACTCATCTACCCCCCCCCCCCCCGCCTTCCTTGTATAAGCTACGCCAATGTACACAACTATTACAGTCCCTACACCTACTGTAAAAATGGTGGTGTTGAGTTTTGAAGTGCTGTAGCGCATGTGTGCTGCACCTGTCTGCTTGACTTTTCACTTGTTCCTACTTTTATGGATGCTCTGTAATTGCTCCTTTTTTGTGCTGTTTTGAGCAGTTTCCTCTCTGGTGAAGGCTTGGGGGTGATCTTCTGCACCAAATGGCAACATTGTTCGTGGCACTGAAGTACGTGCTTTTTTAAAGGTCCGTGTTGCGGTAACAAAAGCGTTTGGGGATGCAATCATGATTCATCGTTTCTCCCTTCTAGATTGACTAACACAGACACTCCCCGAATGATGCTTGTATTCGCCATGATTATCCTCGCTGTTCGGGCGTTGCCACCAGAAAGCTTTCGCAAATTGAGTTGCATTTGTAGTTTGCCATTGGAAATTCTTTGGTGCAAGATATTTGTGAGACTTGTAGCGGTAGGACTGTTTGGTCCTTTGGCACCCGAATCCCACCTCTGTTTTGGGTGCGGACCAAAAAACAACAACAACATAGGTTAATGTGGAAAAGGAATGCTCCGGGTGGTTGTTGTGTGGAGATAGTGAAGCAAGCACCGAACCTGGATGTCAAAGGAAAACCGCCAAACGTCCAAATTAGCAAAAATTGCCCAGTTTTTGGACATTTTTCTGGTAATATTTTGGTACCATAGCAAAGGGGACGGCACCCTTCCCTGCCACGATACACAACAAAGCTACGGAAAGCCCATGTGAATCGCACCATAAATGGTTTTTACTAAATGGCGGAGCAAATGGTTGTGGAGTGATCCAACCAACAGCCATCACTCACATATTCCGAGTAAGAGAAACAATTTCGTGCAGTCAAAGAACCGCACACACAAAGGTCTTGTGTCTCCTCACGATGAACCTTCTTGACAACGTTGAACATGGGTTCGATAAAGGGCACCTCTACCCGGTAGGGCTCGCGAAATCGTAGTGGCATCCCGTGAGCGCACAATGGAGTCCCCTGGTAGGTCCTTAATTGCCCCTGCCAATAACGCATATTTACGCTTTTGCAGCGTAGGTATGTGACACACGCATTTGTGTGGTTTGTTGGTGCCCCCCAAGCACATTGGTTGGACAAAGAAGAGTGCGTGGACGCCCCCGAGGCCGTCAAGTGAAAATCCATTACCCTCAAGTTTCAAGGGAACAACATCTACTTGTTGGACTCGCGGGCGCTCGAGCGGGAATACTTCAAGCTCTGAAGCACATAGAGCACATAGAGGCACGAGGAAACGTGAACTTAAAAGTGCAAAGTGAATAGAAAGCAAAGCAGATGGAATCAGCCCAAAGCCTCAGCTGGAGAAAACACCTAGAACACCTAGAACACCACAAGATCTGTTCGGCCAAGACCAACTTCACATGTTATCTCGCCCCTCAAGGGTGTTTGTGTACAATGTCACACAGCGTGCACCCTACCTAATTGGAACATTGTGCTACAATTGGCAATATACACCATCCTACACTCCCTAAACGTTAGACAACCCCTGTTTCACCGCAGCATCATGTTGTGTAGGAGTTCTTGGCTCGCTTGTGCTCCTCCTTGTTCACAGGTTTCCTCCAGGTCAACAGTCAATGACCCCGGTGACCTCGTCAAAGTCACTGGAGTGCTCACTGTTTCCTAGTTCCAGAATGAAAACTGATTCATGGCTGCATTAGCCACGTGCCTTGTCAGAGTGGGAACAGGTCAAAGAGGTGTTGTACATAGAGTCCAAGCAAAAAATACCAAACACAAATATTGCCCAAAAATATGACCCCCAAAAATTTACCGAGAATTAGAGTTGTCTTGGTAATTGTGGTTCCTCCCGATTCCTGGGCCCCAAGATCTTTATCATTTGTTCCCCTGCAGCGCCCTGTTTCCCGCCCGGTCTGCTTTTGTCATGGATGGGCATGTTGTTCCAACTGTGGTGGTGGATGCGTACCGGGCAAGACCTGGTTTGTCAGCTCCCCGGCATAATTGGAAAGATGAGTGCATCAAAACAATCACTGATTGGTCAAAGCAACATGGTGTTGTGTTTGAGCCTGCACTATATATGTTTTCTTTACTCAGCATGCATTTTCTAATTTACAGCTTGCAGAAGGACGCTTTTCTATGTTCTTTATCAATGCATTGTATATTATTTTGGTCTATTTTTGTTATTTGATGTCCTTGGGGCATAGGGACCATTTTGTGGCTTTATTTCTCTATTTTAGAGCTCACTAGTGCTGAGTGCTGATTTCGTTAAGATGTTGCAATGTCTTAAGTTCCTTTTTGAATGTTCTTAACCGCATCAACTTGTTCTGGGGCTGACGTCCCCCAATGAAAGTATTTACAACAACATATAAAGATATGTACACGGCTGCTCTGATGGTTTGGTTAGATGAACGCTGATTTACCCTGTGGGGGAGGGGGGGGGTTCAGGAAGGGGCGGAGGGCTGAAGGGGTCGAGAGGAGGAGACAGAAGATCGCTGGATGGGCGGAAAAAATTTCGGATGTCCCGGGAGGCGTTGGAGTGGGGGGGGGCAGGGGCAGACGGACTTGGGCACCTAGTAGCGGTGGGCCTAGAGGGGAGAGGTAGGCGTGTTTGACGGTAGCGTGTCTTGGAGCGTGGGGGTGGGAGGGGGAGAGCGGTCTTGGCGCGCTTTGGGGGCGCCCAAACGATTGTGGCCTGATGGGTTTGTGGTGATCGTTGGCGTTTTTGTGGTGGCCGTGGGCGTGAGTGCTGAGGAGGGCGAGGAATGGCCCAGGGGGGGGGGGCGTGGTGCGGATGCGCGGCTGGACGGGCGTTTGGAGTTTTTCGGCGCGCGGCGAGTGGTTGGTTGTGCTTTGGCTGACGCTGGCTTGGACGGTTTTTTTAAGGCGTGTTTGGGGAGAGGTGGGGGGTGCTAGTATACGGGGCGGGTCCGAGGGGGCATGTGGACGGAGGTACTGAACGCACCGTGCGAAACCGAGAAGGGGTTGAGAGGGTCGGAGGGGTGCGCCCAAAGTATGGGTCCCAAGGTAGAGGATTCGAACATAGCCAATCATGTGCTTGGTGGACAGCCTTGTCCAGGTGCTTTACGTGTTCCTCCAGGGCTGGGCCAAGCATGGCTCTGTGCTCGGCGCGAGTGGAGCCCGGGATCGGCTTGGAGAGGCAGGACCATAGGGATTTAGGTACCAGAGTTCTCATGAAGTTCCTGCGGTCAGCCTTTGAGGGTCCAGAGAGCCACCAGTGCAGGACAATGGGGCTGAAAAGGGGTCCCCAGGAAGAGACGTATGCCTGGACGTGCTGGTCCAACGCTTTGCAGAAGGCCAGGCATGATAAAGGGTCCAAAGGATGGTGCTGTCCGCACGTGGAACAGTGGTAGTCGTGGAGCATATTGCTCCACTGGTACCCGTGCACATTGTAGCACCCAGCCGCCAGTTTGAAAAACAGGGACGAAAACCAGGAAGCTTTATTGTACAGGCTGAAGCTGGGGCCGACCGCTATGTTGCTATGGGAATGCTGCGGCAATAGGTGGCGGAATTGCTGCACCTTAAACTTGTGGAGGACAGGCAGGTGGTGTACCGCCACTGAACCCAGTGGGGGGGGGGGGAGGAGGTCCGGGGTGAAAATCAGGCTGTGAGCTGCCCATTTAGAGAAATGGTCGCAGATTTCGTTGCCAATGAAATTGGCGTGACCTTTAATCCACATGATGTGGAGGGGGTTGGTGATAAGAAGTAGGGCGCTGTGTACGGCGACGGTCCATGTGTCGTCTTGGAACGGGCTGGGCCCAGAGACTTGGCATTTCTGGAGGGTGGACACCACCTGTTCGTTGTCAATCAACAAACATACTTCGTATTGGGAAAGTTCCCTGTGGATCCAGCGAATGGCTGCTACCGCCCCCCAGAACTCCGAACCCAGAGAAGAGGGATGCGGTGAGGATAGGCACAGGACTCTGGTTGTACCGTCGGGTAGAAAGGCCGTGACGGCGGCCGCATGGCCGGACTCACCGGAGGAGCCATCGGAATATAGCCATACCCGCTGTAGGCCGGGGGTCGGCGGCCTGGTTAGTGCCTCCGCGGCATCGTGGCATCCCCACTCGTCGAGAGACTTCTTCTCTAGGTAGTGTTGTGCCTGCAGAGCGAAGAGGTGGACGTGTTGGCTGATTCCCAGTGCGTGTGCGTTGTGCGGTGGCGCTGGGGGTTCGGGGATGGTCTCTTGGGGGCGCAAAAATTCAGGGACTAGCTGGAAGTGAGAGGGGCGGGAGTAATCCATGACAGCGTGGCATGGCATGTGCATGGTGTAGGAAGTGTGGGTATCCACCGAGTAGACCCCGTCGTGGAACAAGACGTTGGCCCATTTGGAGGTGGCCTCGGTCACTCTTCCTGTGGCCTGTCCTGACTTGAACCTAACGGTTAGCTGGGTACCAGGCGTTAGATCCCGAATAGCAGTGGGTCTCCACGGGCCTATGCTGTGGAAAGATATGCCAAGGGCATGGATGGAGTCCATAAAAGAGTTTTGCACTGGGTCCGAGGCCCTCTGGTTCGAGCTAAGTAGAGACTGGACGTACAGACGGCCAACTGACTTTGGGGCAAGGCCGCAAAGGGCCCGTAGCCCACAGTTCACGGTGGCAACGTGGACGCTGTGCGGTAGGAACTTCATTCCCAACCCTCCCTTTGGGCGAGCCGCGAAACGGTCTTTGGGGGAGACTAGACGTGTGACGCTGCGAGACGCAGCTCCCGCCCAGATGAGTGCCTGAAGCTTTTCGAGCTGGTTGGGGGAAAGAGAGTGGGTGATTAAGCGGTAGGCGAGTGCTGGGACCAGCTGAGAGTTCGTCAGGCGGACCTTCTCACTAAGTGTAAGAGGCAAGGGAGAGAGCCGGGCAAAATAACTCTGGATCTCCGCCTTGAGCATGTGAAACAGGCCCTTTGCCTGTTGGCAAGTAAAAAGATAAACCCCCAGGTATTTATAGCATGTGTGCGGGCGACCCGTTTTTTTGTTGTACGTGTGGAACTCCGAGCCCCTTGGTGTCAGAAACTCTTTTTGGGGGGCTGTGCCATTGGCGTGGACTTCGGTCTTAGACACATTCATGTCCAGACCCCAGTCCCTGGCTGGCCCATCGAAGTAGTTGAGACTGTTTTGGACGTAGATGACGTCCTCACTTCTGATCAGGATGTCGTCGATGTAGGCGTGGTGGCTAGTGCGGGCATTTGCCCGGGGGGGGGGGCACAGTGGCAAAAAAATGGTGGAAGAGGGAGTTGAGATAGAGAATGAAGAGTAGGGGGGAGAGGGGACATCCTTGTCCCTGGTTTGGAGGTATGCGTGGGGAGTGCGGCCATTGATGATGGGGCTGTCTTGTGGGAAGGAGTATAGTTGCTTTATGAGAGAAATTGTGGAGGTAGAAAAATTTGCCCGTTCGAGGACGGTCCAGAGTGTGCCATGAGGCACAGAATTAAAGGCTTTATTGAAATCGATGAACAGCGAGTAGCTCTTCTTCGATTTTGCATAAAGGGCTTTGAGGTGATACAGATGATCAGCGCATTGGTGGCCGGGAAGGCCACCGTGCTGGATTTCTGAAAGGATGTCGTGTGCAAAAGCCTGAGCACGCAGGTGTTTGCAGGCAAAAGTGGCCAAGAGTTTGTAAATACAGTTTAAGAGGGCAATAGGACGGTAGTTTGAGGGGGAGAAAGGGTCGCCTTTTTTATAAAGCAAACATATTTTCGCGCATAGCCAGTGCGGCGGTAGCGGCGAGTGGAGGAAGCGGTTTAAAATGGAGTGGAAAAAACTTTGAATGGGTTCCGGACAGAGGGCCAGGATGTAGTTGTTTGTTTTGTCCGGTCCCCCGGCTTTTGATGGCTTACTGTGTTTTAAGTGGTTCTGGAACTCCTGCCAGGTGACAGGAGGTATGTGGTCGTTCTTGGCAGAAACGGGGCATGTGGGCGAGTGGGACAGGACCTAGTCGACGAAGTCCTGGGGGGGGGGCGTAATCTGGATGCCCTCCAAGATGAAGCAGGGTGTCCCCAAAAACTTTAGCTACATCCGCTGGGTCACTCAGGAGCTCTTTGGTGGCTGGATCTCTTACTACGAGAGGCTCCAGGTCTTTAGGGCAGAGGGTGCGAGCAACAGTGGTTTTCATCTGGACCCCTCGGACCAGACTACTGTGAAGCTTTCTTTTCGCTTTGGTTTCGTCCGAGGACCGTAAGGTGTTTACCACGGACTGAACTTCCGCAATGTGCTCGGGAAATGCTGGGGAAGAAGGAGGCGGGGGTGAGCGTAATAATTTCCTCAGCTTGCCGTAGCTCTCTTGGCCCTTGCGCTGCGGTTTCGGACGCGTGATTTTGTGGTACGCAGACCCAACCTGCATAAGGAGAGAATCAGTGGCGGCGATGATCTCTTCCAATGGGGCCCTGGCAGGGGCGTCCTGGAGGTCCCGGCACCAGTCGGAAATGAGCCGTATGCTGTTGGAAAATTGTTGTTTTTTGTCTCTAGAAAGCTTCCGAAAAATGCAAGGGGGGAGTGGGGGCTGAGACAGAAGGATTGGGGAGGGGCACTGGAAGACCGCAACCACTGGGTGGTGGTCAGAGATGGTGTAGTCCGTGAGGATCGACGCATCCAGGAGGGGAAAATGTGACACTAGGCGAGGGGACGCAAAGATGTAATCCAGCCTTGCTTCGCTGTCCCAGCGGTCGCTTGCGTAGCGGGTGTACTGCCTGAGGGAGGGGTGCTCTGACCTGAAAGTGTCCACCAACCTAGATGGGAGGTATTCCACCTCCCCCGTGAGCCAGTGCCACTCATGTAGATCGACCAAGCTGTGCTGGTCAAGTTCGGGATCCAGAACGCAGTTAAAATCACCCCCCAGGATGTGATTGGGATGATCGTTGAAATAAGAAGCAAGAACTCGCTGTATGGTGGCACGGTACGGAGCTGGGGCCCCCGTGCGCACCGGGGGGGAGTAAACTGAGAAGACGTGCAGGGGAATTGCTTCCGGAAGGGATATTTTGGCACCACAGATAAGGCCGTCGCTGTCTCTGGGCGGGACACAGCTGGTATATCTCGCGATGCGCGGGCCTGCAATGACCGACACACCGTGTTTGTGGCCGCAGACATTTGAGAAGACTTTAGCGCGGTCATTGCCGAAGGCGTACCGCTGTGGGAGGAGAGGGGGGGAGTTTAGCTCCTGAAGGAGTATAATGTCATAACCCTCGTTTAGGAAATGCAAGATTGCCGCGGGTGCGTTCTGGCTCTTTGCCGTGTTGAAGGACACGACACGGATGGCCGGGACGGAGGGAAGAGAAGGGAGGGGGCGGCGCAAGCGTTTAGGTTTGAAGGGCTTGTGCACTTGGGGGGGAGGGCGGAAGGAGGGTGTCCGAATGGAGGAATAGCGGGCACCCAGTGGGGAGTCCGGTGTCAGAAGCGTTGGTATGTGGGCAGGGTCCTCATTTTGTATTGAGGGGTTGGGTTCGCACTGTTCTAGTGCAGAAATCCGAGAGTGAAGTGCTTGTGCGTATGCTTTGGGCGAGTGGTGTAAGGCCGTGTCACAGGCAGTGCGAAGAGAGGGGTGTATAGCCAGGTCTGTAGAGACACTTGTGTCTGGGACCAATATTCTCGGATTGATGTGTGCTTGCTCCACAGGGAGAATCTCCGCGATGCGAGAGACGGTGGCGGTGAGGGAGGCACCGTGCACGCCCACGCGGGCGAGGACCTCTTTACACCGTCTCATGTTACTTCTCCTGCGGTTGCACTGACGCGTGGGAGGGGGGCAGAAAGAATTTGGGGACGGGTAGCATTCGATGGACTCATCGGAGCTCCCCACAAGGGGAACCACAGGATTTTGTGGTCTGGTACACAGTGAGCACAGATCAGCCCGGTCAGGGCATACCTGGCGATCACAGGGGTTAGGGAATTCATGTTACGCACAGGGAGAGTGGTAGAGCGATGGCCTTGCCATGCCTGAGAACATGCAATAATGGTGATGGAGGGTATCTGGGGTCTTAAAGCGAAGACCACGTCTCGTGTGCACAGAAGGGTGACGCCGAGTGTAGGCTCATTAATTCGTCTCATGTTGCCCTGGGTCAGGGGGCCCTGAGGATGTCGTATGGAGGTCCGTTCCTACACCAGTGTGACGGAAGACAAGGGATACCCTGGAGTCTCGGGGAATGCGCCGCTTCTCCACTGTGTCATAGTCGCGAGCTGGGATTTGGTGTTTCCATTTGTCGCGGGCTTCCCCAGAAATTAGGAGGAGGCAGCGGCGCTGTAGGAAGACTTTTTGCCTTTTCTTAAAGAGGGTGGATCCGGGGAGGGGACGCGGTTCGAAAACCATTTCCGCACCTGACCCAAAGGAGCCATCCAGGACATAAGGGCCTAGCTGAGGGACGTCTACGTGGCTCCTCAGGCCGCTGCCAGGTTCGTATCGAGCCACTGCCCACATATTGGGGCATAAGACAGAGGAAGGCAGCACCTCGGCGCAGGCAGAGAATGCCCGTAGCCCAATCGCTTGAATAAACTCAGGAGGGGTCGGTTCAAAAGGTTCAACTTCTTTTGATTCTGGATTGTACCTGAATCCGAAATGAAGCATTGTGCGGTGCCCCTCGGACAGCCATTGGTGATTTTCATCTGCACTGTAGGACATCACCAGGGCTTCCTCTTCTTCTGAGAAAAATTCATTGGATATGAAGGCTCCTGTTGTTTCCGGGATGGGGTCGAAAATTTTCCCCGTTTGGAGGTGGAGTTGTGCGATCTTTTCTGTGAGGGAGAGGGGCTTGCTTGTGGACAAGTAATGGTCCCGCGCGAGACTTAGTTGTTCCGCGGTGCCGTAGGCAGTCGCCGCTTCGATGACTCGTGATAGGAAATCCTGGGCTTCCGAGACTAGGGGGTTGGCGGGAGCCAAAAGGTTGTCACGCGCGGCCGTGTCGGGGCACTCGGGGTGAAAGACGAGCTGGGACACAGTGAAGCCTTCTGCAAGGAGCGCGGATTCGTAATGAGCATATTTCACTCGGTAGACTCGCACCTTCGCCATGGGGGCGCTGAAAAAGGAAATGTGCCGAATTTTCCCAAGCAGGGAGACCCCGAACATTACATCAACGTCCGGCGTGGATGACGGGGCGTGTACTTCTACCAGTTCTGGATCAGGTGGTTCAGGGAGGGGGTTGAAGCACGCCTTCACCGGGGAGGGTGGGGGAGGGGCATCTTTGTGCACTTTTCGGGGAGAGGCGGAGAGGTCCATTTTGTGTCCCGGGTGTTTGGAGCGCCAAGAGGAGTATCCTCCCCAAGAGATCATGGCTCCCGTAGTGCCCCGATACGTGACCAGGTTATTCTCTTGGAAGAGCATGTAGCTCATGGAAGTGAGGGAGTCTCGCTGGGGGAGCAAGGGGGTGTTGTGATAGTTCATGCACACGTAAAATTCGTGTTGTGTTCTGGGAATGGCCCCTAGGATACCGCACCGTCGCGCGGCTTCGCTAGTAAGAAGGGATTTCCACACGTCAATTTGTTTGAAGTCCGGCGTGGCCTGTTTGTATGCTTTTGAAGGTACAACTTTGAAAGTTTTGTCCTTCCCTAGATCGGAACCACGGATGCAAAAGACTTTGCCGAGCGTCCACAAAGGGTGTTGTAAGATGGTGGAGAGAAGCTTCTTGGCGAGGGGGGTTGGAATGGTGTAATCGAAGCGGAACATATGTTCGGAGGATGATTGTAGAGGCTGTATGCATTCCTCCGGAAAGAAAGCATTTTTGGAGTTGACCGAGATGTGGTCGTTTTCGAAATGGAAAAGGCGGTTGACGAGGACAAAAAAGTCCCGGGCGTTGCCACGGCGCCGCCTATACTCTCCTCGTTCCCGCTTGGATTTTTTGGAAAGCTCTTTTGGAGAAGAGACGGTGAAATTCGGGAGCAAATGCCGTGCAACTTCGAATCGTAGCGTTGTGCGCACCGCGGCCACTTGGACGGTGCCGTCTACCTTATTTATGGCCCATTGTAGGGAGGTGTGAGGGTGCATGATGTCCCCGTAGCGGATGTGTGCGTGGTGCTTGTGACGGGTGGAGAGGTGAAGGTGAAAATATGGGTATTGAGGAGAGTCAAGCAAGTTGAGCCGCACGGAGCCATCGGGATTAGGTGATGGGTTGTACGTGTTGGCATCCGAAAGCCGGTCTACTCCACACACCCAAGGGGCAAGGGAGATCATGCCGGGGTTCAAGGGGTTCATGTGTAGGGTCTCCGCCGAAAGGTTGTCTTCCATTCC
The DNA here is from genome assembly GCA_964036045.1 of Eutreptiella sp. 'Long Island Sound 2002'. Taxonomy (NCBI): domain Eukaryota; phylum Euglenozoa; class Euglenophyceae; order Eutreptiales; family Eutreptiaceae; genus Eutreptiella; species Eutreptiella sp. 'Long Island Sound 2002'. The sequence continues at coordinate 17,805,687 of OZ038400.1, forward strand.
CGGGAGAATGAAGGAGCCTTCGTACACAACACCGGAATCAAAGGCTTCTTGCAAGGCTTCGTTGATGGCATGGGCCCACTCGGTCCATGTGTTGCCGTATTTGTATTTGGAGTTGTAGTAATCTTGTGGGTGTGGAAAAATGTAGAACTTTGGGTGGTGATGAAGGATGTCTTTGAGGTACCTAAAATTGTCATGTCCAATTGTGGAGTAGGCATTGTTGCCGGAGCAATCAATGTCATGGAAAAAGGTGCACCCGTCGCTCGCGCAAAGGTCTATTGTTGGGTGTACTTGATCATAGATCACTTGCTTGTGGTGTTTCTCTAACACGAGTTGATTTGTATCAACTCCTAAGGTGTCATGGACATGCGTTTCTCCCCATAGTGCTTGTTGATCGTGTGTGTTGATCTCACCTTTATGTTTAACCAAGAATTTTGCAAAGACACCATCCGGGGCAAGGGAAGGGTTGAAGAAGGGTTTTCCGGAATTACCATCCGTTTCATCGGGAGTAGGGTCTTCCCCGTCTTCGGCCTTTTCGTGTGTTCCTTCGGGAGACGGAATAGCGCTTGGCGTAGATTGCTCCTCACGTGGCGTTAAGAGGGAGTTGTCGGGCTCAACCTCATTGGTTCTCCTTGTCTTAAGTTCCTGAACTGTGCAGAAATTTCCTGAATTCTGATATTTATGTCCATTTTTTTGATGCTTTGTGATTGCATTGCAATTTTCCATGGTTTTCTTGTATTAGCCTTTATTATTGGTGAATATGTCAAGAGTCCAAGTTGCAGTCCTACTTTGGAGTTGTGCTTTGTGATCCTGCATGCCCTGCATAGTCTTCAAGTAAAACCTTTGGCAGAGGGGTAAAACAAGTGTTGCTGGGGCTTTGCAGCGACATTGAAAAGGTGATGAGAGGGAGCACAAGTTGGGGTACCACACAGTTTATGGGTGGCTGAAGTATTTCCAAAAAAAAGGTGATTATTTTCACATCCAAAAACGAGGTGGCAAAAGGATTCTGCTCCACACAAATGCACAAAAATTGAGGGCTAGGGCATGAATGCAACTCATCTACCCCCCCCCCCCTCCTTGTATAAGCTACGCCAATGTACACAATTATTACAGTCCCTACACCTACTGTAGCTTGGACAAGGGCGTGGCTTGCGCGCAACACATACAACTGCGGACAGACCCCAGCTGAGCACTGAAAAATACTGGAAGATTCGAAAATGCAAGCAGCGGAGGCTTATCTTGCAAGAGGTTTCCTCACTGTCACGAAAAAAAACCGCCAGATGGTGCCACTTGCAGGACCCCCATAGGTAGCCAACAGCATCCTCCATCCGCACATGTGTCAAGAATGAGCTAATGAGAATAGACCCACGTAAAATAAAACCGATGGTGGTGTCCATTGATATTGGTGGGTATGTGCGGGACACAGCTCAGGATGGAGGAAATGAAAAGATGAATATATGATTGGGAGCATAATTGCAGAGGTTTGAGTATGGGGACAAGGGACAAGGGGGATTATGTGTGGTGATACACAAAGCCGCCTAACTGCTTAGAAGGCAATGGTCTCGCCACTTGTGGGCTCCGGCTCCTCACTGGTTTCCTCTTGATCCTCATTTGCCTGTTCCGTCAATCGCTTCTCAAACTCTTGCATACGCTTCTCCGCAGCTGCAATGTCCTCCCGGAAGCGCTCTGCCATTTCTTCAGCTTTCTCGTACACAAGCTCAGGGTTGGTCAGCATGTCGCCATGAGTGGGTTCCAAACGCTTTGTGGATAGGGAGAGTCGGCCCTGTACAGGATCCTGGCTGAGCACCATACATTTGATCTTGTCCCCAGCAGTGAATACCGTCTCCACGTTCTCAATGCGCGAGTGTGAGATCTGGGAGATGTGCAGCAGGCCGCTCATGCCACCAACATCAACAAAAGCTCCATACGGCTTCACATTCTGCACAACACCCTCATGGACAGTGCCCACACGGAAGCTGTCAGCAGCAACACGCGGAGTGGCGGCCCGTTGACTTACCACCAAGCGCTGCCTCTCCTGGTCAAGGTCCAAGATCTTGACATCAACTTCCACGTTCATGAAAGACTCGTCATCATCAGGGGCAGTGGCCAGGTCAGAGTTGGCTTGGCTGCGTGGCAAGAACCCAGGTACAGCCAGGTCCGACACTTCCGTCATATAGCCACCACGGTTCTTACCCAGTAGGACACAACTGAAGGTGACGTCGTTCTCCCGGTACTGCTGCAGACGCTTCCATGCCACTTCCAAGGCAATGCGCTTCAGGCTCAGGAGTGTCACGTCGCCATCCTTTCGTCCCCCTGTTGCAATAATTTCAAACTCACGTTCCTCACCTACAGCCAGCACGTCCCCAGCATTTGCAACCTTGCACAGCGCCAGCTCATCACTAGGGCAGAACCCCATGTCTTTCCCTCCAAAGTCTACAGTCACACCCTTGTCGTCAACAGCACACACAGTGCCTTTCACACGGTTGCCAGCAACGTAGCTCGTGGTGAATCCATCCAACATCTCCTCGAACTTGCCATACATCTCTTTGAGGTCTGCAGGTCCTTCGTTGCCAGGGAAGGTAGTTGTGCGCAACCCCTCTCCTTCTTCAAGCATCGGAGCCTCTGCACCCTGATGCTCAGCAAGGAACATCTGCCGGGCAAGTAGCATGTCATCATGGGTAGTCTTAGGGTCCGCTGGAGCTTCTGCAGAGACAGCAGTCATAGCCCAGTGTGGCTTACTTTGATTGTGGAACTTGCGGACAAACAGGGCACTGACAATACTCAGTGCCATCCCAACAAGTGCAATGATGCCACTTTGCGACACACCCAAGGCCACATGGGTGGCATGAGGCTCACGCTGGGCTGCATCCGCAAACATGGTCTCAGTGGCATACTGTTGAGGAATGTACCCGGTTGCAATCCCTTGAGGCCTTGTGCCTCTCAGAACTGCAGAAGATTGAGGAAGAGTATTGCTGACAATAGCTGGGTGGCTGACAGCAGTTACACTGTACAACGAACTGGATGTTGCTTGGCTCAAAGCAGCAGACATGCCTCCATAGCCAACCAAGGCTGCGCTGATAGCTAATGCTGCAAGGGCAATGGTCGACTTACGGGCATTCTGCTCTGTGACAGGGATGGCCAGAAGGTGCTGCGCGGCGTCCATTGTATGATATATAATTCAAGAAAGTAATCTGCAGAGGGTAAAATAACAATGAGCAGGCTCGAGAAACTGAGGCCTCCTGAACACACAACGTAAGCAATTACATGTCCCAGAAATACTGTCTGCACACAAAGAAGAAGGTGGGATGCCGTGCATCAGTGACTGGAGTGGTCCCGTAATTCATGTAGTTTGGCCAAAGGCAGGGAAGGCAGATTCCTCACTATGAGTTGCATAGCCGAGGAGAGCTAAATACTGGAGTGTAATGTGAAACTGTGGTGCACAGACTTTCAAAAAACAGATTGCAACCCACATCCCTTTCTGCTCAAGAGGACCCCTGGGTTTCTAGCCAACTACTTGCCGGGCCCAACAGCCCACCAAGAGGGCCGCGTGCAAGCTCCCCACATGGCGCACCCACCACGTCGTTAGGGCTCAAAATTGACTCTAGATGATCGAGTATTTGCGAAATACCTGGCATTGAAAAACTCCAGCCCTGTGCTTGGACAAAACCTTGCACAGGAGGGGCTTGATCCAGATCGGACTGTACCGTTTTCTGTAAAACGGTTGCTTCAGGGGAGAACAGAAACCGAAACTCTCGCCACGCGGCCCACAATTCTGCGATCTGCGCCGAAAGGAAACCGCCGATGGCGCATCTTTGGATCCTTGGGACAGTATGACTGATCCCAGGTGTAATAGTGTGTTATGGTATTGGTCAAAGTCGACAAAGTGTGCAAATCTCAACACTCCATGTTCAGACAGCACATAGAAATTCTTAGTGGAACAGGAACCTACGCAGTCTAAATCCTTCTCCCCCCCGTATCCTTGCCTATGCCACGGGATGCAGGCAGATATCCGTGGCATTAGGCACAATTCTTATATCCGTGGCATTAGGGCCCAAGGATATCGGCAGAAATCCGTGGCATATGCCACGGGGTAGATGCGCCCCATGACCTCATGATACTTGCTTATTTGTGGCTAAGTGTGGGGAACAATGTCCCTTTCATACAGATTGGCATCACATCGCATCAATAGAGCACATTGTGTAGTGCTCCAACTTGGACGTCTATCCACAAAACTTTCCAAAATTGTTGGCGTCCTGAATTGTTGTGTTGTGCATGGCTCAAGTGCCATGGTGCCAATTACTGGGAACCAATCATTTCGGTCATACATGTCACACATGCCCACAATCCATGCTTTGGAAGAAACCGAAGCTTGCTACCTGAGCTTTGCGAACCTTCGTGGGTGGTCCCTCAAACCTAGCAGAGTCCAAAGGAGATGGGATGCCTGTGAGATCCTGGCTTGTGGGGACCTTTGCAGGTGTGGCCGGTGCCGCCCATGCACGCGAACGGTACATCTCACGCTCATATTGAAGAAAGACACTAAATGATGGCAACGGTTGCATGGTCTAAATTGGCTTCTTTGTGATACTCTAATTATATCATCATTATTCTTATTATTCCTATTGTTATTTTTCTTCTTTATTTCATTGTTATTATCATTCTTTTCTCTAATTTTTGCCATTTCTTAATGATAATGGTGACGGCTTGTGCGAGGCTATCCACTGCACCGAAGTCGAATGATTGCTGATATCCGTGGCAAGGGCCCGAGGATATCGGCAGATATCCGTGGCATATGCCCAGGATACAGCAGTCACGGAGTTCAGTAACCAACAGTGCAATTTGCAACTAGAAAAACCGGCTTACATAGCAATGACATCATCGGGTGAATTAACCGCGGGATTGGACACTTCATGTGGGACAGGTAGCTTCCACCAACAATTGGGCACCCTTAGGTCAACATAATGCAAGAGGCGATGTACATATTGTGGACAAAATGGTATCTCATCACAAGTAAGCGGTAATGAGCTACCTTTTTGACCTATTAGGAACGAGGAGTTTCTTTGAGTTGCGTTCACCATGGAGGCAAATCAACGGATGGCGAGCATTGGTTAGACATCAAAATTCCCTTCGGCTAAAAAACAAGTGTGAAGGGCGCTCCCTAGGTGTCAATTCGCCATTCCTTGCTCTTTTGTTCGCGGTGTATGGTCATGGTCATGTGTTTTCCAAACTGCTTTCCAAGGTCTCCGGTATGAGTAAATGTCTCTACCCTCTCACCGCAGTAGCTTGATTCCTTCATCCAAGCCCTCTTTGGCCTTTGCGGGTGCAGAACCATTGCAGCGCCATTTTGCTGGGCATTGGCACAGTGTTTCTGAACTACAGCTTGGTTTTGCCCAAGTTTAGCGCGTGGTCAACAAGTTCGCGTATTCATTTTCAGTGTGGTAGCTTCACACACTCATTGTGACCAACTAACTTGTGTGACCAAAAAGTTCGACAAACAAAGACGCGAGTCTTGCTGGGGAGGGCTCATTGTCCGTGCAACCACGGGACGTAATGTGTGCCCAATGGTCGCTCCTCCTCCTCCAAGTCAAGCCTAGTCACTTATGAGGAACCATATTTGCAAAGTGATGACACCATATAGTGGAGCGGTGGTAGTACACAGGTAGCCCAAGGACAAGCCAGGGCAACTGTCATTCAGGCATTATGGATCTGGCAGACAGACAGTACCCTGGAAGATGCACGGTGCCGCACGGTTTATGCGCGACGGGCAAAAGCACAAGAAGAATCAATGAACTACATGTGAGCTTGATACAACTGGGCAAACACATCCGGAGGCAACATGAAACCTAGAGGAAGAGGCGGCAACTCCGGGATGGGAGGGAAGTGGTCTCCAATACTAGCAATTGATTCTCAGGATCCCTCTTCAGTGGCAATAACGACCAATGCACGAATGTGCCATAACAACGTAATGCAATGTGCATTGATGTGCATTGACTTTCGGGAACCCTTTCAGTGACTCAAAGGTGCCATGGAAGCCTTAGCCGGGGCCTGGGCTTGCTTCTGCCAAGTCTATGACTTTGGCTTTGGAGCCGGCTTGGAGCAAGCTTGGTGTAGGCATCTGACGATTGCAACATGGATGATCGCCGCTTCGCGCTGTCAAGGTTCGGCCACTGGGAATCGAACCCTTTGGTCGACGAGCAAGTTCCTAATGGGCGAGCTCAAAACCCCAAAAACTCATAGGTGACCAGCGACTTCCATTCACCATGCTGGAATATTCTTGCAAGGGGTGTAGAAATTGGGACCCTTTTGTAGCGACCGTTCATCGGGGTAAAAGACTACTGTAGAAATGGGGTTAAAGGCGAGACGCGAGTCGCGAAGGCTGTGATCAACCATGAAAAAAGTTGCAAACGCGAGGGGTGTGGCATAGAGGGCAAAAGCGTGTTGTTGAGGGACAAGTGAGCTGTACCCACCCATATGTGGTGTTTTGCACCGGGGTCATGTTGATTTCTGCACCAGTTTGTCTGTTGCCTGCGTACACTAATCTTGCATCATGCTGTTTTCAACGCTGTGCACAATACCCACTCACGTTGATTCCTGCACGAGGTGTGCGCGCACAGCATGGGTGCAGAATTTGCCGTGACGCTGATTTCCATGTCTATATGTGCTCTGTGCACGCACTCTGTAGCCTGTGTATAGATTATGCATGCATACAAACAAATGACACAACTCAGAAAGTGCAGGGGATTCAACACATGCGCGGGGCAAACAGCAATGCGGCGATGGGACATCATGGAGCTAAACCAGTCTATTGCTTTTTGTCCACCTCTTGCAACTCAAAGGGAAGCTGCGCCTTGAAATTCTCATAGAACTCATCAGACATAGGAGCACCTGTGACACGCCTGTACTCCCTATCAATGGAGTGCCGTGGTAGCCTTGCTCTTTTCCAGAGCCTGCTGCCTGTTTCTGTATCCTCTGGTTGTTCATTAGACATCACCATAACAATGTTCCAACTGCAAGCGCAAAATGCTCTCGCTAGCAGCCGTGGACAAGTCTGTGGCGGGGCCAGCGGCTCTAGTGCCACTTACCAAGCCACTCTCAGATCTGAGTTCGGACTTGATTTGTCCCATCTGAGACTTGATCATGCGGCGCATAGAAGCAACACTGACCACGGACTCATCAGAGCCCGAATCAGAACCTGATGTTGAGCAACGGGAGTCAGAGGCAGAGGTGTCGGAGGTCACAGAACCAGACCTGCGCCTTTTCTTGCTGGCACTGCGCCTCTTCTTCTTGTTGCCTCCGCCCCCCGACGTCTCCTTACCCCCACCCCTTTTCTTCTTTCCGTCCTTGTTCTCCTTGTCCTTGTCCTTACCCCCCCCCCCCCACCCAACTGGTACCGGTTGTACTGTGGGCTGTCAGCCCATTTCTGCGCATCCGACAGCTCCACAAACCCCTTGTTGGGCAATCTCTTTGAGGGGTTCTGGGTGACCAACCAACCAATGTAATCACCCACCTCTTGCTCCAGTGGTTGCACAGCCCTGCACACTGCAGCAAGTTGCTGCAAGGGAATGCTGGTCAAGGGCTCCACAAACCACTGGTCCCGCTTTGTGGGCCGTGCCCAGATGAGGCACTGCCTGCCTGCGCGGTACACACCGCACAGAAGGCCCTCCTCCATCTGGCTGGGATCGGATTCACTCCACTTGCGTGCTTCACGCGGGAAGTCGAACGTGTTGTCGGCTGCACGACTGTCATGCGGCCTGATCACTCGACTCGACCAGTCATGGGTTCGTCCTAAATTAATATCCCTTGACCTAACAACGGACCATTTATCAGCAGGCCGCCAGTCATCCTCTGGTGCCTGTACCCTCAATTGTTTCTTGGCTGCTGGTTTCTTGTTCCCTTTGGTTGTGGGGGTGCGTGGGATGACATCAGCAAGGGCTGGGGAGGGAGGAGCAGGTTGGGCTGTAGGGTTGGCAGAAGGTTCCTTTGAGGGGGCACTAAACACTGTCTTCATGCTTTCTGCCAAACCTGTGCACAGTTGCCCATTGTCGGAGGGCAACTGTCCACGCGCGATCAGCCATGCAACGGCCCCAAGGACACCAATGGACAAGCGGTACCGCCACACCGCTGTTTCATCCTCCAAGAGGGATGTGGCATCAACCTTTGGAAACAGCGTGCGAACATACACTTTGACCATGTCCTGTGTACAACACACCGAGAGGTTTTCACCTGTTTGAGGATGGATGAGTGCTTGGTTCAAAGTGGTGTGGACATTCCTTTGCACATTGACGCACTGGGCAGGGGGCTCTGTTAGCTTGTCCTTTACATATTCAGTTTGTGCCTTTGCGATCAACCGCGACCAATGCCAATACGCTACACAAGCTTGTTTTGGCATCTCAGACAGGAGAGTGGGGATACCCTGTACGCGCGTTCCGTCTTGCTTGTGCCCATGTTGAATAGAAATAGCGAAACTGGGCTCACTTGCTATGTGACTACTCATGGCAATGCGCAACCTCTGCCCGCCCTTGCTGGGAACAACCAAATAAGGTTGCAAAAAGCACGGCTGGCATTGGACTTGGGCAGCATAGCGCTCAAGAGCAAGGTTCTTGGGGGGGTGGATGCCAATCCACATGGGGGGCAGGACTTCAGGTTGCTCCATCTTTTGATCCTGTCTGTCACGCAACCAATTATAGAGCCCGCCCAGACACGCCATGGTCACCAAGGTCACTGTTTGTGGCGGGCCGTGGAGGTTCACTAGCGCCCGCATGAGGTCTGATGTTGACAGCCGCCATGGTGCTCCAACTAAAATGTCATCGTCCAACGTCTTGATCACCCCCACAATTTCGATGATGTTGCGATAAGCCTGAGCTTCTGCCTACAAGAGAGAAAGCACAGACACAGAGCCAACAGTGAGCACAGATCAACATGGAAATCAACATGACGCAGACAGGGAATTCAACATGATGCAGACACATGCACTGCACTGCCCCCCCCCCCCCCCTGGAGCCTGTGGCTGTGCTGTGCTGCGCACTGAGCACAAATCAACATGGAAATCAACATGATGCAGACAGGGAATTCAACATGATGCAGACACATGCACTGCACTGCCCCCCCCCCCCCCTGCAGCCTGTGGCTGTGCTGTGCTGCGCACTGAGCACAGATCAACATGGAAATCAACATGACGCAGGCACAGAAATCAATATGATGCAGACACAGACACAGCAGGTACCCCCCCCCCCTGCAGCCTGTGGCTGTGCTGTGCTGCGCACTAAGCACAGATCAACATGGAAATCAACATGGAAATCAACATAATGCAGACATTCTTACCTGTATCACTGTATCAGGCACATCGTCCTCCCCAAGAGCAGCTACTAACGCGCCTCCAACAACCAACAACATCATGTGAAGAAGACCGCGACGTGTAGTGTTACGAGGTTCGGCTCCCTTGAATGCCGAGCGGATGGTCTCATCCATGAGTGCTGCTCGTACTCCTTGCTGCATCGTCCGGATCCTTTCTCCCACGGCAGAGTACACGTGTGGATCAAGTGCACGGGTATCTCCCAAGAATACAGGAACCGTAGAGCACAACAAAGCAGAGCACAAGAAAACTAATTCGGATTCTAGCAGTGTACGAACAAACTGATTAGGAGTGTTGCAGAGTCTTACCACCCACAAATTAGGAACGGAATGCGATCAATTTAATTGCACTGTAAACCAACACGGACCCATTGACAAAAAGGAGCCCCATACCCTCTACTTCATCATCATCCGATTTTTTTTTGTTTGCTGGTGCTGCGGCTTCGTTGCTAGTGGGTGCTAGCTCTGCATCTAACGACCTTGGGGCCTCATCTTCCTTCTGAGAGATAGCAAAATCCAATCTTGCTGGTGATCTACCCGGCGGACTGTGTTCTTCAGGAAGCCGTTCCTCACGTAGACGTACTTCGCTGGGTCCATATGTGGTTGTCCCACCTTCAGGAAATTCAACGGTGTACTCCTCTACCCCCAAACTGTTGGTCAGCATCTCGCGCAGCTTGTAGGCTTCCGTGGACCACTCCCCTGCAGGACTGCGCACATGGTAGTATCGCTGGGTGAGGGGAGTGTTTGGGCTTCCTTCCGCCGCCACCTCTGCAGACATTGCTGACCGCTAGAAATGGACAAGAAGAGACAACATAGGAAGCATGGCGAAGCAAGAATGGAGATGCTTGACCTGGCGCAGAGCGTGTTTGGTGGTGCTTGGCGCATAGACACATGGTCAGATGGTCGCATTCAGTTGGTACGCACAGATGCAGACAAGGAGGCACAACATAGTGCTATCTTCACTGAAGCACTTAACATTTGTCGGCTACAATCTGTGATGCACTGTTCTAATCGTGCATTGCGTGACAATGTGGACAGAACTGTGAGATGGGATTGTTTTCAAGGCGTGTGGAATTGGCTGGGTGAAAGCTTGAAGATTGAATCCGCTATGGTTGCAGACTGCCCAGTTGCATGGACCAGTCCCTCGCGAACATTGGACTTACAACTACAAGCATTAACAAATATTGACGCTATTGATAGGTTGGATTCATATCGTTCAGGGGAGCTGTGGGTGCGCATTGGGATTGATGGTGTTCCCTTGTGGCACTCCCATGTGGTTGCAACCACCCTGTCCGTATGTGGAAAACTAAAGGGAGCTAGGCGATCACAGACACTTGCACTGCACAAACTCAACAGACAATCATGATTGTGAGGCTGCACAGGGTATGGCATACAGAGCGTGGGCAATGTTCGGCCAAGAGCACATTCCTCCCTTTCCAACCATTACCATCACACACAGCAGCATTTCTGTGTACACATGCAGTGTCCGGGTTCCACAGGCACACACTCCAGGTACAGAAACTGTCCCTGGGTACAATGCACGCGGTCAAGAAAAGATTTGTACCCGATCAGTCACCAACCCCCTGTGCACCCCACCTTTCGTTGCACAGCTAACGCTGCAGACAAGCTACATTCTGGGGTTCAGCTCAGCGAGTGCACACAAGGAGTCAGATTACTGGCCTGACGCAACAAGGGAAGGGCGCCGCTGTGGAGCCTGCGAAGCAGGCTCGCGGCGCCCGACCTTGTTGCTCCCGACGCAAACACATGCGCACGCCCTCCCCCCGGCCTGTCGAACACTGAGCTCAGGGACCCCTGGACCACAGACCCAACAACACAGGGCGCCATGCATGTGCTTGTCCCCTCCTCCCTACCTGGATGCGCCCCATGGTATCCCGCCGCCTCAGTCCGATGTCGCGGCATGGGGGAAGGCCGCAGCCCCTTGTCGTACCCATGCCTCAAACCTGGCTTCATGAAAGACATCATGCAGGGCGTAGCGGTGCAGAAAACGCTTCACTGGGGGTTTCCACCAAGCCACAGGATAGTGGTTCGCCCCCACACCCCAAAACATGGACCGCATATTTATGACCACGCACTGCAAATCACTGGCATGCCACACACTTTTGAGGGCCAATGAGGGCAAAAATGTTTTGATAACATCTGCCGCATTGGGGGACGACACTGGTGTCCATTTCTGCCATTCATAGTCGCCCTGTATGCGCTGGGCGGATACCGGCAACTGCAGGCAAACTCCTTTCCTAAACAGGGCCCAGCGTCCCTCGTAGCGTGTGAGCATGTATTCACACCAATTTATTTGCGTGGTATGCAGCTCCCATTTAAATGCAATACCATAAATGGTCTGCAGCAGTGACTCCAGAGCCAGAGCCATACCAGTCTGCAGGTCCTGCTGCATATTGCACAAAATCATATATATATTGTCCTTCAGTCTAGCCATGACAATAGCGGGGAATGCAGGGGTAATTTGCGTCTGTGGCGCACCGTGTGTGGCTGTCCGTGTCTGCCCTTCGGTGTGTGTGTGCACGTATGCTGGCGTATGTGTACGCGCTTGCTGTTCGGTGCGCAGATCCGCGAGATCGCTGTCAGCAGTCTCTGCCCCGGGGCTGTACCTGAACTTCAGTTCGGGCAGGATCGCGGCGACAGGGTCAAATTAGTCAAAGAATGTGCGTAGCCTGTGCCTGTCCTTCCTGGGTGCAGCGTGCACAATTTTTCCCACCCTCCCCAGGGGGGCTGAGTCCCACAGGGCAGGAATGATGATGGGTATGTCCTGCCCATCCCAGGTGAACCAGCCTACAGTGTACTGCATGGGTTCCCACCAACCATCGAAACCCTCTGCCATCAGCGTAGGCATCTCAGCCAGGTGCCTCTTGGGTGATGCCCAGACGCCATCAAGTGGCTCCAAATGAGCATCAAGCGGCACAAACTCCGTCAATCCATGCAGACATACCGCTGCATCTGCTGGCACTCGCACCTGTAAACCTCTTGAGCGTACCAGCAGGTCACTTTTTCACTGAGTGGAGGTGTCCTTGTTAAACAGGGGATCAAACGCCCTGTGTTCACACCACAGGCACCAAATTTCAGAGGCTTGCTGTGAAATACAGTTCCCGATGGGGACCCCAACTACAAGGAGCACACACCACAGCGCCACTCTGTGATTGCCCTGTACCGTGGGTATGACAGTCACGAAACATTGACAACAATATTGCAGCACATAAAGCTGGATGACGCATTGTGCAAATTGAATGGCAAGCAAATGATAGTGCAACGCCAACACTTCAAAGTACGTATTTTCGTGGAGGGAGACCACATGCTGCAGTACAAAATTTGTGGACGTGATGGACCAACAAGTACAAATGAAGACAGATACCCGTGCCCCTGTTGCAGTGAGACGGCACCCAATGTTCTATCCTATGACCGCCCTGTTTCCCAACTGGCAAAATCACCAAACTCCCTGCTTCCATCTGTCCCTGTGGAGCAAAATCCCCCTGATTGTGCACATGGTGTGGTCAACGTACTGTACACAGTTGGGATGCCGTTGGTGGAGAACTTCCTGATAAATGAATGTGGCATGTCAAGAAAAACCTGGACCCACATGTTCTCCTCCTATGGGCCAGATGCCCAACCTGCCGCTGCATCAGATGCTGACGATCCAACGCAACCTGACTACCTACAACGATCCATCACCAATGCAGTGGAATTCTTCATGCAAGCGAAATACTTGGACATTGTTGATGTCTTAAGGGTCAGGGAGCAGGGTCAAACGCGGAATTTCAATGGTGTGCCAGTGGCAACCCACAAACTTCTATCCGCCATGTTTGAACACGCAGCCACTATGCTCAAGGTAGCCTACAACCCAAAACCCAGTGCAACAGACATTGTTTATGTTTCGCAAGCAGCATCCAATCTGCGCAAGATTCTACATGCTTTGCAGGCGAAGGGCACAGTATGGGGTCACGTGTGGACTTGCCACGTATCTCAATTTTTGACTCGTTGGGGCACATTGTACCCCTTCTTGTGTCATGGTTTGGAGGGCAGGTGGCGATCCCTTAAGGCTGAAATCAAACTCAGCACACATGGGCAATGGAAGGGTGCAAAGGTGGGTTTCGCTCAAGTTTTGGTGTATAGTGTTGTTGCATGGGCATTAGTAAGGTTGGGAATTAAGCTAGTGGGAAGAACTACCTCTGTTACAAAGACGAAGACAGCCTTGTTCGATGACTTTTGTAACCGTATGCAAGATGTACGCGAGGGGAAATGCACTCACCCCATTGTTCTCTAATTCATATATGTGGCCTCTCTGCAAATTCTGCACAGCAGTACTGTGCATGGCGCGCACTGCGCACAAATCAACATGGAATTCCACATGACAGCGATTTCTAAACTGTTCCTACCCGATGTAACATTCACCGTGCATGTGGTATTGTGCTTGCAAAATACTTGCATGATAGCAGTTTCCATGCATTGCAACCCACCTTTAAAGCTTTTTCATTTCACACTTCCACCTCACCCAATCCACGATGGCAACCTGCGAACAACACAAGTGCAATTCTGAAAAAAACCCCGTGTCCGAATGCGCCACCAACAAAAAGCAATAGCTATCGTGTTGATCTGTGCACTCAACAGACATGCACAAAACAACCGAGCAAAGCACCCGAAATGCAACACGCCCAACCGTCGTCAGGTGGACTTGCACGACACAAGAAAAAGTGCCACAAGGACCTTTCTGGAAAGAGCGAGTGACAGGCAAATGTGGGGCGTGATGTTCCACAAGTGTACGTCAAAGCACGGGTGAACATAGGCGTAAATTGGAAAAACAGCAAATAAATACAGCGTATTTCAGACCTCAAGGACATCCGACGAGGGCAGGGAGAAACCACCTTGGAGTAGGAGTGTGTGAAAATTGGAATTTAGCTTATGAAGCACTTTGGGAACAAAATAGAGAACCGGTTCAAAATGCTCAATCCATACCTGGTGGTACTTGCCAGCCTCCAACAAAGTGCACATGAAAGTGAAAGAGGTACAGCAACATGCAATGAGGGAAGGTGTAGGTAAATGAAAAGCAATGAGTCGCCACACTTCAGCGGGGAACCGGCAAACAAAATCACGGGACGGCACGTTGGTGGGCTGGGGAGATACAGGCGGACTAAAACAGGAACCAGTCAAAGCGACGGGGATATTGGGGTTGATATCATTGAGAAACCTTTCAAGCGCTGGCGTGGATGGGTTGGTATCAAAAACCTGCTTACAAAGGGAGTAAGCCGGTGAGGCGACATGCAAAAGGTCCCATTTATTGGCGCTGCGGAAAAGTGTACTTTTCCACAGTGATGGTGGGTATTTCATTAGCAGGCTGAGGACTAGCACGGCAAAACTCCGAAAAACAGCACGGTGGTTGGTACGCAAATGCTGTGCTTTCTTCACCACATTGGGAACCATAGAGCGAAGCATAGGCGGGACATTTGGGGCCCAATCATCCAACCACCTGGAGGGGGTAGCTGGGGAGCGGTCTGTGGATTGGAGCTGGGGTTGTTTCAGTGACACGGGGCCCCAACTGCAGGTGCAGTTAAGGTCCACTTCCAGAAAACTGATGTGTGAGCCGCTTTGTTCAAACTGTGCTTTCAGGAGTGTGGTTTTTTCGATGTGGTTGCAAAGGAAATCAGAGATGAGAGGGATAAACTTAGGTAGGTTCGCTGCGACAAAAGGATGCATTGAAATCAGAAATTCAGTGAACTTTTGGCCTACTGGTTTCGGTGGTAGAAGGCGCTGGAACGCACGGGTTCGTCCAAGGACCCGGACAGCCCATTCCGCGCAAATGTAGAACAAAGTATTGTCTCTATAACGCAGGGAGGGGAGGAGATGATGGCAGGGCGCGGGTTTACCAAACTCATATGCAAGGAGGAAGAGGGAAGCCAATTGGGCACTCAAAGAACCACCAGTTGGGACACCAGTGAGTTGGCAGAAAACACTGGATCCGCCGACAAATAAAACGTCAATGGTCAGCGAGATATAAATAAAATGGTATAGGTCATCCCAGGAATATACATTCAAAAATTCACGTGATTTGAACCCAACACCATCTCGTTTACGATTGCCATCCTTGCTGACAGAGAACCACAGTGGCCATTTTTGATTGTCAGGGAAAAGCCGTGTGAACAACCACTTCAGGGCCGGAAGAAGGCGATCGCGTGGGATACTCATGAACATTTCGCAGAGGTCTAATTCAAGGAAAACACCATGAGAGTGGAATGCGGTAGAGTTACGGCGGCTCCAATGCAAAATATCAGACATACTAATAAGTTCATGTGAGTCCAGGCCTTTTACACAGTGTTTCCAGAAAATTGTAAGAGCGCGGCCCATTTTTCGGCTAAGTGTGCGCCAAGGGTGCTTATGGTGAGTGGCAAGTTCACGCAGTTTGTACAGGCCCTCGTAGATCAAAGATTTATATTTAATCAGGAGGTCTGATGAGGGACAGGGAATGGATATAGGCTGCAGGGGGTTGTCTCGGTCAGCGTCAAAAAACACTGGTGGTGGGCACAGATTTGCATGGGGGTCGGAGGCACAAAGTCGAAGGCGCATGGAGTCAAACGGGCGTGAGCGAAAGGTGGTCCACTTGGCATTAGCGCGGAAAACTTCGCCCCAGGCATGCAGGTACTCACCCGAGAGTGATCTGGGTACATCAGGAGGGAGGGAAAGGCAGGTCACGAATCCAGGTTGGTACAGGGGGTGGTATCGGGCCCAGACCTTGCGGTTACAAGCAGGCAGTTTACCGAGTATCGCCTGGACCGAGAACAGCAGGTGTGTGACAAGGAGGAATCGTGCCTCCGTATGTGTATGGCATCTCAGCAACTCCTTTTTTCGAGTGTCCGCAAGGAAACATCCGACCCATAAAGACATAGCCCAAACCGAACATGAGATCCACGCACACTGTGTTGCTTTATCAAAAATGCCAGCGCAAAGGTTTTGCTTGCAGACCGCAGAGCGTTGGGCTTTCACAGCATCAACACGAATGCGTTGGTCTGAGTCACTGTATGTAGCGAGAAATGCAGATTGGCATTCGTCAACAAAAGCATCAACAATGTTATTGAACTGGAAAACTCCGTGGCTGGACTGTGTGGGCAGGTCTTTGAGGGCGACGAACAGTTTGCGGCGTATTTGGTCTTCTATGGTGTTCCAATCGGGTATGGTTGCATTTTTCATATTCTGGTTCCAGTACACCGGATCAATGCCAAGCTGGGCAAAATCAGAGCGATCAAGTGTGTGGAAATCTCTAATGAAAACATGAGACCGGGATCTAGGTAGGGAGTCAGGCAGTGAGCTACAGTTACAGTCCGAATGTGACAGGTGCAGAGCATAAGCCGTAGGCATTTTCATTGCACCATCGAGCAGTAAAGAGCCGATAGTGGGGGTGCGGCATCCAACGATGCGTAATGCAGATATAATATACTCCTTCACAGGTAGCGGAAGAGGGGCATTGCGTACGAGGTCGGAGAAAACGGTTTGCAGGCGGTTTTTCAGTGGGGGCGTAAGCAGGGGAATTGCAAAACAGATTTGATAGGGCAGCTTCAAATCATAATGCAGCCACATGCGTGGTGACACATGGTCGAAAACATCACGGAATTCGGAGGGGGGTAGCACAGCTCGAGCAGATATAAGAAAATGGAGTAAGTCCGATAGATTGAGTGTGAGCCGGCGTGAGTGCTTCAGTGTAGTTGCTTGCAACCGCATCTCGGAGACCGCTGACACAGTCCTCTCATGTTTCCACGCAGAGCGGCGTAAAAGCCACAGCCAGCGCTGGGAACGGGCACAGGACGGCTTCACAGTATTCAGCAGGGCACGGGTACCCCACAGGTTCATACAGTGAAACTCGGCAGCGTCAGCGCTATTCGTACAGACACGCATAAAGGGCGTAATGACAAAATGCTCAACCCCCAATTTTTGCAGGGCAAGGTACAGATTGCGGGGTCCAGTGCCATCATGCAGGTCGTGAAGCACAGAGCCAATGTCAATACCGCAGAGGATATGTTCCTTGCCGTGCAGACCGACACCTCGGGGCCCAGAGCGAGCTCCAGTCTGACCGAAATATACAGCACCCGTTTTTATGCACCAGAGAACATAGATCCAGACACCGTCGCGCAAAACAGAGGTCGAAGGGTGTACTCTACGTAAAGCGGCAATCTTTCGGACCCATGAGAAAGGGGCAAAATGAAGAATGCTGTTGACACGGTCCCAGGAGCGATATACAGCCTGCCAGTCGCGGCGCGGTTTCTGCCACCAGTAGAAGATTCCTGTCGGCGACTATTTCACGTGGGGGTGCAATGCAGCACGTCGGATCTCAACTTCCTTCTGGAATTCGTCGAAAGTGTTTAGAACAGACTGACGCAGGGACAGAGAGGGGAGACAGACGCCGTTTCTTCAAAATACCATGGCATGACTTCAGGTGTTGACCAAAGTCGGTGTGTAGTCTAGTTAGATCGAAATGGATGTTGACTGAGTGTGAGAACAGCCAGAAAGAGGCGGTAGGGCATGCAAAACTGAGACCAGAAATGTTTGACATCAGTGGTACATCACAGTTTTCAGCAATGCATGTAGCATGGGGGCAGGCTTGTTGTAAAGGTTGCAGACACTCAAGTAATTCATCGGGACAAAGGACAAGCACGGAGGCCGTGTGATTTGCTTGCAGCACCAGGGACGCTAGCTGGACATGTCGAGAGAAAGCCTGTTTGTCAAAGATTGTGGGGTGGTGCACAGAATTCGATAAAGTTTCAAATGTCGTGGTGGAGGTCAGAATAGACTTTAATTGTCGGTGTGAGATTTCGGGTAGCAGTAGTGCACGAGTGAAAGTATTGGCATGTAGGGGGTGCATGGTAGCGCCAAGGAATTGATGTTGGGGTGTTAGGCTGGAGAAATGTCGTACAGTCGTGGACAGAGGGTCGGTGCACATATTCCTTTGTCTACGGAGGGGACGTTATTGTCCGGAAGCGGTCTGCGCGGCACAATACGTGCTGCGCGTGTTGCTTCAAAACGCGCAGCACGCGCAGCACGTGCAGAACGCAAACAACACACGCATCACGCGCAGAACGCGCAGAACGCGCAGCACGGAGTTCTAGAGGCAGACTTAGAAGCAGACTTCCGGCACGCGCAAAACGCGTAGCACGCGTAGCACGTCACTATTGCACACGCGCGCACTTTTGGGGGGCCGCGTCCTCACAGTTTGGGTATCCAGCCTACGCGGTTGTCCCCCAGGGTTCGCACTGGTCCCATGGGTAGGGATGGCAGAGGCTTGGCGGCCATGAAGTTCACGATTCCACCACGTCCGCCCTCCACCACCTTCTCCTTCCTAATCTTCGTCAACCTCCATGTCCTCGTCCTCTTCCCCGTCACTCTCCTCCTCCTCCTCACTCTCTTCCTCCTCATCCTCCTCCCCCTCCTCCTCACTCTCCTCCTCCGTGTCATCCTCACTCTCCTCCCTCTCGCTGCCATCCACCTCGGCCTCGTCGCCCTCCTCCTCCACATCTGCCTCTACCACCCCGGTCACCCCATGCGCCACGGCAAAGCACCCCACATGGTACCACTTGCCGCACCCACAACAAACGTAGTGGGTCTTGCCCCGGTTGCAATGGGCGCACACCCGGCGGCCCGGCATCCGCACCGGCACGTGGATGGGCTTGGCCACCGCCACTGTACAAAAGCGGCGCCGGATAAGGTCCAACTGCCAGTCAAACATGGTACCCGTTCGGACCCCCCCGAGGGACCGGCAGGTCGCGTATGCGTTGACCACGGCATACCGGAGGACGAACGCACGCACCGCATGCGACCACGTCATCTGACGTCCCATCTGGCGCATCTGGAGCGCCATCTGGTTGACGCCATCTACCCCACGCGATAGCTGGCGGTAGCTGGCGACCACCGGGTTCACCTCATTCCCGCTGCGGCGATGCACGGGTCCGGCTTGTGGGAAGTGGACGTTGGTGAGCATCGGCACTACGCGGGGCGGCTTGTGACCCACCTTTGGGTTCTTGAAGACCACCATGGCGTACCTCGCGTCGTCCACAGTGCACGTGGCGGTTTGTCCTTCTCCTAGAAGCTCTCCTGCCCTGTCCACCCCGTACGTGGAGCGCTTCGTCATCATCAAGAATGCTTTCTCCTCCGCAGCGAGGTCACGCGCTAGCTCGTGGGATCCAAAAAAGGAATCCGCACAGAGGATGGTCCCGGAAGGGAGGAGACCTGCCCACATGGTCATGATCTGCTTGGCATTGTAGTTGCCCGCGCTGTTGCCGAACCGCCGCAGGTGCCCGCGTCTACCCGTGTACAGGTACATGTCCACCACGTACCCACTGGTGGCATCGGCAAGGCAATAGAGCTTGATGCCGGTGGAGTGGGGCTTGCGGGCGATGAACATCCGCAGTGGGCCGGCACGTATGCCTTTGTGCGGCACCACGGACTCATCCCCACAAGCCGCGCCACCCAACCGCCAGGCACCAGCCCATTGCCCATTGCACTCCTCCAGTAGTTCAACAACGTCGGGCCGGATGTTACGGCGCAAGACGTAGTACTGCTTGCGGCTTAGCAATTGTGCCATGAAGGGGTTGTACAGTAACCCGTCCCGTTCCCAGATGCCGTCTACTTGCATGGGCCGTACCATGCCTAGTAGGAGGATGAAGGCGTTGTACCTTGGTACTAGGGGGATCAAGTGGGAGAGGTTCGCCTTCCGGAGGGATGCCCGCTGTAATTCCTCGATGGGAGCCAACATGTGGTCCCACACCTCATCCTCGGTGTACCCGACTAATTCAGTTTGGCCTGGCCGGACTCCATGCATGATATTTGCTGCACAGTCCTCCACGGGGAGTGAACCCGCCCAAAGATTCGTGGGAAATGGCATTTTTGAAGAGCGGTGTGTCTGCACAACACGGAACACGTACTTTTAGGCTCCAGAGGCAGAACCGGAGGCAACGCCGATAACGCGCAACACGCGCAGAACGCGCCACACGCAGTCCAGAGGCACAGTCAGAGGCAACACGCAGCACACGTAGCACAGGGCACTGTGGGTGTTTTTTTCATGGGGGGGGTGGTTTGAGCCTCAATTCCCCTACCACACAGCAACCTGCAGCGGAGGGGGGGGGTTTCAACCTCGATTCCCCGACCGCAGAGCAATAGGCAACAGGTGTGGTATCTTTTTTTACGGGACACCACCAGTTCGCTTGTGCTGGGCGCCGGGCACTACATGTCCGATCGCCATAATACTCCGTTATCGTACAGCCAAGAAACCGGGTATAGCTACCACATATTACGACGCCACCAGTCCGGCGCCTGTTGAGAAAAAGCGCCTGTCTGCGCCGAAACTTCCCAAGGGGGGACCCGCAAAGCGGGCTGCGAACTCTGCCGCCCCCGGGACTCGTCGGGGTCCGGCCATCCCGGACTCGGTTCCCCAAGCGGGGAGAAAAACCCCTGGAACCCCTCCCCCTCCCACCCGTCCTCCCCCTCCCAGCCCTCCCAACCCTCTACACTTCTTGGATTTCGCCGTCCGTCATCTTGCCCTCGGCTGCCGTCTCCGGTTCGGCATGGCGTTCCGGGGAGTCGGGGGGCTCCTCCTTCACTCGCACAGGCGCCTGCAGAACGCGGAAAACGGGGTGCTGTCCTCCAGAGGAAGGCCAGAATCGAGACACGTGTAACGCGTAACACGCGCAGAACGCGCAACACATGCCAGGGCAGATTCCAGAGGCAAAACAAAACCATACGGGCATAACGCGCAAACAGCAGTGACCCCGCAACGCGCACCTGCTCACCTGCCGGACCATCATCGCCCCCTGCTGAGACCTCCGTGCGTGCGGCAGCGCCTTCTGCAGCGCCTTCTGCGGGCTCCTTGGGTCCTTCTTTGGCCCCCTGACCTTCCGTCTCTGGGGGAGGCTTCTGCAGAACGCGAACGACGTGATGTCTGTCCTCCAGAGGCACGGCGGAGGCAAGACATGTAGAACGCGGAGAACGCGCACCACGCGCAACACGGGGCGTACCAGCCTCTAGAGGCGACAAAGAAGCACGCGTGGAGAACACGCAGCACAGCGACCTGCTCCACCTCCATCCCAACGGCGCCAGATCCTTCTGTTTTGATGCTCTGGGGATCGTCCCGCGTCTCGCCCGTCTCCTGCGGATCCTGTGGAAACACGAGGGGGGCAACCAAGTGGCAGAACATCGGGCAGCCGAGACCGGGGCTCCACATACATGTGACTCACGGCTCCGTACAAACCACGCATTGAAAGCCGCAACGGAGGACGTACGATCGGGTTGGTTCCGCAGCCGCCCACGCACCTTCTTGCTCTCTGCCACATCGGCGAATGGGCCGAGCAGCGCCTTCGGACGAAGCTCCGGCGGCTCGCCCGATGCGCCGGGGGGCGCGCCATAGGGCAGGGGAGGCGGGGAACCCCGCGGCGGCGCGCCATACGGCAGGGGAGGGGGGTGGCCCCGCGGCGGCGCACCATAGGGCAAGGGAGGCGGGTGGCCCCGCGGCGGCTGGCCATGCGGCGGCGGGCCCCGCAGCAGTGGCGGATAGCTGGGCCACTGCGGGTCTTCGTCGTACGACTGCTGGTACTGCGGTGGCGGGCCTGGCAGGTGCGGGTACCCGCTCATGTGCGGGGGCGCCCAATCCCAAGCGGCAGTCTGCACAACGTGTAACACGGCAAGTCCTCCTCCAGAAGCGTGCAAGGAATCATGCGTGTAACACGCGTAGAACGCGCATCACGCTACCATGGGCCTCCAGAGGCGGCGCGGAGGCACCAGCGCGCACACCACCGAGACCACAAAGCACACAGATACCCGCGGTTTCTTCGCCGCCAGCTCTCGGGTGCGCACCAACGACCATGCTCCAGACGCCGGAAGTTCGAGTTGCCGTTCCTCTTCCAATTCGTACGCCATCAGGCCGGCCATCCGGACAAACCGGACAAACTTCTCCTGCAGAACGCGGAAAACACGATCGGTCCTCCAGAGGCACAGTAGAAGCAAACACGCAGAACGCGCAGAACGCGCATGACGCGCGGAGCGACTACGTAGAAACACAACAGAGGACGCGCGCAACACCTGCAAAACATCCGTGTCCATGTCAACGATGTCTTCGATGCCCATTGCGCTCACCCGATCGCTGACCCCACCTCCACGACCACCTCGCAGGCCCTCCATTTTCAGCTTGCCCAAACTCAGGCCCTCTGCCGGCGGGCTGAGGTCCACCGGCCATTGCGGCGCGGCGGCGCAACCCGTACAAACCGAAAGGCCCTTCAAAATCCCCTCCGCCACTTGTCTCGGGCTGCTCGATGGGTAGCGCTTCTCGAAGTGCTCACGGGCTGCTGCAGCCGACTGGGCGTTCTTGGTCCCGCATCTCAGCACGCTTTGCACGCTCAGGGCCCGCACACTGGTGTGCAGCAGCAGGGCCAACCCGAGCTCTTGCTTGGACCTGGGTTCCTCCGACAGGCACTCCTTGTAGTGCATCACCAGGCGACCCACGGTCGCATTGAAGTCCGTCTCCAAGATTCTCTGCATTGTGTCCAGATCACGGTCGTACCCGCCTTCATGCTGGAACTTCTCTGCTCTTGTCGGTGCGGCGCTGATGCTCTTCTGCGGGCCCTTCCCGCTAATCGCAAAGGACACGTTCCCACGGGCCGGCTTGTCCTTGTCCTTCTTTTTCTTGGGCATCTCGGCCTCGGACTTCTTCGGTGGCACCTTGGGCGGGCTCCGCTCCTCTGCCTTCCGCTTCTTCTTCTCTGCCATTGTCTGCGGCTCCTGCTTGACCTCCAGCATGGTGGACCGTGCTGCCTTTCCAGAAGCCTTTGCAGCAGAAGAGGAGTGTTTCTCCGGCACATCATCTGGCTCGTCCTCTGAATGCTCCCTCTTCACTGTGCCTCGGGCCTGCTTCTTGCCATGGGGTGTCAATGGCACGTCGTCGTCTTCCTCCTCTTCCTCCTCTTCCTCCTCCTCGTCTCCATCGTCCGCTGCCTCCTCCTCCTCCTCCTCCTCCTCCTCACTCTCTTCTGCCTCGCCCTCCAACCAGGTCCACAACCGGTTCGCTTGGATCTGCAGAACGCGCAGCACGCGTAACACGGTGGTGGTGCCCCCAGAGGCGGAGCGAGAGGCACACCGGCGGAACGTGCAGAACGCGCAACACGCGCAACACACGTAGAACAGGGGGCAGAATCACATACAGATGCAACACGCAGCACGCCCAGAACAACCTTTGTGTACTCGAACCATCCATCCGGCTTAGCGCGGCAATCTTGGACTTTTGCGGGATCCCGGGGCTTGCTTGGCTTCGTCTTGATCTGCAGGCAGTTGGTGGGGTAAGCAGCTTATCGAAAATGGAGACTAGGGACCGGCACGGTGCGACGAAACGGAACATAATGGCACTTGTCATGCATGCATACTTGATATGCGGTGACGTTGGTGAGGTACATCTCATCTTCTCGGCGATCCTTGCTGCCGGGCTTCTTGCGGTTGACCCAGGCTGCGTGCCACCCAGCTGTGCAGAAATGTGTGGCACGGCCCAGAAACAGAAAAAAAAAATGTGAAACGAACCACATCGACGTGGGGGACATCGAAAGGCACAACACCCGTACTCCACCCCATTGAACAATCACATACATGTCTGTTGTTTGATCTGGAACACGATGAACGCGTTGTGCTTCAGCGTGGCCGCGCTCCCCCAACTGCCCAGGTGGCCCCCCTTGGCGAGCCACTGCTTGTGGCTATCCGGGAAAAGCGGTGCGGGCATAAAGAAAGGGCTGAGGTACAGGAGGACGCGTAGCTCGCGCAAAACGTGGGTTCCGGCCTCCAGAAGCGTGATGTCGGTTACGTGCGGAACGCGGAACACGCCTTGCACGGATATGCGACACGAGTTATTCGAGTTCCAGAGGCACACCTAGAAGCGAACGCTTAGAACACGTAACACGCGTAACACGCGCGGCACACGGAGCACGAAAGCCAAGGTAGAGGCAACGGCACGATACGCTTCTCACATGGAAAACGGTGGAAATGAACAAAACGGATGCTTCCATGACGTCCGGCACGTTCGAAAACCCCCCGGAACAACAAAACTTTATGGATTCATTTTTGACGAACAAAAAACGTTGATTCCGTTCTGCGCGTGGTAGACAAAGGAAATGCAGATTGGCATTCGTCAACAAAAGCATCAACAATGTTATTGAACTGGAAAACTCCGTGGCTGGACTGTGTGGGCAGGTCTTTGAGGGCGACGAACAGTTTGCGGCGTATTTGGTCTTCTATGGTGTTCCGATCGGGTATGGTTGCATTTTTCATATTCTGGTTCCAGTACACCGGATCAATGCCAAGCTGGGCAAAATCAGAGCGATCAAGTGTGTGGAAATCTCTAATGAAAACATGAGACCGGGATCTAGGTAGGGAGTCAGGCAGTGAGCTACAGTTACAGTCCGAATGTGACAGGTGCAGAGCATAAGCCGTAGGCATTTTCATTGCACCATCGAGCAGTAAAGAGCCGATAGTGGGGGTGCGGCATCCAACGATGCGTAATGCAGATATAATATACTCCTTCACAGGTAGCGGAAGAGGGGCATTGCGTACGAGGTCGGAGAAAACGGTTTGCAGGCGGTTTTTCAGTGGGGGCGTAAGCAGGGGAATTGCAAAACAGATTTGATAGGGCAGCTTCAAATCATAATGCAGCCACATGCGTGGTGACACATGGTCGAAAACATCACGGAATTCGGAGGGGGGTAGCACAGCTCGAGCAGATATAAGAAAATGGAGTAAGTCCGATAGATTGAGTGTGAGCCGGCGTGAGTGCTTCAGTGTAGTTGCTTGCAACCGCATCTCGGAGACCGCTGACACAGTCCTCTCATGTTTCCACGCAGAGCGGCGTAAAAGCCACAGCCAGCGCTGGGAACGGGCACAGGACGGCTTCACAGTATTCAGCAGGGCACGGGTACCCCACAGGTTCATACAGTGAAACTCGGCAGCGTCAGCGCTATTCGTACAGACACGCATAAAGGGCGTAATGACAAAATGCTCAACCCCCAATTTTTGCAGGGCAAGGTACAGATTGCGGGGTCCAGTGCCATCATGCAGGTCGTGAAGCACAGAGCCAATGTCAATACCGCAGAGGATATGTTCCTTGCCGCGCAGACCGACACCTCGGGGCCCAGAGCGAGCTCCAGTCTGACCGAAATATACAGCACCCGTTTTTATGCACCAGAGAACATAGATCCAGACACCGTCGCGCAAAACAGAGGTCGAAGGGTGTACTCTACGTAAAGCGGCAATCTTTCGGACCCATGAGAAAGGGGCAAAATGAAGAATGCTGTTGACACGGTCCCAGGAGCGATATACAGCCTGCCAGTCGCGGCGCGGTTTCTGCCACCAGTAGAACTTTCCTGTCGGCGACTGTTTCACGTGGGGGTGCAATGCAGCACGTCGGATCTCAACTTCCTTCTGGAATTCGTCAACAAAGTGTTTAGAACAGACTGACGCAGGGACAGAGAGGGGAGACAGACGCCGTTTCTTCAAAATACCATGGCATGACTTCAGGTGTTGACCAAAGTCGGTGTGTAGTCTAGTTAGATCGAAATGGATGTTGACTGAGTGTGAGAACAGCCAGAAAGAGGCGGTAGGGCATGCAAAACTGAGACCAGAAATGTTTGACATCAGTGGTACATCACAGTTTTCAGCAATGCATGTAGCATGGGGGCAGGCCTGTTGTAAAGGTTGCAGACACTCAAGTAATTCATCGGGACAAAGGACAAGCACGGAGGCCGTGTGATTTGCTTGCAGCACCAGGGACGCTAGCTGGACATGTCGAGAGAAAGCCTGTTTGTCAAAGATTGTGGGGTGGTGCACAGAATTCGATAAAGTTTCAAATGTCGTGGTGGAGGTCAGAATAGACTTTAATTGTCGGTGTGAGATTTCGGGTAGCAGTAGTGCACGAGTGAAAGTATTGGCATGTAGGGGGTGCATGGTAGCGCCAAGGAATTGATGTTGGGGTGTTAGGCTGGAGAAATGTCGTACAGTCGTGGACAGAGGGTCGGTGCACATATGGAAATCAACGTGGAACGTGTGAACAAGTGTTCTGTACCATTCATCAGAGAGGGACAGGGGAGCTGAGAATAGGTGTTGGTAGGAACCGACAGTGGGTATAGTGTTTTCGACGAAATTACAAACATCCTCATGTGTGACTTCAAGCCAGGAATTGATTGATTCAAGAGCCGCCCAGTGAGACCAAATGCGCCTGAGTCCTTTGGAACGCTGAACACCATCACGTAAGTTCACGAACAGGGGTGTCTGGTTGGATTCACAGGGCAACATGCGGTGTATTGGGAAATCAGCGAAATGCGATCTATCTATGTAACAGTCAGCCTCACGGCGCTGTAATTGACTGAGCGTGTAGGCTTCAACGAGTTCTTGGCGAGTTTTTTCCAGAACCGCTAAATCTTTATGCAGACTAGATCTAAAATTTCCTAAGAGGAAAGGGGATACAGGACCGCGGAAGCCAGCTGAGTCAGCGGTTTTCGCGGCGAGGGAGCAGAGTTGCGACAGGCCAGAGGCCCAAGGTATCCTGAGCCAGCTGAATTGAGTACGATAGTGGTAATGTAATTTCCACAAGTACGTTCCATGGATTCACTGCGAGCTGCTAGAACGGATCAGCTCGTTAACGTTGTGGGCAATGCCAGAAGCACATTCGATTTGCTCAAAGATCAAATTTTGTTGAATCCAGGCTTTCTTCCCGATTGCTTCACCCTTGAAATGAGCAAACATCAAGTTAGGTCGGGACATATCTTGGCTCTTTGATTTTGTCAGGGTGACACCACATACAACAGCAGATCCAGAGACATTAAGTAGCACAGCATAGAATTCGACGTCTTTAACCAATTTGGGTATGAAACCAGTCAGGAGTTCGCGTGCGGCCGCTGGGAACTTTTCGTCTGTAAAAACCCCATCATACTCAAGGTCGTCGTCGTCGTTCATGTCACCATCATCATCTTCCGACATTCCGCCATCATTGGCAGGCTTGCGTTTCGATTTCGCTGGAGTTTTCTTACCCATGAGCAGACGGTGGATCTCATCTATCTTTGAGTCCGTTCCATCCAACTT
The DNA here is from genome assembly GCA_964036045.1 of Eutreptiella sp. 'Long Island Sound 2002'. Lineage (NCBI taxonomy): Eukaryota > Euglenozoa > Euglenophyceae > Eutreptiales > Eutreptiaceae > Eutreptiella > Eutreptiella sp. 'Long Island Sound 2002'. The sequence continues at coordinate 17,833,137 of OZ038400.1, forward strand.
TTTCTCGAACTTGTCCAGGCGCTTGTTAGTATCTTTGACCTCAGATGACAGCTTGTTGAAATCAGCGGCCCAGGGTGTAGAGCTTGCAGTCGGGCTACTCGCAGAGGTACTCGCTGTCGGGCTTGGGCAGAGCAAAGATTGAGGTAAAGGGCTGGGAGGACCAGTCAGCGATGTCGCAGAAGAGAAATGCGCAACCTTCGGTTTTTTCCCGGCAAGTTCGATACTCTTGAACACCGCAAGTCCACTGTTCATCGTTGCATTGCTGGAGAAAATCACACGTGCACCACAATGGATTGGTTGTACGTTTGTAATCCCAGGACAGACAGATCGCATCATTTCTAGTTCAGATTGGATCAGTTGGCGTGGCCAGTCAGTTAGCTCAATGACAGCGACATTAGTGGGTCGTGGTGGGAGCTTGGAATCCGAGAAGGTGAGGCCCGAGGGAGCAGGTCCAATGGTAAGTTGAGACGAGGTACCAGAAGATAGTGATGTAATAGAACCAGCAGAGCTTGAACGGGACGAGACTGAGCTGCCATTTCGTTCCTCGTATTTCTTTTTCTTGCGTTCGTGTGCTTCCTCAGAGGATTTTTGAGCTTGCAGATTTTCTGGTTGTGGGCAGAGCTTCTTTGTATGGCCGCGGCCACCACAGTTCCAACAGGTCACGCGGGCCCATTTTCCATCGGTATCCAATTTCTTGAATTTTTCGCAAAGCCGTGCTTTTACCTCGGGTGTCAAAAGATTGGGATGGAGTACTGTGCATTCGTTGGAATCATGATTGCCCCAACCGTGATAGCTGCAAAGCTTTCCCAAATAGACGTCGGGGACGGTTTCCAGGCTCGGCAAATCGGAGTGAAGGCCAGACATCCTTGGTACTTGTAGTGTGGAACGAGTAGATCACGTAGAGTAACACGGATTAGTTTTCGATGATCGGAGAAACGAGATAACGAAGAGATGATTGAATCTCTTGTGTGGTGAGCACAAAACAACCGAGCAAAGCACCCGAAATGCAACACGCCCAACCGTCGTCAGGTGGACTTGCACGACACAAGAAAAAGTGCCACAAGGACCTTTCTGGAAAGAGCGAGTGACAGGCAAATGTGGGGCGTGATGTTCCACAAGTGTACGTCAAAGCACGGGTGAACATAGGCGCAAATTGGAAAAACAGCAAATAAATACAGCGTATTTCAGACCTCAAGGACATCCGACGAGGGCAGGGAGAAACCACCTTGGAGTAGGAGTGTGTGAAAATTGGAATTTAGCTTATGAAGCACTTTGGGAACAAAATAGAGAACCGGTTCAAAATGCTCAATCCATACCTGGTGGTACTTGCCAGCCTCCAACAAAGTGCACATGAAAGTGAAAGAGGTACAGCAACATGCAATGAGGGAAGGTGTAGGTAAATGAAAAGCAATGAGTCGCCACACTTCAGCGGGGAACCGGCAAACAAAATCACGGGACGGCACGTTGGTGGGCTGGGGAGATACAGGCGGACTAAAACAGGAACCAATCAAAGCGACGGGGATATTGGGGTTGATATCATTGAGAAACCTTTCAAGCGCCGGCGTGGATGGGTTGGTATCAAAAACCTGCTTACAAAGGGAGTAAGCCGGTGAGGCGACATGCAAAAGGTCCCATTTATTGGCGCTGCGGAAAAGTGTACTTTTCCACAGTGATGGTGGGTATTTCATTAGCAGGCTGAGGACTAGCACGGCAAAACTCCGAAAAACAGCACGGTGGTTGGTACGCAAATGCTGTGCTTTCTTCACCACATTGGGAACCATAGAGCGAAGCATAGGCGGGACATTTGGGGCCCAATCATCCAACCACCTGGAGGGGGTAGCTGGGGAGCGGTCTGTGGATTGGAGCTGGGGTTGTTTCAGTGACACGGGGCCCCAACTGCAGGTGCAGTTAAGGTCCACTTCCAGAAAACTGATGTGTGAGCCGCTTTGTTCAAGCTGTGCTTTCAGGAGTGTGGTTTTTTCGATGTGGTTGCAAAGGAAATCAGAGATGAGAGGGATAAACTTAGGTAGGTTCGCTGCGACAAAAGGATGCATTGAAATCAGAAATTCAGTGAACTTTTGGCCTACTGGTTTCGGTGGTAGAAGGCGCTGGAACGCACGGGTTCGTCCAAGGACCCGGACAGCCCATTCCGCGCAAATGTAGAACAAAGTATTGTCTCTATAACGCAGGGAGGGGAGGAGATGATGGCAGGGCGCGGGTTTACCAAACTCATATGCAAGGAGGAAGAGGGAAGCCAATTGGGCACTCAAAGAACCACCAGTTGGGACACCAGTGAGTTGGCAGAAAACACTGGATCCGCCGACAAATAAAACGTCAATGGTCAGCGAGATATAAATAAAATGGTATAGGTCATCCCAGGAATATACAATGAAAAATTCACGTGATTTGAACCCAACACCATCTCGTTTACGATTGCCATCCTTGCTGACAGAGAACCACAGTGGCCGTTTTTGATTGTCAGGGAAAAGCCGTGTGAACAACCACTTCAGGGCCGGAAGAAGGCGATCGCGTGGGATACTCATGAACATTTCGCAGAGGTCTAATTCAAGGAAGTGCCAAACCCCCTCCTACACGAACCATTGCATGGCATACCGTGCCATCGCCCCCCCCCCCCCCTCCATGTCATGGTGGCACAAGGGACATAGGTGACACAAGAGAGGTGCACAAGCACAATAAAGCACAAGCACGCCTCCACGAAACACAAAACGAATTCATGCAATTTGCAACACAACACGACACAGCGGCGGCCCCGTGTGACACGACACACCCTATGTGGCGGCACCGTGGCACGGCACAGCCCAAGCCCCCCCCCCCCCCCCTCCGTGGCTGGGTAAGCTATGTTTTTGATTGTCAGACATGCCCCTGATATGGGTGGGTACAGCAGTAGGGGATGGGTCCGGAAAAGTCAAGTGAAGATGAACCTTTGAGTCACTGCACATCATGCACCAATTGTGAATGTGCAATGATGAGTTGTGTTATGTTGTTGCTATGTTTGAGTGTTGCTAATTTGTCATGGTATAAAACTGACTATTGAATTGTTTCTCAAACGTGTGCTGCACTTCGACTGGTGGGGGAAATCCTCCTCGGTGAACAAATGGGTCTGAAGAAGGGTTACCGTGTAGCAAAACATAGGTCAAAAGACGTGAGGCCGAAATTTTGAAATACTGTAGAAATCAATCGAAATACAGAATTATAACTCCGCTGAGAAGCCTTGTCCAATTTCCTTTTCCTTATTTTTTAATAATATAGCCCGGACTGCTTAGATGTTTTCCTTATTTTTTAATGCTGGATATCATCGGAGGATGTATTTTTTACATCTTTCCAAAATTTGCTGGGCGGCGGTCTCTTTAATTTGTGGTTGAACTTATTGTATGCACTCTAGCGAAGCTAGGTGGCGTGACGGGCACAAGAGGCAGAAACAATCTTCATATGGCCATTACCCTATGAAGAACCATGTCCGACAAATGCGTTCCAAGCAACGGTGTTGTCCTAAGTACACAGTAAAGTTCATAGATCCGGCTTTCATGTATCACCTCGTTACCAAAACAAGCAAAGCGCATACTACTTCCGTAGATTATTAATATTGATACAACCATGCAGGTCACACATGCACATTAAACTGTCACTTGTTTGCGAAGCACTTGTCAATTGGGCTTACGGGCACGGCGGAGCATGCATAAGAGGCATTGCCAATGACACATTGTGTAACAAACATGTACGTCCGCTGTACCAACAAGCGACACAAATGACCGAAATCTAGTGTGCAAAATTAGTACCCGTGGTCGAACATGGGTTAGAAGTGGGTGCTTTCGGCATTCGCAAACAAAAAATAATGTGACAGCTCGGTATTGCACAAAGTATGCACGTGTGATCACATTTCTTCAAGAAGAAACCTTCACCCACGTTCCCATGACAATTCGTAGGCAAGCGGTAAGCGACCGCTTCGTTAACACTGCCCGTAAAGGCGCCCAGCCGCCAAAATGTGGTGCATTCAGCACCTTCTTGGCTAAAGGACGCCACCAAGACTGTTGGTATCCTTTCAGTTTCATTTCACATACCATCAGTGAAAGGTTGCTGATAGCATCGTCTGCACAGAAGGCATACGATATCGATTTTCGGACCAGTGAGGGGACCAGGGAGGTCAGCACACTCTGTACATTCGGTGAGTGAGGCGGGTAGAGTTCAAAAATGTTGTGCCGCCTTTGGCAGCGGGTAAAATTCATGCAATAGGCAACAACAAGGAAAGCAACAAATACAAAGCCGGGTGTATGAAGCACATGGTGCAAAAACGTGTACGAGTCTCAGAACGGTGTCAGAGTCTAAAACCTAAGACCTGACGAGAGGACGTGTGGTACGACCACTACGAGTGGTGGTGGGTTTGAAGCAAGAGGCAAGGTCCGTGGGCAACTGATTCTCAAGACGCGAGACGCAAACTCTTTTCCGAGAAATTATCATTAAAAGATGCTGAAGCTAGACACTCACACAAAATTGGACTTATTAGCGTCTTCAACACCATAACCCAATTGTAGGCAAGGAGTTCACTGTGGTAGGGGAAAATCCATGGTAGGGAAGCTTGGACCACTTTATCATGGTAGGGAAGGTCGGGCAAACTACTTTATCATGGTAGGGAAGGTCGGACAAACTACTTCATCATGGTAGGGACTCCAGCCAAGCTACTTCATCATGGTAGGGTGGCAAAAGTACTTTGTAGTTGGACATGAAGTACCTCACCATCAACTGGACTGAGGGGCAAAGGGGGCAACAGTACTTTGTGCCTGGACATGAAGTACTTCACCATCACACAACTGGCACAGGCAAAAGCAAAGGGAGGCATACATGCATACGACAAAGAACATGACAAGTGTGACAAGTGTGACATGTGCCCAAGCAGGGCACTCTGTCCGTTCCAGGATGGCTGGCTTGGCAGTCACCCAAACATTTGTCCTACCATAGCAGGATTATGGGGGCCTCTGGTTAGGGTTCCCAAAGGTCTGGAGGTAGGTCAACGCCTGTAGCTGCATCTGCAGCTGCAATGGGTCAGCAAACTTCAATAACGGGGCTTGCAATGGGTTGGGATGAAGTAGGTTAGGTGGCAATGCTTGAGGTGGGATTTGGGGGGGGCCAGCAGCAGGGTATGGTGCCCTGGGCTGCAATAATTCTTAAAGAAAGCAGGATGCATGGTAGATGCTGGCTGGCTGGCAGTTGACCTCTGCAGGGGGACGTCCTGAAGAGTGTGGGGTTGGGGCGCCGGTTGGCTGGCTGGATGTTGATGAAGGTTGTCTGGAGGTGGCTGCAGGTTGTCTGGAGGTTGCTGCAGGTTGTCTGGAGGTTGCTGGACGTTGTCTGGAGGTTGCTGGACGTTGTCTGGAGGTTGCTGGACGTTGTCTGCAGGTTGCTGGACGTTGTCTGCAGGTTGCTGGACGTTGTCTGCAGGTTGCTGGACGTTGTCTGGTTGGCTTGGGGGGTTCAGTGCAGTACGCCGATTGTGCTGAGGGGGGGCAGGACTGGGGTCCAGTACATCCCGTGGTCTCCGTTGGCGCTTCTGACGGGCGTCAGAAGGGGCATCGGCAGCGTCAGGCTTCTGCCTTTTTTGTTCCCTCTCCAAATGTCTGGCCCATGTCCCATAAAAATATGTGTTGAATTGCTTTGGGGTCCGGGGCTGGTATGGGCACTCCTCCCCCTCCCACGTTTGAATGGCCTTGTCCCACGCCTGTGAAATTTTAACCCACCGCTTGCTTGACCCAGACTGATACCTCTCTGTCAGTTTGCGGAAAAGCTCCATCTCCTTTTCTGAAAAATCCGGGGGGCAATGCACGGACACACACACACACACACACACACACACATGACTGCAAACACACCCACACACACATTGTTGAGTTTGGTACCTTCTTCTGCCGGGCCCAAATCTTGCATGATGTCCCCTATGCGGTCGTCACCGATGTCTTCGTCAGCAACTTCCGCCTTAACACTGGGCAGGGACAGTGCCCCAGGCTCTTCCTCATCACAATCCATGTCCTCTTCACCACCATTTGCAACTGCCTCAGGCTGCACCTCTGCTTCATCCATGTCCTCTTCACCACCACTTGCGACTGCCTCAGGCTGCACCTCTGCTTCATCCACCACAGCCAGTGCATCGTAGTGACGATTTGCAAGGTGCACCTGCAAAATGGTCTCTCTCAAAGGGTTCTCTGGCACTGTGATGATGGGATCAGTGTGTGGTTGATGAACCACAATGACTACACCCCAGCTGCAGCTTGAACCACAAAGTCACCCATTGTTGTATCCCACGTTTGCAACAAGCGCTGCACTGCAGCACCATAATCACGACCGTGGTAGAATGAGTCATACCGATAGCGATGGTCTTGCAACTCCTGGATGATCGCTGCACGAATCTCCGCAACCGTAGCCTCACAAATGCCCTCCCTCGCTAGCAGGGTCTGCAAGGTGTGATAGAAGCAATCCCCGTCCCCAGGCATGCGTAGTAACCGCAAGCCTTCCGCTTGGTCTAAAGTGTTTGTGTGCGCGCGCTGCATCTCTAGGAATAAATCGTTCAGTGCATTAGCCATGGCTGCTTCCCGGTGTTTCCGTGCCTTTTGTGCATCGCGGTCCACTGCACCCTCTTGCACATGTTCAGCGGCACCGTTCGGTAGCACACCAAAGACCTCCTCGGTTTCAGGCAACTTCACACCTGCAGCAGCAGCTAGGTGGGCCCACTGGTCCAGGCAACTGCCCAATGCCTTATCCTGCTGTAATTGAAAATTACGCGCATGCAGGAACGTGGAGAATATGGCAAAGGCCAGTTCAACCGTTTCACGGCCTCATCTTGGAATCGCACTTTGGGCATAGAATGTCCGATCTCAACTGCTCCGCGGGATTCCAGAAAAAGAGCGTGGGTCGCAGGAAGTTCTCAACATGGGGATCCGGGTCCAGCTCCAACGTGGGATACACGAAGTGTGGCAGGCGCATCCCCAATAACTTCCGCTCTGCCATCATCCATGACCTCAAGGATCCCTGGAGACACACACACACCCACATACACACACCAGCGCGTACAAACACCATGTATGCTCATATCGAAATTCAAAGAAGAGGAAATGGGATGTCATTCACAGCTTTTGTGCCGCCGCAGCCGTGGGGAGAGCCCCACCGGGTCTCTCGGCACTAGATCGAGCTCGGTCCCTTTACCCCAAGTCCCGTGTCTCTTCATACCCTGACTCCCGGCCACGCCCTGAGGGGCTAACCACTTTGAGATCCAGGTTAGCCACGAGGCGAGTGCACACACCGTAACACCGGCTTCCCCATAGAGAGGAGCACCAGAGTACCACGGCATGGAGGAGTCTCCATACCGCTGTGGCAGGCCAGGACAGGTGGACTCCCACCAGTTTCCATGAGCAGGCAAAGGCTGGCGTATAACACGCTATGCCGGCAGGCAAGCTGCCCCAGAACACATGGACTGACAGTGAGCGGACTCTCGGTCACGGGCAACTGGCTCAAACTGGAATGGCACCCCAAAAAAGAAAAGAGAGAGAAAGAGAAGAAACAATGAGGGTTGGCACACATGTGATGCACACACACACACACACACACACACACACACACACACACACACACACACATACACATACATACACATGCACATGCACATGCATAATTAGGGCATAAATACCTTTAGCTCTATTTTGCATCCTTCTTTCCCTTTGCGATTGTCCTCTCCACAATGCCCAAAAGGCAAAGGGAGAACGAGCAACACCAAAAAAAGTATTCCAAGCATCTGAAAGACAAGTGTGAATCGCGCCAGCCTTTTGTGACGAAAATAGTTGGGAACCCAAATGCAAATCAACATTCGTGTCTACCTTGCAAGAGGAAATCAAGTGCGAAACCACATTCCTTCCTCCCTTTTGGTGACGAATCCAACTGCAACATCACCATTCGTATCATCCTTGCAAGAGGAAATCAAGAGCGAAAGTACATTCATACCTCCCTTTTGTGATGAATCAAAGTCCCATACCAGCATTTGTGTCTACCTTGCAAAGGGAAATCAAAAGCAACCAACATTTCACTTGCATAGGCATATTCCTTTTGACTTGGCACCTCCTTTCACGACGAATCCAACTGCTAAAACCACCTTCGTAATCTACCTTGCAAGAGGAAATCACCTGCGAAAGCACATTCGTACCTCTCTTGTGGTGACGAAACCAACTGTCCAACCAACATGGGTATCTACCTTGCTAGAGGAAATCAAGTGCGAACAGAAAGTGGTCCCAATGCACCAATATTTTACTTGGACACCCCATATTCCTTTTGACTTGGCACCTCCTTTCGCGACTAGACCTCTTTCCAACCCACACTCCCTGCTTGCATTCGTGACAACCTGCTTTTCTTGGTCCAATACCATTGCAACGCAGATCCCTTGGATTGTGAAAAATCGTGTCGACGGTGTCGCAATGTGTCGATCGTATGCACAGCATCATTCTGCATCGCCGGCAATTTTTTTTTTCCAGAAAACGGCCTTTTTTACATGATTTCATGCATAGCAGAAGTTCGCACGCCTCAACCCTCTGTAGGATTTTGCACATCTGGGGACCCATGCGCAACTACTTTACTGCATGTAAAGTACTTTACTGCCTATAAAGTACTTCGAAGTACTTTCCTACCACAGTGAACTCAGTGCCCAATGGGGGGAGAATGAGCGACAATCTGAGAACTTTGGGGGGGGGGGGGTCCCGGCGATTCCCATTCTCAAGTCCGTCATCGGGACTGCCGCAACCCAAAAACGACCCTCTGTGGCTGGAACCCTGCTCTTTTCTGCTGCGTATTTGCCTATTTGTAAGACGCCGAATCAATAGATCAGCACAATTTTGATTGAATCGACTCGTCGACAGTGTCTGTCGGTCATCCCTGCAACATTTATGAAATTCGCACTTCTGTTTGTCACTACGTTCATTGTTGTTGTATTGCCTTGCTTTTCCCACCTGTTTTGGCTGGTTTTGGAAAAAGTCGAATTTTCGTACTTTTTTTTGTAGCTCCAATATGTTAAAGTTCCTCAAGGTCAACAGCGCTCCCAAGCCTATCCCACTTGGTTGTGAGCTTCCACCCAAGCCTAAGAAGCGTTTGCTCATGCCCAAGAGTGAAGAACCAAGTTCGGACCCCAATTTGTTCAGCCAGCAGCTTTGGAAACTTTACGATGCTTGTCATTACTGGGTGGAGGGATCCTCAAGGCAAAGGGCTTTCCACAAGGATTATGCCTTGCGTAAGGCAAGTAAGGATTTAGGGGCTTGGTTTGTAGAGTTGCAAGCAGAGGTGTCAGATTTGGTTAAGCTCGCAGATGCTCAGTACTACGACGTTGTTCACCCTGTTTCTGACCCACTTCCTGTTGCTGCTCAACCCCAACAACCCCTCTTTCCGCCTGAGTTTCATGAGGCTGAAAAGGGGTTTTACGATATTTTTCACACCATGAAGACCAAGTTGGACATTGTGGCCACTGCCACAATCCGTAAATCTAGTTGGCTGACTCGTTGTAAGGTTCCAAAGTGTGACCTCATTGTGTTACAGGAAATGTATGACACAGCTCGTAAGATTGAGGACAACTTGGAAATGTATTGGTGTTTGAGTAAGATGGAAATGTATTGGTGTTTGAGTAAGAATGACAAGAAGGTTACAGATTTCCGAAAGGAGATGGAGTGTGTTGAGGATGCTAAGCAAGCATTTCTGATCGCTTATGAATCCTTGCATTCCAATTTGCAATCTGCCTCACTTTCTGCCTTGTGTGAAACCCAACACAAAGAGCAGCAATGCATTTCAACATTGTTACATTGGTTTGGTCTTGCGCGCTCCTTTTTGCCCAAACTTGCCAAGCAAGTTGTGAAGGCCATGTTTAATGAGGACCGTGGCACTCCACAACCTACGGTATATGTTGGTGAAGGTTATAAACAAACTTGGCACCAAGTGGAAGAGTTGTTTGATGGTGATGCTTCTTGGTCAAACATGCCTTGGTCCCCGACCACCATTCTCAAGGTGCTTCAAACCGTGTGTTCTCAAGGCCATTGCAATCTAACCTCATTTGGTCAGCTTCGAGTTTGCAATTCCGTGCCCTTTGCCCGGTTGTTCTAATTCATGTCCCTTCCAAAACGAGTGTCCTAGTTTTATTGGATAGATGGCGTAGTATTGCACGTATTGTGACCGAGGCATGCAAAGAGGCAGATTTTGATGACCCTCAACCTCCTGCAAAGAAACCGCGAGTGCAAAAGGTTGAGGAGATCTTTCCAAATCTAGTTGAAGCTATACGGAATATCATTGAAACCATGGATGAGGGAATCAGAGCCCACAGCCGGCGTCGCGATGATGTTTCCCATGTTGGTGTCACGGCCCCTTTTCTTGCCACTGCACTGCAAAGGCAATATAATATGGGTTGGGTCCGAGTGGTCATGTTGCCTTCCTTTGTTTGGGTATGATGTGGCTCCATGCTGAGTTGGATGTCTTCATTGTCACTTCATATGCCCCAAATCGCTCGTTTCAGAATATGGTGGAGCTTCTGTTTGGTTGGGTCTCCCAACGGTTGGCAGGAAATGTGATAAGTGAGGACCCTGATGCTGCTATGCTGGATATTAGAAATTTGGTTGATGGCATGCGTGATGGTTATTCTGTTTTGTGTGACATCCCTCCTGATGGTCCACCGGCGGATTGGCCTTCCTATGATACTTTGCCTGCTTTCACTCGAAGCTCTAACAAACAAATTCGAAGCGATGAGAGTCTTCGCGAGGTGTATGAGAGGTTTCTATTTTTTCTTGACCATTGTGATCGTCGCACAAATCTCTTGGCTTTCATCCGTTGCTCCAAAAAAAATTGTTCTTGCGCAAAAAAACCGTGGCGCGCCAAGAGATTTCGTGCGGAGTTAGATCACTTGAAGGGTCTTCCCACACCCATTCCCCATCCCGCACACGCAGACCACTTTCTGTCTTATGCTGAGCACAGGGAGCAGCGTCTCAACGCGGACCCCGACACTCACCAGCCTTCTTTTGCCAAGTGCCCCGGCCGTTGCACTTTGTGCCGGTATGTCTTCAAGAGTGAAAATGACAAAGCGGTCCATAACCGCCTGAGGCACCCGAGGTCCGGGTCCCTCTTGAATGAGTAAGCAATTGTGGTCTTTATCGGGTGCTTGCGTCTTTTGCTAGGGGGGTACACGGGTGCAGGAGGGAGTGTGGGGCCACCGACCTGTGTTGGAGGGAGGGAGGGAGGGGGGGGGGGGGTCCGGCCATTCTCATTCTCAACCGAAAATTCTCACATTGTCGCATATTCTCCCCCCAATTGTAATTGCGGTACCGTGCGCATGCGACAACGCGAGCGATCCAATTGAATTGTGACAGGTTTGATGTGCTGACAGGTGTGATGTGATTCAGCAGGATTATCAACAATTAAAGCATCATAGTGTAAAATCTCTCAGAAATTGTTCAGAAATTGCACAATGGAAAAACTACTGTGGAAATAAAGTTAAAACAGTATATTAATGGTTTCCCAAAAGGCTTTACTTAATACTTATTACTTTTTTTTTTAATTCATCTTGAGTTGTCCCTACTCCTTACTTATTTTTTAATGTTCCCGCTTCTCCCTTACTTAATATGACCCATACAAGCAGAAAGCCACGAGCACAACAAAACATCGTCCCATTTGATTGCCGAATTGATGTGCCGAAGAGTGCTAAGTGTACTTAACCGGAACCTTTGTCTGCCGCCCTCCACGAGTGGTGTAGGTGTTGATATGGAAGCATTCAGCCAGCTGATCAGGGAGATGAGTGTCATCCTCACCCTCCTCATCTCGATCAACTTCCTCTTCCTCTTCAACCACCTCCAACTCTCTTAACATGTCATCATACATGGGGTCATTCACATCCTCTGCCGATTCCTGAGACGCATCAGACTCATCATCATCATAAACATCATTATCCTGAGAGCGAGAGGCCTTGCGCGCACGAATTTTGCGTCGCATTGCGTCGACTGTCACCAATCAAGATGCAACTGGCACTAGATGAACCGCCTTTTTTTGCTCGTCAGAATGATCCCAGTGTCGTAAATTCTCGTCGAAAAAAAAATTGTTTTCTTGCTGCGCAAAAACATACCTTCAGTTCCGTTCCGTGCCGCTGCGCCAGATGTCGCTGTTCTGTCGCCGTTACTGAATTACGATTACTGAAGTTTTAATGGCCGCGCACGCCCATTACTTAGGTTAGTTTACTGAATTTTAATGATTTCGGGGGGGGTCCGGATTACTGTTACTGATTTAACTTTATTTCCACAGTATGCCCAATCTGCGTCTCAAATCCCACACTCTGCACACTACATGCTCTTGGGGCACGGCTGTGTTCATCAATTTAAAGGTAACTCCTGTGGGCACCCCATCCAGAATAAACAAATCCGCAAACACCACCAAAAAAGCCACCACGTGCAATCATGTCCGTACAACAATTTCTTTACAACAAAAAGCCTTATGCAACTTCCTCAACTCAACAGATGGACAACCATGAGACCCATCCATGCATGGAGGATCTCCTCCCCAAGGGAACACCGCTAAAAGAGAAAGGGGTCAAGGGTACCCTGCTTGGTATCCCCGCTGGAAAACAAGGCTGATGCCATCAAGGCTGAGTTGGTACTTCCGCGTGTATTTACGTGTTCACCATTTTGGTGCTAGTAACAGGCACCGGAGGCGCCAGTGGTGTGTTTGTGGCGGCTTGTACTTAAGCCTCCCCATCATCCGGGCAACCACAACACAGTGACACGAGCCACAAGCGAAGCTGACTGTGCAGCTGCTGCCCTGCTAGGGCATTCCAATTCTTTTCAGAGCTTTGGTAGCGCTTCAAGTTGGTCATGTCGTGTTGTGTGGTCTCGTGCATTGCCATGTCATGTTGTGTCGCGTGGTGCCGTGTCGTGTCGCGTGGTGTCGTGTCGTGCCGGAATCAAGACTGCCCACTAACGATAGTGTGTCAGTTCAAATATTACTACGATGCGTAGAGTACTAGAAATAGACAAGTGTGGCGAGGTGACGCCAAATTTGGTGATGATCGGCTGTGTTGCATACTTTGGGTGTGTGACACGACACCACGGCATGACGCGACGCAACGCGACGGGACACGACATGACACTCCGTACAAGACACTCAGAGGAGCTTGGGTGGGGTGCTTCGATGCGGTAGGGGGGGGGGCGGGGGTTGGCGGGTGGGGTTCGGAAAAGGTGGCTCAAACCCCTCAAAGTTCTGTTTGCGCTTGGCTTGGTGCCCGCCCTCACAGATAGGACAGGGGCACACGTGTGTCAAAAGGTGCAGCTATTGTTGTGCAGCAGACATGGGGGAGGGGGTTATGGGGTAGGTGATCCACATCATTTTTGATCCAAACATCAGGCAGTGGGGAGGGGGGGGTCCGTTTTTTAGGGTGGTGATCCAAAAGTGATCCGTGGATCATTCTCGGACCATTTTTGCTCACTGTACTTTCAACTGTATGCCCATGGTCTTGTGGACGTATGGATCCATTTCGTGGGACTTGCCTCAACTTTGAACCATTTTCTTGATACATTTTTTTGGAAGATGGATTATTGGCCTAACTTTTCGTGCCTTTGTGTGCCTTTCTATTTTCTTGCACTATGTTTTACTGTTACTACCCATTGGATCATTTTTCTTGATGACGACTTAGTGGCACACGTGGTTGCATGGATGGCCCGGGAAACCGTGGATCATTTTGCTAGGCAGTGCGGGGGGGGGGTTTATGGAGCAGGTGATCCGTGATCCACGGATAATTTTTTTGGGGGGATTTTTGGGACCCCGCGGATCAGTGATCTGCGGACTACCTAGTGCACATAGCTGCGCTATGATACCCCCCCAATGAAATCGCGGTCACTTAGCATAAGGTGGGGAGCATTCATGGCCCACCGCAGAAACATGAATGTGTCCCAAGATTGGGCACCCTTAGAAGCATGGTAAGGCGATGGCAAGCGCAGAACCAGCACCTCCCCCCAAGGATTGAAAACAGTCGTTACAGAACCACAGCCTTCTATCCCCCCCGAGCCATCAAGGTATACCTAGATGGTGTTGGGTGTGTAGTCGGTTCGAAGGTTCGCCGCATGCGTGCACCCCATGCTCAACGTCACGTGCAGCCGAAGACACACAATGTGGCATAGAGAGAATGCAAAAACAACCATCAATGTCTCACATCGCATTGTTGTGAAGAAGAGCCCCAAACAGCGGGCTACCATGAGAAAGTGAGCAAAGGACTCCCTGCACAACTGGAGGCAAAATGGCAGTCCTCATTGGTGGGTAAAGAGAAATTAACACCAGATGGGTGACAAGGTGGCTGGCTGGGTGGCTGGGTGGCTGGGTGGCTGGCTCGGTGGGCGGCTAACAGAGCAAACTCAAGTGCTTAGGCCGAACATTTGAAATGTACGCTCCTACAGAGTTGATTGTGTGGATGTTTAGTTCTTTTGAAGCTTTGTTTGTGTTTTGGTAAAACTAACAATCCGTGCCCACATGCATAACATGTTGTGTCGGACTTCATCGCCTGAGCGATTAATCCGTGCGGTATTTCGTTGACAACATATTTACAGAAAACATACCACCATTGGTGCTCCCGGACATTCGCAAGGAAATCGTCCGTGACAAATTGCAAGCCTTTCCCTGTCATTACAAATAGTGGGCTCCATTTGCACCCCCAATTTGGCCCCCGGCCAAAAAACCGTGGTTCACACTACAATTCGGAGGCTCTTAAAAAAGTGCGTGGTACTTGCCTGGGAAAAACAAGCCCTGTGTTACTCAATCCGCATTGTGAGGACCAATCCCCATGTAGTGCGCTGCGTTGCCGAGAAACATGCGGCACAACAAGATAAATGCAACTGGCAACCACCTTGTTCTGCTCCCATCATTCCCACCGATCTTCCCGGTTGGCGGAGGGTCATGTCGTATTGACCCCAATGTTTGTTGTGGAGCATCAGGGTCAGCCCATATAGCCTAATCATTCACAGCCCCTCCTTGGTCGTTTTGCACGAGCACAGGTTGTGCAACGTGTCAAATGAGTTTGTGATCCGCTACATGTTTCTTCCTTGATTTTGATACTGTCCTCCCGTCGCAGTTCTGAACGGAAACCGGGGCTGCTCTCGGTTTTGTCTTGGCCCAGGCTGATTGTCTGGTGTCCGCAATGCACATTCGCATTGTAGATAAGAGGTTAGGTCTCATGTGGGGCTTCTGTAAACATTATGCATAGGGGCAACTGCGTACATTTCTCCACGATGAAGGGTATGTTGCATATACGCAAACAAATCACACTGTTGCACGCACGCTGCGCTCCTCCATTACTGACAAACATTACCTTGTCAATCCTCAGGGATGATTGGGGTCCTTGTACCTCATCGGAAAGGGGAAGAGCATCCAGAGAGGGCAGTGGCTTTGGAGGGGATATGCGCAATCCCAGCACCATTCCTCTCAAACCGACAGCTCAGAGTAGGGGCTCGCTCAATGACACCGTTCCTCAAGTAGCTGAGTGATGAGATACCCTTGGGGCGTCGGGTTTTCACTTATGGGGGAGGGCGGGGGGGGGGGGGGGGTCAATAGAGCCCCCGAAAACTGGGGGTGCAGGGGCTCGGGAAAGGGGCTCAATTGATAGACACCATTGTCACCATTGAAAACAAGCTTACATCTCTAGCAAGGGTTATGCACTTCTGATTGTGTACCCTTGTTGGGGACCCCTGAGCAGGCAGGGGTGAGGTAGCCATTCCGCCCTCTTTCGGCCCCCCAAGAAGGCAGGGGTTATGTAGCCACTTTTGATTGTGTCCCCTTGTTGGGGACCCCTGAGCAGCCGCCCTCTTTTGGGCTCCCGAGAAGGCAGGGGTTTTGCAGGGGTGATGTGGCCATTCCGCCCTCTTTTGGGCCCTCAAGAAGGCAGGGGTTAGGGAGCCACTTTTGATTGTGTCCCCTTGTTGGGCCGAGCTAGCTCATGGGGTTCCCATGGAAGGCCACAGTGGGGCGCTACATACATCTGCAGCTGGAATTAACCGGGGGCCTTGTGTGTGTCCTTAAACACAAATACCACCACCATTGGAACCACAGTCAATTGAGCCCTTTTCGGGCTGGGGGGTCCGGCCAGAGGGCTCTACCCCCCCCCCCCCCCGCCCCCCTGGAAACGAAAGCCCGCCCTCCCCTGCACTTTTCTGGTCTATAGTGTCAGAGATGTTGGCAGCTGGTGGAGGGATGCGGGGGAGCTGGGTATCACACACGTATCTGAGGTGGATTGTAGAGACCAGTTTAATAGGATTCCACGGGATATAGTGTTGTCGCATGTGGGCGTCCGCGTCCGTTTGGCTGACCAAACGGCGCCGTTGGAGAGCAACAGAGCTGGTCTGGTCCATACACAGGGAACACAAAAAGGTTGATAGAGCGGGACAGGGAGCAACGGGGAAGTTTTGGTATAAGAGCCACACTGAACTGGAAAACATTTTGCGTTTTGAAATGTCAGAGAACATACAACTGCAAGCATGTGGGTCCGTGTGGAGCTGGACGCACTGTGGCCCTGTGGGGGGGGGGGGGGGGGGGCAGCTGTTCAGCGCAGGGCGCGGACCTCCACAGCTTCCAGGGTGTGTATCAGGGGTGGCGCCTCTTGCGGTGTACTGCAGAAAGGCGCCTAGCCTTCATTACAATGTTGCACTCAGTCTTATGATGGCCTGACGAGAAGCTGAGCTGTCCAGTGCCCTGGCTGCCTGCTTGTTTAAGAGCACGGCAGGTGTCAAGACATCGACTCCAACGCCATCCCCATCCCCAATACCATCTGCATCCCCAAGCCCATGACCACACGATTCGTTGTTCACATGGGGTTATGGCAGAGGAGAGGGATTCCGGGGACATGATCCAATATCTTCTGGGCCCGAGCACAGTGTTGTGAATTGGTGAATTTCATTGGCACAGCAAACAGCGCCTCTGCCATTGCGTTGCTATCATGGGCACGCGATCGTTGATGGGAAGTTGTTCACATGGGGATCGGGTCGGTTTGGATAACTGGGAGACGGATCCCGTACGCCATGGAACGTATCGGCCAGATTCGACGACACACGCCAACCCAAGCATTCCGACTCCAGTGTGGGTGGATTCTGTGGACAACGTCTCTGCTATTGCAGGAGGTGAGCACGTGAGTGCAGCCGTTGCTTGTGGGCGGGCGTTCATGTGGGGAGGTCACAATGGGTATCACAGAATCCTGAATGAGTGCTTCGTATACTATGTCACCATCCCCTGCGAGCTCCACGCACCGGCACACCCGCCAGCTGCCATTGCAATGAGGCGTTTACACCAAGCATCCGTCTTTGATGGAAAATTGCTTACTGGTGGCGGGAACGGCTTTGGGCAGTGTGGACACGGAATCTCAAGCACCAACCGCAGGATGGAAAGGGTGAACTTCACTGGTGCAGCTCTCACAGTCCAGCCTGTTGACGGAAAGAGGTTCACTTGGGGGCAGAACAAGCATGGCCAGATGAGAGACGGATCCAATACTACAAGAACCCACCCAGATGCGGTGTGTTTTCCTGGCACCTCCGGCATAGTGTCGGCCATCGCATTGGGTGGGTATCACAGTTCGGCCATCACCGATGGAAAGCTCTTCACGTGGGGATCGAACCGCTTCGGACATCATCCACCATCCACCATCGCGGGGAACACCCCCGTCTTGGTGACCCTTTCTGGCACTCCTAGTGTGGTGTTGGCTGTTGCATTGGGCATGTAGCGGCTGGAACACACAGTGCGGCCACTGCGGAAAGGGGTTCACATGGGGCTCTGGGAGCCATGGTATGCTGGGCGCCGGGGGTGGACCGCTGATTAGGTACCGTCCATTGCTGATGCCCTTTCCTGACGGCTTTAGTACTGCCATTGCTGTCTCGCTGGGGAGATGGTTCAGTGCCGCCATCTTTGACGCTGATGACTGTGATCCCAATTGCTGCCAACACGCTGGGACCTGCGTTGACGGGACGAACTCCTACATTTGCAATTGCTGGCTTGCCTACACGGGTGCCCATTGTGAGGCACTTCCAGCGAGTTTGTCGTGGAGGGGACGTTCCGCCCGTGAGCCCATGCGCCGATGCGCCGGACGGGTGTCCCCCCGAGCGTTGCAACACGATGCCCTCCGGATCTGAACGGCCACTTGTGACCGTGGGGCTGGCGACCAACGGTACTTGTACCGGGGCCCCCGGCGGCGCAGGCTCAGAGGAAATCGGGTGTGTCGTGTTGTTTGTTGGCACTGCCCTCCGCCCCCGTCGCATACGATTAACTGCCCTTGCGCCTCGACCAGCGCCCCCCGTGCGCCCTTCGTCTTTGGGGGACCGTGTGGTTTACGCCCGTGGGCCGCGGGGCTGTGTGGCGCCGTCCGTCGCTCCCGCTCCGTCGCCCCGTGTGGGGCCGTGCGGTGCTCATGTGTTGTGCGTTTTTGCCCCCCGTCGGGTGGTGCAGGTCACCCGCCCCCCGCGTGCCCCTATGCCCTCCCCCATCGCGCCCCCCAACCCCATGTTCTGCCCCACCCCCCCTCTCGCTCTGTCCGCTCCACCCGCCATCACTTCCTGTCATTGTCGCCATCCCCCGTGTCGTCATCCCCCACTCATTTTCCTGCCCTTCCCACCCCCTTGTGTGTGTGTGTGGGGGGGGGGGGGGGTCGCTCCTCCTAGCCGCCAGCCTTCTGCCCCGCGGCCGCGCATGCTCTATGACGGCAGTGCGCATCGCTTCGTGTCTTGTGGTCATAATGGATGCTTTTCGTCTCGGGAGCCGAAGAAGCCTCTCCCAAGATCGAGAACCGTGCAGATATTGAGTCAAAATCCTGAACGCCCCCTATGATGTAGAAGTCATCCTGCAGGATGTAGTCAGGGGACGAAATGGGCGATAGGGAGATGATCTGACTGCAGTCGGATGTTGTCCAGACCGGCTTCCCAGTGGTCTGGTGGGTTGCTCGGACCTCCTGGCCTGAGGAGTAGGCCATCTTTAAGCGCAGATGACGACCCGGGGGCGAAGCGAAGATAGCGCGTGGGCAAGGTCCACATGGGCGCGTTCGACAGCTCACAGCAAAAGCATGTGAGCACAGGACATCATATTGGTGCCCACCGGTCCCCGTGCTTAGATGCGGCTGTGCTTGCGCACGACGTGTGGTACCAAAAGAATGCATGTTTAGCGAACCTGCCCATACCTCACCGAATCACACTTGTCCCAAGGGGGCGCTACAACACAATGTGTAGGCACATTTTGGCATGTTCTGGGCGTCCTCACTGCCCATCAGAGGCATCGGGAGCTGTGGAAAGGAAGCCCTTTCCAGCCCCGCACCTCAACTTAAACAATTGCACAAGCTTGCCCTTCGGGGCAAGCTTTGGAGGGGGCATGGTAGCAGGTTTTGGAATGGGTAAACATTAGACTTGGCTCAAAATCACATCAAAACAAACAGCATCAGGTTGCAGTTGCAAGCGGAACGTGGGTATGAAACGGAGGACCTATGACAAGCATGAACCAGCTCCCTGTTCCCTTTACAGTCAAAACACATTCACGTCACGTTACATTTCTGACCACAAAAACACGACCAGAAAAAAACAGGAAAACGACGGTCGCCGTGCTTCGACAAGCCTGTGCTTGCGCAGGGGGGGGGCTTATGTTTTTTCCTACTCCATGGAACCCCCTTTTCCACAGCCCCGATGTCGTACCAAATTCTTAGCAGGTGTCTACACCCCTGACCCCCTTTTCCACTGTCCCCATGCCCTGACAATGCATTTCAGGGAGTGGCAACAACTCAAACCCCCTTTTCCACTGCCCCCCTGCCCTGAAAGGTCATTTCACCCAATGCCTACACCTCAAACCCCCCTTTTCACACACCCCCCCGATCCTGTGGGCTTTTCCCATCCTCCTCCTTGTGTTCAGCTTGTCCTAATCGTGGAGGGAACTACAGCTCGTCCGGCCTGGATACCCAGGCGGTGGAGATGCAGCCGGAGGAGCCAGGCCTGCCCGGGGTCCCGCCGCCACCAACATGGCCGCCGCCCCAGCAGGTCTCCACGCAGACGGAGCCTATGGGCCAGCCCTGGGCGGGGACAGTACGAGCTGGCAAAAGGCGGAATCCGTCCCCGCCCTCGCCGCTCCCGGTGTTCACCGGGGGTGCACCCCAGTCGCCGTCCCCTCCCCCGCCATCGTACTTGTCCCAGGGCCCCGTGGCAGAGCAGTGGGCGCAGCGGTTCACGGTCCTCCCGAGGCAAGCCCCCCCCCCCCCCCCCCCTCAGGGGGTCGCCTTCATGGTCGGCGGCGAGCAGGTCACCGCCGTGGACACCCCAGACCCCGCGCCCCTCGCCTGCTCCGACCCCTTCGACTTCGCCGAGCTCACGGGGGGTGCGTTGCCTGGTCTCATACCGCGACGAGCCCCATCGACTGCCCCCGCCGTACGTCCCCATCCCCGAGCACCAGCGGAAGGGGCTTATCGGGGAGCTCCTCCGATGTCTGGGCTGGGCCCTATACGTCCGGGTCCCCCAGGCACTGGCCCCGGTCGTCGACAGGGACGAGGACATGTGGGTGATGGCACAGGCCCTGAGGCACTGGCACAGCTGGTGCACCACGGATCTCTGCCACCGGAACAAGCGCCGCAGCCTCCGGGGGGTGGGGGTGGGGGCAGAAGCCACGAGCGTCAGTCACCCTCGGAAATCGAGCCGTGCACACCGGCATCGCGAAAGCCCCCCACATTCACCGAACGGGCAACCGCGCCACCGAAGCGGCGCTCCAGATCACACGCTCATCAATCCGACGCCCCCCCCCTCCCCCGCCGGATCGCCATTGCGCATCGCCCCCCCCCCCCCCCCCACCGGCGCGTCCTCCGCGGAAACAACAACAACGCGGAGGGACCACGTTCTTTCGCGCCGAAGCGAATGCTCTTGTCCTAAGCAGCGCCACGCCCTCAACCCCCAGTGAGAGCTATGGCATTCTACCCCAACAACATCCCAAGACCCACCGGGGCACGCAGGCCCCAGGCCCCAAACAAGACACAACCGCCGGGGGGCATGGCCGAGCAGGGCCAGCGTCAGGAAGAGTGGTAGGCCTCAGACTGGCATGCACGCCACTCACCCGAGTGTTCCATTACGCACAGATTGCGCATGCACAGCAGAACGTTGGCACCAGCTAAGGCACCGCAGGCGACAGCTGACCGGTACAGCGGAGAAGGGACTGGGGGTCACAGCCCTAACAATGGCCAGGCCTTCCTCTTGCGCTTCTGCTCTGACTTGGGGCTCGTGCATGGGATGTACAGGGCCTCGGGTTTGTGTGGTTTGTGTGGTATTGTGGGTCAGCATCTACACTGTGATCGGGGGTCTGTGCTGCTGGTGCTGGCTGACTGTCCTTGCTGCCCTAGCACCGCTGATGTCTCGGCCACGCCGTTGCCGCGTCCGGCGCTGTGGTCCAGGGGGTCTGGGGTTTTGTGCGCCCTCGAGGCGTCCTTGCGCCTGCCCTACATTGCTCCCGATGTGCGGCTGCCCGTGTGGCCCGGCGCCCTTGGGCATCCTGGCGTGCACCGCTGTTGTGGGTTGGCCCATACTCCTGCCCCTGTCTGTCCCTCCAACCCGAAGTCGGAGGGTTGCGGCCCCGATCGGCCCCGATCGGGGGGGGCATGGGCCTGGTTT
Organism: Eutreptiella sp. 'Long Island Sound 2002'; assembly: GCA_964036045.1. NCBI lineage: Eukaryota > Euglenozoa > Euglenophyceae > Eutreptiales > Eutreptiaceae > Eutreptiella > Eutreptiella sp. 'Long Island Sound 2002'. The sequence continues at coordinate 17,854,793 of OZ038400.1, forward strand.
GCTTCTCCACGGGCGGCCCCAACCGCGCCCGCCACCACAGCCTGCATGGCTTCCTGTGTATCCTGGTAGGCTTCCTGTGCGTGCCTTCCTTTCTTCTGGTTCATTCCATGTAGGATTTGGAAAAAGCAGTTGAAAAAATTGAGACGTTTCTGCCCACGCTTGGTCAGCGGGACGTGCTGCTGTATCCGGAAGCTGTCGCCGTAAACCCCACGCCATTTCTCGGCTCGGGAATGAAACGGAAAGATCCATTTCCCATATGCCCAGCTCAAGTGAGACGAATGGATTGTCTCATTGGATCAGTACCAATGGGCAAGTCATACGAAGTGTGGCCGGGGTGAACTCGTCCACGCGGTTCCGCCCTCCCCGCAAAGAGGCCCCAGACAGGCCCTACCCCTCTGACCCCGCTGATGCCAGAGTCCAGATCATCTGCACCTGCAGCCCTGCATCCTGCCGCCGCTGCCAGATCTCTTGCCACAGATCTTGGGGTCCAATTTCACTTGACTTGCTTCTCCAGCTGCGTCGCTTCCATTTGGGCGACCATTCTGTCACACCCTTGAAAACATACTCCGAATCGAGTACCACTACCATGTGCCCCCCCCCCCCCCCCGCCGCTCCGGCAGGGCGTACAGCACGCCCCTGAGCTCCCCTCGGCTCACATTCTTTTGCATTCGCCGAGTTCTGCTGCAGTTGTTTTGGGGGGGACCAGTGGGGGACGTTGTGGGGACGACAGCGCACGCTTTTGTTTATGCAAACCGAAAACGCCGAACAGCCCAGGCAGGCTCCAGAGGTATGGCAGTCATTTTGTCGCTTGTCCCTGCCCAAATGGGACCTTGACTTCATGTGGCGGGTCCTGTGAAAAAAACCACCCATCAGGGGTCGTATGGGGCACCGAGTGGGCTGCCACAGGTTGGAGGATCATGAACACATGTTGCGACACTGTCGCTTTACTGCATTTGTTTGTGATACGGTACGCAAAGGCTTCGGTATGGTTCAGCGGGAGGGTGAGAATGTGCAACCGAGCCGGTTGCTCCTTGACGAGCCAGCACTGTCGCTGCAGAGCAGTCCGGGTCTGGTGCTGTGGGCATCCCTCAAGGCACAATGGTCGGTCAGGGGGGAGACAAGGTTTCAAGGTACTTCTCACTCGGTGGAGGGCTTTGTAGCTGAATGGTTGGGGCTGCTGGAAGTGTGGAGATCGGCAAGAGATATGTCACTCTCGCGGTCGGACCCCCCAGCACATCATTGAACAATTGCATTCATGGTTTGATGGGGGGATGTTCAAACTGCGAACACCAGCGACAGGAATTGTAAAGCAGGTCTCTGGCTGCCATCACCTGGCGCCAGGGAGCTCAGTCGTACATCCTGAACCCCCATGTCATATGTCATTTTCCACGTGCACGCCATGACCTCTAAATGCCCCCGTTTGACCATCCCACTGATGACTCAATCGCACCGTCGCACCGCGCCTCCCCGAACCAACTTCGGCGACACGCAGGTGAGCCCGGTCTCTCCCCTGAAAAATACAGAATGCCAGATGCCCATGGTGGGTAAAGGTAAAGGTAAAGGTAAAGTGCTCGGGCGCTCACCGAACTCCAGCGTATCCGTGATCCCTACCTGTCCCTCGCAGCATCCCTAGCGCCTAGGACACTGCGTTCCCCGCCACCGGGATTCGTACCGAGCACCTCTAGTTCAGGTGTCACGTGCATGACTGCTGAACTACGCGACCTTCCCAGATGCCCATGGTGGGCCGAAGGTGGGGGAGGAGGGGGTACCTCCCTTGTCTGACTTGGGAAGACGCCCATAGCGCACCCCGCACGAACGACAGGTGCTTGATTGTTCCCGAGGCCGGCTGAATGTATGGGACTGTGACCTCCTCCAATACCAGGCCTACTTTCTGAGCCCAGGTCTGGAAGACCGTGACATGGGCTGCAGGAACCGCATGGGGTCTACAGACCACATTGACAAACGACAGGGAGTGGACCCACTGTGCGTGGGCCGCCCAAGGAGCGTGTGCCAGAACCCTCCCCCCCCCGCAGGTCTTTCTCGTGTGGGCGGCGGCATCCAGGCAGGCAGACAAGGATGTCGTCTGCATACAACAGTCCCCCCCCCCTTTGTATGTATATATTTGTATATATGTTCTGTTTTCTGTTTCAGACACAGTGTGTGTCTTGAGGTTCAACCAGGTTTGGCATAGAGAATAAAGATGCACGTATGCCTGACTGTGGAGTGCATTACCTCTGGTTTGCATTTGTCTGTTTTTTAATTAGGTCACCCCCCCCCCTTTGTATATGCTACGCTCTTGTCCAAGCCACAGCGGGCGTAGGGACCGTATTAATTTGGTACCTGAGTTGATTCGGTACCAAATGTAGTGCAGCCACATAAGACATGGGTTTGGTGACAAATTTTCCAGTTACATAGAGTCATGGGCACATTTGTTGTGAGTGTTTGCCCACTTGAACCCACAGAGCTCTGATTTTGGGGATATTTGTGCATTCGATTCCCCTTTCTTGTCCGGGCTCACCATGCAATCTTCTCTTGTTGAACCTGGGCGTCTACAGCCTTGTCCGAGCTACAGTTGGCGTAGGGACCGTATTAATTTGGTACTTTTGCGTAGCTGAGACAAAGGGGGGGGGCTGAACTGGACCTCCACGTGCAACCTCCCCAGGTCATGGATCAGAAGGATGGTTGCCACATGGAACAGCAGTGGCGACAGCGGGTTGCCCTTTATCCCAGACTTAGGGCGTAGCTCCACGTCTGCTTCGACACAAAAAAGAGCGGGTCCCGCCATGACTGACAGCGACAGTGAGACGTACGCCTGTGGCAGCCCAATGTGCGTGAGCGCCGTGCGCAGGAAGGCAAATGACACGGAATCGTATGCCTTCTGAAAATCCACTGCCACCATCATTTGCTCGGCCCCCCCCATTCCACCCGTTCCTGCACGACATGGTCCAGCATCTGCCAGCCTTTCATGAAGCCTTTCTGCGAGGGAGGCACGATTTGTGCAAACACATCTTGCAGCCGGAGCAGTGCCGGGGTGGACAACCATTTCATGGCTGCATTTTGTAGCGCAATTGGCCGCATGTCGCAGGCCTTGACCGCTCCTGCAAACTTCGGTATACATTTCATCAGAGACACTGTCCACGGGTCCGACGCCCCTTCCCGACCCCAAAAAGCGCTCCATTATCCCCAGCATCCACGGCACCAAAACCTCCGGGAACCGCTGGTACAGTTCCGCGGGCAGGCCATCTTTGCCTGCTGAAGAGCCGCCTTTCATGGTCTCGCGGGCCGCCTGTGCTATATCTGCCGTGAGGGGTTTGAACAACAATGGCATGGCTGCTTTGAATGTGGCTGGGAGGAGCACGCTGTGCATTGCAGCGCCGACACTCCTCTTCCCCCCCCCCCACCACCCCCAACGATGTCAGACCAGTAATCCCGTACGAGCCCTGCCATTGCCTTGGGGTTCGTATGCAACAAACCCGCCGAATCTCGCAAAGAGGCCAGGTGCCTTCTGTCCCGCAGCTGTCGCACTAAGTCATGGACACACTGACGCCGGATGCGCTGCGCCTCAGCCCGCTCTGCCCCTGAGCGCAATTGCCGGCATAGCCACACGACCTGATCCTCTCGAAATCTCTCTTCTCGTGCCTGATTCTGCGAACACACTGCGCTACTTCGCTGAGCTACACGACAGGCCTCTCTCCTCCAAAACCTCGGATGCCCCCGCCGCCAGGCGATGCACCGTGCTTTCCCGCACAAGCACGTCCAAATGGCCTGCGGATGGCTGCCACTGGCGCCAACGTTTCCCCACCTCCCGTACCGCCCGATGCCTTCCCTCCCACCACTCCTCTGCCGGCATCTCCTCCTCAGCCCAGAGCTTCAAGGCAGAGCGCAACTGCTCCATGCCACCGGAGCATGAGAGCATGTCCAGTGGAAATCGATATCGGGGTCAGCCCGGCCTCCTCCCGGGGCCCTGCCTGCACGACCACCGCCACATGACAAGCGGGCGTCGCTGCTGTGTACGAAGGGCAGCAGTTCGCTTGAGAGGTGGACCCTGTCAATCCGCCGGGAGAGGGACGGAACCATGAAGCCACTCACTGCCTCGTCGCGGTGTTCTCTATACAAATGCCCCCCGACGTCTTCCATGAGGGGCTCGGACAGGACCAGTGCCTCTCGTTCCCTGACCTTCGCTGTTTCCCGAATCTCCCGGGGGTATCGACCCCCGGACCCATGATGTTGTTGTGGTGCATGAGTGAAAGCAGCGGTGCCGGTTCCTGGGGGGACAGGTGCTGCTGCACCTCGTCCCATTGCCTTTTGCGGGCACCTGGTTCGCAATCCATGTGGCCCCCTACCGCCGTCGGTGCGGCGGAAAATCTGCCACAATGATTCTTGTGGACAGAACTTCTGAGTGCAGCAAGGCCCAGTCGGACATCCGCCGGACCACCGCCGACGAGCCGCGCGCCATGCCGTCTTGGATGGTGGCCGGCACGTCGTAGCCCTGACGCTTCAGCCACCACTTCTGTTGGCCGCTTGCACCTTCCCCATGACCTGGGAGACTGAGGGACCTGTCAACATCCACGTTTTGGATCGAATGTCGCCAATATAGAACCCACTTTTATCGATAACAAAGTTCCGTTGATGTGCTTTGAGTCAAAAGCACCGTGCGTAATACCTCTTCCTTCCAATGTGGCGGGACATCGGTCGGGAAGATCGACTCGCATTGGCCCCACGCCTCAGGGACTTCTGAAACCACTGTGGTGGTGTTGCTAGAGCTTTCTGACAGCTCTTTCCCCGCTTGCTCGGCGTTCACCTCCAAGCCCAGCTGCTCAAGCCACGAATCCTTCTTGTCAACCGCCTGCAGGTACGCTTTCACACGGAGCCCCAAGCGGATGCGTTTGCTGTGGACTATTTGAATGCCATGCCAATGTCGTTGCTGGAGAAGACGTTTCACGTGAAGATACATTTTCCACAGCGGAAGCGGCCGCAACATCGTTGTCGTTGGGGTTGGTGTCAGGCTCAGGGAGCGATGGTTCAGGGTTCAGCACAGATGTGAGTGACGGGCAGAGGCTGCGCAAGAAACGGATGCAGGGCAAGGGATAATCAAGAGCCAACCTCCTACACGCCGAAAGGCGCTGTGGCCCAAACCGGGAGGGCAGATGCGGGAGAAGTGCATGCACACGTGCTGACGGCTCCGCCCCATTGCCTCAGCTGTGACCGCGGTATTGCCGCGTTTGGAACAAAGCATGAACTATGGATGGCCGTGGCTCTGCCGCGTTCTTTGGACCTATGGGCCAGTGACCCTGTGCACAGTATTAGCACCGGTGTGAGACGGGGGGTGCCATTGTTGGATTATGGTCAAGTACCGGGACCCCGTCTGACCGTTGTATTCCTGAATCTGAAACCTTGTATCCAAGCGTGTTTGCGCAAAGGGGGGGGGGCATTCGAACAAATCATGGGGCAGGAACAGTCCACAAGGGTGTGTGCTTGGTGTTGCACCAAGAAGAGCTCTCTTTCTGAGTGCAATGTTTGTCACCTACAGTATTGTTCCATTGTTTTCAACCCGAAGGCCCCCGAGGAAGCAAGCCCGTCGCAGTCCTGTTGGTGGTGTCCTTTCTCTTTTCGGTGGGCACTAGACTTGGGGAGGAGCTATGATTGTGGGAGATATGGGCCCATCTGGAGGCCGAAGGCTTCCGCTTGCGCCGTATTCAGTCTGGAGAAAGAGAGAGACGTGTGAGGGGCGGCTCATGTGCGTGCATGCACTGCAGTCATGCATACCTCAGCGAAGGTCCATACTACACACACTACCAAATCGAAGAACACATGCAACAGCTGGTGGAAAACGCAAGTGGGGCGCCAAACAGTACACTGACTATATGTAGTCCTCCCTTGATCTACCAGCACGGTGTGGAGAACATCATACCACCATGTACCCATGTTGCCTATTCCGCAGTAGAACTGAAGTTGAATGAGTGACCGGGGGTCTAGTCCAGCCACTGTAGGGCCAACCGTGTGGCCCGCTGCTGAAGGGCGGGAGGGTTTCCCGGGGCCGAATGAGCACTCAGCCGCTTCACTGTACCAGAATGGGTCCGCAGGTGAAACAGGTTTGGGCAGTGCTGCGCAATCACGGCGTTGTTCAAGCACCGCATCCTTGTGTTATCATTGTTTGTCGGTGTTGCTTGCGCAAGTCATGGGGGTTGCGTGGTCAGAAGCCAAACTGCAAAACGGTGGGGAAGCGATGCGGTGTGACGAATCCCGCGGGCGCGGGTCGCGGGTCACACCCCCAAGCACATGGTCCTGCGTGGAGTGATGCGCGGTACAAATGCCGCGGGGCAGAGGGTGACCGCCCCTTCATCGTCGTAAGACATGGCAGTTGCGCGACAGCCAGACCTCCATCATATTGTCAGGAGATGGGTCATGCCACTCATCATCTGCATTGCACCGTGGGGCTGTGATGGAACGCTCCCCAACGCCCCAGCCGCCAGTGGGGAGGGTGTGAATGTGCACCGGAAATCGGCCTCAATACCCGGACTCAGAAATTTTGATGATTCGCTTCTCATGGAAAGAACAAGATTTCTGATGTGGTCTGGTGCATGAGTTGACAGGGGCTGGCCAGGGCAACGAATGCCCCACGACCCTGAGGGGGGTACAGTAAACACTGGTGTGGTGTGCGTAGAGGGCGTAAGCATTGGCAGAATCGTTGCTGACTGGTTAGGTGGTCATGTAGGGGGGGCGTTTCACTGGGCTGCATCTGAAGCTCCAGCTGTGTGCTGCTCCAGAGTCTTCAGTTGCCTTGCGAGTCATGTCATTTTGATTGATCGCGGAAATTTGCAGAAGAGAAACATTATGGAACTCATTTTCGGAAGTTAACCTCATTAACTCGTCGGCCTCGGGCCGAACAAAGTCGTTTGTTGCTCTAAGAGCAGCAGGATGTTGTACGAAATTGGAGGACCCTGAATTGGACAGTCTACGCTACTTTCAGGTGGTCCCCCGTGTCCGTGAATGTTACACCCAATATTGGAGGTCCCGGGTTGTCTTTGCAGTTGTGAGCTGACACATTCGCAGAACTGCCAGATTGCTTTGGGCAGCCTGCTTTTAGGGGCCCCCCAAATCGACGCAGTATGTCCGCTGGAGCGGTTGGGTCTGAAAACAAATTTGTGCCAGCCCCCATTTGATGACATGCAGCCCTGGATTGGGCTGGCCATGGGCTGAGCGAAAGCCCCAAACCGGCATTTGACCCATCACTCTTCGCAAACCTAAGCCAAGTGCAGCATATTCTTAACCGTCCTGTCTCATTATGTCCAAGGCCTCTGACTCTGCCCTTACCAGCCAAGTAACGATTTCGAGCCTCATGTCCCCCATACAATCCAAAAGTCACACTATTTTGGCAGCTGTCGGTCCCATTACGATGGTGTGCATGAGATATTGCGCCTTACCAAGGCATTGTGTTCACGAAGGTTAGGATGTATCATACATGCTAACAAGGCTAACAAACCAACACCGTGAACAACACTCACACTGTTGCGCTGTAAATGATGATTGTGTTTTGGAAGCTGCGCTGCCATGCCAGCAGTTGGTATGAGTGCTAGGGCTAGGTGGGGCTATGCAAAGGTATGCACAACATTTATGGCTGATTCAGGGTCCTGAAAGTCGCTGCCAACATGGTGTGTAGCAACAAGCCCCCTTCCATGGCTGACGAGGGTTTGTCACTATTGTGCATGGGGCTGGGGGGGTGCCGTAATGAATGGCCCCTGTCCGGCCGTGTCTGGACCTTTGTACTGAACACACACACAAAACAAAGCATTGTCCAACGAGCACCTGCTGCTCAAACAGTGAAACATTCCTGGTTGTTGGTCCTGCGCAAGTGTCTGTGTGGGGGGGGTTCCAATTTTGGTGACCGCTGGCGCTCTCGCACTTTCACGGCGAGCGGAGGCCGGTCATTCCCGGGCCGTTCCCAGTGACCCGAACCCCCCCGTTTTGGGGGTCACGGTTACCCGCTCGAAGGCGCTGTGTGGACCCGGCGGCCCCTTCCTGGGAACCTACGGCGGCTGTGGAGAGGGGCAGACACGGGAGACTCACACAGCTGAGTCACACGGTGGTCAAGCAATCGGAGGGACACAGGCCGTGATGCCATTGGCCAAAAGGTGCTGAAGCAGCGCCTTACAGAACTGTCCGTCGGAGTTGGTCTCGTCCCCTAAGTGCAAGAGCCTGCAACCGCCCTTTCCCCTCCCCCTCCCCCTCCGGCAGCTGGGCTGTTCGGTCTGGGTGGGAGGGCATGAAGTCAGGAGTTCTTGTGAGCTTCGATTTTTCGAATGCGTTCCCCACTCTCACACACAATTTTATCACGGCGGTATTGCGACTAATTGAGCTACCTGAGTGTATTATCTCTTTCATCCTATCGACCCTGACCGCCCCCTACCACTTCTGTGTGGGGAGGGGGGTGGTCAGGGAGGTGGTTTTCCACCCGGCCGCGGGCATTGGCCAGGGTGACCCCTTCTCACCCGTGCTCTTCTCCTTTTGTGTCTCCTTCGTATTGTTTGGGTTTGATTCCCTAATGCATGTGCAAGCATATATGTACGCCGATGACCTTGGAGCCTTGGTCCAAGGGCGTCATGTATCTTCTATTGTATATGAGGTACTGGAAATGATGAAACAGTTTGGCATGTTTTCTGGCCTCCTGCTCAACCTGAGCAAGTGTGGCATTGTGGTCAAAGGCAACCTCTCCAGCAGGGACCAACAGCATGTCACAGAGTCCCCAGGGGGCTCTCAGCTGTGTGGGATACAGATTCGACAGTCTGTTCGCTACCTTGGAGTGAAAATAGGCAACCTTACGTCGGATGAAGCCTTTGCCTCTTACCTTGGTGAGGCTCAGCGCAGAGCCTCCACGGTGGGCTCACTGGGCCTGTCCAAAAAAGAGGCGATTATTCTGCTCAAAACGTGGGTCCTTCCTACCTTGCTCCTGACGGCCAGGTCCTATTTCCCATCTGAACACACTATTAAGTCACTCAAAATAGTGTTTCAAACCGCGCTAGGGGTGGACAGTTGGGGGGTAACACTACGAGAACTGGCGCAGCACCCGGAGTGTGGGGGGTTCCAGCTCCCCACCCCCAAATGTTGGCTTCACGCTCAGTTTGGACTGTCCTTCCACAAGTTTTTGCAGCACCCTGAAGTTTTCACCGAGACAGTCACCTCCCCCTTCAGAACGTGGTGTGCCAAGTATGGCGTTTGCCTGCATACCTGGGCGTGGCCCTACATTCAGCTGGGTCCTGTCCCGTACAAGACATTTGGCTACCTTGCGTATAGCTTGAAATCCTTCTCTATTGCTCGCAGGTACATCCTTGACGGCCTCGCAGATCCTACGGCTCAGGGACAGTTGCCACTGTGGCACTCGGCTGTTTTCAAAAATGCCAAACACCTCACCTATTACTGCCCGGCCCTGATAAAGAAGAGCATACTCACAGTCCAGGACCTGTATGGTCCTGACGGACGGATCCCGGCCCATCTGCTCAGCAAAATAGCTCCAACTTGGAAGGTGGTATATGAGGTGGGGCTTGCCAATTTCATGCATCATCAGCCCACAGACTGGTCCCCCCCCTCGGTGTGGGCGGGGGCCTGGGCCAAAACGGACACACTCAAACGCCTGGCCCCGGACCCGGAGACAGTCACACGACGCTCACCGGCAGTTTGGAAGGCCTTTTGGCGATCGAAGCTGCCGCCCTCCATTGTAGATTTTGTGCACCAGGTTCTTTGGCGAAAATTGAAAGTGGCTGAGCGCCTTTCTCCCTGGACGCAGGACTCCAGGTGCCCTGTCTGTGGCACCACTGAAACTATCGATCATGCCTTGAATAGCTGCAGGTTTCATATTATCATCTTCGACACACTAGACAAGTGCTGGGACACGGTGGTGGTAGACAACAAGCCGCATGCCGCTCGTTCCCTCCCACTCCAGACCACGTTCTCTACCCCCTTGGGTATCATGATGTGGACGGCTCTGGCCGCCCATTGGTCATTCCGCAACTCACTGATCAGAGGGGGGATTGGCTCCTACGACGGCTTCTTATCTGTATGGATTAAATTTGTAGCTCTTCTCGCAGTCTGGGAGCCACTCTCTCACTACTCTGACGTCTTTTGGCAGTTTCATAAGTCTTTAAGTCATTTACTCACCCAGGGCTCCCTTATTACCACTAAGATTTGTTTTGAACCCTCGGAGCATGAAAGGGAGGAAAGGGCACGGAAACGCAGCAAAAAAATGGAACGCAAGCATGAATTGGCAGGGTTGGCTCGAGAAGAAATAGCGTCCTTGCAACAACAAGGATATGTCGTTGTCTATACTGACGGCTCAGCAGAATGGGTGGGGGGGCAGCAGGTGGGATGGGTGGGGGGGTATGGATGTTATGAACCCACTGAGAAGTGGGAGCACTGCTCTTACCTCCCCTCCCACCTCAGACAATCCATTAACCGCGCAGAACTACAAGCTGTCATCGATGTCGTGCACCACTACAGGAACAGGACACTGTTAGTTGCAGTTGCAACTGATTCAGCTTACGTACATGATGGCCTCCAAGGTAAGGCTATGCAATGGAAGGCCACAGGTTGGGTCACAGCAAGGGGACCGGTCATGAATGTAGACTTGTGGGAAGAAATTTTAGACGAACTCTTACGCAGCACTTGCAAGTTCCGGTGGGTTAAGGTGCCTAGTCACGTTGACATTGTTGAAAATGAACATGCAGACAGGCTAGCTGAGCGAGGCAGGAAGCTGTCCCCCCTGTACAATACAGTGCACAGGGCGGTGCGCCACCCTGTCACCCCGCCCTGCTCCCCCCCGGCGCCCAGAACTTGCGCTGATGCCTCCACAGGCCCGCACACGCGCGTGGAAATCACCCCGCTCCTGCAGCCAGACGATATAACCCCCCTCATTGAACGAATGAATAGCACACACACTTACCCAGAGGATCCTGTGAGACAGCTTTTTCCGGACGAACCAGGGACAGATTCAGAGGGTTTGGTGTCGTCTGATCAGGGCAGCCAGTCGGAATGCTCCACCATTGAATCGCCTAGGCACGGCATTGTTGATGACTACCTCTCTGATGGTAGTTCGAGCGACCGCTCCCTCGCCTCAGATAACGAGTTCAGCACGGATGTCAGCTCCACCAGGAAACGACGGAAGTAGAATCGGACTTGGGAGCTCCCCCCCCCCCCGAGAGAGTCACACCATCGAGAAAAGAATGCCCTTTTCGGCGAATGCCGCTTTGCGGTGTACAGTATCATCTACATAGTACAATGGTATCATCAGTGGCCCTGGCGCCGGACGGCGGGGGTTCGATACCCGGAGCGTGGCCTGTGGCGGCTCGCAATGGGTAGCTCTTCTGTGGTGACAATAAATACTTGGGTACCAACTAGGAGGATTTTATGCGATACTGCACTGAAGCATCAATGATTTAGCGCCTGTTTGGATAAGAGGCATGGACGGTCTAGTGGTATGCGCCATGGCTGGCGCTCGTCATGTTCGGGGGTTCGAATCCCGGTTCGTCTGTCCGTCCAGGGGTCCGTTGGCGAGGCCCCCGCCACCGCCCCCTTCAGCAACCCGCTCTACCACCGGTACCGCTGGTGCGTCGGGTGGCGTGTCTCCTCATCGTTTTTGTCTAGTGATGGGCTTAGCACAGGGACTCAGCAAAAGCAAAGCCCCAGCCACAACACACCTGCAGCAGCGCGCTCCACCACCGGGGCCACTTGCGGCGCCGGAACCGCATCTCCTCCTCATACTCCTCCTCAGCGAGGAATCGAACCTTCATCTTCAGGGCAGCGGCCGGCTGCATTGCCGCTGCGGTACACGACCAAAAGTCTGCATTATGCACACCTGCTCACAGGAACGCTCTGTCTGAATGGATGATATGAACCAGAGGCTGGGCCTGCGGCCCCCTCACAGCCACGTTATCGCCACAGTGTCTGTAGTTATATGAATGAGATAGAGCCTAACACACACACACACGACTGACCCCCTCTCTATGAGTGCTGACGGACGACATGACAGGTTGGCCGATTGAGAGCCAGCGTACCGCAAGCCTGTCCAGCCGCCTGTGGACCTCAACCCCCCAGTACGTTAACATGCAGGCTAGAGGTTTTGGCCGACAAAACACAGCCAGAAAAGGGTAAGTAGGCAAACATCAGTGCAACCTGTACATACGCAAAAGTGCTCGTGGAACCAACGTATCAATGGAACTGCCGAACATTGCTGCATATGCATACCAGGACGTGCATGTGTGGAGCGCTTTGTTGACCTGCTTGCGGCCCTCCGGCAGCGACCTTGGGGTATGGGAATGCACAGGGACGTCGACAAGCCCCCCACACGGAGCCAAGAACCCTTGAATCGCCGTCCCCTTCTTGTCTCACGGTGCACCCTCACATTGCTGGGCGAACCTGGAGCCCTCCCCCCCCCTCTTGCAGACACGCACGCGTACCTTCTCACTGCCCCGTCCCCTTTTCTGGTGACCTCTATTGGCTAAAGTGCAACGAAAAGGGGGTGTCAGCTGTCACACTGTGGGTGTCGGCTGTCACAATGGGGGTGATGCCTGTCACAATGGGGGTGTCGGCTGTCACACTGGGGGTGTCGGCTGTCACACTATGGGTGTCGGCTGTCACAATGGGGGTGTCGGGTGTCACACTGTGGGTGTTGGCTGTCACACTGTGGGTGTCGGCTGTCACACTGTGGGTGTCGGCTGTCACACTGGGGGTGTCGGCTGTCACACTGTGGGTGTCGGCTGTCACAATGGGGGTGTCGGGTGTCACAATGGGGGTGTCGGGTGTCACACTGTGGGTGTTGGCTGTCACACTGTGGGTGTCGGCTGTCACAATGGGGGTGTCGGGTGTCACAATGGGGGTGTCGGCTGTCACACTGGGGGTGTCGGCTGTCACACTGTGGGTGTCGGCTGTCACACTGGGGGTGTGGGCTGTCACACTGGGGGTGTCGACTGTCTCACTGGGGGTGTCAGCTGTCACACTGGGGGTGTCGGCTGTCACACTGGATGTGTCGGCTGTCACACTGGGGGTGTCCGCTGTCACACTGGGGGTGTCGGCTGTCACACTGGGGGTGTCGGCTGTCACACTGGGGGTGTCGGCTGTCACACTGGGGGTGTCGGCTGTCACACTGGGGGTGTCGGCTGTCACACTGGGGGTGTCGGCTGTCACAATGGGGGTGTTGGCTGTCACACTGGGGGTGTCGGCTGTCACACTGGGGGTGTCGGCTGTCACCGTGGGTGTGTCGGCTGTCACACTGGGGGTGTGGGCTGTCACACTGGGGGTGTCGGCTGTCCCTCTGCGGGTGTCGGCTGTCACACTGGGGGTGTCGGCTGTCACACTGGGGGTGTCGGCTGTCTCACTGGGGGTGTCGGCTGTCACACTGGGGGTGTCGGCTGTCACACTGGGGGTGTCGGCTGTCTCACTGGGGGTGTCGGCTGTCACACTGGGGGTGTCGGCTGTCTCACTGGGGGTGTCGGCTGTCACACTGTAGGTGTCGGCTGTCACACTTTCGGTGTCGGCTGTTACACTGGGGGTGTCGGCTGTCACACTGGGGGTGTCGGCTGTCACACTGGGGGTGTCGGCTGTCACACTGGGGGTGTCGGCTGTCACACTGGGGGTGTCGGCTGTCACACTGGGGGTGTCGGCTGTCACACTGGGGGTGTCGGCTGTCTCACTGGGGGTGTCGGCTGTCTCACTGGGGGTTTGGGCTGTCACACAGGGGGTGTCGGCTGTCACACCGGGGGTGTCGGCTGTCACACTGGGGGTGTCGGCTGTCACACTGGGAGTGTCGGCTGTCACACTGGGGGTGTTGGCCGTCACACTGGGGGTGTGGGCTGTCACACTGGGGCCGTCGGCTGTCACACTGGGGGTGTCGGCTGTCACACTGGGGGTGTCGGCTGTCACACTGGGGGTGTCGGCTGTCACACTGGGGGTGTCGGCTGTCACACTGGGGGTGTCGGCTGTCACACTGGGGGTGTCGGCTGTTACACTGGGGGTGTCGGCTGTCACACTGGGGGTGTGGGCTGTCACACTGGGGGTGTCGGCTGTCACACTGGGGGTGTCGGCTGTCACGATGGGGGTGTTGGCTGTCACGATGGGGATGTCGGCTGTCACAATGGGGGTGTTGGCTGTCACACTGGATGTGTCGGCTGTCACAATGGGGGTGTCCGCTGTCACACTGGGGGTGTCGGCTGTCACACTGGGGGTGTCGGCTGTCACACTGGGGGTGTCGGCTGTCACACTGGGGGTGTCGGTTGTCACACTGGGGGTGTCGGTTGTCACACTGGGGGTGTCGGCTGTCACGATGGGGGTGTTGGCTGTCACACTGGGGATGTCGGCTGTCACAATGGGGGTGTTGGCTGTCACACTGGATGTGTCGGCTGTCACAATGGGGGTGTCCGCTGTCACACTGGGGGTGTCGGCTGTCACACTGGGGGTGTCGGCCGTCACACTGGGGGTGTCGGCTGTCACACTGGGGGTGTCGGCTGTCACACTTGGGGTGTCGGCTGTCACACTGGGGGTGTCGGCTGTCACACTGGGGGTGTCGGCTGTCACACTGGGGGTGTCAGCTTTCACACTGGGGGTGTCGGCTGTCACACTGGGGGTGTCGGCTGTCACACTGGGGGTGTCGGCTGTCACACTGGGGATGTGGGCTGTCACACTGGGGGTGTCGGCTGTCACACTGGGGGTGTCGGCTGTCACACTGGGGGTGTCGGCTGTCACACTGGGGGTGTCGACTGTCTCACTGGGGCTGTCGGCTGTCACACTGGGGGTGTCGGCTGTCACACTGGGGGTGTCGGCTGTCACAGTGGGGGTGTGGGCTGTCACACTGGGGGTGTCGGCTGTCACACTGATCGTGTCGGCTGTCACACTGGGGGTGTCGGCTGTCACACCGGGGGTGTCGGCTGTCACACTGGGGGTGTCGGCTGTCACACTGGGGGTGTGGGCTGTCACACTGGGGGTGTCGGCTGTCACACTGGGGGTGTCGGCTGTCACACTGGGGGTGTCGGCTGTCACACTGGGGGTGTCGGCTGTCACACTGGGGGTATCGGCTGTCACAGTGGGGGTGTCGGCTGTCACACTGGGGGTGTCGGCTGTCACACTGGGGGTGTCGGCTGTCACACTGGGGGTGTCGGCTGTCACACTGGGGGTGTCGGCTGTCACACCGGGGGTGTCGGCTGTCACACTGGGGGTGTCGGCTGTCACACTGGGGGTGTCGGCTGTCACACTGGGGGTGTCGGCTGACTCACTGGGGGTGTCGGCTGTCACACTGGGGGTGTCGGCTGTCACACTGGGGGTGTCGGCTGTCACACTGTGGGTGTCGGCTGTCACACTTTCGGTGTCGGCTGTTACACTGGGGGTGTCGGCTGTCACACTGGGGGTGTCGGCTGTCACACTGGGGGTGTCGGCTGTCACACTGGGGGTGTTGGCTGTCACACTGGGGGTGTCGGCTGTCACACTGGGGGTGTCGGCTGTCACACTGGGGGTGTCGGCTGTCTCACTGGGGGTGTCGGCTGTCTCACTGGGGGTTTGGGCTGTCACACAGGGGGTGTCGGCTGTCACACTGGGAGTGTCGGCTGTCACACTGGGGGTGTTGGCCGTCACACTGGGGGTGTGGGCTGTCACACTGGGGGTGTCGGCTGTCACACTGGGGGTGTCGGCTGTCACACTGGGGGTGTGGGCTGTCTCACTGGGGGTGTCGGCTGTCACACTGGGGGTGTCGGCTGTCACAATGGGGGTGTCGGCTGTCACACTGGGGGTGTCGGCTGTCACACTGGGGGTGTCGGCTGTCACACTGGGGGTGTCGGCTGTCACACTGGGGGTGTCGGCTGTCACAATGGGGGTGTTGGCTGTCACGATGGGGATGTCGGCTGTCACAATGGGGGTGTTGGCTGTCACACTGGATGTGTCGGCTGTCACAATGGGGGTGTCGGCTGTCACACTGGGGGTGTCCGCTGTCACACTGGGGGTGTCGGCTGTCACACTGGGGGTGTCGGCTGTCACACTGGGGGTGTCGGCTGTCACACTGGGGGTGTCGGCTGTCACACTGGGGGTGTCGGCTGTCACACTGGGGGTGTCGGCTGTCACACTGGGGGTGTCGGCTGTCACACTGGGGGTGTCGGCTGTCACACTGGGGGTGTCGGCTGTCACACTGGGGGAGTGGGCTGTCACACTGGGGATGTCGGCTGTCATACTGGGGGTGTTGGCTGTCACACTGGGGGTGTCGGCTGTCACACTGGGGGTGTCGGCTGTCACACTGGGGGTGTCGACTGTCTCACTGGGGCTGTCGGCTGTCACACTGGGGGTGTCGGCTGTCACACTGGGGCTGTCCGCTGTCACAGTGGGGGTGTGGGCTGTCACACTGGGGGTGTTGGCTGTCACACTGATCGTGTCGGCTGTCACACTGGGGGTGTCGGCTGTCACACCGGGGGTGTCGGCTGTCACACTGGGGGTGTCGGCTGTCACACTGGGGGTGTGGGCTGTCACACTGGGGGTGTCGGCTGTCACACTGGGGGTGTCGGCTGTCACACTGGGGGTGTCGGCTGTCACACTGGGGGTGTCGGCTGTCACACTGGGGGTGTCGGCTGTCACACTGGGGGTGTCTGCTGTCACACTGGGGGTGTCGGCTGTCACACTGGGGGTGTCGGCTGTCACACTGGGGGTGTCGGCTGTCACACCGGGGGTGTCGGCTGTCACACTGGGGGTGTTGGCTGTCACACAGAGGGTGTCGGCTGTCACACTGGGGGTGTCGACTGTCTCACTGGGGGTGTCGGCTGTCACACTGGGGGTGTCGGCTGTCACACTGGGGGTGTCGGCTGTCACACTGGGGGTGTTAGCCGTCACACTGGGGGTGTGGGCTGTCACACTGGGGGTGTCGACTGTCTCACTGGGGGTGTCGGCTGTCACACTGGGGGTGTCGGCTGTCACACTGGGGGTGTCGGCTGTCACACTGGGTGTGTTAGCCGTCCCACTGCGGGTGTCGGCTGTCACACTGGGGATGTCGGCTGTCACACTGGGGATGTCGGCTGTCACACTGGGGCTGTCGGCTGTCACACTGGGGGTGTCGGCTGTCACACTGGGGGTGTCGGCTGTCACACTGGGGGTGTCGGCTGTCACACTGGGGGTGTCGGCTGTCACACTGGGGGTGTCGGCTGTCACACTGGGGGTGTCGGCTGTCACACACACTGGGGGTGTCGGCTGTCTCACTGGGGGTGTCGGCTGTCCCACTTGGGGTGTCGGCTGTCACACTGCGGGTGTGGGCTGTCACACTGGGGGTGTCGGCTGTCACACTGAGGGTGTCGGCTGTCACACTGGGGATGTCGGCTGTCACACTGGGGGTGTCGGCTGTCACACTGGGGGTGTCGGCTGTCACACTGGGGGTGTCGGCTGTCACACTGGGGGTGTCGGCTGTCACACTGGGGGTGTGGGCTGTCACACTGGGGATGTCGGCTGTCACACTGATCGTGTCGGCTGTCACACTGGGCGTGTCGGCTGTCACACTGGGGGTGTTGGCTGTCACGATGGGGATGTCGGCTGTCACACTGGGGGTGTCGGCTGTCACACTGGGGGTGACGGCTGTCACACTGGGGGTGTCGGCTGTCACACTGGGGGTGTCGGCTGTCACACTGGGGGTGTTGGCTGTCACGATGGGGGTGTCGGCTGTCACACTTTGGGTGTCGGCTGTCACACTGGGGGTGTCGACTGTCTCACTGGGGGTGTCGGCTGTCACACTGGGGGTGTTAGCCGTCACACTGCGGGTGTCGGCTGTCACACTGGGGATGTGGGCTGTCTCACTGGGGATGTCGGCTGTCACACTGGGGGTGTCGGCTGTCACACTGGGGGTGTCGGCTGTCACACTGGGGGTGTCGGCTGTCACACTGGGGGTGTCGGCTGTCACACTGGGGGTGTCGGCTGTCACACTGGGGGTGTCGGCTGTCACACTGGGGGTGTCGGCTGTCACACTGGGGGTGTCGGCTGTCTCACTGGGGGTGTCGGCTGTCACACTGGGGGTGTCGGCTGTCACACTGGGGGTGTCGGCTGTCACACTGGGGGTGTCGGCTGTCACACTGGGGGTGTGGGCTGTCACACTGGGGGTGTCGGCTGTCACACTGGGGGTGTCGGCTGTCACACTGGGGGTGTTAGCCGTCTCACTGCGGGTGTCGGCTGTCACACTGGGGATGTCGGCTGTCACACTGGGGATGTCGGCTGTCACACTGGGGCTGTCGGCTGTCACACTGGGGGTGTCGGCTGTCACACTGGGGGTGTCGGCTGTCACACTGGGGGTGTCGGCTGTCCCTCTGGGGGTGTCGGCTGTCACACTGGGGGTGTGGGCTGTCACACTGGGGGTGTCGGCTGTCACACTGGGGGTGTCGGCTGTCACACACACTGGGGGTGTCGGCTGTCACACTGGGGGTGTCGGCTGTCCCACTGGGGGTGTCGGCTGTCACACTGGGGGTGTGGGCTGTCACACTGGGGGTGTCGGCTGTCACACTGGGGGTGTCGGCTGTCTCACTGGGGGTGTCGGCTGTCACACTGGGGGTGTCGGCTGTCACACTGGGGATGTCGGCTGTCACACTGGGGGTGTCGGCTGTCACACTGGGGGTGTCGGCTGTCACACTGGGGGTGTCGGCTGTCACACTGGGGGTGTCGGCTGTCACACTGGGGGTGTCGGCTGTCACACTGGGGGTGTCGGCTGTCACACTGATCGTGTCGGCTGTCACACTGGGCGTGTCGGCTGTCACACTGGGGGTGTCGGCTGTCACGATGGGGATGTCGGCTGTCACACTGGGGGTGTCGGCTGTCACACTGGGGGTGACGGCTGTCACACTGGGGGTGTCGGCTGTCACACTGGGGGTGTCGGCTGTCACACTGGGGGTGTTGGCTGTCACGATGGGGGTGTCGGCTGTCACACTGGGGGTGTCGGCTGTCTCACTGGGGATGTCGGCTGTCACACTGGGGGTGTCGGCTGTCACACTGGGGGTGTCGGCAGTCACACTGGGGGTGTCGGCTGTCACACTGGGGGTGTCGGCTGTCACACTGGGGGTGTCGGCTGGCACACTGGGGGTGTCGGCTGTCACACTGGGGGTGTCGGTTGTCACACTGGGGGTGTCGGCTGTCACACTGGGGGTGTCGGCTGTCACACTCGGGGTGTCGGCTGTCACACTGGGGGTGTCGGCTGTCACACTGGGGGTGTCGGCTGTCACACTGGGGATGTCGGGTGTCTCACTGGGGGTGTCGGCTGTCACACTGGGGGTGTCAGCTGTCACACTGGGAGTGTCGGCTGTCGCACTGGGGGTGTCGGCTGTCACACTGGGGGTGTGGGCTGTCACACTGGGGGTGTCGGCTGTCACACTGGGGGTGTCCGCTGTCACACTGGGGGTGTCGGCTGTCACACTGGGGGTGTCGGCTGTCACACTGGGGGTGTCGGCTGTCACACTGGGGATGTCGGCTGTCACACTGGGGATGTCGGCTGTCACACTGGGGGCGTCGGCTGTCACACTGGGGGTGTCGGCTGTCACACTGGGGGTGTCGGCTGTCACACTGGGGGTGTCGCCTGTCACACTGGGGGTGTCGGCCGTCACACTGGGGGTGTCGGCTGTCACACTGGGGGTGTCGCCTGTCACACTGGGGGTGTCGGCTGTCACACTGGGGGTGTTGGCTGTCAGACTGGGGATGTCGGCTCTCACACTAGGGGGTGTCGGCTGTCACACTGGGGGTGTCGGCTGTCCCTCTGAGGGTGTCGGCTGTCACACTGTGGGTGTCGGCTGTCACACTGGGGGTGTCGGCTGTCACACTGGGGGTGTCGGCTGTCACACTGGGGATGTCGGCTGTCACACTGGGGGTGTCGGCTGTCTCACTGGGGATGTCGGCTGTCACACTGGGGGCGTCGGCTGTCACACTGGGGGTGTCGGCTGTCACACTGGGGGTGTCGGCTGTCACACTGGGGGTGTTGGCTGTCACACTGGGGGTGTCGGCTGTCACACTGGGGATGTCGGCTGCTACACTGGGGGTGTTGGCTGTCACACTGGGGGTGTCGGCTGTCACACTGGGGGTGTCGGCTGTCACACTGGGGGTGTCGGCTGTCACACTGGGGGTGTCCGCTGTCACACTGGGGCCGTCGGCTGTCACACTGGGGGTGTGGGCTGTCACACTGGGGGTGTCGGCTGTCACACTGGGGGTGTCGGCTGTCACACTGGGGGTGTCCGCTGTCACACTGGGGGTGTCGGCTGTTACACTGGGGGTGTCGGGTGTCACACTGGGGATGTCGGCTGTCACACTGGGGGTGTCGGCTGTCACACTGGGGATGTCGGCTGTCTCACTGAGGGTGTGGGCTGTCACACTGGGGGTGTGGGCTGTCACACTGGGGGTGTGGGCTGTCACACTGGGGGTGTCGGCTGTCAGACTGGGGGTGTCGGCTGTCACACTGGGGGTGTCGGCTGTCACACTAGGGGTGTCGGCTGTCACACTGGGGGTGTCGGCTGTCACACTGGGGGTGTCGGCTGTCACACTGGGGGTGTCGGCTGTCACACTGGGGGTGTCGGCTGTCACACTGGGGGTGTCGGCTGTCACACTGGGGGTGTCGGCTGTCACACTGGGGGTGTCGGCTGTCACACTGGGGGTGTGGGCTGTCACACTGGGGGTGTTGGCTGCTACACTGGGGGTGTCGGCTGTCACACTGGGGGTGTCGGCTGTCACACTGGGGGTGTCAGGTGTCACACTGGGGGTGTCGGCTGTCACACTGGGGCCGTCGGCTGTCAAACTGGGGGTGTTGGCTGTCACACTGGGGGTGTCGGCTGTCACACTGGGGGTGTCGGCTGTCACACTGGGGGTGTCGGCTGTCACACTGGGGGTGTCGGCTGTCTCACTGGGGGTGTCGGCTGTCACACTGGGGGTGTCGGCTGTCACACTGGGGGTGTCGGCTGTCACACTCGGGGTGTCGGCTGTCACACTGGGGGTGTCGGCTGTCACACTGGGGGTGTCGGCTGTCACACTGGGGGTGTCGGCTGTCACACTGGGGGTGTCGGCTGTCACACTGGGGGTGTCGGCTGTCACACTGGGGGTGTCGGCTGTCACACTGGGGGTGTCGGCTGTCACACTGGGGGTGTCGGCTGTCACACTGGGGGTGTCGGCTGTCACACTGGGGGTGTCGTCTGTCACACTGGGGGTGTCGGCTGTCACACTGGGGGTGTCGGCTGTCGCACTGGGGGTGTTGGCTGTCACACTGGGGGGGTCGGCTGTCTCACTGGGGGTGTCGGCTGTCACACTGGGGGTGTTGGCTGTCACACTGAGGGTGTCGGCTGTCTCACTGGGGGTTTCGGCTGTCACACTGGGTGTGTCGGCTGTCACACTGGGGGTGTCGGCTGTCACACTGGGGGTGTCGGCTGTCACACTGGCGGTGTCGGCTGTCGCACCGGGGTTGTCGGCTGCTACACTGGGGGTGTCGGCTGTCACACTGGGGGTGTCGGCTGTCACACTGGGGGTGTCGGCTGTCACACTGGGGGTGTCGGCTGTCACACTGGGGATGTCGGCTGTCACACTGGGGGTGTCGGCTGTCACACTGGGGGTGTCGGCTGTCACACTGGGGGTGTCGGCTGTCACACTGGGGGTGTCGGCTGTCACACTGGGGGTGTCGGCTGTCACACTGGGGGTGTCGGCTGTCACACTGGGGGTGTCGGCTGGCACACTGGGGGTGTCGGCTGTCACACTGGGGGTGTCGGTTGTCACACTGGGGGTGTCGGCTGTCACACTGGGGGTGTCCGCTGTCACACTGGGGGTGTCGGCTGTCACACTGGGGGTGTCGGCCGTCACACTGGGGGTGTCGGCTGTCACACTGGGGATGTCGGCTGTCACACTGGGGATGTCGGCTGTCGCACTGGGGGCGTCGGCTGTCACACTGGGGGTGTCGGCTGTCACACTGGGGGTGTCGGCTGTCACACTGGGGGTGTCGCCTGTCACACTGGGGGTGTCGGCCGTCACACTGGGGGTGTCGGCTGTCACACTGGGGGTGTCGCCTGTCACACTGGGGGTGTCGGCTGTCACACTGGGGGTGTTGGCTGTCAGACTGGGGGTGTCGGCTGTCACACTGGGGGGTGTCGGCTGTCACACTGGGGGTGTCGGCTGTCTCACTGGGGGTGTCGGCTGTCACACTGGGGGTGTCGGCTGTCACACTGGGAGTGTCGGCTGTCACACTGGGGGTGTCGGCTGTCACACTGGGGGTGTCGGCTGTCACACTGGGGGTGTGGGCTGTCACACTGGGGGTGTCGGCTGTCACACTCGGGGTGTCGGCTGTCACACTGGGGGTGTCGGCCGTCGCACTGGGGGTGTCGGCTGTCACACTGGGAGTGTCGGCTGTCACACTGGGGGTGTCGGCTGTCACACTGGGGATGTCGGCTGTCACACTGGCGGTGTCGGCTGTCACACTGGGGGTGTCGGCTGTCACACTGGGAGTGTCGGCTGTCACACTGGGGGTGTCGGCTGTCACACTGGGGGTGTCGGCTGTCTCACTGGGGGTGTCGGCTGTCACACTGGGGGTGTGGGCTGTCAGACTGGGGGTGTCGGCTGTCACACTGGGGGTGTCGGCTGTCACACTGGGGGTGTCGGCTGTCACACTGGGAGTGTCGGCTGTCACACTGGGGGTGTCGGCTGTCACACTGGGGGTGTCGGCTGTCACACTGGGGGTGTCGGCTGTCACACTGGGGGTGTCGGCTGTCACACTGGGGGTGTTGGCTGTCACACTGGGGGTGTCGGCTGTCACACTCGGGATGTCGGCTGCTACACTGGGGGTGTTGGCTGTCACACTGGGGGTGTGGGCTGCTACACTGGGGGTGTCGGCTGTCACACTGGGGGTGTCGGCTGTCTCACTGGGGGTGTCGGCTGTCACACTGGGGGAGTGGGCTGTCACACTGGGGGTGTCGGCTGTCTCACTGGGGGTTTGGGCTGTCACACAGGGGGTGTCGGCTGTCACACTGGGGGTGTGGGCTGTCACACTGGGGGTGTCGGCTGTCACACTGGGGGTGTCGGCTGTCACACTGGGGGTGTCGACTGTCACACTGGGGGTGTCGACTGTCACACTGGGGGTGTCGACTGTCACACTGGGGGTGTGGGCTGTCACACTGGGGGTGTCGGCTGTCACACTGGGGGTGTCGGCTGTCACACTGGGGGTGTCGGCTGTCACACTGGGGGTGTCGGCTGTCACACTGGGGGTGTCGGCTGTCACACTGGGGGAGTCGGCTGTCACACTGGGGGTGTCGGCTGTTACACTGGGGGTGTCGGCTGTCACACTGGGGGTGTCGGCTGTCACACTGGGGGTGTCGGCTGTCACACTGGGGGTGTCGGCTGTCACACTGGGGGTGTCGGCTGTCACACTGGGGGTGTCGGCTGTCACACTGGGGGTGTCGGCTGTCACACTGGGGGTGTCGGCTGTCACACTGGGGGTGTCGGCTGTCACACTGGGGGTGTCGGCTGTCACACTGGGGGTGTCGGTTGTCACACTGGGGGTGTCGGCTGTCACACTGGGAGTGTCGGCTGTCACACTGGGGGTGTCGGCTGTCACACTGGGGGTGTCGGCTGCTACACTGGGGGTGTTGGCTGTCACACTGGGGGTTTCGGCTGTCACACTGGGGGTGTCGGCTGTCACACTGGGGGTGTCGGCTGTCACACTCGGGGTGTCGGCTGTCACACTGGGGGTGTCGGCTGTCACACTGGGGGTGTCGGCTGTCACACTGGGCGTGTTGGCTGTCACACTGGGGGTGTCGGCTGTCACACTGGGAGTGTCGGCTGTCACACTGGGGGTGTTGGCTGTCACACTGGGGGTGTCGGCTGCTACACTGGGGGTGTCGGCTGTCACACTGGGGGTGTCGGCTGTCACACTGGAGGTGTCGGCTGTCACACTGGGGGTGTCGGCTGTCACACTGGGGGTGTTGGCTGTCACACTGGGGGTGTCGGCTGTCACACTGGGGGTGTCGGCTGTCACACTGGGGGTGTGGGCTGTCACACTGGGGGTGTCGGCTGTCACACTGGGGGTGTCGGCTGTCACACTGGGGGTGTCGGCTGTCACACTGGGGGTGTCGGCTGTCACACTGGGGGTGTCGGCTGTCACACTGGGGGTGTCGGCTGTCACACTGGGGGTGTCGGCTGTCACACTGGGGGTGTCGGCTGTCACACTGGGGGTGTCGGCTGTCACACTGGGGGTGTCGGCTGTCACACTGGGGGTGTCGGCTGTCACACTGGGGGTGTCGGCTGTCACACTGGGGGTGTCGGCTGTCACACTGGGGGTGTCGGCTGTCACACTGGGGGTGTCGGCTGTCACACTGGGGGTGTCGGCTGTCACACTGGGGGTGTCGGCTGTCACACTGGGGGTGTCGGCTGTCACACTGGGGGTGTCGGCTGTCACACTGGGGGTGTCGGCTGTCACACTGGGGGTGTCGGCTGTCACACTGGGGGTGTCGGCTGTCACACTGGGGGTGTCGGCTGTCACACTGGGGGTGTCGGCTGTCACACTGGGGGTGTTAGCCGTCACACTGGGGGTGTGGGCTGTCACACTGGGGGTGTCGACTGTCTCACTGGGGGTGTCGGCTGTCACACTGGGGGTGTCGGCTGTCACACTGGGGGTGTCGGCTGTCACACTGGGTGTGTTAGCCGTCCCACTGCGGGTGTCGGCTGTCACACTGGGGGTGTCGGCTGTCACACTGGGGGTGTCGGCTGTCACACTGGGGGTGTCGGCTGTCACACTGGGGGTGTCGGCTGTCACACTGGGGGTGTGGGCTGTCACACTGGGGGTGTCGGCTGTCACACTGGGGGTGTCGGCTGTCACACTGGGGGTGTCGGCTGTCACACTGGGGGTGTCGGCTGTCACACTGGGGGTGTCGGCTGTCACACTGGGGGTGTCGGCTGTCACACTGGGGGTGTCAGCTGTCACACTGGGGGTGTCGGCTGTCACACTGGGGGTGTCGGCTGTCACACTGGGGGTGTCGGCCGTCACACTGGGGGTGTCGGCTGTCACACTGGGGGTATCGGCTGTCACACTGGGCGTGTCGGCTGTCACACTGGGGGTGTCGGCTGTCACACTGGGGGTGTCGGCTGTCACACTGGGGGTGTCGGCTGTCACACTGGGGGTATCGGCTGTCACACTGGGGGTGTCGGCTGTCACACTGGCGGTGTCGGCTGTCACACTGGGGGTGTCGGCTGTCACACTGGGGGTGTCGGCTGCTACACTGGGGGTGTCGGCTGTCACACTGGGGGTGTCGGCTGCTACACTGGGGGTGTCGGCTGTCACACAGGGGGTGTCGGCTGTCACACTGGGGGTGTCGGCTGTCACACTGGGGGAGTCGGCTGTCACACTGGGGGTATGGGCTGTCACACAGGGGGTATCGGCTGTCACACTGGGGGTGTCGGCTGTCACACTGGGGGTGTGGGCTGTCACACTGGGGGTGTCGGCTGTCACACTGGGGGTGTCGGCTGTCACACTGGGGGTGTCGGCTGTCACACTGGGGGTGTTGGCTGTCACACTGGGGGTGTCGGCTGTCACACTGGGGGTGTCGGCTGTCACACTGGGGGTGTCGGCTGTCACACTGGGGGTGTCGGCTGCTACACTGGGGGTGTCGGCTGTCACACTGGGGGTGTCGGCTGCTACACTGGGGGTGTCGGCTGTCACACAGGGGGTGTCGGCTGTCACACTGGGGGTGTCGGCTGTCACACTGGGGGTGTCGGCTGTCACACTGGGGGTATCGGCTGTCACACAGGGGGTATCGGCTGTCACACTGGGGGTGTCGGCTGTCACACTGGGGGTGTGGGCTGTCACACTGGGGGTGTCGGCTGTCACACTGGGGGTATCGGCTGTCACACAGGGGGTATCGGCTGTCACACTGGGGGTGTCGGCTGTCACACTGGGGGTGTGGGCTGTCACACTGGGGGTGTCGGCTGTCACACTGGGGGTGTCGGCTGCTACACTGGGGGTGTCGGCTGTCACACAGGGGGTGTCGGCTGTCACACTGGGGGTGTCGGCTGTCACACTGGGGGTGTCGGCTGTCACACTGGGGGTGTCGGCTGTCACACAGGGGGTATCGGCTGTCACACTGGGGGTGTCGGCTGTCACACTGGGGGTGTGGGCTGTCACACTGGGGGTGTCGGCTGTCACACTGGGGGTGTCGGCTGTCACACTCGGGGTGTCGGCTGTCACACTGGGGGTGTCGGCTGTCACACTGGGGGTGTCGGCTGTCACACTGGGGGTGTCGGCTGTCACACTGGGGGTGTCGGCTGTCTCACTGGGGGTGTCGGCTGTCACACTGGGGCCGTCGGCTGTCACACTGGGGGTGTGGGCTGTCACACTGGGGGTGTTAGCCGTCACACTGCGGGTATCGGCTGTCACACTGGGGGTGTCGGCTGTCACACTGGGGGTGTTGGGTGTCACACTGGGGGTATCGGCTGTCACACTGGGGGTGTTGGCTGTCACACTGGGGATGTCGGCTGTCACACTGGGGGTGTCGGCTGTCACACTGGGGGTGTTGGCTGTCACACTGGGGGTG
This sequence comes from Eutreptiella sp. 'Long Island Sound 2002', assembly GCA_964036045.1. Taxonomy (NCBI): domain Eukaryota; phylum Euglenozoa; class Euglenophyceae; order Eutreptiales; family Eutreptiaceae; genus Eutreptiella; species Eutreptiella sp. 'Long Island Sound 2002'. The sequence continues at coordinate 17,881,321 of OZ038400.1, forward strand.
TCGGCTGTCACACTGGGGGTGTCGGCTGTCACACTGGGGGTGTCGGCTGTCACACTGGGGGTGTCGGCTGTCACACTGGGGGTGTCGGCTGTCACACTGTCACTGTCACACTGTCACTGGGTCACGGTACTGAGGGAAAAGTTTGGCGAATCCGAGTGAGAGTGGCACTGGGGAATGAGGGGGGGTTGTGGGATTCTGAGCTTCAGGATTCAAGCGACGGTGGCAGCGACAGTGACAATTTGTCACATTGTGCCAGACGCTGCGGTCTCTCTGCGGTCTCTCTGCGACAGCCCACACCCCCAGTGTGACGGCTAACACCCCCAGTGTGACAGCCGACACCCCCAGTGTGACAGCCGACACCCCCAGTGTGACAGCCGACACCCCCAGTGTGACAGCCGACACCCCCAGTGAGACAGTCGACACCCCCAGTGTGACAGCCGACACCCTCTGTGTGACAGCCAACACCCCCAGTGTGACAGCCGACACCCCCGGTGTGACAGCCGACACCCCCAGTGTGACAGCCGACACCCCCAGTGTGACAGCCGACACCCCCAGTGTGACAGCAGACACCCCCAGTGTGACAGCCGACACCCCCAGTGTGACAGCCGACACCCCCAGTGTGACAGCCGACACCCCCAGTGTGACAGCCGACACCCCCAGTGTGACAGCCGACACCCCCAGTGTGACAGCCCACACCCCCAGTGTGACAGCCGACACCCCCAGTGTGACAGCCGACACCCCCGGTGTGACAGCCGACACCCCCAGTGTGACAGCCGACACGATCAGTGTGACAGCCAACACCCCCAGTGTGACAGCCCACACCCCCACTGTGACAGCGGACAGCCCCAGTGTGACAGCCGACACCCCCAGTGTGACAGCCGACAGCCCCAGTGAGACAGTCGACACCCCCAGTGTGACAGCCGACACCCCCAGTGTGACAGCCGACACCCCCAGTGTGACAGCCAACACCCCCAGTATGACAGCCGACATCCCCAGTGTGACAGCCCACTCCCCCAGTGTGACAGCCGACACCCCCAGTGTGACAGCCGACACCCCCAGTGAGACAGCCGACACCCCCAGTGTGACAGCCGACACCCCGAGTGTGACAGCCGACACCCCCAGTGTGACAGCCGACACCCCCAGTGTGACAGCCGACACCCCCAGTGAGACAGCCGACACCCCCAGTGTGACAGCCGACACGATCAGTGTGACAGCCGACACCCCCAGTGTGCCAGCCGACACCCCCAGTGTGACAGCCGACACCCCCAGTGGGACAGCCGACACCCCCAGTGTGTGTGACAGCCGACACCCCCAGTGTGACAGCCGACACCCCCAGTGTGACAACCGACACCCCCAGTGTGACAGCCCACACCCCCAGTGTGACAGCCGACACCCCCAGTGGGACAGCCGACACCCCCAGTGTGACAGCCGACACCCCCAGTGTGACAGCCGACACCCCCAGTGTGACAGCCGACACCCCCAGTGTGACAGCCGACATCCCCAGTGAGACAGCCGACACCCCCAGTGTGACAGCCGACATCCCCAGTGTGACAGCCGACACCCCCAGTGTGACAGCTGACACCCGCAGTGTGACGGCTAACACCCCCAGTGTGACAGCCCACACCCCCAGTGTGACAACCGACACCCCCAGTGTGACAGCCCACACCCCCAGTGTGACAGCCGACACCCCCAGTGGGACAGCCGACACCCCCAGTGTGACAGCCGACACCCGCAGTGTGACGGCTAACACCCCCAGTGTGACAGCCCACACCCCCAGTGTGACAGCCGACACCCCCAGTGGGACAGCTGACACCCCCAGTGTGACAGCCGACATCCCGAGTGTGACAGCCGACACCCCCAGTGTGACAGCCGACACCCCCAGTGTGACAGCCGACATCCCCAGTGTGACAGCCGACACCCCCAGTGTGACGGCTAACACCCCCAGTGTGACAGCCGACACCCCCAGTGTGACAGCCCACACCCCCAGTGTGACAGCCGACACCCCCAGTGTGACAGCCGACACCCCCAGTGTGACAGCCGACACCCCCAGTGTGACAGCCGACATCCCGAGTGTGACAGCCGACACCCCCAGTGTGACAGCCGACACCCCCAGTGTGACAGCCGACACCCCCAGTGAGACAGCCGACACCCCCAGTGTGACAGCCGACACCCCCAGTGTGACAGCCGACATCCCCAGTGAGACAGCCGACACCCCCAGTGTGACAGCCGACACCCCCAGTGTGACAGCCGACACCCCCAGTGTGACAGCCGACACCCGCAGTGTGACGGCTAACACCCCCAGTGTGACAGCCCACACCCCCAGTGTGACAGCCGACGGCCCCAGTGTGACAGCCGACACCCCCAGTGAGACAGCCGACACCCCCAGTGTGACAGCCGACACCCCCAGTGAGACAGCCGACACCCCCAGTGCTGAGGCAGATAACACTTCCAGCCGTTCACTAGCCCCAGCTCTGTGAATCCGATCGCTGCCACAAAAAAAAAGTGACAGCATTCTGATGGCCATCCCTCATGGGATAGTGGGTGCGTGCGCCTGGTGAGGGGGGCAGGGGCAAGAGCAGAAGCGAGGACAATGACACGGACAAAGGTCCGTCCGGGCCGGGCCGGGCCTTGGGCACCCTAATAACAGCGCAAATTGCGTGTGTGCCAATGGTTTGCTGTATGGCCAATGGTGTGGATGCCCCCCTCGTTCCCATGTTCAGGCGCTTCATGTGTGCAATGCCTCCGTTCGTTTGCAGGACTTCCGTCTGCACTCCAATCTCTGCCGATGAGGTGAGGTGAGATCCTGGGCTTTCCTCGGGTCCAGTGAACCATCATTATTATCATGAGGACGGTGGGATCTGAGCCGTGGATGTGCAGCTGCTGCACTTGTGCCGTGTCAGGGCAGTCCGATGTTCGTTCCACGGTTCGAACCGGGACGCATGACAGCGGGGCTACGTACCCTCCCCCACCGTCTGCCAGTGACTCGGTAATCGACTCGGGGCCGGGTCCTGCAGACAGCACACCTTCTCAAGCAGCCGTACACTGTCCGTCAGGGCCTCCAGCCGCTGACTGAACGCCTGCCGGAAGCCATTGAAATTCGCGGTGCAGTCCTGGATGCGCTTCTGCAGGGCCTCCGCTGATCCTGCATCACGGGGCAGTGGCAGGGGGCAGCGCATATCATGTCATCGCCGAAAGGTTTGGCCTTCGCAAGGGCTGGACTATGGGTTGCGGTTTTATGACTACACACGGCGGTACCCCACCAGCCTTTATGAAACGCCCCACCCCCCCTTCACAGCACTGGACACCGGGTGCACTGCACGGTACCCACAAGCCCTGAGGGTAAACCCCCGTATGGAGTCGTATGAGTTGCGGTCTGGTGGGGACAAGCAGACGTGCAAGATCAAAACAAAAGCCTCATCAGTGGTACCATAGGCGCCTTTCGGTCTGGAAGAACAGCAATGAGTCGCATTCCATTGAACCCCCCCCCCTCCCCAGCACTGGGCACTGGTTTGTACGAGTCCTTAAAGCAAAAAGGCCTCATTGATGTAAACTTGGCCCAACAAATGCGCAGAGGGCCATGGCGAAGGCAACCAGGGCACTACACACACCATCTCGCAATACATCGCATCTGAACTTTATCATTGATAAAGAGAAGACATATGGGCCTTCACCCGCAATCGGTGTTCAATCAAAAAAAAATGGGCCATTATCCGCCGCCGGCTGGCGGTCATCCGCCGGTCCAAAGGGTTGTTCTTTGGGGAAAACATTCGTTGTTAAACGTCTCCCCTGGGGTGTACTACACCGGCGCTGGGCCTCGCAGGTGCTACGGGCGTCGCGGGCAATAGCACAGGGTGAGGGCCTCCATGACAGCAACGGGCGGTGGTGCACACCGTGTAACCCCTGCTCTGAGGCCTCTGAAGCCGGATCCGGGATTCTTGATACTCTTGCCGCAGGCGCGGGTGTGGCACACGACTCTTCTGATTGGCAGATCTGCAGAGAAAGTGGGGTGCCCAGGCGTCCGGTCCATGAGGGTGCAGGGGTCCACAGGGGTTGAGGAATGGGTACCGATGAGGGCTGACAAGGGTTGGTGGGCTGCTTCCATAAAGATTCCCATAATGTGATTCCGGGCTACGATGTACCCCGTGGGAATGCACCGTGTAACTGGAGATGTGTTGAGGATTATTCGTTTGATTTTGGTCCTGCTGGTGGTGGTCATTAAGGGTGAAGGACGATTCATGAGGCTCGTCAGGCGGTGTTGATCGTTTGAATCGTCATGCAGCGTTGTTGAGAGTCAATGACGATCATTGCAACATTAAGCCGATGATATTGCCGATATCACACTGTCACTCCGTCCATACCCCAGGTACATATTGATTAAAACCCTCAAACCGAGGGCTTATGACTTGATGGTGTTTCGTCGAGGGGATGTACGATGGTTCATGAGGATTGTTGAACGCCATTGACAGCGATGCTTGAAGTCCTCACAAGGTCCTCGTTGTTGGACAAGCCTGTAAGCGCACACCGCACACGTGCTTGCGTTCACATAGGAGGTCTACGTGTTCGTGTCAGCCACTTTGCCTCTGACTTGCTGAACCTACGCTGGGTAGACATGGCCTTCACGCTGTCGTACGGGCAGTAGCAAGCGCCTGGAAAGGCTGTATACAGATGGACGCAAAACGTAGCCTGATGATGAAAATCCACCCCACAGCAGGACAACACCCACAGGCGCTTTGCCATCCCTTTGGCCGAAGACGATTCAGCAGATGCAGTGCCCAGAACCTGTGGTATGCGGGATGCTCCCGGCGGTGAATTCCGACTACGCTCTGCGGCTGATCGGAAATGACCCGCGTCGACGGCCTCATGCACCGCCAGCGCCAAGCGTTGCACCTCCTCTTCACAACGCAGTTGAGCTTTTGTGGCCTCCATTTTCAGGACCAGGGCGCCCGACTCAGCCCCTCGCACTTGGCCCTATGCAGCAACACAAACACGGGTTGATGATTGGTGCTGCAGTTGCATCCGTGGGTAGTTTGCGTGGTGACTGTTCTGCCGTCATCGAGAGATCGCTCGCGTGGTGTCCACGTGCGTGAGCGGCTGGTGTTTTTTCTTCGCCTGTCATTAGAAGTGCAGCCCTTTCTACCGATAGCACCTTTTTTCAGAGGATCAAAGCGAGACTTCAGCTCTGCTAGCTCCTCCATCCTCCAGAGCTGTGAAATGGTGTGGCTTGACAATCTCAAGCACGAATGTGTGAAGAGTGCAAACACAAGGGCGCTACACGCTAACCCCCAGCACCTGCAGTTTCTGTATGTCACCAGCGAAGTCTATCAGGCTTTGCTGGACGTCCCTCTTCGCGGCCGCCTGCTGATCACAAATTCGCAAGTTGAGCTCGTCGCATTGGTCAGAAGTGGATATCTGCAAAACCAACATCATGAGAGTGTGCAATGCACTGAACTCACCAGGGGCCCGGGACCGACAGCAGAGGAAAGCCCTGACAATCCTCATACCAAATCAGCAGAACAAAACCGACGACAACATCAACCGAAGAGGACGGAAATCAACAAAATCAGCACGTAAATGCACAAAATCCCCAAAAGGGGGACTGTTGGATGCTCATTTCGTGATCTGGGATTTGGTGGGTCGGGGCCCTTCTTCATGGGTCGGTAGAGTGCTACAATTGGGTCTGTGCAAGTGAGATACGTGCAAGAAGGTACAACTGGTCATTGCATCTGTCTAGCGACTCGCCATTCGACCCCGACGGTGCAGACAATTGCAGCAATACGCGCGATTGTATTCTTCGTGGTGCCACATTCTGAGGATTTATGGGTCGGGGCCCTTCTTCATGGGTCGGTAGAGTGCTACAATTGGGTCTGTGCAAGTGAGATACGTGCAAGAAGGTACAACTGGTCATTGCATCTGTCTAGCGACTCGCCATTCGACCCCGACGGTGCAGACAATTGCAGCAATACGCGCGATTGTATTCTTCGTGGTGCCACATTCTGAGGATTTATCAATCAAAGACGTCTGGGCGACTAAACGCCCTCCAAAAATACTCAACCTTTCCCCTGCAATCCTGAACAAGCCTCAACGCTTTTCGAGCCTTTCAATACCTTACGACCCCATTTATCATCATTTGTCACTATTTATCATCGCTTACCATCGTCAGCCCTCATGCAACATACTCGCCTGCACAGGGCTGTGCTAATGGAAAGCACTGAGAAAGGCAACCGTACTTGTAGAAGGTTCGAGAAGCTTCGATTGTTTCGAGAGGGTTCCAGAGGGTTCGAGACGGGCGTTTGCGGGTGATGCAGGGTCGGAGAGAGCGGGAGAGACTGAAGAGCCTCGTTAAGCATTCTCGGGGCTGACGAAATCGTAGTCTCCATCTTTGCTGGGCAATGTTGTCAAGCTCTTTAACCCTCTGGGAACCTTCTGAACTGACCAACCTTTACAGACCAATGGACATATCCTGACTGCCACCCTCCGTCTATGCTCCGGCGCCCGCTTGCTCACTCGTAGCCACGCACATGCAATGGGCAACTGAGTCCCTTTGGACGATTCAAAAGGTGTTTAGGCAGCTGTCATCATTGGGAGCTCAGCAGGAAGGCACCTTGCTTAATGGAAATACAGGCAGAGAGTCCCAGGTCCCAGACCAATCAGACACCTGCAGCTTCTGGAGTTTGGACTGGAGCTCATGCTGACCCTGCAGCAAAGCGGTGAGCTCCGCATCGCGCACACGTGAGTCCTTTTGCTGGGCCTGTAGTGCTTTTTGCAAGTCTATCGTGGCTTCGTCCACCACATGCACAGCGCTCTCCCTGTGGGGCAGTGAGGCAGATTTGTGAGGTCGCAATCACCTCCCCAGTCACACACGACGGGCAGCCACGGGGTATGCACGGAAACTTGACACAAAATCTGGCATCTATGCAGGTATGGCAATGGACATATTGCGGGGGACGACGACAAGTTCTTGGGCAGAAGAAACTGCTACAAGCACAAGCATAAGGGGCACACAAAAGCACAGGCACAAAGATACAGAAAACAGGTTGCACACCTTGCAACATCGCACACCCTCTCCCATTGCCCGTAGCACTTGTTCAGCAAATCCCTAACCGCAGCAGGTCTGTGCCGCAGTCTGGCCACTTGCAGTGGGTCATGAGTGCCGCATGCCTGCCTGCTGGTAAATACCGTGGCAATATCCTGCAATACTGCCTCCTGCAAACGACAATTCAATAAAACGCATGCACACGTGCCACGTGACACTCGCACTAAGCGGACCTTCTACTGAACACCAAAACCCCTCGGATGTTAAGCACAGCCGATGGTGGCTACCGCTGTGGCTTCAAAAGCGAAATGTCAGGCAAAAGTGTCTAACCAGGATGTGGAAGAATTGTACCGAGGTGATCAGAGAGGGGTACAGGTTGTATGCGGGTTGCATGGCCTTTTCTCCACCAAAATCATTCCCACACTATTATTTTCAAAACCCAGAAGGTGCCCGCGACCCACAACCCCCCAGCACCTCCCTCAGAAACATCTCTCTTTCTTGCTGTCCCAGTCGCCGGAAAAAGTAGTCCGGGCGCACCCTTTTGAAGTTTCTAAGGATTCAAAGCCATCAAACCGCGAATTTCGCATTGTCGAGCAGGCCCCCTGAGTACTCTTGTGCCGTTCCACTGCAACCTTCTGCAAGAGAGGCATGTGCAATTCCGCGTCCCAGCGGATGTCGTCGTGGGTTGGTGTTTTGAAGCTGCAGACAGAGCGCATGTCGTCAAGTGTCCGAGAGAAAATAACTCCGGCGGCGGCTCCCAATTCTATGATTCGGGACACGGGCAGCTCCAGAAGCTGCCCCGATGCATACCGCGGCATCTGTGTGCCTGTTGCTGCAAAGACAGCAAAGCAGGTGTACAACGCCAAACATATGCGGTCCCAGCGCACACCAAACTCCACCGCAACCCGAAGCAACACCACCAAACTCCACCGCAACCCGAAGCAACACCACCAAACTCCACCGCAACCCGAAGCAAACTCCACCGCAACGTCCCCCAAACGTCCACTGACCTGCACCAACATCGATCTCATCTCAAAAGAACAGGGGTTTGACGCGCCGCCGCGTCTCACACACCTCCATCTCTTGCATGCGTTCCACAAGGTCCTCAGATGATCGCTTCAGTTGAGCGGCGCAATCACCATCCAATTGCTGCATCCGGCACTGTACAGAAACGGGCTGTGAAGGACCCCCCCCCTTATGGTCCGTGCACTGCTTTCTGGCCACAGTGGCCGCGATCGTGAACAACCCCCCGTTTGGTGTACATGAGCCATGCGGATCACCCGATATTGGAACCATCTTACGCTTTTATAAATGCCACTGCCCTCAATTCGGTACACCGCCAAGGGGCAGTTAAATTACTGTTCTTTTGAAACTATGCAACGCGTGCACCCGTACACCCACTTTTGGGGGGATCCCATTCGGATGTCAGAGATAAGGGCCCTGAAATATGAGATACAAAATCTAAGGGAGAAGTAAGGGTGGGTTGATGGACGGCACAGAGACTTACCGCAGAGGGGGCGTAGATAATGTTTCGAGCGTTGGGATCGCATGTCAGCGGCAGAGCACTGCACATCACACCGACGATGTTGTTTTGTTCACCTCCACCGCGATACCGCGGGAGGCAAAGTGCGAGGAGCGGATGATGATGCCCCGGCGGTTGGGAGCTCGGAGACTTCGCAGGGCTCCAACGGAGCCACCTCGCCGCCCCTTCAGCCTTCACAGCAACGCACCATCCGTAGAAACCTGAGCCCTGCACATCGTTGGGGCTCTGGTTGTGTTCCGCGAGCCCTGTCCGGCGGCCATAGAACTGCCCGTTTGCCGACGCCCCACACACTATCACATTCTTCACTATTCATGCCCACGGGATCAGGGAAACATGGTGCATTGCGAACCAGGAATTCGTGGTACAGGGAGGAGGTGCAGCCCGCCCCCCACCGGTTGAGGATTCTTGAGAATATGGGCAGTTGAGGGCTGTACCATTGCTCAAGGTTATGGAGGGTTGTCTTGTGAGGATCGTTGACCGTTGTTGAGGGCATCCAAAACTGGTTTGGCTGTTGACGACTTCTGTGAGGTTCAGAGGGTTGCTCATGACTGCCCAGGGTCAATGAGAGTTATTCAGGGGTTTTCACTGTGTTGAAGGTGGCGGGTGGATGTTAAGGGTTGTAGATCGTTGCTGTGGGTGCCGAAAAGCTGGTGAGGGTGAAACAGAGTCGTTGACACTTCTTGAGGGTTTTTGTGGAGTATAGGGAATGTTGGAGGTGCTGAGGATTGCTGAGTATTGTGGACGGTGTTCGAGGTTCTGAAAATCTGTTCAGAATGTTGATTTGACCGTTGAGTAGACTTTGATCGGCGGAGAAATCCCTTTTGAACCTTGAACCTTCGGTGTCCCTCAACAATCCTAGAATCTTGAATGAAACCCAGTCGCCCTCAGCGACACTCTACAATTCTCAACAACTTTGATGAACCATTGACAACAATATCCTGAGACTCCTGAATGAGAGATCATATTTGGTCCCAATGCTGCACTTGTTGACAGCCGTGGTACCAAGGCAGAGAATCCGGAAGCAGCTGGAACAAGATTATGCCCCGATTTAGGTGACACGGTAGCACAGCTGATGACGCCCCCTTTCCATTCAGCTCCATTCAGTTCCTATTGGGCATCGTGCCGCTGTTGCCCTGAGATCCTTGCTCCTTGCGAAGCAATAATTGCTACTTTTTGCCATTGTCTCCCCAACTCTCCCCAAACCTGAAGCTCGTGCTGCAACGTGAACGTCAACTCGTGTACGATACCCCGAAGATCATCTTCGATGACCGCGCGACACGTGTTCTCCACCTCTGCTTTATGAGCGTCCCCGTGGAATCTGTCCAATAGGGCACCAATCGTGGCCTGCAACCGCTTGACCTCTTCCGTGAGAATTATCTGGTTCCTGCCGCACGGAGTGGTTGAGCATGCGATCCAATAGGACGTACTGGAAAAGCTCCCCCGCGTCTCCAAAGCACCCTCCCATCTACAGGCCCCCCAACCAGGCAATTACCCAACCACCACCAAAGCCGCCCCCTTGGGCGACAACAGCCACAGTGAAGAAGAGCCGTGATGGCCTCCAAACCGCCCGAAGAAACCTTCGTTCTAGAATGCTGCAATCGGACTTGGGTGTGGGGGTTTATTCACCCGGGAAATGAATGTTTGCTCGTTGCCATCCGGTTCTGATGGCGTCCAATAATGATGGCATTGCTCTGCCCCACACCCCCGTCCCATCTCATCGCTTGAATGTTTGACCATTGGGTGCCCCTGGTCGCCAATCCCGCCCCAGGTCCCACAGACTTGCACCTTCAGTGTGAGCTCTGCGAAGTGCAAGACGGAAAATCCGTCGCGTGCGCAAACAAGATAGCACGGATGGAAACACAATGCGAGCTGTCCCTGTCCAAGATCAGGGTGCACAAACAGCTCTCCGGGCTGTCACCGCCAGAACGCCGAGACATGACTTCACCCCGCGTACAACAGCGAAATCCACCCGACGCCATCCTGGACGGCGAAGCAACGGGTGACGGCACAGGAGAAGACAATCAGGAGCTGCGAGGACTCATCCGCCGTGTTCTGGTGCTGCATTGCCGAGCAAAGGTAAGTTGTGCAAACTGCCACGAATTTACGTCAGACTGCCTGCGGCATTGGGGGTTGGGTGGCACATTGGATGGGACGTGGATCTCTTCTGAGATGATACAGTACACGAAGACTGAAAATGGAAACCCCCGGCCTCACGCACCACAGTCCCGGCCTCATCCACCACAGCCCCGCCTCACCCACCACAGCCCCGCGCCACGGCCTCTACCTTACGTACCACAACCCCCGGCCGCGCTGATAACATCCCCAACCACATGCACCACAGCCCCCACAACAAAGGGCCGGAAGGGTCTGTACGTCGCCGCACAAAAGCGATAGCATGCGGGCGCCATGGCCACAAGGATCAGCATCAGTGTGTCTGCCCAATTCAGTTTACTGTTGGGCAACGCTCGGCCATCTCGACCGGGATGACAGTCCGATGCAAAGCAACTCTGCGGGCATACCGCAGACCCACTTGATGTAGTAGCATACCGCAGACCCACTTGATGTAGTAGCATACCGCAGACCCACTTGATGTAGTAGCATACCGCAGACCCACTTGATGTAGTAGCATACCGCAGACCCACTTGATGTAGTAGCATACCGCAGACCCACTTGATGTAGTAGCATACCGCAGACCCACTTGATGTAGTAGCATACCGCAGACCCACTTGATGTAGTAGCATACCGCAGACCCACTTGATGTAATAGGGGGTGTTGCCCGCCGGTCACAGTTGGCAGTTTGCATGCAGCTGCGTTCCCACCCGATCTATCCCTCAAACCCCGATACCCAAGAGCCCCAATGGCGGCATGGCGAAGGACACACCGATCAAGTTTTTCTTCGCACGCCACGAGTCGCTGGTCCACAACGTCCACTTTCTGGAACGTACAATTGCAAAGGTTGACATTGGGTGTACGGTGCTCTGCCAGCGGCTGCCGGCATCCCCCCCAACCCGCCAACCCTCCTGCATTCCAGCTTTCTGAGTCCGTTCGCCCCTACTTCTGTTCCCGCCAAAAGACAGACGGACAGAGAGAGAGAGAGAGAGAGAGAGAGAGAGAGAGAGAGAGAGAGAGAGAGAGAGAGAGAGAGAGAGAGAGAGAGAGAGAGAGAGAGAGAGAGAGGCATTGCGGATGGATCGTCAAGCGGAGCGTTGGGCTGCGTTACGACCGGTTGAACCCCTTTTATTGGTGTGACGTTGTAAAGCTGCAGATGAATAAAGCCGTATCATCATTGAAACTGTTGACCTCCGAGACCAGAACCCGCTGCTGTATTTGGAGCCTAGTGAACACGTATCTAGTGCTTCGGGAAAATACATTAGCCCCATGCGAGTTCAAGTCATTCACTGTTACTCCAAAGGCGCATTTCCACTAACTCGCTCGGTCCCAACCATAAGGGAACCTAGAACGATGCACACAAATTGCTTGTATTGTCATGCTCGCCATTTGCCTACGGACACGGCACTGAAAATTGATGGCTTGGCGCACGTTGAAGTCAAGAGGAAATGTGTATTAATGTGTCAATTGCCAAACCCCCCTCCCCACCTTGTAACATAGTGCCCGGCCGGGCGCCACTGCCTCACCCCAAACCTACACATTTGAAAAGAGGATAAAGGGAAACTTACGGATACATTGGATGTGATGCACAACCTTGGGTTACGATTGACACCTCGTTTCGCAAGCCACACAAGCGCAAGCTACTTGCTAGGATCACCCCCGAGAAGCGTTGTACGAGACAAACCAAACCAACCCAACCCAAACCAAACGCCTACAAAGAGATCCTACACCAAATGCGAACAATGCGAGCCTCCTCATTCCCCCCCAACCCCCTCCCAACCTTGCATCTCTTTCAAAACCCAAAAAAATTGGAGGGCGTGCAGGGTTAAAAAACCACAACGTGAGCCACGCATGCAAATTTACGATGAGCCACACATTTACAATTCTTAGAAGTAGGGTAGAACCCGTGTGGTGCCGTATGGAAAATTGTGGTTGTTGATGAAATGAGGACAAGGCCAAAAATTTTGGCTGAAGCAGTCTAAGTGGTCATTTTTAGATTTCTACGGTGGCATGGGTCGCACACATGGGATGTACCATCACTCTCAATGCCCCACAAGCATGGGAAGGTGTGCACACACCGGAACCAAATCTTGTGGCTGGAGTAGATCAACGATGAGCGCCACCTCCTTCTCGACCTCATACACGCGGTCCCACACGCGACCGGTCGACGTGTTTCCTAACGAAACGATGAAAGGGTAATAGCGCATTTGCCCCAGTGCGTTACCTGCCATTGACAACCGACGAACGACGGATGGGGGGGGGGGGGGGTTCCGCTAATGGACACTCAGCCGTGACGAAACGTTGCAAAAGGATTTGGTGGGAGACCGCCATGCCCAACAAATAACAAATGGCTGACATCAAATCACGCAAACCCCACGAAGAAGAGCGCACCTTGCCGCATAGCCCCTTCCAAATCGCGGATCCGGACAGCGTGGCCCATAACATCTTGTTGCACTTTGTGTGTTGCTTGCTCCAACTCTAGCGTTTGCTGGAGATGCAGTGCCAACGAACCAACTGCAAATGTGGCACACAAGAAACTTCCCACAAATGTGACACCGTTCCACTTGTCTTGAAGGCACCACAGAGGAGCAATGAGGAGGAGTGACGCGTTTTGTACGGCAATGGAAGAGGAAGACTCCTCGACGGTGGGGCACTGGAAAGGCATGCTGCGTGTTCGACTTCGGCATGCTCCATGTTTAAGATGTTGTTCTCGTCCCAGCACTCCTTGCAACAGAGGGGTGTGCTCCCATCTGGGGTTCTACAGTTGGTTGTGAATTTGGGTGGAATGGTGTAGTTTAATTCGAACACAATCACCGCAAGCAAAACTCGTCAGATGGCCATCGAAGTCGCTTGTGAGTAGTATTTTCGGACCACACGAAATAGCTTTTGACGGCCTTTCTTGTGATCACCACCGAACGTGCCCCAACGGAACTGTGCATGAGCCATGGAGCAGTGTCAAGGTGTGGTATGTGGGGCCGACATACATGAGCCAGTAATAGCCCACCGCTTTTTGCACAGGGGGGTCTATTGGGAAATAGGGGGGTCCTATTTAGAATCCCTTCGGAAACAGGGGGGGGGGGCAATTTAGAATCCCTTTGGAAATATGGGGGGCCTACCCTTTGGAAATAGGGGGGGGTCTAATTAGAATCCCTTTGGACATAGGGGTGCCTATTGAGAAACCCTTTGGAACCATATGGGAGGCCTACCCTTTGGAAATGGGGGGGGGGGGCTATTTAGAATGCCTTTGGAAATAGGCAGGGGCCTATTTAGAATCACTTGGGAAACAGGGGGGGCCTATTTCGAATCCCTTTGGAAATAGGGGGGCCTATTCAGAATCCCTTTGGAAATAGGGACCTGCTCCGTTGTTATTGCACATCCTCCTCCTAGCAATCCCCACACCCATTTTGAAGTCAAGTCGACCCCTGTCAACCTTGTCAAAGAAGCGCAACACTACTTGTACGCTTTGCAAGCCAAAAACCCCATAGCAGTTGGATGTTGCTCTCATGTGCAAGACCACCCAGCTCATCAGGCTCAATCACCTCACCTCTTGACCACAAAAACAATGGTCGGAAAACCTCTCAAGCCCCCTCAATCCCTCAAGCCCTTAAGCCCTCGGCCCCTCAACCCTTCTTCGTCGCTCTGCCGAGGGCTTAAGGGCTTGCGCAAGGGCGACAACACGACGGCTGCTTCGTCTACCCCCTCATCCCCCCCTTGTCTTCCTCTTGCTTGCACCAACACCTTCATTACTTCCCCACTGTCCCTCTCAATCTCCACAAGGTTGTCTAACTCAAGTTGTCTAGTATTAAGATTTAAGTCAAGGCGTCAAGGCAGGGGGACTAATCACAAATGCATTTAAAATGAACGAAGAGTATGAATGGGCCATAGTACAACACAAAGCAAAGTGGATCAGTTCGTCTTTCAGTTGCACCCGCATACCATACACCACACCCTTGTTGTCATCGCCTTTCGTCCCTATGACCTACACACCAATGTGGAGGGTTAGGGTTATCTCTATGTCAAGTTCGCAAACGCTCATCGAAACACAACCCCACGTGCATGATCCATATGTGTAAAAAATCGCCCACAATCGAACACAATCATTTGCATTTCAAAGGATTCCCATGGGCACAAGGTGCCGCGTCTTCTCGTCACACTAACCTAGCCGCGGCCGCGATGACGGGGGTTGTGCTCCCAACGCAAATGATTCCGGCACTTGCGCTGCCGCATTTGCATCGCCGCCGGTCCATCCCAGCATGGGGCCGTTGCACAACATCCCCTCAGATGGACGCCCCCCAACTGTGGCCTTCTTCACCACGATCCCTTCGCCGTCCTGCTCTACTTTGGCACCCACTTTAGCAACCACAATGCGCATCCCTTGCTTTACTTTTGCGTTGGTAACAATGGTTAAGAGCTCTTCTTCCCCAACATCCACTTTAATCGCAGACAGCTTGTTGGTCTTGGGAATGCTCTCAACCTCCGCGATGTTGCCCACGGCGTAACCTTCGTACCGCGGGTCGGCAACCTCAGGCCGCGGCAAGTCGCATGCGATGCAAACCTGCATGGGGATAAAAAAGTAAGATTGCCCGGGTCCAGAGTGGACGACTTTGCGCCGTCCCTGCTACGTTGTTCCACGGCATGGGGGACCGAAGACTTTCCCAAAGGACGGAATCTCCCTTGGAACCTGGTCCTATTGCTTGCAAATGCTCTAGCTACGGAGAGAGGAGGAAAGCTTGGGCTACCAAAGTTCGAAGTGCAAGTGTGAGATGGAGTGCTCTTTGCGCCTGCATGAGTCCAATGAAACAACTTACCGTGCACTCCGGTCAACGATGGACAGGAGGTCTATAGCCGACAAGAGGCTTTCACACCATCCAACACACACCCAAGTTTCCAGGCTTATCCTTGGAGCAATTCGCGGCACGTACCCCAGCACACAAGTGGCACACGAACCATTGCGCGGCAGCCCCGTGACACTACACAAACCAAGCCAACCCCCCCCCCCCCCCCACCCACCATGGCTGGGTAAGCTCCTAAGTGCTGCTCGGGTGTCACGCCCTATAGAGTAAGGACCACCACACTCAATTAGCCATGTGGGGCGTGTATTTGAATAACCTGCGACCCGTTGGATACGGCCTTGTTTATGGTGGGGTAAGGTTTAGGGGGGCATGCATCTTTGTACTGACATAGGTGCCAAGCTAATGGTTCTCCTCGCCATCCATCGCCCTCTCCGCGTTCTCAACCTCAACCCCTCAACTGCTTCACACCCCTTGTGTGTGGTCACACACTTTGCTTGGATTGAAAACAAGTACGGACAAAGTTACCAATAGCATTCATCTCAGGGCTCCAAACCTGGTCCGTCTCCTCATTCTCTTGGCCGCAATCTTCACACTCCCAATCCCCAGGCATGCTCACAACACCGCCTGCGAGTGGAAGCATGGTGGTCTTGGAGAGATGCGAATTAAGGACAAGCGAGGTGCTCCAACCTTTCGTGCACCAACAATCCTATGCCAAAAGGGACCAAAGATCGAGCACATCCGACAAAAGATGGCCATTTCATCCACGGACAATATTTCGGTACAATGTACGCAGAGGGATAGTACAGTACCATGTAGTATATGTACGATGTAGTATATGTACCTGAAAATATGCGATACCCCTTGTGAATATACTGCAAACCGTACTGTACAGCATAGTAGTTGGTCAAGCATTTTGCGTGCACCAAAAACTAAGAAGAAAGGCCGCCCATTCGAATTTTGTACTACGAGGAAGCAATTTGCTATGCTGCATTTATACCGCTATATTGTTGGGACCCCGCGCACAAAAGCCTTTCTTGTTGACCGGCGTCACCGGGGTGCAAGTACAAGACAAAACACATCAAGCGCACTACATTATACTATTGTGTAGGACACTATTGTCTTGCACATGCATAGTAAAGCATTATGGTACAATACAGTAGACTACAGCACAAGGGCGCGAAGACTCCGATGATTGCCTCACCTGGACACGCAAGGATTGCAGGGATTCAAAAGCAAAATGGCAAGTGTGTGCACCATGGAGCCTTCGTCAAAACAAAATGCATTCGGCACTCATTCGTAAGCTTTCCAAATGGTTGCGAACTAGCAACTGCACCACTTTGCATCCCCAATGATTACCCATCCTCCCTTCCTCCGGAGGGAGAAAACCCAATTCTCAACTGAAAATGCAAAACTCACTGTTTTTGCCCCTAGATCCAAAAAAAAAACACTAGATCTTATCTTGTATCAACGTCGACGTGCAAAAGTGCCTTGGAAAATCGTCCGGATTTTTCGGCTACCGTGGATGTGAAAATCCCTTGTATATGCAGATGTTTCAACGATTCATCGAACCGGCGTTCCTTTGGCCTTTTTTCGAGGCACTGGGTTCACTGTGGTAGGGGATTATCCATGGTAGGCAATCGCTGCAGCACAGTGTGAGCAGATCCTAAAAAGCAGCCTGATTCTACAGGAGGGCCACACATGTGCTCCCTTGGAGGGCACAGCAGGTGGACTAGTATAGCACTGTTGCCCTGTGGTGAAGAGACATAGGGGAGTTTCAGACATTGCCTGTTCCCAGATTGCCGTGAGGTTACTAGCATAAGCAGGCCCCTCCCCCCTACTCTCAGACGAGAGAGTTGCCAAATGTGCTGCTGCTTTTGTCAATCTTGTGCACAAACTGTAAATTGGTGATGAATACATTCACGAAATGTGCCTCACAGTTGGATTCTTTAGAGCTGGGCTGTGGCATTGCATAAGCAAGCACACTCCGTGTAAACCAATCCATGCACATTG
The DNA here is from genome assembly GCA_964036045.1 of Eutreptiella sp. 'Long Island Sound 2002'. Classification (NCBI taxonomy): domain Eukaryota; phylum Euglenozoa; class Euglenophyceae; order Eutreptiales; family Eutreptiaceae; genus Eutreptiella; species Eutreptiella sp. 'Long Island Sound 2002'. The sequence continues at coordinate 17,898,809 of OZ038400.1, forward strand.
CCCAAAGCCATGAGAACATTATGGAGACTAAATGGAAAATGGACGGGGGGGGGGCGCACCTGCACCTCCTCTTTCCTTTCGTTGTTGTTTCCTCTTTTGGCCTGGGGGACTTTGTTGAAGCCAAGGCTCAATTCTTGAGGGTCGATGTCAAACTGCAAAGCGGTGTAACCGACGGATGAAGAAAGCCAATGCGGCGTTCGTCAGGCAACATAGCACGCCACATACCATTGCAACGATGTTACACGGCAATGCATAGCAACAGTACACAGAATTATGCAAAGGAGATAGGTAGATTTTGAGGTCGGCCAGCAGCCACTGGCAGGGCCACAGCCCCACATACTTGCGTAGCACCCTAGCGGCTTGTCGCGCGGGTGTCTCCATGCAATGGTCCGCCATAATAAGTACTAGAAAATGGAATGTGCGAGGCAGCGTGGACGTGAAAGCTTTTGAGAGGCCCAAATGCTCCAAATCATTACACGTGACGCATGCTGCCTAAACGTACTAGAGATGGTAGTCTGGATGGCTAGTGAACAACATATATCAGATTCTAGTGTTGCTACAATCGTCGGTTTTGGCTAGTACAAAAGTGCTGCATTCTATGGGCAGTTTACCTTATGTTTGAAGGTTGTATTACTGAACGTACATATTTTAACATTTTCATGTAAGTGGTACAACGACTGAGTTAATGGTACAGCAGTTGGCAACTTTACCTTAGCCTACAATAAAATGTCTTATAACAAGTCATCCGAAATGAAGGCCATTGGGATATCACAAGCCTTCTCGGCCGCTCATTTAGCACCATACGAGACTTTTTTGTCTGGGTTGGTTGGAATCATTTGCAACATTCTGAGACATTTTTCCGGGACATCCAAAAATGCCGGCGACAAGGGTGTGGTCCTCATCATTGCTGCAGCGGATTTTTTTATCGCAGATGGAAAATATTTCCTTCATTGCGCCGATATATCCCCACCTGTATGCGTGGACATGACTGCCATGTTTGGTGCCATTTTTTCTTCCCAGCGCTTTGCGCCGGGCTTTTTTCACCTTAACGCCGTCCGTGTTGAAGCTATTTGGGCATTGGTAGACTTGCAGAGTCCCAAGATGTCAAGATCTGAAGTCCTAGACATTGCGGAAGCCATCTGACACTTTAACGAGGGTGGAACATTATTGGTCATTGTACTTTAACGGCGCTTGGATCGTGAAATTGGGCAAAATGGTTGTTGGTGTCACCGCCACCTTGTTTGGCGCGCGCGTCTACAACATCACGGGCAGGACGTCCCAAAAAGTGATCTCGAAAAAGCCAAGCCGTTCACTGTGGTAGGGAAGTACTTCGAAGTACTTTACCGCATGACTGCCTTCACCCCATTATTAGAGTGAATACAGTTACTATTATCAGAGTGAATAGGGGTACTGACCATAACTTGCCAACCCTGACAATGAATATTGTCTTCATATACTAAAAATAGCCTGATTTCAACAGGGTTAACTCGCCGCCGGGAACCCAGCTTGCTTTGGTGCTTTCCTTTGTTGTCACTTGTTTTTTCTCATCTGCTCAGTCTCTTGGTGTTGTTGCTGCTGGGTCTTACTGTGTTTTTTTTTGTTTTTTTTATGTGTTTCTGTGTCTTTGTGTTTGCTGTTTGCTGGCTGTGTTTCTCGATCCTGCTATTAACGTGTGCCGCCCGCTGGCAGAAGGTCGTTTGCCCGAGCGGTCAAGGGGTGGCACTCAAGTTGCCATAGTTTCGGCTGCGTGGTTTCGAATCCCACAGCGACCAGCACCTTTCCGTTCGTTCAGCTTGCAACTTGTTTTCACAACTCCGCTGCGTACGGATGTGATTTTGCGAACTTCTGCGGTTATTTTCATGGGATCCCGTCTTTCCCATTGCCAACTTTTATTGTTGTTTAACGCACAGTCGGGGCTCACATGTTCCATGCAAAAAAGATATGTTGCATAGAAAAAAGTTTGTGGAGCGCGGAGGGCGTGCCTTGGGACGAATTTTTGGCCTGAACGACATGTGCACCAAGGTGTAAGGGAACAACTCCTCGGGAGAATGAACAAGGAGTGTTCCGTCGCCATGGTGCCACGTCGCAAAGTTGAAGTGTTCCCTATGGCCCACGGCAAACGCCCCGTAGTTGACTATTGGTAGCTAGCTGCCTCCCCGAAAGCACTATTGTGCATCAATGTGTTGGCCCATTGGAAACAACTTGCGAAACGTTGTCATTTGATTTCATACCCGTCTCCCCATGAAAGTCAGACTCATGGATATGAATCCGTTGTGCCAAAACGTAGTTGTATGCTATGCGTGCATTCAAAAGTCTATTAGGAGGGAGCTCGTTAATCAACCGTCAAGGGCCATCTTTGTCAGGAATTATTGATTGCTTCGTCATCACCCGAACCCGATTTTGCTGCTAGTTGAGAGGCATCCTCCCATGCAAAATTGTTATTCTTGAAGGTGAAAGCGACATGCCCAACGCGGTGCAGCTCGGTCCCAATCATTTTTGCTTGGATCAAGCGGACGAGAATGTGAAGCTGGTTGCCAAAAACATTCCTTGGTACGGGCCGAAGTATTCACCACACGACGTACCTTCGTTTTATGACATCTCTGGCGTTGTCGAGAATCCCGCGGTTTTCAAGTTAGTGATCGACCTCTTCGTCGAGCGCTACAAAGCCGCCGGAGACGCAGGTCTGGGCTTCAAACGGTGATTTATTGCCCATTGTGTCTTGGTTGCGTTTTGTTTTAGTTGCACAATGTCAAGGATGTACACGTTTCCCATATCCCGTAGGCACCAAAGACCTACGGCACACGATATCACCACTGCCATATCCGCTGCGATTTCCTGTGGCACATACCACGGATGTCTGCGGATATCCTTGTGCCTATGCCACGGATATAAGCCACTGCCTATCGTATCCCGGTTAATTTTATTCAAGCAATGTCCACAAACATGCTTCCCAAGTACTATTAAGACGGCGACCCGGCCAATCTCCTCAAGCACATTGATCTACTGTACAAGTTGGATCCACGTATCAATGGTTTTTAGGGACATGGGATTCGGAATCGTTGTTCAATACGTGACGTGCCGCCCTGCATCTCGTCGAACACTAAAATCATATCCACACATCATAAGATGATTAGCTCTGTGCTAGCGTCTCGTTTTCCCGTGATGATTGCTTTGTTGCATGCAAGGCATGAGGAGGACGCAACGACACCGCATGAACGCATATTTGTTCCGTACTAATTTTTGTTGGGTCCACTCCTTTCCACGAGAATAGAGCACCACATGTTCCGCGACGCAACGAGCACGAGCAGAACCACGAGTCTGCGACGGTGAAAACCAACCGACGTGCTTGTAGTTGTTGCCACATTACGGTGATACACATTTCAAACATACGTGTCGGCCGCATGTTTGTTGGAGGAAGATTCCATTTGCTGCATCTTTTGGCGTGCGTTTTGTGAGTTGTGGTATTTGGGGTTGGGCCGTGCATCCATCGAGAACTTTCCGCGATTCGACGGCAAAAGTGGGGGCGATTAAGACATGCTAAGCTCATCGTGAGCGCTTGATGAAACGTGTGGCCGCACAAAAGCCCTAAGCCCATCGGAGGGGCGGGGCACAACAGCCACGAACATGGCGCGGGTTCGATAGCTAATGGTATCCGAACTACTACTACTGGAGTTCATGGTTCCCAAGGTAGCAACGCCGGATCATTCCACTCGATTGTACAATTTTCCGTTGACAAGTGTACATTGGAATTCAACGCGACCGATGACATACCAATTTGGTGGGGGCTCTCTAGAAGTCTCTTGGGATAACAACAAACGGAGGCACTACCGGAGAACAGGCAAGAGGGGCCATGTTGGGGCTATGTGAACACAACACGGTATGGGGTGGGGGGGTATTTTTCACCTCCGTGTTGGCCGGCCGTGTTATCACGCCTTTTCTCCACCAAGTTTCGTGCTTGGGGGTCAGTCGGCACCTTTGGCAACCGAGTGTTGGTCGGAAGCCCTTTGGGCCCCCCGTGGCCGCCCTGCTTGTAGGGCCTCATTGCTTTGTTTTCGGGGTGCATCCGGCAATGCACCTTCCACTTTCATGCCCCATCACCAAGAGTTGGGGGAGGAAACGTACGGTTTCGTGCGTCGGGGCCATTTGAGCAAAATTGTTTTGGCAAATTGCATATGCTTGTGCACGAGACACGGCATAAGTACACACTTGAGATCAACAAGGCTCCATGATGGCGCGGTATCCGCATAATGCGTGGTGTCTAAGAGTAGCATGGCGTTATCGGTGGGAAGGCGTGTCTAGTTTCGCTTGGCGGGGTCTACCTTTTCGCCCCCGATGCATGCACCTCCGCTTAGGCCCAACACACGTGGCGGGATACGAGGCACGAGGCTTTATCTTCGGTCCACCTATCGCTTTGGCGCTGGGAATCCCTTTCATAATGATCCGCAAAGCAGGTGAGATGCGGCTAGGGTGCAATTTGGTTTGGGGTTTGTGCGCTATTGTGTGATCATTGCCCCCTCGGTGCATGTGCAAGCTCCCCATCTCCCCGCTTGTGGTCTCTACCAAGGGCGCTGTGTACGTGATCTATGTTGTAGGTTGCATGCTCCCGGAAAAGGTGTCCTGCCATTGGTAACAACGTATTGCACATGCATCTTGTTGTGGTGCACCACCACTTAGCACACTATTCATTAATCACTCCCGCAACGATGTTGTTTCTCAGGTAAGTTGCCCGGTGTACTTGTTACCGGCGGGTCATATATTACCGAATACAGCAAAGACGAGATTGTGTTGCGCTTGGGGGCCGTTAAGAAAGGGGATCGCGTGTTGTTGATCGACGATTTGATCGCGACTGGTGGGACTGCGTTGGCGGGTTTCGACTTGGTGGACGCATTGGGTGCAACGGTGCATGAATTCGCAGCCATGGTCGCGCTTCCGTTTTTGAACGGCGTGGAAAAGATCCATGCCCATAGAGAAGGCCGGTATCTTCCTGTAGTTGCCTTTCACTTTCTACCATGGTATTATGGCACGAACTTGGGTCCTCCTTTAGCTGCCGGTGGTTTTCACATCGGTTTCTTGAATCCCTTTGCCCGCAGTACGATGTGTGGCCACACGTCTCATTCATGTATCATGAATGTCTACTACCTCTAGAGACAAGTGCAATGACGTAAACTGAATCGAACTACACTTGTTGCGTGTGTCTACACAAGCACTAGGTTGCAAACTAGTGTCTTGGACCACCGAAACCGCCGCAGCCTGGATACGGAAAGACTACTCCCCTAAGTGAACAAGCAGGGGGAAGAGGAGAAGGCGAAGGAGAGGCACAAGACGGGTAGCATAGCTATGCCCAGGGCTGTATTGTGCCCCGAGTTCGGCTGAAGGCATATTTGAGGGTTCACAAGTGTACGCCTCGAGACAAAAGACACGAAAACACGAGCTTAGAATCCAAACGAGAACGAAAAAAGAAGCCCAAATGTTGGGATTTTCAACCCAAGCTCATCTTGGAAGATGACGGACGCATCATGGAGTACAAATGATGCTATTGTCCAAGGCGGCCGAGCGCTTGCTACAGGCTTTTCGTCGCCGGGTCGTCATAAGGCAAGGGAACAACAGGCGATACCACTACAAAAAACGACCACACCGTGGGTTTCTCACCTGCTTTACCCCACGCTGGGCAGTGCCCAATTTACACAGCCATTGGACCCGGCAGCACTGCGTTCAGCCTCGAGGCCCTAGGGGGTAGTGTGAACTATGGGTCACTAGGGGCCATGAGGGTGGCCAACACCCATCATCACCCAAGGCATCACCGACCAAAAAATTGGTGTTTTGATTTAACGTTTAACTGTGGTTCCGTTCCGCAGTTGCTTTAGTGGTCCACAACACTTACGTTGCGATCACATCAAGCCCTTTTGCACATTCACATCCGGTCGCACATTCATGAAAAAACCCAATGATGATTCTGCGGCTGCGTCAGTGGCTTCGTTGCCACCATTTTCTCAACATTCCGGCCGTCCCTTCGTCACATTAGGTTCAAGGACGTTCCCGTGTTCACTATGGTCGATGACAGCAGCATCGGGAAGGATATGTGCCGTGACCCGCCCGAAGGTACTCCGCGGGTCATTCCGGCGGCTGAAGCAGAGAAGACGGCACAATCTTTGGGTTTGTGATGTGGCATCTTGGTCAACTGATACGTGAGATGGAAGTCGGGGGAAAGCATGCCGCCGTGCATTCTGCTTTTAGCCGCATCGAAACCGATTGGGGAAACACAAGGGCGGATTGTGCTTCCACAGAAGGAGATGTGTGGCATGGCACAACTGATGTGGAACAGCAAAGTGCAATCGGTGTTCAACGGCTGAGGTGCTGGCTATGGTTTGGGAACGGTGTGGGTTCCATGTTCGTCGGCTGACCTACAGTGGTCTTGCACAGTTGTGAACGAGCCCTGTGGCAGGATTGCGCTTATATATAATGGTTGGGTGTGTTGTAAGTCGTTCGCAATCGTTGAAGTGATTGGAAGAGTGAAGGGAGCGTGGTTTGAATCTGCGCCTGACACTTCCTGTCGAGACTGCATATTGTGCCAGCCCTAACATTACCCCTCCCATGCAAGTTGCATGCATCTGAGGGGAGGTGGCATACCAAGGACCGCCTGAGAAGCGCAGATACCGAAGTGCATGTCACAGCATCTGAAGGAATCCAACCAAAGGTTTCAAAAATTTGTGGCAGTCGCGTGTTGGAAGGAGTTGCATTAGCGCAATTCTCTGCGATGACCGCAGTTTTCCGTGAAAGTCTTCACTGGTCAGGACCAATTTTGGGGACTCTTTCCTGCGCAGTTCAGGAAGTAGTGGACGAACAGGTGGATCACAAGATGTTCTGCTCTGGGTGCTTACATGCAATGGAGCATTTTCTTTTTTTTTTTGACAATACACAGTTCTCAGTCCATGGTCTGCAGTTCTGGTGTGCCAGCCCATCATACAATCGAGCAATTGAACATTTTCTGTTGACACCCGTCATTCCACAATTTTGATTCAACATCTGCCTCTCATGTCATTTGCTTGGATCTGGTCAGGCCCTGCGGCCCTGATGGCTGGCACAGGGTGTTCACCAGTTCACCATTACACGCAACGATGCAACGTGTGCAATTGGACTTGGAGCGCAGGGATTGCAGCAAACGGCACGGGTCATGGGCATATTGGCGGTGTTCCCCATTCGGATATAGTTGTTGTTTTTTTGCTTTGCCCGGCTGTGTGCACCCAACGAACGAAGTTTCAATCGTGAGAGGAACCTGCGAAATGGTGCGACGATTTCGCTCCTTCAAATTGTTTGGTACATGGCCACGCATCGTGAGTACCTGTTGTATCCAAGGGATATGAACATGTTCAGCTCCAGGGTCCGAAGTATGCAGGCGGCCATCAGACAGTCATATCAATAGTGATGAGCTGACCACCATGATCTTGTGCCCGTGCCTCTCTGCCTCGTTGCACAACGTGTGTAGAAGTTGCACAGACAGGGCTGCCGTGTGCTTTACTTATCCCCATGGGGACCAATCACATTCTTCTGGACTGGGTAAACAAAATTTCTCATTCAAACTTGTTGAAGGACCAAAGTAATTTGACCTTTTCTTTTGCAAGCTGCACCACGACGTATCAACGCAGCAGAAGTGAGAAGCTTTTCGGTGTGCGTAGGCATGCGATGGAACAATAACTTGAGCACGATCAATGAGTTGTGCGAGGCCCTGCAAGGGCGCAACTCTATTCTGCTATTTTTTTCCACGTCGCACGTGGGCTTCTACTGATGCACACGTGCTCCGCCACTGCCTAAGGCATGGTATCTGTCTAGTTGAAAGGTTTATCACAGACATCATTTTGTGACGCCGTTCTGACCCCATGCAACAGCACAAGCAAGCATTGTGCTTTGCCAAAACATGTCATACAAGCTGTACAACATCTCATCTGCACAATTAAAACCAGTTGGCCACCAATCAACCCACTCTGTCCACAAATCCAATGGTTTCCCAGGAACAACCCGTCACAGATATTGGTGCCGAAAACCATCTGTGGAGCGTAAAAAGGAATGAGAAGTTCCTGTGTGATTCCGTATCTGACATTTTTGCCGACACAGTGTCTACAAACTACAGAACCCCCCCCAAAAAAGATGGTATGCACGATGTCGCCCCCCCCCCCCCACCTCCCCCCCTCACCCCCCTATCAAATCCATCCCTACCCTCCCCCCCTTACCACCCATAGCCCCCCCTACCCTCCTCCCCTACCCTCTCCCCCTTACCTCCCCCTGGTGACCTGGCAGCAGGAAAAAACCCTCAGGATGGTAGCGGTGGGACGGTGGCCCACACACACAGCAAGGCACCGGCCGCTCGAGTGACCGCTCTTGCGTCATCCCCGTGTCACGCCGCCCGCCACCCGTCCAGGACTGTTCCTTGGGCCAGAAATGCAGTCCTGTGGGGGGCAAGCGCAACTACGTGATCCTCCCCCAACCGCCGGGTGCCAACATGGCGCCAGCTCAGTGGCAGAGCACCACTGGGGTGCCGCCAACGTACACGTGCGCCGTCGTGGTGCGACCTCCGGGGCAGAGCGCCACCGTGGCGCCGCCCAAACAGCCGTGCGCCATGTGGCCAACCCAGGAGTCTTGTTAGTCAATGCGGGGTGTGGTGCTGGCCCCCACGTCGAGCATGCCGAGCTGTCTGTCGAGTGAAGCGAGCCGAAGTGGGCCAGGGGGGAGGGTAGGGAGGAGGAGGAGGAGGAGGAGGAGGAGGAGGAGGAGGAGCGCCCGCGGTGGCCCATGTTTCCCATGCCGGCAACACAAGCACAAAGGAATTTGCGAATCTACGGAGGGCCGCCACGATGTCCCCTGGGGGCCACATAACGGAGGCACCGCCAAGGGAAGTCCTCCGTCTTACCTCCGCCAGAGCAAGACGGGAGTTGTTGCGCATACCCGAGAACGTTCCTCCGGCCAGGCCGTACCGGTCCGGACGCCGATATGCACGGAGCTACAGTCCGATCCACCGGCCGGGTCCCTGTTGTCTGCGCAGACGGCCCTGGTCCACCTGAGTCAGCTTATCCAGGGACGGTCGACTGGGATGCGGGTCGCCCCGGGGGTTTCACCCCCGACTTAAGCTTGCTCCCGGGCTGAAGAGAATGCGGCCCGGTACGTCTATGCGCACTGCCGGCGGGCTGATTACTGCCGGCGGTGCGTGTACGGTCACGCCACATGATCATGCGCACCGCCGGTGGTCTGGGTACCCTCGGGTTCTGTGAGTGCGGGACGTGTGCCATAGCGCTAGCACCGCGATGGTGTATCACTATGGAAGTCATTGAGCCAATGAGCTGACGCCATGTCGGCGCATGGTTGTCTAGGCGGCGCCACGGTGGCGCGCTGCCCTGGAGGTTGCGCCACGTCGGCGCACACATACGGTGGCGGCACCACGGTGGTGCTCTACCACCGAGTTAGCGCCATGTGTGCGCACGGTTGTCCGGGCGCCGCCACAGTGGCATTATGACGGCGCACGCATACGTCGGCAGCACCACAATGGTGCTCTGCCACCGAGCTTGCGCCATGTTGGCGCGTGGTCGTCCGGGCGGCACCACGGTGGCGCTCTGCCCTGCAGGTTGCGCCACGACGGCGCATGTGACGTCGGCGGCACCACAGTGGTGCTCTATCACTGAGCTTGCGCCATGTCGGCGCATGGTTGTCCGGGCGGCACCACGGTGGCGCTCTGCCCTGGAGGTTGCGCCACGACGGCGCATGTGTACGTTGGCGGCACCACGGTGGTGCTCTGTCACTGAGCTGGCACCACGTAGGCGCACCACTATTTGGGCGGCGCCACGGTGGCGCTCTGCCCTGGAGGTCGCGCCACGACGGCGGACGTGCATGTTGGCGGCACCACAGCGGTGCTCTACCACTGGCGCCTGGCGGTCGGCCGAGGCGGCGAGTATCGCCAATGACACATGAGGCAGTGAGCACCGCCGACGTCACGTCACCTTTGCACGAGGTGTCACGGAGGTTGGTGGAGCGCCGGGTATAGTCCTCACCATGGCACCTCGAATATTGGCGTAGAGGAAACACCATGGCCAAGCTGGCGCACGGGTGTCTAGGTGGCGCCACGGTGGTGTTCCGCCTTGGAGCTCGCGCCAAGACGGCGTACTCGTACGTCGGCGGCACCACGGTGGTGCTCTGCCATTGACCTTCTCCCACGTCGGCGGTTGTCCGGGCGGCATCACGGTGGCGCTCCGCCTTGGAGGTCACACCACGACGGCGCACGTGTACGCCGGCAGCACCACGGTGGTGCTCTGCCACTGAGCTTGCGCCATGTTAGACCACCTTTTGTATGCATCGCCTTGTGTGTGGACCGCCACACCTCCCCCTACCTCGGCTCGCTTCGCTCGCCGTGGGGACCAGCCCCCGCACCCCCCTTGAATAACAAGACTCCTGAGGTGGCCACAAACCGCGCTCTGTGTGCACCACCTTTTGTATGCCCCGCCTTGTGTGTGGACCGCCAAACCTCCCCTTGCTTCGGCTCACTTCGCTCGACACGGGGGCCAGCCCCCGCACCCCCCCTAAATAACAAGCCTGAGGTGGCCACAGACCGCCTTTTGTGTGCACCGCCTTCTGTTTGCACCACCATACACCCTCCCCCCCTACCCCCCCCCCAATCCCCCCCCTACCCTCAACCCCCATAACCCCTCCCCTACCCTCAACCCCTACCCTCTGGTGACCTGGCACCGGTCTAAAAACCCTCAGGATGGTAGCCGTGGGACGGATCGCCCACACGCACTGCCAGCCTCGAAGCCAGTCTTGATGCGTCGTGTTTGTCGTGCCACCGCGTGACTCCTCTCCTGCCACCGTGGCCCTTGTTCCAGCTCTACTCCACCCATGCGGTGCACTCTCTCTCCTCGTCGCCGTGTCTCCAAGGGCTGAGTGCCGCACCCCAGGTGCGTCCCTCCCCCTTGCGCGGCCCCCTTCTATTCACAGTGGGCGCGTCGTCCTGCTACCGACTCTGGCCAGACGTCGACCTCGCCGTGGCATTCTTCCTGGCCGCTACGCGGAGAGTTACGACGGGGACTGCATTCGACGTATCCGCCACTCTGCGTGACGCCTTGTGCAAGGGTATCGTGAACCGTTTCCTGCGACGCTCCGCCGGTGAGCCCCGCTCGCCTAGACGCCTTGTGGGTCACAGCCTCGCCACACCGGGATGCCCTCCGGCACCGGGGGTTACGACCAGCCAACCTACGTCCCTCCTCTGCGACATCGTGCTCGCCACCATCCTCCTACACAAGCGGCACGCGGTGCCCATCCTGCCCCTTGCTGGCAACTACCCCCCAAGAAGGGGGGCCCCGTGGACAAGACCCCCGTCAACAACCCTCCACCAGAATGGTACCACGTTACCACTTGAACCCCGACGCCTGGGGCTACCAGGTGGCCGACCTGGGACGTCATCCTCAGCCTATGGTTGTCGGGAGACCTCCTCCTGGCCCCCGACGTGAAGTCCACCATGGCCACCCGTCGAAGACGGAGCCCACACCGAGTCCTTTATGTACACCTCAAGTACAACCGGATCCCGCTGCACACGCGAGAAGAAATTGAGTTGGGGGCACACGACGTGATCATCTTAGACGGCCTCAGCCGGCACGGGCTTGCCCCCCATTTCCCAGACCGGCGCCCCCTCTAGGCCATCCATTACGGTGGCGAAGGGCGGAACCTAGAGGCTGGCCTCTGTGGAGATGAGATCCCATCTTGGTGTGCCGCACTTCATTCGGCCTTCTTGGCCATCCTCAGTGCGTCGTTTCTCTTTGCCTTTGTACTGCCTGCTGTGCACCAGTGCCTGTGCGAAATCAAGGAGAGGAGCCAACCACCCAGCGACGCTGAGAACATTAGTGGGGAATTAAAACTTCTTGATACAATGGACAAAACAGCAAACCGGCTCCAAAATGCACTCATTTTGCACTTGGACACCAACCCTTCTCCCCGCACGGTCTTCAAGGACGTGCAAGTGGCTCTGGGTCGGCCCTCCCCGTGGCCCTATCCAGGTGCGTGATCACGTCCTCGAACTCGCGCGCCCGGATCGTTCCGGTACAGCGCTTAGTTGGGCCAGGCCGCGCTCCTTGTCTGGCGACGTTCTAAGTCGGGGGTGATGCCCCGGGGAGACCCACGCCTTCACGCGCTCGACGATTCTAGGACGCTGACTCGGGTGGATCCAGGGCCTTCAGACGGTTGGTGACAGGGACCCGGAGGCAGATCGGACCGTGGCGTTGTCGTACACCGGTGCTGGGACCCGGACGGCCTGCTGGGAAGAGCGTCCTCAAGTGTGCGGCGAGGTCCGTCTTGCTCTTGTGGAGGTAAGACGGAGGACTCCCACGCAGACCCGCCGACACATGTTTTACAACCGTTGCAAAGAGCCCATGAACACGCCCAGTTGGGATTTGATCTGCGTTCTTGTCTCGGGGAGGTGTTATCATCAAAATATTACACTTTGGGCACGATTGACACACTTTTTGGAGAAATATAGTAGATCTATAGCTCGGTACAACACGGCTTTTTGCACTTTTGTCAAGTTGGCCATGGAAATGAATTTTGATTTTCCCAATCTTGGTGTCCCTGCGGTTGTTTCCGTCATTTCAACCTTGCATTTGGCTTCCCAAAGCCAAGCCCTGAATGCCGATGCTGCTTTGCTTTTATTCCCATCCTTGCATTGTTTGAAATTTGAACCCATGTTGCGTGCGCTCCGCCGCGAATGGAACACCTCGGTTCCGCCTTATGCATGCTTTTGGTCTGGCAAGTCGCTCTTGTTGCAGCTTGCCGACACTGTAGTTCCGCAGGAACGAAACTTCCGCGCAAAGGCAGGGCGTACGCGCGTGAGTGGGTGAGTGCCTGTGATTGTCCTGTCCCCTGCCTCAGTCGAATTCTATTCTGTGCTGTATATTACATTTGCCATGCCTCTCTTTGGTGATGAGAAGCGTGGACAGGCTGCGGACGCATCCCTGCATAGGGCCGTAGCGGCGGCCGAGCCTTCGCCTGCCAAGAGTAGGCACCGTAGCCGAGGAGTCAAGAGAGTAGCACAAACTACCGACTGGGATTGGGCCAAGCTGTTGGCAGAAGACACGACGGTGCTGGATGCCACTTGGTGCACGCTGCTCAACATGCCGGAGTTGTCTGCCGAAGTCCCCGTGGAAAGCAGGGCCACAGTCCTGGATGTGCGATTTCGCTTCTGGACCATGTCTGCCATGCTCACAACAACCCGCTGCGCCCTGCTGTTCCGCAATCTGGTGGGATTCCCCCTGGTGAGCTCCGAGTTCCTGAAATATCGGGATTCTTTCCTGTTTGCCCTCGCAGTCCACTGGGACGTCGACGTCCTGCGCTATGACCTGAGTCCCGAGCAGTCGCAGGCGGCTTTTGGCTTCGTGGATTACTTGTCCAACGCGACCAACGACTCCGCCGCCGGCACCAACTCTGGCAGCGGGGCTGTCCCGCACCAGGAGCACGGAATGGGCTTCCAGTCGCCGTTTGCGGGGCCATCTGCGGGAGAGCAGCGAGCTGACGACAAGGCCGACATCCGGCAGGAGATATCCAAGTATGCCATGGTGAAGGGGAATATCAGGGCGGTCCGTAAGCGCGCAGGCGCATCAAAGTGGGCTATTTGTCTCGGCAGAATCCTGGAAGGGGTACTCGACACCTCCGCTTTCGAGTCCACGGGAGGCCCGGAGCCACACCTGGGCTCAGTGCAGTGCGAAACCAAAGTGGTTATGTACGGCGCCGTCATAGGGCTGGCCCAGGAACTCTGGGACGTGCTCCTGCGCACCGAGGAGGGTGCGCAAACGCTCCTGAAGGACAGGCACAAAGACAGAAAGGCAAAAGAGAACCGCCGGGAGAAAAAGCAGCGACGAAGGGAGCGCAAGGTGCACGATGCGGGCAAGCCCACAGGCAAGGCCAAGGGCAGGTCTTACAGCTCCAGCGACGAGTCTTCCTCCTCCTCGGCCTCGTCTGGATCGAGTTCGGACGCGGGAACGTGTGCCCGGCTTGCTGCCCAAGGAAGTGGCGGGGATCAAAACTACCAGCGAGTATTCGAGACCTCCCAGCATGCCCCGGGCGCACCCTCCTTCATTTGGGTAAAAGGTGAGCCACATTTCCGTTCGCGGAACACCGGGGACTTGGTGAATTGCGCGCAACCCCCGAAAACTCCTTGCCGGGTCTGCGGCCACTGCCATTGGTAGTGGCAAGGGGCAGCGTACGCGTGCCGCGGCCAGTACGCCAAAAAGCAGTGACAGCGATCTGGGGGGGGGGACGCGACGCACGGCGACCGCGGGCGCCGCCGACACGCGTCTCCACCGTCCCCTCCTCCAGGTGAGTCGCGCCCGCCCACGCACGATCCCGCCGCCCATCGAGATGTGGCCGACAGCGGAGGGGTTGTCGGGGCTGCCCATGCATGCCCTATGGAATGTCACACTGCAGCAGAGCGCCGCCCGGATGCTCTGCAGCTCTCCGAAGCAATCGCAAGGTTCACTGACGAGGCCGCCGGCGGGTACGCGGTCTCCTACGCCAGCACCGCCCTCGGAGGTTACGCCGACGACACCATCGAGGGATACAAGGCCGCCCTTCGCAGACTCTCGACCACCCTGCGCAGGCAGCCAGGAGCTTCCGCGAGGGCCTGCCTTGACGACCACCTGCTGCGCATCGTCCGCACCGCCCGATCCGCGGCTGGGCTCAAAAAGGTGCTATCCGGGGTTCGGGTCCTCGAGCACTTCAAGTGGATCCCCCCCACAGTCGTGGCCATGGACTGGAAGTTGGTGGAGTCCGCGGAGAAGTTCTGCGCCAAGCAGTACGGCGGGGCTCAAAAGTTCTGGGCCTCAATGCAAAGCCTACGCTCCCTCTGCGCCCTCTGCCACACCCCGGCGGACTGGGAGCTCGCCGCGCTCGGGGCGCTCAGCGCCGCTTTCGGCCTGCGTGCCAAGGAGGCAGTGGGAGTCCGCTACGACGGCATCAACGTCCGATGGACCGGGGCCAAGGGGCGCGCGGACGGAGGCCCCAGGCCCATGGGCGCGAATATGGGGAGAGTTCTTATCGGAGCTCCGAGCCCGCCACGGCATCCACCCTGAGCGGCCTGCCTGGCACACATCCAGACAGGCTATTCACACGCACCTCCGAGAGCTCGTCAGCCGCCCTGGGTCCGGTTGCGCCCTCCTGCGGTGGCATGCATGGTGCCGCTATGGCACCGCCCAATTGCGCCTGCTGGGGGCAACCACGCCCACGCTGCTCAGGTGGGGTGGCTGGGCCGCCACGGCCATGCTGCGCATCTATGCCTACCCGCCCCACTCGTGGCAGTTCGTCCGCGGGGGGCCGCTGGTCGTCCCAACCCTCGCGCACGGGCAAATCGGCTTCGAAGACCGGCCGGGCACCTCACTCCAGATGTGGCTTCCGTGGGTCCGAGCGGACAACCTCGGAACCGCCACCAGCCCTCGGCTCGCGTGCTGGCCGATCTGCCGGGGCAGGGGCGAGTGAGGCACGGCATTCAGAAAAACACCGACATACAGGGTCAGCCGGAGTTGCGCAGCCACCGGCGGCTGCGGGACGAGGTGCAGAAGGTCGCAGCGGCGGTGGCGGAGCTCCCCGGCGTCCGGTGGGGGCGTAGACAAATGCTAACGGGAGCTCTGGTAGATATGTATGACTCGCTGCCCCGGATTTGCGGAGGGCTGCAGGCGCATCAGCAGTTCCTCCAAGTTCTGAAGCGTCTCGCGGAGTCGGGCCTGTCCCAGGAAGACGACTGCCTATATGACGACAGCACCCCTCTACCCCCCAGACGGCAGTCGCAGCGGGTGCCTGAGAGTGTGGCGGCACAGGGGTTAGGGGCGGCTGGCAGGGTAAGTCTGGCTCCTTCGTTGTGGCGCAGGTGTGTACCCAGCGGCCTGCGCCGCATCTACACTGCATTCATCCGGCGCCATGGCGCTGGCCCAGTCTGGAAATCGGTGGGAGATCTCAGTCTCTCACGCATGTTCCAATCTGTACATACTGTAACTAAAGGGGTGAAGCCTACAACCGCGCGTGTGTCGGCTAATGCGTTCCTGCGGCCTAAGTCGGCTGTCAAATGTCGCCTGCTGCTCAACGCCACGCGCATCAATGCGGCAGATGCTAGGCTGCCACCCCGGGTGAGGCTGCCGGCTTTGTCTGCCATTCTCCGGCGCTTTTCCTCTGAGCCGCCCGGGCCCCTTTATATGGCCAAAATTGACCTGACCAATGCCTACTAGAGCATCAAGCTGCCTCGGCGCTGGCGCAGGACGTTTGTTGTCAGGAGTGGCACAGGTCGCTGGCGCTTCACCCGCCTCCCTTTCGGGTGGAAATATTCACCCTGTATCTGTCAGAAGTTGGTCTTAGGCATAGTGTCCAGAGCGGTGAGGGGAATGGGGGTCCACTGGGACGTGTATCTAGATGATGTCTTGATCACAGCCCGTAGTGCAGAACTGGCGGAACGGGCCACGCGCGCTGCAGCACAGACCCTGCGGGAGGCCGGCTTTATCATCAGTCCCAAGAGCCAGCTCACGGCGTCCACGGCCATTGAATTCCTCGGAAAACACATTGACTCAGTGCGGCGCACCATAACCAATTCCACGGATATGCTGGCCACCACAATGCGGCTGTGGGTGCGGGGGGTGGGCACGGGGCGCATGAGCGGCAGAGAAATGGCCAAAATGTTGGGGCGCCTACAGTGGGTGGCGCGGCCTATGGGCGGATCTTCACCATTTGTGGCGGGGGCCTATGCAACCATGCGGGCGGGGTCTCCTTTCTTCACCCGCACACTCATACGCGCCACCGCCATGGTCCTGCTCCTTTCTTTCCCTAGTCACTGTCTCCACCTCCCCTCCCATACACGCAGTCATGCATTTTTCTGTGACGCTGCCGAATGTGGTTCTCGTTTTCGGGTGGGAGTCGTTGGGTCTCCGGGCCTCTATAGAAGCTACCTCTGCCCGCAGTGGGTCCACAGCCTACAGCAAGCAGAGCTCTATGGCGCCTATTCGGCTCTCAAGGTCGCTGTGGGTTGCAGGCTGCATTCTGTTGTGATAGGTATAGACAATGACCCGGTACGCCAGCAATTGGTTTCGCTGCGCGCATCCACCGGGTGCCCGCAGCAGCTGCGTATTCTGCGCCGCATTTTCTGGCTGCGGGTCTGGAGTGGCCTGCACGCGGCTGCATTTCGGGTCCCATCCGCCCTCAATCCAGCGGATCCCCTGAGCAGGCTACATCAGCTGAATTCCCGAGCCCTCGCTATTCATCTTTGCGAACAGCGTCGCGTGGCTTGGGGGGAATCGGACTCCCCCTACTCGGAGTTCCAGCAGCCAGTCCCCACTCCCAGGTTTTGGTGAAAGGCATGCATTCGCTGGGGCTTTTCCGGGGGGGGGGGGGGGTGCTGCCACCCCCCCCCCCCTCCTACGCTCTCGCCTCCCCGGGAGGCCGCCATTGCTCCCCCGTCTGTTTTCAGCAATCCACACGGGCGCAGATTACCGTGGTCCCGGCGATCTTGGGGACCCTGGCCTGCTCTTTCTTCGCCCCTCTGCTTCCTGTTGGCGCTGCCTGGCTTGGCGCCTGTTCTGCGCACAGGATCCGCGCGCACCTCCTCGCGCCGCCTCCGCTGTTTGCGCGCTGCGACGGCCGCCTGCCCCCTCCCCCCCCCCCCTGTCTCCCACGCCGCCGCCTGCGCCGTCGTCGCGCGGCCGCCGGCCCCTGCTCTTTCGGCGGCCTTGCGCTCACAGTGCCTTCCCAGGGTCCAGGCCGCGGGGACGTGTGACGTGCAGCATGGAGTCTCGCTGTGCTGCCCCACGGGGGGGGGGGGGTCCGCTCCCTTTCCCATTACACGCTCCCCACGACTGGCTCCGCTCGTTTCTGCCCCGGCTCCCCAGACCGTATTGCCTGTGTTCTCGGTTTGAGTCAGCCAGGGTGCGTGTGTGCTTCGGCCTGTCCCGCCCCCCCCCCCCCCCAAGGGGGTGCAGACTGCCCCCCGCTCTCGGTCCGCGCTGGCCCGAGGGGATTCGAGGCCGTGGAGGGTGTTTGCAAGGGCTCGCATTCGCTCGCGGATTTTCTGTGAGCATGCACCGAAGAAAGAAAGTGACGCACATGTCTCGCATTCGCTCGCGGATTTTCTGTGAGCATGCACCGAAGAAAGAAAGTGACGCACATGTCTTCTGGAGCCTGCTTTGTTGCCTGCGTGTCACTTGATGTACAGCGCGTGCGCACTGCCGGCGGAACTCCCGTTCAGTGGTTTTCTTGCACTTGTGTGCGTGATAGATTAGTCATTGTTTGGCGCCTTCTTCACCTATATAGGTCGGTTGACTTGTCGCATCTTTTGAGGCTTTGGTCCCATGCTCCGGACCACAATGCGTTGTTTATAGCGGCAAAACGCAAAGGTTGGGCTTCACATAGGTGGGAAAGGGTCATGATTGTGGCCGATTACCCACGTATATGCCCGGCAACATTGCTTTTTTGTTGTACGAAGATGACGGAAGACGCCGTGAAGGATTTGGATCCACGGGCGCCGGTTTTAATTGGCCTCGTGAGGCCTTACAAACCACTCACCGTGTCACGCATTTCTTCGCTAACGAAGATTGTTTTGGCGCGTCATGGAATTGATATATCCGTTTTCAAAGCCCACAACACTCGAGGTGCGCTGCTAGATGCACAGCATGATATGGATTTGCATTCCGAAGTTTCATGTGAGGTTGGGGGGTGGAAGAATAGCGAAGCTTTTGACAAGCATTACAAACGATTGGGCGCTGCCCAACAGGTTGCTTCTGCTGTTAGTGCCACTTTAGAAGTGCACACTCGTCCAGAGGCGACTTGTGCCCCGACTGAGCCTTCGACTAGTCCCTTAAGTGAACATGCAAAGGGAAGAGGAGAAGGTGAAGGCGAGGCACAAGTCGGGTCTGGACCCAGCTGACCCAAGCCCAAGCCTAAAGTGGCACAATTGAAGGGATGGCGAGTGTCCCCACGGTTGCATCCGCATGCGCATGTGAGGTCAAAGGGAGGTGACAACTAGGTGTCGCGTCGTTGTGTACGTACTTCAAGTGGGAGGGTATGTACCAGCTTCCTCTTGGGGAGTGAGGAGTTTCAATCAGACTCGTCTCCATGACACCGGGTTGCACCGCCGACCTTGGACCCAAAAAACCTACCGCCGGCAGCTGAAGACTGTGTCCAAACCCGACTTGTGCCTCTCCTTCACCTTCTCCTCTTCCCTTTGCATGTTCACTTAAGGGAGTAGTCGGACTGGTCGCCTAGATTTGCGCAAATTGGTGCCGGTCGCTTGGATTTGCCCAAAATGGGACCGGTCGCGTGGCTTTGCCCAAATTGGGACCGGTCCCCTAGATTTACCAATTTTGGGACCGGTTGCCTAGATTTGTACTCAGGTATGTTCAATTTAGCGATAGGCAATATTTTTCTCCCCCCTTGGTGCCTTAGTCTAAAAGGTCAACGTTTGGCCATTATGGCCATTTTCCCCGTTTTTTGCGTGTTTCAAGAGTTGGGTCGCCAAAAATGCTTTTGGCGCCGAAACCAATCAACTAAGTAGTTCTTTTGGGAGTTTGAGTGATGGAGTACTTTGAGGTAATTTCGTTTCCTGCCTGCTATCATAGGCGTTGAGGACGGAAATCCCCAAGAGTCATTTTTTGGGCCATTTTTCACTGTTATGCCCATATTGACTCTTGAGTTCTCCTCCCCCTGATTTCACGCCCGGGTGTGTGTGCACCCTTTCTTGTATGTTAGGCATGATTTGAAAAAAGTACATTAATGCTCCTCAAATAGGCCGCTTGCCCAACGTTTCCTTCGCCTACATCCTCCTTTCGGTGGGTGGCGAATATGGTACATGTCATGCATGCTCACATTTTGTGTACTATCATTACTCTATAGGTGCAAATAGCTACAAGGCCTCGTTCAATCTCATATGTTAGGTGATTGGTAATTAAGGCCTACTGTCTTGATCTCTGTATTGGGTTTGAACTTTGGTCCAATGGTTCCCAAGGTATTGAGGCAACGGTCAGATATGTTTTGGCCAAAGTTTGCAGTTTTGGGCAATTTTGCCCATGTACAATTTTTCCTACGTACATCGGGCACGCGAGTCAGAGCGGGACCATGGGTCATTAACAACATACATGACCCAAGGCCCACCATATTTGGTTTGTTGGTCTTTACAATCTTGGGTCCAACAGGTCAAGTCGTAATGGTGACCCAAGGTCAAATGAACCTACATTCGTGTGCATGGCAAGAAGTGCAAGACACAATATGTGGTCCCAAGAAAAATATATATAAAATATGCAACGTGGTTGCAAAAAACATCCGACCTACACTCAATGTCAATGAAGGTCTTCACTTTACGAATATACTTCGTTTGGGTGCAAACTCGCCATAGGCTTAGAGAACAAATGGAAATGGTACGGCAAGTTCGGCCCATACCAAAACCACCACCCAAACTCAACCCATGTAGTCCACTTACGAGTGTCGTGGAGTTGACACATCGTTGAGTTATGACCAAAAACGAAAATGCTCCCGGGCTTTTGGTCTTGTGAGCATTGTCTTAGGGCAATAACGATCATGCTAACAAGAACAAAAAGTTCAAATGTTTTTGCGTAAAAAACACGTGAAATATGGGCACCCTGATTTTCAATTCACCCATGTTAGCGCTTGAGGCGAAGGAAACGAGGGTCGAAAAGCGAATGGGGATTGAAAGAATTGCAAAGGAGGGTTATAGCCCGCTTCTTATTCGCCCTTGGTACCCTTGTACTAAGGGCGTGCACGATGAAAAGTTTACCTTGCGCGCCGACTTTCTCCCAGACGCGCTCGCCAAAAAAAACTTCCGAATAGGTGGATCGGAAGTCCACGTAAAGACCTTTCGATCACTTGGCGGAACTCCCGTAACTCCCAAAGGAGCTGGAGTTATTTCTCAAACAAGACATCGGCAGAAATCGCCGTCAAAACACGCATGAAGGCGACGATCGGCAGCGGTTTCTCAGGGACAAAGAAATCAAGTAAGAGATCCAATTTGAAGGAATTTTCGCCACCAGAATAGAATTACGGAAATTCCTGATCGATCTATGGGGTTAGAAAAAATCAATGACGGCATCCCGCCAACCTTCGTCCAAGAAGCGGCCCAAAGGCTGAAAACTTCTGGGCAAGAACCAAGTGAGACAAGGCGTAATGGGAGCCCAAAAGGACTTAGAGAAAACGTGAGGATCATCATGGTGTGGAAGGTATAACACTCCCCTCCCCAGTTTTGGGCAGTATCTTGGACATATCGTGGAGTTAGAGGGCACCAAAGGGCTCTTCGACACGAGGAAGTCAAGCTGCATGTGAAGTGTATCAACCGTTTTCCTTCATTTGGCTGTTTTGATAGGATTCTAGGGCTATTTTGGGGGGAAAATGGCTGTTTTTGGCCCAAAACTGCGCAGATTTGGGAGGGCACCTGCCAACTTGGGGACACCGCCCCGGGCCGCCACTGGTGAGTTTCCGGCTAAAAACTTGGATTCCGCAAGGGCACCACCCAGGCTCGAAGATGGCTAGGGTAGAGTAGAGCCCGAAGCGGTGAAAAGGAGTAATGGCCAAAATGGAAAGGAGAAGTGCTTGCTTGCTTGTTGCTTGTTGTTGTTGTTAGCTAGATTTAAGAGGAGAGGGGTGTGCACATGAGCTCTAAAGACCAGGTCTCACAGCTGCGCAGTCCTCTGCAATATCAGACTGACTGGATTGAATGAGAAGGAAAGGGACAAGATGTACACACCCCTGCCCCAATTACAGCTTGCGCTCTGTGAACCCCCCCCCCCCCCCCGAATTGTTGTCCCGAATCGCTGAAGTGTCTCCATTGGGGGCTGCGTTGAGATAGTGTTGCACAGGATTTCCTGGGTTGGGTGGGCATGGTGTGCAAACCTTATCGGGTCTGTGCTTGACTGCTCTACACTTGTTTTTGTTGGTGTGTGCTACGCGCAGGGCATGCAATCGGGTGAACATGCAGAGAGGAAACGTGAATAGCCCCCAGAAGTCTGCAAGTCCCACAGCAGTGCCGGAAAAATGGGGGAAGAGGACACACACAACCAAACACGCACGCCTCGTGCATGCACGACACTTGACCACCCGATGTTCACTGTGGTTTGACAAAACGGTATAGACCCTTGCAGGGCACATTATTTTGGTTGGGTTGGGGTGAACCGTTGGCTCGTATGTTTCTTTCTGTCGTAGTCCAGTTGATAAAGCCCAGGCCGATGCTGCCAATCTAAAAGCACCCTGAAAGGTCGAAATGACTCACAATCCCAAACTAAATGATTTCGCTGACATGGGTGCATACACAGGGATGATCAGAGTCACATGAATTGTTAACATTTGGTTCTCAACGAAAATCATTGATATCGATTCGTGAATACTTCATTGGTAAATCACAATAATGTTCATTGAGTGACCATTGATAATGAAGAGGTTGGGGGGGGAGGAGCATCCTTTCAGCACGTTGTGGAGCAAAGCGTGAGCCAATGACACACTCAACAAAAGACACAGATCTGACCGGCGTTGCCTCGAGACGTGACTGCAAATCATGGCAGTCATCCCGATGGACGACGACCCATGTTGCGCAGTTTGCCTCGTTGGTAGATTCCATGGCCGGTTTCCCCCTGAGCGAGTTCCCTCACGCTTACGGTTGCTCGCAAACCCGTGACCCTTGTCCACTCGTAGAAGCCCCTGCCAGCCATGCAGACGACCACCATCACCCGCGAACACTCCACCCATGAGCCCTCCCAGCCCTCGCTGGTCATCTTCCTGGTCTCGGAGGGCACCGGGGTCTTGGGCCAGCACCTGTGCCGCTCCGTCGCGCGCCAGTTCCCCGACGTGAAGATCACGGTGCACGTGGTCGGCCGCGTGTGGGAGTCACACATCCCCGGCCGCCTGCAGATGGTCGCCAAGCACAGCGGGATGATCGCCCACACGCTGATCCACTCCTTCATCCGGACCAAGTGGAATGCAATGGCCTGGTGTGCCATCGTTACGTGGGGGAGGGGGGGAGGGGGCGGGGGGCAGGGCTCTCTTTAACCACTCGGCACCACTGGGTGTGTTTGGGGGGGGAGGGGGGAGGGGGGGGTCCCACACCCCACACACCCCCATTTTAAACGATTGGGCCAAGTTTTCTTCCGGGCCTTCGGCCGATCCAAATTTTTCTCTACCGCCTCCAAAAACTATACTACCCTATACTACCACAGACTGAAGAGACTGGAATCAACAAATAAATGACATGCATATGCAAATGAAAGACAGGACTCAAGACAGCAAAGAACTACAGTTTATTCATAACCTTCAGTTGCCCAACATATCAACGGCAACGGTCACCTTATAAACATGTGACACATACTGAGGGATTTGTGCATTGTTTGAGTCCATATCCTCAACTCAAGGGGCCATAGAAATTTCCTGGAATGTTTGAATGCATATCCCCAACTCAAGGGGCCATAGAAATTTCGTGGATTGTGTAGTCCATATCTCCAACTCGAGGGGCCACAGAAATTGTGTGGATTGTTGATTTGAGAAGATTCGGGGTGGTGCTTGGCTGGGCTGAACAAGAGCCCTAAACTCTGCAATCCTTAGCCTAAGAGATTATGGGTGGGGCATGGGCCCAAAAAGATGCCCGGCCCGTTAATTCTGCCCCTGGCACACTTTCAGCAGCACCACATTTGTACACGCTGGTCCTGTACCGCTCACTATGGAGAGAAGCCTTGCACAGGAGCCAGCACAGGCCCCTTTGTTGAACAATCATGAGAGATCTCACAGCTGCGCAATCCTCTGCAATATCAGACTGACTGGATTGAATGAGAAGGAAAGGGACAAGATGTACACACCCCTGCCCCAATTACAGCTTGCGCTCTGTGAACCCCCCCCCCCCCCCGAATTGTTGTCCCGAATCGCTGAAGTGTCTCCATTGGGGGCTGCGTTGAGATAGTGTTGCACAGGATTTCCTGGGTTGGGTGGGCATGGTGTGCAAACCTTATCGGGTCTGTGCTTGACTGCTCTACGATTGTTTTTGTTGGTGTGTGCTACGCGCAGGGCATGCAATCGGGTGAACACGCAGAGAGGAAACGTGAATAGCCCCCAGAAGTCTGCAAGTCCCACAGCAGTGCCGGAAAAATGGGGGAAGAGGACACACAACCAAACACGCACGCCTCGTGCATGCACGACAATTGACCACCCGATGTTCACTGTGGTTTGACAAAACGGTATAGACCCTTGCAGGGCAGTTTGTTTTCAACACATTCATCACCAACATGCACCATGCTTTATTGGCCCACTGCAAAATCGCGACGGTCGTTTCGGGCACTCGAAATTTTGGTTTGGGATACGATCTCGGGGTTGAGTGGATACCTCCATTGGCTGATGAAGTGAACCCCAGTCACATGGCATTGCAGGTGTCTTTCGGAGGTGATGCCGATGCAGTCCACAAGATTGGAGGACGGGGTGTCAAGTCCGAAGGTGCCATGAGCCTTACTACTGGTTTGGCCGATTTCTTTGGGCCTCTGGAAATGGACGAGGGTGCCAGTCTTGGAGTCAGTGCTGGAGCCACGATGAAACTTGGAGGTGGTGCCAGCTACAAGATAGGAACAACGGTGATTCCAGGCACCGACACCCCTCAAACATTTTGGCCCCCCAAAAGGTGTGTGTGGGGCGGGGGCAGCCGGGCTGGGGTTCCAGGTACCCCAACATACATACCTGAAAATGATCCCCTCATCGCGCTGATCATTTTGAACACAGATATGTGGGGTTTTTGAAAAAACAAACAATTTACCCTCCAGGGGCACCCCCCATAGCGTACACCCACAGCCACGGACTTCCTTAGGACTGGCACTCCCCCTGATCTGTGTGTTTGTGTGCTGGAGCGTTCAGGTAGGCCTCTGTGTGTGCTACCCATCCCTTCAGGCCCGCCATGTCGTGGTATGTGCTCGCAGTCCTCTTTGGGCTGGTGTCACTTGCCGTGCTCGTGTGGCAGCTGAGCCTCCTCATCTCCAAAATCCTGCAGCTGATGCCTAACGAGCCGCTGTGCCGAGAGGACCGCCCGGCCGTTGTCATGGGTGCCAGCCTCAGTGGTCTCATTGCTGCAAGGATGTTGACACGGCATGTGGGTCGCATTGTGATCATGGAACGTGAGCCCGATCCGGCGGCGGAACACGAGGCATGGTCCGGAGGCGCTGTGTCGCTCCCGTTGCCACAGATGTGGGCCGTGGTCGGTGGCGTGCGCTGGGCTCGGCCACCCAGCACCATGGGCTGTACGCGTGCTCTGCTGCAGGTCTGTGACGGTGTTCGTGTTCCGTGTCTCCTCCTCCTCCTCCTCCTTCTCCTCCTTCTGTGTCTGTGTCTGTGTCTGTGTTGTCTCCACGTGGATACCCCAAGGGCGACAGGGTTTGGGGACCGCTCATGGACCAGCCTGGCGGCACACACCTGAGCCCAGGGGTCGTCCTCTTTGCCGGACTTGACACGGCAGCGCGTATGGCCCTGGGGAACCCAGCCTAGCCCATGCCACACGCTTCGCCTGTGGAGAGCAGGTGCTCCACCTCGTCCACTCCGGTGTCCCGGGCCCCAGCAACAGGAAACTGTCCTTCCCCTCGCCCAAGGCCCCTCGCTCTGCCGTGTACCATCCTTCACTTTGACAAAAAGCACAGAAAATACCAGGCGCCGAAGAAGGTCAGGTTATACTAGAACTGCTGTAGTTTTAGTGCTACCGTTGTGTGGTGCAATCCCCCTGGGGGAGGGATTGCCTTTCGGCAGCTAAGTATCCGTTGCTTCATGGCCAGGGGGGGCCGGGGATGGTCACGACATTGGGGGGGGGGGGCGGATTTGAAGGGGGGGGATGGTACCAGCAGGGACACAGATTGCTCTTGCCCCTTCGCGGCGACGTCACACAACCTTGGTTTCACGTCTAGTCACGGCCCAACTGAAGAGCAACAGAGGGCGCAATATGAGTGAGAGGAGGGAAGCCAAGGCACCCCACACACTGCACACGTGCGCACACACAATGGACAAGAAGGAGGTCGTGTGGTTGGGTCAGAACCGGCAGTGCTAACAAATGATGCACATTATTTTGGTATGGTTGGGGTGAACCGTTGGCTCGTATGTTTCCTTCTGTCGTAGTCCAGTTGATAAAGCCCAGGCCGATGCTGCCAATCTAAAAGCACCCTGAAAGGTCGAAATGACTCACAATCCCAAACTAAATGATTTCGCTGACATGGGTGCATACACAGGGATGTTCAGAGTCACATGAATTGTTAACATTTGGTTCTCAACGAAAATCATTGATATCGATTCGTTAATACTTCATTGGTAAATCACAATAATGTTCATTGAGTAACCATTGATAATGAAGAGGTTGGGGGAGGAGGAGCATCCATTCAGCACGTTGTGGAGCAAAGCGTGAGCCAATGACACACTCAACAAAAGACACAGATCTGACCGGCGTTGCCTCGAGACGTGACTGCAAATCATGGCAGTCATCCCGATGGACGACGACCCATGTTGCGCAGTTTGCCTCGTTGGTAGATTCCATGGCCGGTTTCCCCCTGTGCGAGTTCCCTCACGCTTACGGTTGCTCGCAAACCCGTGACCCTTGTCCACTCGTAGAAGCCCCTGCCAGCCATGCAGACGACCACCATCACCCGCGAACACTCCACCCATGAGCCCTCCCAGCCCTCGCTGGTCATCTTCCTGGTCTCGGAGGGCACCGGGGTCTTGGGCCAGCACCTGTGCCGCTCCGTCGCGCGCCAGTTCCCCGACGTGAAGATCACGGTGCACGTGGTCGGCCGCGTGTGGGAGTCACGCATCCCCGGCCGCCTGCAGATGGTCGCCAAGCACAGCGGGATGATCGCCCACACGCTGATCCACTCCTTCATCCGGACCAAGTGGAATGCAATGGCCTGGTGTGCCATCGTTACGTGGGGGAGGGGGGGAGGGGGCGGGGGGCAGGGCTCTCTTTAACCACTCGGCACCACTGGGTGTGTTTGGGGGGGGAGGGGGGAGGGGGGGGGTCCCACACCCCACACACCCCCATTTTAAACGATTGGGCCAAGTTTTCTTCCGGGCCTTCGGCCGATCCAAGTTTTTCTCTGACATCTTCAAAAACTCAGCACCATTTGGGGGGGCAGGGGCGTGCCCCACACCCAAACACCACCAACCCCAGGTTTGTCACTAGCGTCTGCTTGCTCAGACATATTCAGATGGACCAGGATCCCCCTGAGCCACACGCTGGACGCAGCACGTTCATACTGAGTTCTGGTGGTGCAGGGTATTGCTGAGTGGCCTTTTCTCCAGGGCCGACCGCTACTGAGCACCAATTTCCCTTCCAGAGGCTAGTGGCATGTCTGCCCCCCACCCCTCCTCTTGTTCCAGGCGCTGTATTTGTTGTAGCTCGAAAAACGATTTCCGCACCAGTTGTGCTGCCGGGCCCGTGTTCCTCCCCTGCACCGTGCCTTTGAGTGGGTGCAATCTAGCAGCTCTTGGGAGGTAGCTGTGTCAAACAGGGTAAGTCTACCAGTTCCGCCTTCACCTTCGCCGAGCTCACCTGAAATCGGTTTCAGCTTCCCCACGCTGAGCCACTCCTCCTCCAGAGGGTAGTGGAGCAGTGGGTGCGCTTGATCCATTGGTATCCGCTCACATGTAAGGTGCAGCTACTGCCCTGCACGCAAACACCATGTGTTGACAATGCATAGGCCAAAGCAAGGTGAAGGTTGGTGTGCGGAGTATTGCTGAAGGCAACAAGAACTGCCAAAGAGTGCTGCAAATGCATACCAGGACCTGCTTGTAGAGTTCCTCCCAAGACGAGGGAGAAATCACAGTTTGACACCACTGACCCCACCACCTCATGCGTCGTCACATTGGTCTTCAGCGGGGCCGCGGGGCAGTGGGCGAGGGCGCGCGCCCCTGCCCGGCAGGATTCGCGCACGTGCGGGGCAGGGCACAGAGGCCCAACGCCTGAGGGGGGCAGTGGTGGTGTGCAAACCTTATTGGGTCTGTGCTTGACTGCTCTACACTTGTTTTTGTTGGTATGTGCTACGCGCAGGGCATGCAATCAGGTGAAGACGCAGAGAGGAAACATGAATAGCCCCCAGAAGTCTGCAAGTCCCACAGCAGTGCCGGGGCAGGGATCAGAACCCCAACTCCTAAGGGGGGCAGTGAGCGGAAGTTGGGCGCGTGGGGGAACGCTCTGAGATGCCACAGTGTGGGCAAGTACTGAAGTAGCGCCAGGGAGAGGGAAGCGAGGGGGGGGAGGGGGCTGAGCCAGTTAGGCACATCCCAGGACTGAAGTTCGTGCAGGTCCAGGCGCCTGGCTGCGTGAGTGTTCCGGGATATGGGGATTGAGGTGGGAGGGTAGTGGCCTGGGGACCGATGGCAGTGGCAATTCCGGGCGGTCAGTCCCAATTTGGGCCAATGCAGACGAGTGGTCCCAATTTGGGCAAATCCAGGCGACCGGTCCCAATTTGGGCAACTTTGGGCATCCGGTCCCACTTTGGGCAAATCCAGGCGACTGGTCCCAATTTGGGCAAATCCATGCGACCGGGCCCAATTTGGGAAAATCTAGGCAACCGGTCCCATTTTGGGCAAATTGAGGCGACCGGTCCCCATTTGGGCAAATCTAGGCAACCTGTCCCGATTCGGTAAATTCAGGCGACCGGTCCCAATTTGGGCAAATCAAGGTGATCGGTCCCAATTTGGGCAAATCTGGGCGACCGGACCCAATTTCGGCAAATCCAGGCAACCGGTCCCACTTTGCTCAACTTCAGGCAACCGGTTCGAATTTAGGCAAATCCGGGCAACCGGTCCGAATTTGGGCAAATCCGGGTGACCAGTGCCGGTTTTGGTAAGTCCAGGCGACGGGTCCCAATTTGGGCAAATCCAGACGACCGGTCCCAATTTGGGCAAATCCAGGCGACCGGTCTCAATTTGGGCAAATCCAGGCGACCGGTCCCGATTCGGCCAAATCCAGGCGACCGGTCCCATTTGGCCGAATCCCCGCGACCGGTCCCAATTTGGGCAAATCTAGGCGACTGCTCCCAATTTGGGCAAATCCAGGCGACCGGTCCCAATTTGGGCAAATCCGGGCGACCGGTCCCAATTTTGCCGAATCCAGGCGGCCGGTCCCAATTCGGGCAAATCTCGGCGACTGGTCTCAATTCGGGCAAAACTAAGCAACCGGTCCCGATGTTTGGCAAACCCAGGCGACTGCTGCCGATTTGGGCAACTCCAGGCGACCGGTCCCAATTTGGGCAAATCCAGGCGACCGGTCCAAATTTGGGCAAATCCAGGCAACCGGTTCCAATTTGGGCAAATCCAGGCGACCGGTCCCAATTGGGGCAAATCCAGGCGACCGGTCCCAATTTGGGCAAATCCACGCGACCGGTCCCAATTTGGGCAACTCTAGGGAACCGGTCCCAATTTGGGCAAAACCAGGCGAGCCTCTCCCAATTTGGGCAAATCCAGGCGACAGGTCCCAATTTGAACAAATTCAGGCGACCGGTCCCAATTTGGGCAAATCTGGGCGACCGGTGCCAGTTTTGGTAAGTCCAGGCGACGGGTCCCGATTTGGGCAAATCTAGGCGACTGCTCCCAATTTGGGCAAATCCAGGCGACCGGTCCCAATTTGGGCAAATCCAGGCGACCGGTCCCAATTTGGGCAAATCCAGGCGACCGGTGCCAATTTGGGCAAATCCAGGCGACCGCTCCCAATTTGGGCAAATCCAGGCGACTGGTACCAATTTGGGCAACTCCAGGCGACCGGTCCCAATTTGGGCGAATCCAGGCGACCGGTCCCAATTTGGGCAAATCCAGGCGACCGGTCCCAATTTGGGCAAATCCAGGCGACCGGTCCCAATTTGGGCAAATCCAGGCGACCGGTCCCAATTTGGGCAAATCCAGGCAACCGGTCCCAATTTGGGCAAATCCAGGCGACCGGTACCAATTTGGGCAAATCCAGGCAACCGGTCCCAATTTGGGCAAATCCAGGCGACCGGTCCCAATTTGGGCAAATCCAGGCGACCGGTCCCAATTTGGGCAACTCTAGGGAACCGGTCCCAATTTGGGCAGAACCAGGCGAGCCTCTCCCAATTTGGGCAAATCCAGGCGACCGGTCCCAATTTGAACAAATTCAGGCGACCGGTCCCAATTTTGGCAAATCCGGGCGACCGGTGCCAGTTCTGGTAACTCCAGGCGACGGGTCCCACTTTGGGCAAATCCAGAGAACCGGTCTCAATTTGGACATCTCCAGGCGACCGGTCCCGATTCGGTCAAATCCAGGCGACCGGTCCAATTTGGCCGAATCCCCGCGACCGGTCCCAATTTGGGCAAATCTACCTACGCTCCCAATTTGGGCAAATCCAGGCGACCGCTCCCAATCTGGGCAAATCCAGGCGACCGGTCCCAATTTGGGCAAATCCAGGTGACCGCTCCCAATTTGGGCAAATCCAGGCGACCGGTCCCAATTTGGGAAAATCCAGGCGAGCCTCTCCCATTTTGGGCAAATCCAGGCGACCGGTCCCAATTTGAACAATTTCAGGCAACCGGTCCCAATTTTGGCAAATCCGGGCGACCGGTGTTAGTTTTGGTAAGTCCAGGTGACGGGTCCCAATTTGGGCAGATCCAGGCGACCGGTCCCAATTTGGGCAAATCCAGGCAACCGGTCTCAATTTGGACATCTCCAGGCGACGGGTCCCGATTCGGCCAAATCGAGGCGACCGGTCGCATTTGGCCGAATCCCCGCGACTGGTCCCAATTTGGGCAAATCTAGGCGACCGCTCCCAAATTGGGCAAAACCAGGCGACCGGTCCCAATTTGGGCAAATCCATTGGACCGGACCCAATTTGGGCAAATCCAGGCGATCGGTCCCAATTTGGGCACATCAACCCAACCAGTCCCAATTTGGGCAACTCCAGGTGATCGGTCCCAATTCGGCCAAATCCAGGCGACCGGTACCAATTTGGGCAGCAATTGGGGCCTGCCCACATGGGCGGCATGCGCGCGAAATTCGCGCGAGTTTCTCGCGAATATGGACTGATATTTAGGCCCCCCTTCCAAATGTCTCATTCATCCCGCTTCGCAATGCAGACGTCGCACGCTTTTATTTCTTTTGTTTGCTGCCCTGTCTGCCGCCGCCTTGTCCCAAACCGGCTCCCTCCCCATCCGCTTCCGATGCCCTGCCCTGGCCACCTACCACGCCAAGCTGCCCGGCCCCCTCACCCTTGAGCAGGCCACGTACTCCTGCGTCAATATGACGGTGGGGTCGGTGGTGGGGTGGGCGAAACCCCCCCCCCCCCCGAAGTCATTCATGTGGACATGAGGTCCTCGAATAGAGCCGTTGCGCAACATCCCCTCCGTGCACAGCACCCAGTCCATGTTGGGCCTCACGGCCTAGCTTGGGACTGGGAAGATGAAACCCACTGTCCGCTCTGTCTACCCCATCTCTGAGCCCCACTGTTTTCTAATCGAAGTTTCTCACTTGGTACCGTGGGATTGCGAGCCCTCCCCCCTTTATTAGTGCTGACCACCCTTTGAGGACTACCCCCCTGCCTTCGTATGCCATTGCTAATCCTTCCCCGAAGCCTGACCGCGTGCCCCCCCCAATGGCTGTCAATTTTGTTGATGAGTGGGGTTGCATTTTCCAAAAAGGCGCCCTGTCTTCCAAGCATTGCACCTCCGCGTGGGACAGGGTGCAAAAGGTTTTTGAGCCGGGCACAAACAGGGAGCCACAAAGTTGTGACCCGGTTTTCAATGTGACTGACGTGGAGCAGCGACGGCGCGACCCCGCCGTCCCCCAAAGGTACCGGTCCAAACCCTCAAAGTTTGAGCGTTTGGCTGGTGCCCTTTTTCCGAAGCTCCTCAAGGAGCTTCCGAACCGAATGGCCCATCCTTTTGAGGATCTCTTTGCAATGGCTCGGGGCCAATTATTGTGTCCGGCCCTGGTTAACAAGACTAGCCAACCCATACGGACACATTCACCTCCCCCCTCATCCTCCCCCCCTCTCACCGCGACCCCAAGGAGTGCCACATCTCCACTTTTGTGGCATTCTCCCCCGCTACCGTCTGAATGTTCAGGCTTCAGGGAGGCACTGCCATTGGGGAGTCCCAAGAGGAGCGGTGGGACCAAGTGACCCTTTCTCAAAGGGAAATTTTGGTCCTTGTCAGCCCTCCAAACCCACCCTCGCATCCAGGCCCGCCCCCACCAACAAAAGCTGCCCAGACGTGGGCACATCCACCGAATCCAACCTCCCTAAGTAAGTAAAAACTGCGGGTCAGTGGGTTTGTCGAGGTGGGTGGTGTTGGGGATGACGTCGGCGTGCTTCTTGTCGGGGTGCCACTGGGTAAAAAGGGCAGCCTGCAATTCATGGCCGGGGGGGAAGCTATGCCACGATTGCAGCTGGTGGGCCTCCTCAACGATGTCTTTTACCCTGCCGAGGAACAGTGGGTAAAAAAATAGTAAAGTTCCGCAGAAAAGCAGAAGAAACTTCAAAAGCAGTGAAGACAAGGATGTCCGGCGTGACCACGCTCCACCAGACAAAAAGGAAGAGACGACCATGTGAACCTTTGAACGACAGCGTTTTGCCTCCTGTGGCGTGCCGAGTGGAGTTTCCATGCTGTCAACCCCACAGGGGGGTGCTCACGCATGTGATGGAGTTCGTTGGGCCTCAAACTGCACATCCAGGTCACAGGTGTCTAAGGATCATTCCACCCTCGGTAAAGGGGACAGAAATAGTTACCTCCACGCCTTATTTATGGTCGGATGGTGTGGGATCATGCAGTTAGGGGACGTAATTCAGTTGTGTCGAACCCCAGAGGGCTGCCCAACATATGCGGCACGACATGCGTTGGCGATCAGGAGGAGAGAGAGTGTGAGAGAAGGAAGGAGACTGGTCTCAACTGTCCTTCTCCCACGTCAGTCCATAAAGACGAGCCACACAACAAGTGTCATAGTGAGGATGCCCATCCTCCAGGTTGTCTAGGGAGGCGTGCGATACATTCAACAGGGAGGTGTCGACAATGATCCCCTCCGACCTGTTGTACTCCATCCAGTCATTGTTGATGTCATGCAGGAACACAGTGACATTGTGCCATTCAGGGTTCGCATAACCTCTGAATTGGATGCGCCCCCATGCTTCTCCACCCGGGAAAGGGCTTTTTCTGACAACGGGTCGTCCTCCTTGGACACCACGGTGCTGATGGTCCAAAACACCCTCACCCGTATAGCCCGCATTGTGGAGATCTGTCCTTTCAGAGTACCGATGTAGGGGCTCCACAATGCCATTCATTCTGGGCATCTAGGGCTTCATTCTTCGAACGGCGAGAAGGACTTCTCGACCGTTGTAGTTGACTCAGTAGCTGTTTGAGGACTGGCGACTCAGGACCTTACCGGGGCTTTGCCAAATCCTTCGGAGTTTGGGGTAGAGGTTCGGCTGGTCGGTACGGTTCCTATTCCAGGCGTTGTCTCCAGGGGCATAACAATGGACAGGGCAATCTTTCAGGAGCTTCCTTTGCCACACCTCATGTGTAGCCTCAAGGGACTGGCGGGCACCTTCTCGTTCATCATGAACTCTCTCAAAGAACCCTTCAGCATCTTCTTCTCCGTCTGCATCAGTAATTGGGGGAACATCCCCCAATCCAATTGGATCCCTACCGAACACAACACGATGAGGTTTGTAGGGAGCCACAGGGCTCGGAAGGTCACTCAGACCCCAACAGGCCATTGGAAGGGCATCAACCCTGTTCTTCCCACGCCAGAGGAGGTAAGCACGGAGGGCGTTCACAATAGACTGCACAGCCCGCTCCGCGCGCCCATTACTCTCCGGTCGGTGAATGATGGACTTCATCTTCTGAATGCTAGTCAGGTCCATCATGCCGTCCCACCATTTGGAGCGAATAATGCTCGCATCATTATCTGCGGAATTCTCCTTGGGAATCCCCATAAGGTAGGCGCAGTGCTCAAGATACAATTCAGCAGCCTTTTGTGAGGTGCATTGAAGCTTGGTGGTAGGGATAGCCATGATGTATCCCGTATGGCAACATACAGCAACCATGGCGTAGTCTGCAGGCCCATTACTGGATGTTTTGACCTTGTTCGGGTCAACAAAGTCTATGCAGGTGGAGCTGAATTGGTAGGAAGGTACAGGATAGGGGATGCAAGAGTCGGCGTGTGGTCCATGGCGGGCGTTGGCACATGCAAAGACAGCATAGGTGTCCACAACCGTATTCAGGCGATTACGCTTGAATGCGGTTTCATTGTCCCCAACTTCTGGATCCAAAAGCGTCTCTTGACGACTTCTAGGGTTTCCTCCTTCCGTGGATGGGCTCAGGCATGCATGGCCATGACAACCTTGTCAATCATGTCTTCAGGCACTACTTGTCGTCCATCACGGCAAATGTGACCATCTCCAATTTTCCACTGTGCCTTCCCTTTTGAGCGGTCGTACAACGGCCCAAGGGTTGCATCAGCCCGGTAGTGGAGTTTCCAGCTGTCGGATAGACTCTTCGACGCAGGGGGTGCCCGGCGGTGCGTGATGTTCTGCAACAGGGTCACTAGGTCATATTGGTAGTCCCCGCGCTGCATTTGAGCATCGTCATCCACTTGATCCAACTCGCTAACGCGCTCCTCATCACCAAGACTAGCGACTTATAGGCGCTTCACTCAAAGGGGCTGA
Organism: Eutreptiella sp. 'Long Island Sound 2002'; assembly: GCA_964036045.1. Classification (NCBI taxonomy): domain Eukaryota; phylum Euglenozoa; class Euglenophyceae; order Eutreptiales; family Eutreptiaceae; genus Eutreptiella; species Eutreptiella sp. 'Long Island Sound 2002'. The sequence goes on from OZ038400.1 coordinate 17,933,473, forward strand.
CACCCACAGGGTTCCAACGCAAGCCTGAAATCGGTCTCATCAAGGGTATCACCCGATTCAGAAGTTGTTGCGGTACTAGAGCGTCCTGAGCGGCACCCGAACGCGCTCTGCAGCTTGCATGACCTTTGCTGTGGCCTTTTGGGCGCTGCACAGGGAACAGCTCTGGGTCATTGGCAGGCGAGAACCGCCAAGGAATCGCACTTGGTATTGAGGTTCGGCATTAATCCCCATGGCACTGATAAGAGCCTCATTGCGGGCTCTCTTGCGGTCTTCCAATTCCACGACGCCTCGCAAATCCTGATCACTTCCCTGGAAGTTGGTGTCAGAGGCCAGCCCGGCGGGGTAATCCCGTCGGCTAAGGCCAGCAGCGACGTCGTTATCCTTGCCAGCCTTGTAATGCACGACCATGTTGTATCCGGAGAGGACTTCAGACCACCTCCCGCGTCGCCCGAGGGGTGCCCCCATGGTACAAAGTCCTTCCTTGTACCAGGAGGCAAGGGCCTTATCATCCGTGAAGACCGTAACCTTGCTGCCACTGAGTCCGCTCTTGAGCTTCAAGAGACCCATGGCCAGGGCATAGGTTTCTTTCTCCATCATGGATCACCCTCGTTGGCCCGGCAAGATTGCCGCTTAGGTCGCACTTGACCGATCCTTCTAGTTTCTTGCCGACGAAGGCGCAAGGCACAAAGGTGCCATTGGGCAATTGTTGTTCCAACACGCGGACAATGGGATAGTCGGAGGCATCCACATGAATTGCCAATTGCCCCGCATCGCTCGAAAAGTAGAGTGCGGTTTTCTCAAAGAGAGATTTTTTAACTGACTTGAACTCACTCTCATTTCCGGCGTCCAGGTGATGAATTTGCGCTCTCGGGGGACCTCGCGCTTGCCCTTGCCTTCAAACTGTCATATTTGCTTGGGAGGGCGTTCATGAGTGGGGCGGCAAGAGAGGCGTAATTGTGGATGTAAATGGCGTACCGATTACAAATCTCCACGCAGCTTTTCATAGCCTTGGGGCTGGAGATCATCTCCTCATTCCAATCTCGGACGGCTTTTTCAGGCGCCGCGCTCCGCTTGCCCTCAATAAGGATGTGCCAGTGGTACTTTACCGGAGTGCAAAACAGGCACCTCAAGGGTTTGACCTGCAGGTGGCACTTCTCGAGGACTTGAAACTGCCTCTGGACGACCTAATAGTGCTCCTCTACGGCGTTAGAAACCAAAAGCTTGCCCTTGCCACTCTCAATGGGCTTGGTTCCAACGAGGATGTCGTCAATGTACACACGGATGGAATTAGGCACACCCTGCAGGCAGGACCGCAACATCCTCTGGTAGACTTGCGGGTCAACCTTCACTCCCATCGGGAGTACCCTCCAGTTGAAGGTCGGAAAGGGAGTGCAGAAGGCGGTGAGCGGCCATGAGGGGCATCTGATCGAAACGGTGATCAAGATCAAGGATGGTCCACAAATGATTGCCCTGCTGGTTCTGCAGCATGTCTTCAATTACAAGTAGTGGAAACTCATGCCCCTCATGGCATGCATTAGTACCTATAGTCGATGACGCATCTCCACTTGTTATTGGGTTTTTCGGGACTAGGAAGCCCCTAGCAACCCATGGGGACTCAGCAAGTTCAATGTATGCAGGGGAGTTGAATTCTTCAATCTAGTCCTTCATGGCTTGCTCCCTTAGGCGAACACCCCGGATCAGATTCTCGGCGACAGGCTTGCTCCGATCCTTGAGCGCGAAATGGCAATAACCATGGGGTCCGCGCTTATCGGCATTCTTGCGGGCAACGTCCCAATGGTTCTTTTCATACCTCAGGCTCGTATCCTTGAATTCGTCCGAAATTTTCTGACGGGTAAATCTTGGTCCGGTTCGATCACCGACCGAATGCTTCGAGTCCCGTGTCAGAACACTTATGGTGGGGGCGTGTGGTATCTGTAAACCGTGAGGTTTCGGGCATTAAGGGATCCTCCATCCACTGTCAGAACTTCGCTTCCTTTGTCGCACGTTCGCAGCCCTTCCGCACAGTGAACCACTTTCGGTGGGTGAAGATGACGATGTGGGGGTTGTCTTGGCCAACACAACCCTTACTGTCAGGAACAGGGGTCAACAGGTTGTCGGGGGCTCTGTTGGGGATGACCCCTAGGTCATCAGCAGTATGCAGGCTCTCCATACCGAAAGCACACATGGCCGCCAGACTGGCCCAGCGTTCCGCTTGGTCTGACTCCAACTCTCGACGACCTCTGGACTCCTCCCACCGGAGGGAATCTCGTTGGCCTTCTTCCGGGTTGGCCTCCTCCTCAAGGGACCGGACATATGCCTCCCAGTTGTTGCGGGGTGTGCCAATGGGCATTCTGCCATGCCGAGCATTCAGGTTGGCAACTTCGGAACTCTTTCGCAGGTTACAGCCAGGCATCAAGAACACGTTGCAGCAGTTCAAGGGTTGATACGCTGCCCTCTCAACTTCTTTCCTTCTTCGCCTCTTGGCGGCCAAAATCTTTCCCCTCTTCTTCTTTACCCCCATATCAGTACCACCCGTCAACTTTACCGGCAACCGCCGATATCGGTCCTCCGATGTCTAGTACTCATCCCCAGGCAAAGCCGCGATCTCCGGATACCACTTAGGACTAAGCCGGAATTCGCTCTTCCCGATGGCTCGCCTCGTGGCCCGTTGGTGGCTGCCGGGAGTCTTGAGAGACGTCCTAGACGGGGGGAATAGACCCCTTTTCTGCACCCACAATGGAGAGAGCCGCAGTTGCTTCCTCTAGTTTCGGGGACGCCACGGTGGCAATCCCTCGGGCCTCGGGCGTGGCCTAGCCAGCAATCTTCGGGTTCTGCACTTGATCAGCGGCTTGTCTGTGGCCGACCGGTGCTTCACGGTAGCCAAAGCCTCCCACAAAATTATCAGCGGGATCAAAACCGACGATGCCTTCGTCTCCGGATCCATCCTCCAACTTCAAATCACCAATTGAAATGGTATCATCAGGCGACGGGAACTTCTGTTCCCTTTGGTCCAGTCCACCATAGTTTCATTCGGACTTAGTTGGACCCGGCTGATCCATGGAGGATCACAATCCGGCAATCGCCATCCGGCAAATCGCCAGGTCATGGTTGGCTGGACGTGCCTTGTGGGGATCAGGATTGTCCTCACGGCTTGGTTGCTTCAGGACAGCATCCAACAAAGCCTCTTGAGCCATGGTCAGGGGAAAGGGTTCGTAGTGCCGGCGGCCACAGAAACATCCTACAACCGGTGTCCACTCCTTCGGTAGCCCAGGCTGACGTGATTGCGTCGCAGGCAGGCAATAACCCCAATAGGTAACCATGGCGGTCATGGTGGACCACGGTTCAGTTAGGGAAGGAGGTTGGGCAGGTTCTTGATCTGTGTTGGTCGTTTCGGCAATAATGGCGACGATCTTTTCAGCCCAATGCAAGTGATTGATACCCGCATTGGGTCGTCGCAAGGGTATAGACCACCCTTTGGGTGGGTTTTGGAGACGGATATCCTCCAAATGGACTCTACGGCTGCCGGAGGGAGAGGATAACTTCCTCGTCCCTTCCGAACGAGGTGGCTCCGAGGTAATGATCCGTCGTGGGCTCTCCTCCACCTCAGGTTCCTCCTTTGGCTCGATGGTTCCCCTTTCAACGTAGGGGTTCCACAGCATCTCCTCAAATTGCCAACTTGTGGACGCCGTGCAGGATGGCCAATCCAGATTCGTGGAGGAAGTGGTCACTTCCGGTCCAATAGCCGCGAGGTAGATCATCACCTCCGTGGAACGAGCCATCAAGGGTCCTTTAGGGCCTTTAACTGCAATGAGAGCTTGTACTGTGACGAACCAAGCTCCTGCCTTGAGCTTTTCCTTGCCCACACCGACTAGGTGCCACTGCCGGTCCACTTTCGCCGTCATATAGCGGGGAAGGACCTCCAAACCAAGTTTCCCAAGGCACTCAGAACCGAGTCAATGACCGAATCCACCTTCATTCTGTCAGGTTGGTGCCCTTCGAGGGGAAAATACCTGGCCTCCAACACAATACCGCGCATGGACCCACGCTCCTCCCTCAATGGCTGGGGCTCTCGGAGCACCTCCGGCTCCGACCCCACAACGTCCACCCTCCACTCCTGGGCACCGGCCAACGCGGCCAACACATTCACTTGGCACACGGGCCAAAGCCGGCTTGGCTGCGGCGGCGGCTTGCCCTTGTGCCTCCGCCGGTGCCTTCACTTGCCCTTCCCTACCCCCTTCTTAGGCTGGGCTCTGGGCTTCCCCTTGGGGCAGAGGTTGGAGTGTCACTCCTAACACTCCGCCGGCGTGTGGTACCAACTACCACCGCCATGGCAAGCCTTGTCCAGCTTACCCTTCGTCTTCATTCTGTTCGTCTTCTCCTCCTTCTTAGACCTGAGGTCAGGATACTTCTGGTATGAAGCATTCTCCTGAAGGCCCTCGTATCCGTAGTAGGTACACTTCGCCCCCCTGGGGTCGACTTTCTGACCACATGCGTTGACCTCGATTTCCTCAGGCAGGTCTTCCAAAATCTCATTAACACTCTCCGAGGCGTCTAAGTTCTCCGAACTCGGCTCTCGTTCCTGAACCTCAGGTCTTGCTTGCTCACGTTCTCTCACCAGCTCTCTCACGTTGGTCCGCCCACCCCGCTTTCTTTGTCTGTTTTGGTATTTCTCGACATTCCCGTCCTGCAGCATTTGAACGAACCCGTACAGAAACTGCCTGGGGTAGTCCCACTTCCTCCCCGTCTTGGTGGACTCCCGGATAAACTTCTTCACGATGCTTCTCAAGGGAGTCCATGAACAAATTGGTCGCCCTGGTGTGGGTAACTCCTCCTTCACTCTCATTGCTCAATAGAGGAATTCGTCCATGTGGTGCGAGGGCGGATGAGGTGACATTCTCCACTAGCTGGATTTGCCCAAATTTGGACCGGTCGCCTGGATTTGCCCAAATTGGGACCGGTCGCCTGCATTTGCCCAAATTTGAACCGGTCGCCTAGATTTGCCAAATTGGGACCGGTCGCCTGGATTTGCCCACATTGGGACCGCTCGCCTGGATTTGCCCAAATTGGGACCGGTCGCCTGGATTTGCCCGAATTGGGACCGGTCGCCTGGATTTGCCCAAATTGGGACCGGTCGCCTCGATTTCCCCAAATTTGGAGCGGTCGCGTGGATTTGCCCAAATTGGGACCGGTCGCCTGGATTTGCCCAAATTTGGACCAGTCGCCTGGATTTGCCCAAATTGGGACCGGTCGCGTGGATTTGCCCAAATTGGGACCGGTCGCCTGGATTTGCCCAAATTGGGACCGGTCGCCTGGATTTGCCCAAATTTGGAGCGGTCGCCTAGATTTTCCCGAATTGGGACCGGTCGCCCGGATTTGCCCAAATTTTTACGAGTCGCCCGGATTTGCCCAAATTGGGACCGGTCGCCTAGTTTTGCCCAAATCGGGACCGGACGCCTGGATTTGCCCAAATTGGGACCGGCCGCGTGGATTTGCCCAAATTTGGAGCGGTCGCCTAGATTTGCCCAAATTGGGACCGGTTGCATGGATTTGCCCAAATTGGGACCGGTCGCCTGGATTTGCCCAAATTGGGACCGGTCGCTTGGATTTGCCCAAATTTGGAGCGGTCGCCTGGATTTGCCCAAATTGGGACCGGTCGCCCGGATTTGCCCAAATTGGGACGAGTCGCCTGGATTTGCCCAAATTGGGACCGCTCGCCTGGATTTGCCCACATTGGGACCGGTTGCTTGGATTTGCCCAAATTGGGACCGCTCGCATGGATTTGCCCGAATTGGGATCGCATGCCTGGATTTGCCCAAATTGGAACCGGTCGCCTGGATTTGCCCAAACTGGGACCGGTCGCCCGGATTTGCCCAAATTTGGACCGGTCGCCCGTATTTGCCCGAATTGGGACCGGTCGCCTGGATTTGCCCAAATTGGGACCGGTCGCCTGGATTTGCCCAAATTGAGACCGGTCACCCGGATTTGCCGGATTCGGGACCGGTCGCCCCGATTTGCCCAAACTGGGACCGGTCGCCTGGATTTGCCCCAATTGGGACCGGTCGCCTGGATTTGCCCAAATTTGGAGCGGTCGCGTGGATTTGCCCAAATAGGGACCGGTCGCCTGGATTTGCCCAAATTTGGACCGGTCGCCTGGATTTGCCCAAATTGGTACCGGTCGCCTGGATTTGCCCTAATTTGGACCGGTTGCCTGGATTTGCCCAAATTGGGACCGGTCGCCTGGATTTGCCCAAATTGGGACCGGTCGCCCGGATTTGCCCAAATTTGTACGAGTCGCCTGGATTTGCCCACATTGGGACCGGTCGCCTGGTTTTGCCCAAATTGGGACCGGTCGCCTTGATTTGCCCAAATTCGGACCGGCCACGTGGATTTGCCCGAATCGGAACCGGTCGCCTAGATTTGCCCAAATTGGGACCGGTCGCCTGGATTTGCCCAAATTGGGACCGGTCGCCTGCATTTGCCCAAATTGGGACTGGTCGCCTGGATTTGCCCAAATTGGGACCGGTCGCCTTGATTTGCCCCAATTGGGACCGGTCGCCTGGATTTGCCCAAATTGAGACCGGTCACCCGGATTTGCCGGATTCGGGACCGGTCGCCCCGATTTGCCCTAATTGGGACCGGTCGCGTGGATTTGCCCAAATAGGGACCGGTCGCCTGGATTTGCCCAAATTGGGACCGGTCGCCTGGATTTCCCCAAATTTGGAGCGGTCGCCTAGATTTGCCCAAATTGGGACCGGTCGCCTGGATTTGCCCAAATTTGTACGAGTCGCCTGGATTTGCCCAAATTGGGACCGGTCGCCTGGATTTGCCCAAATTGGGATCGCATGCGTGAATTTGCCCAAATTGGGACCGGTCGCCTGGATTTGCCCAAATTGGGACCGGCCGCGTGGATTTGCCCAAATTTGGAGCGGTCGCCTAGATTTGCCCAAATTGGGACCGGTCGCATGGATTTGCCCAAATTGCGACCGGTCGCCTGGATTTGCCCAAATTGGGACCGGTCGCCTGGATTTGCCCAAATTGGGATCGCATGCCTGGATTTGCCCAAATTGGGACCGGTCGCCCGGATTTGCCCAAATTGGGACGAGTCGCCTGGATTTGCCCAAATGGGGACCGGTCGCCTGGTTTTGCCCAAATTGGGACCGGTTGCTTGGATTTGCCCAAATTGGGACCGCTCGCATGGATTTGCCCAAATTGGGATCGCATGCCTGGATTTGCCCAAATTGGGACCGGTCGCCCGGATTTGCCCAAATTTGGACCGGTCGCCCGGATTTGCCCAAATAGGGACCGGTCGCCTGGATTTGCCCAAATTGGGACCGGTCGCCTGGATTTGCCCAAATTTGGACCGGTCGCCTGGATTTGCCCAAATTGGGACCGGTCGCCCGGATTTGCGCAAATTTGTACCAGTCGCCTGGATTTGCCCAAATGGGGACCGGTCGCCTTGTTTTGCCCAAATTGGGACCGGTCGCCTGGATTTGCCCACTTTGGGACCGGTCGCCTGGATTCGCCCAAATTGGGACCGGTCGCCTGGATTTGCCCAAATACGGACCGGTCGCCTGGATTTGCCCAAATTGGGACCGGTCGCCCGGTTTTGCCCAAATTTGGAACGGTCGCCTACATTTGCCCACATTGGGACCGGTCGCCTGGATTTGCCCAAACTGGGACCGGTCGCCTGGATTTGCCCAAATTGGGACCGGTCGCCTGGATTTGCCCAAATTGGGATCGCATGCCTGGATTTGCCCAAATTGGGACCGGTCGCCTGGATTTGCCCAAATAGGGACGGGTCTCCCGGATTTGCCTAAATTGGGACCGGTCGCCCAGATTTGCCCAAATTGGGACCGGTCGCCCTAATTTGCCCAAATTGGGAACGGTCGCATGGATTTGCCTAAATTGGGACCGGTAGCTTGGATTTGCCCAAATTGGGACCGGTCGCCTGGATTTGCCCAAATTGGGACCGGTCGCTTGGATTTGCCCAAATTGGGACCGGTCGCCTGGATTTGCCCAAATTGGGACCGGTAGCTTGGATTTGCCCAAATTGGGAGAGGTCGCCTGGATTTGCCCAAATTGGGACCGGTCGCCTGGATTTGCCCAAATTGGGACCGGTCGCCTGGATTTGCCGAATTGGGACCGGTCGCCTAGATTTGCCCAAATTGGGACCGGTCGCCTGGATTTGCCCAAATTGGGACCGGTCGCCTGGATTTGCCCAAATTGGGACCGGTCGCGTGGATTTGCCCGAATTAGGACCGGTCGCTTGGATTTGCCCAAATTGGGACTGGTCGCCTGGATTTGCCCAAATTGGGACCGGTCGCCTTGATTTGCCCCAATTGGGACTGGTCGCCTGGATTTGGCCAAATTGGGACCGGTCACCCGGATTTGCCGGATTCGGGACCGCTCGCCTGGATTTGCCCAAATTGGGACCGGTCGCGTGGATTTGCCCAAATAGGGACCGGTCGCCTGGATTTGCCCAAATTGGGACCGGTCGCCTGGATTTGCCCAAATTTGGAGCGGTCGCCTAGATTTTCCCAAATTGGGACCGGTCGCCCGGATTTGCCCAAATTTTTACGAGTCGCCCGGATTTGCCCAAATTGGGACCGGTCGCCTAGTTTTGCCCAAATCGGGACCGGACGCCTGGATTTGCCCAAATTGGGACCGGCCGCGTGGATTTGCCCAAATTTGGAGCGGTCGCCTAGATTTGCCCAAATTGGGACCGGTTGCATGGATTTGCCCAAATTGGGACCGGTCGCCTGGATTTGCCCAAATTGGGACCGGTCGCTTGGATTTGCCCAAATTTGGAGCGGTCGCCTGGATTTGCCCAAATTGGGACCGGTCGCCCGGATTTGCCCAAATTGGGACGAGTCGCCTGGATTTGCCCAAATTGGGACCGCTCGCCTGGATTTGCCCACATTGGGACCGGTTGCTTGGATTTGCCCAAATTGGGACCGCTCGCATGGATTTGCCCAAATTGGGATCGCATGCCTGGATTTGCCCAAATTGGAACCGGTCGCCTGGATTTGCCCAAACTGGGACCGGTCGCCCGGATTTGCCCAAATTTGGACCGGTCGCCCGTATTTGCCCGAATTGGGACCGGTCGCCTGGATTTGCCCAAATTGGGACCGGTCGCCTGGATTTGCCCAAATTTGGACCGGTCGCCTCGATTTGCCCAAATTGGGACCGGTCGCCCGGATTTGCCCAAATTTCGACCGGTCGCCTGGATTTGCCCAAATGGGGACCGGTCGCCTACATTTGCCCACATTGGGACCGGTCGCCTGGATTTGCCCACATTGGGACCGGTCGCCTGGATTTGCCCAAATTGGGACCGGTCGCCTGGATTTGCCCAAATTGGGAACGGTCGCCTACATTTGCCCACATTGGGACCGGTCGCCTGGATTTGCCCACATTGGGACCGGTCGCCTGGATTTGCCCAAATTGGGACCGGTCGCCTGCATTTGCCCAAATTGGGACTGGTCGCCTGGATTTGCCCAAATTTGGACCGGTCGCCTGGATTTGCCCAAATTGGGACCGGTCGCCTGGATTTGCCCAAATTGAGACCGGTCGCCTGGATTTGCCCAAATTTGGACCGGTCGCCTGGATTTGCCCAAATTGGGACCGGCCGCGTGGATTTGCCCGAATGGGGACCGGTCGCCCCGATTTGCCCAAATTGGGACCGGTCGCCCGGATTTGCCCAAATTGGGACCGGTCGCCTGGATTTGCCCAAATTTGGACCGGTCGCCTGGATTTGCCCAAATTTGGAGCGGTCGTCTAGATTTGCCCAAATTGGGGACGGTCGCACGGATTTGCCCAAATTGGGACGTGTCGCCTGGATTTGCCCAAATGGGGACCGGTCGCCTGGTTTTGCTGAAATTGGGGCCGCTCGCATGGATTTGCCCCAATTGGGATCGCATGCCTGGATTTGCCCAAATTGGGACCGGTCGCTTGGATTTGCCCAAATAGGGACGGGTCGCCCGGATTTGCCCAAATTTGGACCGGTCGCCCGGATTTGCCCAAATTGGGACCGGTCGCCTGGATTTGCCCAAATTGGGACCGGTCGCCTGGATTTGCCCGAATTGGGACCGGTAGCTTGCATTTGCCCTAATTGGGACCGGTCGCCTGGATTTGCCCAAATTGGGACCGGTCGCTTGGATTTGCCCAAATTGGCACCAGTCGCCTGGATTTGCCGAACTGGGACCGGTCGCCTGGATTTGCCCAAATTGGGACCGGTCGCCTGGATTTGCCCAAATTGGGACCGGTCGCCTGGTTTTGCCCAAATTGGGACCGGTCGCCTGGATTTGCCCAAATTAGGACCGGTCGCCTAGATTTGCCCAAATTGGGACGCGTCGCCTGGATTTGCCCAAATTGGGACCGGTCGCCTGGATTTGCCCAAATTGGGACCGGTCGCCTGGATTTGCCCAAATTAGGACCGGTCGCCTAGATTTGCCCAAATTGGGACGCGTCGCCTGGATTTGCCCAAACTGGGACCGGTCGCCTGGATTTGCCCACATGGGGACCGGCCGCATGGATTTGCCCAAATTGGGACCGGTCGCGTGAAATTGTCCAAATTGGGATTGGTCGCGTGGATTTGCCCAAATTTGGACCGGTAGCCTGGATTTGCCCAAATTGGGACCGCTCGCCTGGATTTGCCCAAATTGGGACCGGTCGCATGGATTTGCCCAAATTGGGACCGGTCGCCTGCATGTGCGCACATTGGGACCGGTCGCCTGGATTTGCCCAAATTGGGATCGGTCGCCTGGATTTGCCCAAATTGGGACCGGTCGCCCGGATTTGCCCAAATTAGGACCGCTCGCCTGGTTTTGCCCAAATTGGGACCGGTCGCCTGGATTTGCCCAAATTGGGACCTGTAGCTTGGATTTGCCCAAATTTGGACCGGTCGCCTGGGTTTGCCCAAATTGGGACCGGTCGACTGGATTTGCCCAAATTGGGACCGGTCGCCCGGTTTTGCCTAAATTGGGACCGGTCACATGGATTTGCCCAAATTGGGACCGGTCGCCTGGATTTGCCCAAATTGGGACCGGTCGCCTCGATTTGCCCAAATTGGGACCGGTCGCTTGGATTTGCCCAAATTGGGACCGGTCGCCTGGATTTGGCCAAATTGGTACCGGTCGCTTGGATTTGCCCACATTGGGACCGGTCGCCCGGATTTGCCCAAATTGGGACCGGTCGCCCGGATTTGCCCAAATTGGGACCGGTCGCCCGGATTTTCCCAAATTGGGACCGGTCGCCCAGATTTGCCCAAATTGGCACCGGTCGCCTGGATTTGCCCAAATTGGGACCGGTCGCCTGGATTTGCCCAAATTGGTACCGGTAGCTTGGATTTGCCCAAATTGGGACCGGTCGCCCGGATTTGCCCAAATTGGGACCGGTCGCCTGGATTTGCCGAATTGGGACCGGTTGCCTGGATTTGCCCAAATTGGGAGCGGTCGCCTGGATTTGCCCAAATTGGGACCGGTCGCCTGAATTTGCCCAAATTGGGACCGGTCGCCTGGATTTGCCCAAATTAGGACCGGTTGCCTCGATTTGCCCAAATTGGGACCGGTCGCCTGGATTTGCCCAAATTGGGACCGGTCGCCTGGATTTGCCCAAATTGGGACCGGTCGCGTGAAATTGTCCAAATTGAGACAGGTCGCGTGGATTTGCCCAAATTTGGACCGGTAGCCTGGATTTGCCCAAATTGGGACCGGTCGCATGGATTTGCCCAAATTGGGACCGGTCGCCTGCATGTGCGCACATTGGGACCGGTCGCCTGGATTTGCCCAAATTGGGACCGGTCGCCTGGATTTGCCCAAATTGGGACCGGTCGCCTGGATTTGCCCAAATTGGGACCGGTCGCCTGGATTTGCCCAAATTGGGACCGGTCGCCTCGATTTGCCCAAATTGGGACCGGTAGCTTGGATTTGCCCAAATTTGGACCGGTCGCCTGGGTTTGCCCAAATTGGGACCGGTCGACTGGATTTGCCCAAATTGGGACCGGTCGCCTGGATTTGCCCAAATTTGGACCGGTCGCCCGGATTTGCCCAAATTGGGACCGGTCGCCCGGATTTGCCCAAACTGGAACCGGTCGCCTGGATTTGCCCAAATTGGGACCGGTCGCTTGGATTTGCCCAAATTGGGACCGGTCGCCTGGATTTGCCCAAATTTGGACCGGTCGCCTAGATTTGCCCAAATTGGGACGCGTCGCCTGGATTTGCCCAAACTGGGACCGGTCGCCTGGATTTGCCCACATGGGGACCGGCCGCATGGATTTGCCCAAATTGGGACCGGTCGCGTGAAATTGTCCAAATTGGGATTGGTCGCGTGGATTTGCCCAAATTTGGACCGGTAGCCTGGATTTGCCCAAATTGGGACCGCTCGCCTGGATTTGCCCAAATTGGGACCGGTCGCTTGGATTTGCCCAAATTGGGACCGGTCGCCTGCATGTGCGCACATTGGGACCGGTCGCCTGGATTTGCCCAAATTGGGATCGGTCGCCTGGATTTGCCCAAATTGGGACCGGTCGCCCGGATTTGCCCAAATTAGGACCGCTCGCCTGGTTTTGCCCAAATTGGGACCGGTCGCCTGGATTTGCCCAAATTGGGACCTGTAGCTTGGATTTGCCCAAATTTGGACCGGTCGCCTGGGTTTGCCCAAATTGGGACCGGTCGACTGGATTTGCCCAAATTGGGACCGGTCGCCCGGTTTTGCCTAAATTGGGACCGGTCACATGGATTTGCCCAAATTGGGACCGGTCGCCTGGATTTGCCCAAATTGGGACCGGTCGCCTCGATTTGCCCAAATTGGGACCGGTCGCTTGGATTTGCCCAAATTGGGACCGGTCGCCTGGATTTGGCCAAATTGGTACCGGTCGCTTGGATTTGCCCACATTGGGACCGGTCGCCCGGATTTGCCCAAATTGGGACCGGTCGCCCGGATTTGCCCAAATTGGGACCGGTCGCCCGGATTTTCCCAAATTGGGACCGGTCGCCCAGATTTGCCCAAATTGGCACCGGTCGCCTGGATTTGCCCAAATTGGGACCGGTCGCCTGGATTTGCCCAAATTGGTACCGGTAGCTTGGATTTGCCCAAATTGGGACCGGTCGCCCGGATTTGCCCAAATTGGGACCGGTCGCCTGGATTTGCCGAATTGGGACCGGTTGCCTGGATTTGCCCAAATTGGGAGCGGTCGCCTGGATTTGCCCAAATTGGGACCGGTCGCCTGAATTTGCCCAAATTGGGACCGGTCGCCTGGATTTGCCCAAATTAGGACCGGTTGCCTCGATTTGCCCAAATTGGGACCGGTCGCCTGGATTTGCCCAAATTGGGACCGGTCGCCTGGATTTGCCCAAATTGGGACCGGTCGCGTGAAATTGTCCAAATTGAGACAGGTCGCGTGGATTTGCCCAAATTTGGACCGGTAGCCTGGATTTGCCCAAATTGGGACCGCTCGCCTGGATTTGCCCAAATTGGGACCGGTCGCATGGATTTGCCCAAATTGGGACCGGTCGCCTGCATGTGCGCACATTGGGACCGGTCGCCTGGATTTGCCCAAATTGGGACCGGTCGCCTGGATTTGCCCAAATTGGGACCGGTCGCCTGGATTTGCCCAAATTGGGACCGGTCGCCTGGATTTGCCCAAATTGGGACCGGTCGCCTCGATTTGCCCAAATTGGGACCGGTAGCTTGGATTTGCCCAAATTTGGACCGGTCGCCTGGGTTTGCCCAAATTGGGACCGGTCGACTGGATTTGCCCAAATTGGGACCGGTCGCCTGGATTTGCCCAAATTTGGACCGGTCGCCCGGATTTGCCCAAATTGGGACCGGTCGCCCGGATTTGCCCAAACTGGAACCGGTCGCCTGGATTTGCCCAAATTGGGACCGGTCGCTTGGATTTGCCCAAATTGGGACCGGTCGCCTGGATTTGCCCAAATTTGGACCGCTCGCCTGGATTTGCCCACATTGGGACCGGTCGCCCGGATTTTCCCAAATTGGGACCGGTCGCCCGGATTTGCCCAAACTGGGACCGGTTGCCTGGATTTGCCCAAATTTGGACCGGTAGCATCGAATTGTGCACATTGGGACCGGTCGCCTGGATTTGCCCACATTGGGACCGGTCTCTTGGATTTGCCCAAATTGGGACCGGTCGCCTGGATTTGCCCAAATTTGGACCGGTCGCCTGGATTTGCCCACATTGGGACCGGTCGCCCCGATTTGCCCAAATTTGGACCAGTCGCGTGAAATTGTCCAAATTGGGACTGGTCGCGTGGATTTGCCCAAATTGGGACCGGTAGCCTGGATTTGCCCAAATTGGGACCGGTCGCCTGGATTTGCCCAAATTGGGACCGCTCGCCTGGACTTGCCCAAATTGGGACCGGTCGCCTGGATTTGCCCAAATTTGGACCGGTCGCGTAGATTTGCCCAAATTGGGACCGGTCGCCTGGATTTGCCCAAATTTGGACCGGTCGCCTGGATTTGCCCAAATTGGCACCGGTCGCGTGGATTTGCCCGAATTGGAACCGGTTGCTTGGATTTGCCCAAATTGGGACCGGTCGCCTGGATTTGCCCAAATTTGGACCGGTCGCCCGGATTTGCCCGAATTAGGACCGGTCGCTTGGATTTGCTGAAACTGGGACCGGTCGCCTGGATTTGCCCAAATTGGGACCGGTCGCCTGGATTTGCCCAAATTGGGACCGGTCGCCTGGATTTGCCCAAATTTGGACCGGTCGCCTAGAATTGCCCAAATGGGGACCGGTCGCCTGGATTTGCCCACATTGGGACCGGTCGCCTGGATTTGCCCAAATTGGCACCGGTCGCCTGGATTTGCCCAAATTGGGACCGGTCGCCTGGATTTGCCTAAATTGGGACCGGTCGCCTGGATTTGCCCAAATTGGGACCGGTCGCCTGGATTTGCCCAAATTGGGACCGGTCGCCTGGATTTGCCCAAATTGGGACCGGTAGCTTGGATTTGCCCAAATTAGGACCGGTCGCTTGGATTTGCCCAAATAGGGACCGGTCGACTGGATTTGCCCAAATTGGGACCGGTCGCCTGGATTTGCCCAAATTGGGACCGGTCGCCTGGATTTGCCCAAGTTGGGACCGGTCGCCTGGATTTGCCCAAATTGGGACCGGTCGCCTGGATTTGCCCAAATTTGGACCGGTCGCTTGGAATCGCCCAAATTGGGACCGGTCGCCTGGATTTGCCCAAATTGGGACCGGTCGCCTGGATTTGCCCAAATTGGGACCGGTAGCTTGGATTTGCCCAAATTTGGATCGGTCACCTGGATTTGCCCAAATTGGGACCGGTCGCCCGGATTTGCCCACATTGGGACCGGTCGCATGGATTTGCCCAAATTGGGACCGGTCGCGTGAAATTGTCCAAATTGGGACTGGTCGCGTGGATTTGCCCAAATTTGGACCGGTAGCTGGATTTGCCCAAATTGGGACCGGTCGCCTGGATTTGCCCAAATTTGGACCGGTCGCCTGGATTTGCCCAAATTGGGACCGGTCGCCTGGATTTGCCTAAATTGCGACCGGTCGCCTGGATTTGCCCAAATTGGGACCGGTCGCCCGGAATTGCCCGAATTGGGACCGGTCGCCTAGATTTGCCCAAATGGGGACCGGTCGCCTGGATTTGCCGAAACTGGGACCGGTCGCGCAGATTTGCCCAAATTGGCACCGGTCGCCTGGATTTGCCCAAATTGGGACCGGTCGCCTGGATTTGCCCAAATTGGGACCGGTCGCCTGGATTTGCCCAAATTGGGACCGGTCGCCTGGATTTGCCCAAATTGGGACCGGTAGCTTGGATTTGCCCAAATTAGGACCGGTCGCTTGGATTTGCCCAAATAGGGACCGGTCGACTGGATTTGCCCAAATTGGGACCGGTCGCCTGGATTTGCCCAAATTGGGACCGGTCGCCTGGATTTGCCCAAATTGGGACCGGTTGCCTGGATTTGCCCAAATTGGGACCGGTCGCCTGGATTTGCCCAAATTGGGACCGGTCGCCTGGATTTGCCCAAATTTGGACCAGTCGCCTGGATTTGCCCAAATTGGGACCGGTCGCCTGGATTTGCCCAAATTGGGACCGGTAGCTCGGATTTGCCCCAATTTGGATCGGTCACCTGGATTTGCCCAAATTGGGACCGGTCGCCTGGATTTGCCCACATTGGGACCGGTCGCATGGATTTGCCCAAATTGGGACCGGTCGCGTGAAATTGTCCAAATTGGGACTGGTCGCGTGGATTTGCCCAAATTTGGACCGGTAGCTGGATTTGCCCAAATTGGGACCGGTCGCCTGGATTTGCCCAAATTTGGACCGGTCGCCTGGATTTGCCCAAATTGGGACCGGTCGCCTGGATTTGCCTAAATTGGGACCGGTCGCCTGGATTTGCCCAAATTGGGACCGGTCGTCCGGAATTGCCCGAATTGGGACCGGTCGCCTAGATTTGCCCAAATGGGGACCGGTCGCCTGGATTTGCCGAAACTGGGACCGGTCGCCCGGATTTGCCCAAATTGGCACCGGTCGCCTGGATTTGCCCAAATTGGGACCGGTCGCCTGGATTTGCCCAAATTGGGACCGGTCGCCTGGATTTGCCCAAATTGGGACCGGTCGCCTGGATTTGCCCAAATTTGGAGCGGTCGCGTGGATTTGCCCAAATTGGGACCGGTCGCGTGAAATTGTCCAAATTGAGACAGGTCGCGTGGATTTGCCCAAATTTGGACCGGTAGCCTGGATTTGCCCAAATTGGGACCGCTCGCCTGGATTTGCCCAAATTGGGACCGGTCGCATGGATTTGCCCAAATTGGGACCGGTTGCCTGCATGTGCGCACATTGGGACCGGTCGCCTGGATTTGCCCCAATTTGGACCGGTCGCTTGGGTTTGCCCCAATTGGGACCGGTCGCCTGGATTTGCCGAATTGGGACCGGTCGCCTGGATTTGCCCAAATTGGGACCGGTCGCCTGGATTTGCCCAAATTGGGACCGGTCGCCTGGATTTGCCCAAATTGGGACCGGTCGCCTGGATTTGCCCCAATTGGGACTGGTAGCTTGGATTTGCCCAAATTTGGACCGGTCGCCTGGGTTTGCCCAAATTGGGACCGGTCGCATGGATTTGCCCAAATTGGGACCGGTCGCGTGAAATTGTCCAAATTGGGACTGGTCGCGTGGATTTGCCCAAATTTGGACCGGTAGCTGGATTTGCCCAAATTGGGACCGGTTGCCTGGATTTGCCCAAATTGGGACCGGTCGCCTGGATTTGCCCAAATTGGGACCGGTCGCCTGGATTTGCCTAAATTGCGACCGGTCGCCTGGATTTGCCCAAATTGGGACCGGTCGCCCGGAATTGCCCGAATTGGGACCGGTCGCCTAGATTTGCCCAAATGGGGACCGGTCGCCTGGATTTGCCGAAACTGGGACCGGTCGCCCGGATTTGCCCAAATTGGCACCGGTCGCCTGGATTTGCCCAAATTGGGACCGGTCGCCTGGATTTGCCCAAATTGGGACCGGTCGCCTGGATTTGCCCAAATTGGGACCGGTCGCCTGGATTTGCCCAAATTGGGACCGGTAGCTTGGATTTGCCCAAATTAGGACCGGTCGCTTGGATTTGCCCAAATAGGGACCGGTCGACTGGATTTGCCCAAACTGGGACCGGTCGCCTGGATTTGCCCAAATTGGGACCGGTCGCCTGGATTTGCCCAAATTGGGACCGGTTGCCTGGATTTGCCCAAATTGGGACCGGTCGCCTGGATTTGCCCAAATTGGGACCGGTCGCCTGGATTTGCCCAAATTTGGACCAGTCGCCTGGATTTGCCCAAATTGGGACCGGTCGCCTGGATTTGCCCAAATTGGGACCGGTAGCTCGGATTTGCCCCAATTTGGATCGGTCACCTGGATTTGCCCAAATTGGGACCGGTCGCCTGGATTTGCCCACATTGGGACCGGTCGCATGGATTTGCCCAAATTGGGACCGGTCGCGTGAAATTGTCCAAATTGGGACTGGTCGCGTGGATTTGCCCAAATTTGGACCGGTAGCTGGATTTGCCCAAATTGGGACCGGTCGCCTGGATTTGCCCAAATTTGGACCGGTCGCCTGGATTTGCCCAAATTGGGACCGGTCGCCTGGATTTGCCTAAATTGGGACCGGTCGCCTGGATTTGCCCAAATTGGGACCGGTCGTCCGGAATTGCCCGAATTGGGACCGGTCGCCTAGATTTGCCCAAATGGGGACCGGTCGCCTGGATTTGCCGAAACTGGGACCGGTCGCCCGGATTTGCCCAAATTGGCACCGGTCGCCTGGATTTGCCCAAATTGGGACCGGTCGCCTGGATTTGCCCAAATTGGGACCGGTCGCCTGGATTTGCCCAAATTGGGACCGGTCGCCTGGATTTGCCCAAATTGGGACCGGTCGCCTGGATTTGCCCAAATTGGGACCGGTCGCGTGAAATTGTCCAAATTGAGACAGGTCGCGTGGATTTGCCCAAATTTGGACCGGTAGCCTGGATTTGCCCAAATTGGGACCGCTCGCCTGGATTTGCCCAAATTGGGACCGGTCGCATGGATTTGCCCAAATTGGGACCGGTCGCCTGCATGTGCGCACATTGGGACCGGTCGCCTGGATTTGCCCAAATTGGGACCGGTCGCCTGGATTTGCCCAAATTGGGACCGGTCGCCTGGATTTGCCCAAATTGGGACCGGTCGCCTGGATTTGCACAAATTGGGACCGGTCGCCTGGATTTGCCCAAATTGGGACCGGTAGCTTGGATTTGCCCAAATTTGGACCGGTCGCCTGGGTTTGCCCAAATTGGGACCGGTCGACTGGATTTGCCCAAATTGGGACCTGTCGCCCGGTTTTGCCCAAATTTGGACCGGTCGCCTGGATTTGCCCAAATTGGGACCGGTCGCCCGGATTTGCCCAAACTGGAACCGGTCGCGTGGATTTGCCCAAATTGGGACCGGTCGCTTGGATTTGCCCAAATTGGGACCGGTCGCCTGGATTTGCCCAAATTTGGACCGCTCGCCTGGATTTGCCCACATTGGGACCGGTCGCCCGGATTTGCCCAAATTGGGACCGGTCGCCCGGATTTGCCCAAACTGGGACCGGTTGCCTGGATTTGCCCAAATTTGGACCGGTAGCATGGAATTGTGCACATTGGGACCGGTCGCCTGGATTTGCCCACATTGGGACCGGTCGCGTAGATTTGCCCAAATTGGGACCGGTCGCCTGGATTTGCCCAAATTTGGACCGGTCGCCTGGATTTGCCCACATTGGGACCGGTCGCCCCGATTTGCCCAAATTTGGACCAGTCGCGTGAAATTGTCCAAATTGGGACTGGTCGCGTGGATTTGCCCAAATTGGGACCGGTAGCCTGGATTTGCCCAAATTGGGACCGGTCGCCTGGATTTGCCCAAATTGGGACCGCTCGCCTGGACTTGCCCAAATTGGGACCGGTCGCCTGGATTTGCCCAAATTTGGACCGGTCGCGTAGATTTGCCCAAATTGGGACCGGTCGCCTGGATTTGCCCAAATTTGGACCGGTCGCCTGGATTTGCCCAAATTGGCACCGGTCGCGTGGATTTTGCCCGAATTGGGACCGGTCGCCTGGATTTGCCCAAAATCGGACCGGTCGTCTGGATTTGCCCAAATTGGGACCGGTCGCCTGGATTTGCCCAAATTGGAACCGGTTGCCTGGATTTGCCCAAATTGGGACCGGTCGCCTGGATTTGCCCAAATTGGGACCGGTAGCTTGGATTTGCCCAAATTTGGATCGGTCACCTGGATTTGCCCAAATTGGGACCGGTCGCCTGGATTTGCCCACATTGGGACCGGTCGCATGGATTTGCCCAAATTGGGACCGGTCGCGTGAAATTGTCCAAATTGGGACTGGTCGCGTGGATTTGCCCAAATTTGGACCGGTAGCTGGATTTGCCCAAATTGGGACCGGTCGCCTGGATTTGCCCAAATTTGGACCGGTCGCCTGGATTTGCCCAAAGTGGCACCGGTCGCCTGGATTTGCCTAAATTGGGACCGGTCGCCTGGATTTGCCCAAATTGGGACCGGTCGCCCGGAATTGCCCGAATTGGGACCGGTCGCCTAGATTTGCCCAAATGGGGACCGGTCGCCTGGATTTGCCGAAACTGGGACCGGTCGCCCGGATTTGCCCAAATTGGCACCGGTCGCCTGGATTTGCCCAAATTGGGACCGGTCGCCTGGATTTGCCCAAATTGGGACCGGTCGCCTGGATTTGCCCAAATTGGGACCGGTCGCCTGGATTTGCCCAAATTGGGACCGGTAGCTTGGATTTGCCCAAATTAGGACCGGTCGCTTGGATTTGCCCAAATAGGGACCGGTCGACTGGATTTGCCCAAATTGGGACCGGTCGCCTGGATTTGCCCAAATTGGGACCGGTCGCCTGGATTTGCCCAAATTGGGACCGGTCGCCTGGATTTGCCCAAATTGGGACCGGTCGCCTGGATTTGCCCAAACTTGGACCGGTCGCTTGGATTTGCCGAAACTGGGACCGGTCGCCTGGATTTGCCCAAATTGGGACCGGTCGCCTGGATTTGCCCAAATTGGGACCGGTAGCTCGGATTTGCCCCAATTTGGATCGGTCACCTGGATTTGCCCAAATTGGGACCGGTCGCCTGGATTTGCCCACATTGGGACCGGTCGCATGGATTTGCCCAAATTGGGACCGGTCGCGTGAAATTGTCCAAATTGGGACTGGTCGCGTGGATTTGCCCAAATTTGGACCGGTCGCCTGGATTTGCCTAAATTGGGACCGGTCGCCTGGATTTGCCCAAATTGGGACCGGTCGTCCGGAATTGCCCGAATTGGGACCGGTCGCCTAGATTTGCCCAAATGGGGACCGGTCGCCTGGATTTGCCGAAACTGGGACCGGTCGCCCGGATTTGCCCAAATTGGCACCGGTCGCCTGGATTTGCCCAAATTGGGACCGGTCGCCTGGATTTGCCCAAATTGGGACCGGTCGCCTGGATTTGCCCAAATTGGGACCGGTCGCCTGGATTTGCCCAAATCGGGACCGGTCGCCTGGATTTGCCCAAATTGGGACCGGTCGCCTGGATTTGCCCAAATTTGGACCGGTCGCCTGGATTTGCCCAAATTGGGACCGGTCGCCTGGATTTGCCCAAATTGGGACCGGTCGCCTGGATTTGCTCAAATTGGGACCGGTCGCCTGGATTTGCCCCAATTTGGACCGGTCGCTTGGATTTGCCCCAATTGGGACCGGTCGCCTGGATTTGCCCAATTGGGACCGGTCGCCTGGATTTGCCCAAATTGGGACCGGTCGCCTGGATTTGCCCAAATTGGGACCGGTCGCCTGGATTTGCCCAAATTGGGACCGGTCGCCTGGATTTGCCCAAATTGGGACCGGTCGCCTGGATTTGCTCAAATTGGGACCGGTCGCCTGGATTTGCCCCAATTTGGACCGGTCGCTTGGATTTGCCCCAATTGGGACCGGTCGCCTGGATGTGCCCAAATTAGGACCGGTCGCCTGGATTTGCCCAAATTGGGACCGGTCGCCTGGATTTGCCCAAATTAGGACCGGTCGCTTGGATTTGCCCAAATTGGGACCGGTCGCCTTGTTTTGCCCAAATTGGGACCGGTCGCCTGGATTTGCCCAAATTGGGACCGGTAGCTTGGATTTGCCCAAATTGGAACCGGTCACCTGGACTTGCCCAAATTGGGACCGGTCGCCTGGATTTGCCCAAATTGGGACCGGTCGCGTGAAATTGTCCAAATTGGGACCGGTTGCGTGGATTTGCCCAAATTTGGACCGGTAGCTGGATTTGCCCCAATTGGGACCGGTTGCCTCGATTTGCCCAAATTTGGACCGGTCGCCTGGATTTGCCCAAATTGGGACCGGTCGCCTGGATTTGCCCAAATTGGGACCGGTCGCCTGGATTTGCCCAAATTAGGACCGGTCGCCTGGATTTGCCCAAATTTGGACCGGTCGCTTGGATTTGCCCAAATTGGGACCGGTCGCCTGGATTTGCCCAAATTGGGACCGGTCGCCTGGATTTGCCCAAATTGGGACCGGTAGCTCGGATTTGCCCCAATTTGGATCGGTCACCTGGATTTGCCCAAATTGGGACCGGTCGCCTGGATTTGCCCACATTGGGACCGGTCGCATGGATTTGCCCAAATTGGGACCGGTCGCGTGAAATTGTCCAAATTGGGACTGGTCGCGTGGATTTGCCCAAATTTGGACCGGTAGCTGGATTTGCCCAAATTGGGACCGGTCGCCTGGATCTGCCCAAATTGGGACCGGTCGCGTGAAATTGTCCAAATTGGGACCGGTCGCCTGGATTTGCCCGAATTGGGACCGGTCGTCCGGAATTGCCCGAATTGGGACCGGTCGCCTAGATTTGCCCAAATGGGGACCGGTCGCCTGGATTTGCCGAAACTGGGACCGGTCGCCCGGATTTGCCCAAATTGGCACCGGTCCCCTGGATTTGCCCAAATTGGGACCGGTCGCCTGGATTTGCCCAAATTGGGACCGGTCGCCTGGATTTGCCCAAATTGGGACCGGTCGCCTGGATTTGCCCAAATTGGGACCGGTCGCCTGGATTTGCCCAAATTGGGACCGGTAGCTTGGATTTGCCCAAATTAGGACCGGTCGCCTGGATTTGCCCAAATTAGGACCGGTCGCCTGGATTTGCCCAAATTGGGACCGGTCGCCTGGATTTGCCCAAACTGGGACCGGTCGCCTGGATTTGCTCAAATTGGGACCGGTCGCCTGGATTTGCCCCAATTTGGACCGGTCGCTTGGGTTTGCCCCAATTGGGACCGGTCGCCTGGATTTGCCGAATTGGGACCGGTCGCCTGGATTTGCCCAAATTGGGACCGGTCGCCTGGATTTGCCCAAATTGGGACCGGTCGCCTGGATTTGCCCAAATTGGGACCGGTCGCCTGGATTTGCCCAAATTAGGACCGGTCGCTTGGATTTGCCCAAATTGGGACCGGTCGCCTGGATTTGCCCAAATTGGGACCGGTCGCCTGGATTTGCCCAAATTGGGACGGGTCGCGTGAAATTGCCCAAATTGGAACCGGTCACCTGGATTTGCCCAAATTGGGACCGGTCGCCTGGATTTGCCCACATTGGGACCGGTCACATGGATTTGCCCAAATTGGGACCGGTTGCGTGAAATTGTCCAAATTGGGACCGGTTGCGTGGATTTGCCCAAATTTGGACCGGTAGCTGGATTTGCCCCAATTGGGACCGGTCGCCTGGATTTGCCCAAATTTGGACCGGTCGCCTGGATTTGCCCAAATTGGGACCGGTCGCCTGGAATTGCCCAAATTGGGACCGGTCGCATGGATTTGCCCAAATTGGGACCGGTCGCCTGGATTTGCCCAAATTGGGACCGGTTGCCTCGATTTGCCCAAATTGGGACCGGTCGCCTGGATTTGCCCAAACTGGGACCGGTCGCCTGGATTTGCTCAAATTGGGACCGGTCGCCTGGATTTGCCCCAATTTGGACCGGTCGCTTGGGTTTGCCCCAATTGGGACCGGTCGCCTGGATTTGCCGAATTGGGACCGGTCGCCTGGATTTGCCCAAATTGGGACCGGTCGCCTGGATTTGCCCAAATTGGGACCGGTCGCCTGGATTTGCCCAAATTGGGACCGGTCGCCTGGATTTGCCCAAATTAGGACCGGTCGCTTGGATTTGCCCAAATTGGGACCGGTCGCCTGGATTTGCCCAAATTGGGACCGGTCGCCTGGATTTGCCCAAATTGGGACCGGTCGCGTGAAATTGCCCAAATTGGGACCGGTCACCTGGATTTGCCCAAATTGGGACCGGTCGCCTGGATTTGCCCACATTGGGACCGGTCACATGGATTTGCCCAAATTGGGACCGGTCGCGTGAAATTGTCCAAATTGGGACCGGTTGCGTGGATTTGCCCAAATTTGGACCGGT
This sequence comes from Eutreptiella sp. 'Long Island Sound 2002', assembly GCA_964036045.1. Lineage (NCBI taxonomy): Eukaryota > Euglenozoa > Euglenophyceae > Eutreptiales > Eutreptiaceae > Eutreptiella > Eutreptiella sp. 'Long Island Sound 2002'. Next base: position 17,957,411 of record OZ038400.1, read on the forward strand.
AGCTGGATTTGCCCCAATTGGGACCGGTCGCCTGGATTTGCCCAAATTTGGACCGGTCGCCTGGATTTGCCCAAATTGGGACCGGTCGCCTGGAATTGCCCAAATTGGGACCGGTCGCATGGATTTGCCCAAATTGGGACCGGTCGCCTGGATTTGCCCAAATTGGGACCGGTTGCCTCGATTTGCCCAAATTGGGACCGGTCGCCTGGATTTGCCCAAATTGGGACCGGTCGCCTGGATTTGCCCAAATTTGGACCGGTCGCCTGGATTTGCCCAAATTGGGACCGGTCGCCTGGATTTGCCCAAATTGGGACCGGTCGCCTGGATTTGCCCAAATTTGGACCGGTCGCCTGGATTTGCCCAAATTTGGACCGGTCGCCTGGATTTGCTTAAATTGGGACCGGTCGCGTGAAATTGCCCAAATTGGAACCGGTCCCCTGGATTTGCCCAAAATCGGACCGGTCGTCTGGATTTGCCCAAATTGGGACCGGTTGCCTCGATTTGCCCAAATTGGGACCGGTCGCCTGGATTTGCCCAAATTGGGACCGGTCGCCTGGATTTGCCCAAATTGGGACCGGTCGCCTGGATTTGCCCAAATTGGGACCGGTCGCCTGGATTTGCCCAAATTGGGACGGTCGCCTGGATTTGCCCAAATTGGGACCGGTCGCCTGGGTTTGCCCAAATTGGGACCGGTCGCCTAGATTTGCCCGAATTGGGACCGGTAGCTTGGATTTGCCGAAGCTGGGACCGGTCGCCTGGATTTGCTCAAATTTGGACCGGTCGCCTGGATTTGCCCAAATTGGGACTGGTCGCCTGGATTTGCCCAAATTTGGACCGGTCGCCCGGATTTGCCCAAATTGGGACCGGTAGCTTGGATTTGCCCAAATTTGGACCGGTCGCCTGGATTTGCCCAAATTGGGACCGGTCGCCTGGATTTGCCGAAGCTGGGACCGGTCGCCTGGATTTGCCCAAATTGGGACCGGCCGCCTGGATTTGCCCAAAATGGGACCGGTCGCTTGGATTTGCCCAAATTTGGACCAGTCGCCTGGATTTGCCCAAATTGGGACCGGTCGCCTGGATTTGCCCAAATTGGGACCGGTCGCTCGGATTTGCCCAAATTAGGACCGGTCGCCTGGATTTGCCCAAATTTGGACCGGTCGCCTGGATTTGTTTAAATTGGGACCGGTCGCGTGAAATTGCCCAAATTGGAACCGGTCGCCTGAATTTGCCCAAAATCGGACCAGTCGTCTGGATTTGCCCAAATTGGGACCGGTTGCCTCGATTTGCCCAAATTGGGACCGGTCGCCTGGATTTGCCCAAATTGGGACCGGTCGCCTGGATTTGCCCAAATTGGGACCGGTCGCCTGGATTTGCCCAAATTGGGACCGGTCGCCTGGATTTGCCCAAATTGGGACGGTCGCCTGGATTTGCCCAAATTGGGACCGGTCGCCTGGGTTTGCCCGAATTGGGACCGGTCGCCTGGATTTGCCCAAATTGGGACCGGTCGCCTGGATTTGCCCAAATTGGGACCGGTCGCCTGGATTTGCCCAAATTTGGACCGGTCGCCTGGATTTGCCCAAATTAGGACTGGTCGCCTGGATTTGCCCAAATTTGGACCGGTCGCCCGGATTTGCCAAAATTGGGACCGGTAGCTTGGATTTGCCCAAATGGGGACCGGTCGCCTGGATTTGCCCAAATTGGGACCGGTCGCCTGGATTTGCCGAAGCTGGGACCGGTCGCCTGGATTTGCCCAAATTGGGACCGGCCGCCTGGATTTGCCCAAAATGGGACCGGTCGCTTGGATTTGCCCAAATTTGGACCGGTCGCCCGGATTTGCTCAAATTGGGACCGGTCGCCTGGATTTGCCCAAATTGGGACCGGTCGCCTGGATTTGCCCAAATTGGGACCGGTCGCCTGGATTTGCCCAAATTGGGACCGGTCGCCTGGATTTGCCCAAATTGGGACCGGTCGCCTGGATTTGCCCAAATTGGGACCGGTCGCCTGGATTTGCCCAAATTGGGACCGGTCGCCTGGATTTGCCCAAATTTGGACCGGTCGCCCGGATTTGCCCAAATTGGGACCGGTCGCCTGGATTTGCTGAAACTGGGACCGGTCGCCTGGATTTGCCCAAATTGGGACCGGTCGCCTGGATTTGCCCAAATTGGGACCGGTCGCCTGGATTTGCCCAAATTTGGACCGGTCGCCTAGAATGGCCCAAATGGGGACCGGTCGCCTGGATTTGCCCACATTGGGACCGGTCGCCTGGATTTGCCCAAATTGGCACCGGTCGCCTGGATTTGCCCAAATTGGGACCGGTCGCCTCGATTTGCCCAAATTGGGACCGGTCGCCTGGATTTGCCCAAATTGGGACCGGTCGCCTGGATTTGCCCAAATTGGGACCGGTCGCCTGGATTTGCCCAAATTGGGACCGGTAGCTTGGATTTGCCCAAATTTGGATCGGTCACCTGGATTTGCCCAAATTGGGTCCGGTCGCCTGGATTTGCCTAAATTGGGACCGGTCGCATGGATTTGCCCAAATTGGGACCGGTCGCGTGAAATTGTCCAAATTGGGACTGGTCGCGTGGATTTGCCCAAATTTGGACCGGTAGCTGGATTTGCCCAAATTGGGACCGGTCGCCTGGATTTGCCCAAATTGGGACCGGTCGCCTGGATTTGCCCAAATTGGGACCGGTCGCCTGGACTTGTCCAAATTGGGACCGGTCACCTGGATTTGCCCAAATTGGGACCGGTCGCCCGGAATTGCCCAAATTGGGACCGGTCGCCTAGATTTGCCCAAATGGGGACCGGTCGCCTGGATTTGCCGAAACTGGGACCGGTCGCCCGGATTTGCCCAAATTGGCACCGGTCGCCTGGATTTGCCCAAATTGGGACCGGTCGCCTGGATTTGCCCAAATTGGGACCGGTCGCCTGGATTTGCCCAAATTAGGACCGGTCGCCTGGATTTGCTCAAATTGGGACCGGTCGCCTGGATTTGCCCAAATTGGGACCGGTAGCTTGGATGTGCCCAAATTAGGACCGATAGCTTGGATTTGCCCAAATTTGGACCGGTCGCCTGGATGTGCCCAAATTGGGACCGGTCGCCTGGATTTGCCGAAGCTGGGACCGGTCGCCTGGATTTGCTCAAATTGGGACCGGTCGCCTGGATTTGCCCAAATCGGGACCGGTTGCCTGGATTTGCCCAAATTAGGACCGGTCGCCTGGATTTGCCCAAATTGGGACCGCTCGCCTGGATTTGCCCAAATTAGGACCGGTCGCCTGGATTTGCCCAAATTGGGACCGGTCGCCTGGATTTACCCAAATTGGGACCGGTCGCCTGGATTTGCCCAAATCGGGACCGGTCGCCTGGATTTGCCCAAATTAGTACCGGTCGCCTGGATTTGCCCAAATTGGGACCGGTCGCCTGGATTTGCCCAAATTTGGACCGGTCGCCTGGATTTGCCCAAATTTGGACCGGTCGCCTGGATTTGCCCAAATTGGGACCGGTCGCCTGGAATTGCCCAAATTAGGACCGGTCGCATGGATTTGCCCAAATTAGGACCGGTCGCCTGGATTTGCCCAAATTGGGACCGGTCGCCTGGATTTGCCGAAACTGGGACCGGTCGCCTGGATTTGCCCAAATTGGGACCGGTCGCCTGGATTTGCCCAAATTGGGACCGGTCGCCTGGATTTGCCTAAATTGGGACCGGTCGCCTGGATTTGCCCAAATTGGGTCCGGTCGCCTGGATTTGCCCAAATTTGGACCGGTCGCCTGGATTTGCCAAAATTGGGACTGGTCGCCTGGATTTGCCCAAATTGGGACCGGTCGCCTGGATTTGCCCAAATTGGGACTGCTCGCCTGGATTTGCCCAAATTGGGACCGGTCGCCTGGATTTGCCCAAATTAGGACCGGTCGCCTAGATTTGCCCAAATTGGGACCGGTCGCCTGGATTTGCCTAAATTGGGACCGGTCGCCTGGATTTGCCCAAATTGGGACCGGTCGCCTGCATTTGCCCAAATTTGGACCGGTCGCCTGGATTTGCCCAAATGGGGACCGGTCGCCTGGATTTGCCCAAATTGGGACCGGTCGCCTGGATTTGCCCAAATTGGGACCGGTCGCCTGGATTTGCCTAAATTGGGACCGGTCGCCTGGATTTGCCCAAATTGGGTCCGGTCGCCTGGATTTGCCAAAATTTGGACTGGTCGCCTGGATTTGCCCAAATTGGGACCGGTCGCCTGGATTTGCCCAAATTGGGACTGCTCGCCTGGATTTGCCCAAATTGGGACCGGTCGCCTGGATTTGCCCAAATTTGGACCGGTCGCCTGGATTTGCCCAAATTGGGACCGGTCGCCTGGATTTGCCCAAATTGGGACCGGTCGCCTGGATTTGCCCAAATTGGGACCGGTCGCCTGGATTTGCCCAAATTGGGACCGGTCGCCTGGATTTGCCCAAATTGGGTCCGGTCGCCTGGATTTGCCCAAATTTGGACCGGTCGCCTGGATTTGCCCAAATTGGGTCCGGTCGCCTGGATTTGCCCAAATTTGGACCGGTCGCCTGGATTTGCCCAAATTGGGACTGGTCGCCTGGATTTGCCCAAATTGGGACCGGTCGCCTGGATTTGCCCAAATTTGGACCGGTCGCCTAGATTTGCCCAAATTGGGACCGGTCGCCTGGATTTGCCCAAATTTGGACCGGTCGCCTGGATTTGCTTAAATTGGGACCGGTCGCGTGAAATTGCCCAAATTGGAACCGGTCGCCTGGATTTGCCCGAAATCGGACCGGTCGTCTCTATTTGCCCAAATTGGGACCGGTTGCCTCGATTTGCCCAAATTGGGACCGGTCGCCTGGATTTGCCCAAATTGGGACCGGTCGCCTGGATTTGCCCAAATTGGGACCGGTCGCCTGGATTTGCCCAAATTGGGACCGGTCGCCTGGATTTGCCCAAATTTGGACCGGTCGCCTGGATTTGCCCAAATTGGGACCGGTCGCCTGGATTTGCCCAAATTTGGACCGGTCGCCCGGATTTGCCCAAATTGGGACCGGTAGCTTGGATTTGCCCAAATTTGGACCGGTCGCCTGGATGTGCCCAAATTGGGACCGGTCGCCTGGATTTGCCGAAGCTGGGACCGGTCGCCTGGATTTGCTCAAATTGGGACCGATCGCCTGGATTTGCCCAAATCGGGACCGGTTGCCTGGATTTGCCCAAATTAGGACCGGTCGCCTGGATTTGCCCGAATTGGGACCGCTCGCCTGGATTTGCCCAAATTAGGACCGGTCGCCTGGATTTGCCCAAATTGGGACCGGTCGCCTGGATTTACCCAAATTGGGACCGGTCGCCTGGATTTGCCCAAATCGGGACCGGTCGCCTGGATTTGCCCAAATTAGGACCGGTCGCCTGGATTTGCCCAAATTGGGACCGGTCGCCTGGATTTGCCTAAATTGGGACCGGTCGCCTGGATTTGCCCAAATTGGGTCCGGTCGCCTGGATTTGCCCAAATGGGGACCGGTCGCCTGGATTTGCCAAAATTGGGACTGGTCGCCTGGATTTGCCCAAATTGGGACCGGTCGCCTGGATTTGCCCAAATTGGGACTGCTCGCCTGGATTTGCCCAAATTGGGACCGGTCGCCTGGATTTGCCCAAATTAGGACCGGTCGCCTAGATTTGCCCAAATTGGGACCGGTCGCCTGGATTTGCCTAAATTGGGACCGGTCGCCTGGATTTGCCCAAATTGGGACCGGTCGCCTGGATTTGCCCAAATTTGGACCGGTCGCCTGGATTCACCCAAATTGGCACCGGTCGTGTGGATTTGGTCAAATCGGTCCCGCTGGCCCGGATTTGCCCTAATTGGGCCCGGTCGTCTGGATTGCATGAGACCGAAAGGGACTAGATGTACAGACCCCTCCCCCAATTGCAGCTTAAGATCTTCGAATCGGTGAAGTCTCTCCGCTGGGGGCTGCGTTGAGATAGTGTTGCACAGGATTTCCTGGGTTGGGTGGGCATGGTGTGCAAACCGCATCAGGTCTGTGCTTGACTGCTCTACACTTGTTTTCGTTGGTGTGTGCTACGCGCAGGGCATGCAATCGGGCGAAGACGCAGAGAGGAAACATGAATAGCCCCCAGAAGTCTGCAAGTCCCACAGCAGTGCCGGAAAAATGAGGGAAGAGGACACAACCAAACACGCGCGCCTCGTGCATGCATGACAATTGACCACCCGATGTTCACTGTGGTTTGACAAAATGGTATAGACCCTTGCAGGGCAGTTTGATTTCAAGACATTCATCACCAACATGCACCATGCTTTATTGGCCCACTGCGAAAACGAGACGGTCGTCTCGGGCACTCAAAATTTTGGTTTGGGATACGATCTCGGGGTTGAGTGGATACACGTGACTTGCCGCCTGCTTCACCTCCATTGGCTGATGAAGTGAACCCCACTCACATGGCATTGCAGGTGTCTTTCGGAGGTGATGCCGATACGGTCCACAAGATTGGGGGACGGGGTGTCAAGTCCGGGCAACGTCAGCTTCGACAAGGCCGTAACAATCATTGAAGGCCTTCTGACCAACGATTGGGTCCTTGCCCACCTCTACAGCATCAACGCCAATGTTTCTGCAGACGGAAAAGTGGTTGGTGTGAACGCCGACAAGTCGGGCTGTGGCAGGCGGCGCCTGCTGCAGATGGAGGCCGGGCGGTACGCAAACTTGACCAACCACTTGGTGGGTGGTCTGAGGTTCAAGTCTTTCGGCAACATCAGTGTCATCACTAGGGCTGATATTACATCCCACGGCCCGTTGAACCACACCGGCAAGGGCAAGGTTGACATGACCGCTGGGGCGCATGCCCTGTTCACGCGGAAAGACCCCCTGGCGGGCACCGGTCTCGGCCTGAAGGCGTTGCGAGACAAGGAGGGCATGACGGGGCATCTTGTGGGGGCCCTGGGGATGGAAAGTGCCGGCAACATCAGCTTCGACCTATCGGAGACGTTCAGGTTGGTTAGTGACGGCGACACTGCCTTCTTGAACAGCGCCAACGCCAGTGTCGTGTTCGGGGCCCCTGTGTGTGATGTGGACCCTGAGAATATTGACTACACTTGGGAGCTGGGTCGTCGCCGCCTGCTGCAAGAGCAGGACGGGAGCAAGAAAATGTACGAGAACTTCACCAACCACTTGGTTGGCGGTCTCGGGTTCCTGTGCCAGGGCAACATCAGCATCACTGCTGGATCTGACACCACCTTTGAGGGCCCACTGAACCACACTGGGGTGGGTCTGATTGAGATGACCGCGGATGCACATGCTAAGCTCACTGGCAACTGCAAGAGGGGTTCCAGCTGCTCCGGTCGTGCCCTGCTGGCGAAGGAATCCAATTTCATGGCTGGCAGCGCTGACCTTGTGAAGCATTTAGTCGCTTCCAAGGGGATGAGGAGTGCTGGCAACATCAGCTTTGATCTCGCGCAGACAACTTTTGAGGGATCGTTGCTGAGTGACGGTCTGACTGCATTCATGGACAGCATCAACGCGAGTGTGGTGTTTGGATCTTCGATGGAAGGGAAGGCTGGCGCTGATGACATGTATGCTGATGATGCAGCCAGTGGTATGCAGAAACGACGGCTGCTGCAGATGGATGAGGCTGCCCTGACTCGTGAGAATTTCACCGGTCACGTGGTCGGAGGTCTGGGATTCTTGTCCAGGGGTAATGTCAGTATCACTAAACAAGCTGACACCACCTTCAAGGGCCCATTGAACCACGCTGGGCGAGGTCTAATTGATATGACCGAAGGGACACACTGCCTGTTTACTGGGGGCTACAGCAGGAAGTCGGGCCACAGCCTGCAGGAGATGCCTGGCAAGGAGGGAATGACGAGTTATCTTGTTGAAGCCTTGGGCATGCAGAGCGCAGGCAGCATCAGCTTCGATCTATCTGTGACGTTTGACGGACCTTTGAAGAGCGACGGTAAGACTGCATACATGAACAGCATTAACGTCAGTGTTGTGTTTGGGTCTCCACTGGCGAAGGATGGAGTCACAATCTTGATGCTGGTCGAAGGCGCTAAGATGCCCGGTGAATTGACCCAGCGCCGTCTGCTGCAGACTGGGGATGGAGAACAACAGATGTATCAGAATTTCACCAACCATTTGATCGGTGGTCTTGGATTCCTGTCCATGGGTGACGTCAGCATCACCCGCGGGGCTGACAGCACAATCCAGGGATCGTTGAACCACACCGTAGAAGGTATGATTGAAATGACGGCTGATGCCCACTGCTTTTTCACTGGCGACTATGGTCAGCATGCTCAGAGCCGCAAGCTCTTGCAGGCTGATAATTTCATGAAGGGTGCGGATGGCCTGACGAAGCACAGTGTTGCAGCAATGCGTATGGCAAGTGCGGGGAATATCAGCTTCATGCCATCAGGGACCACTTTTTCTGGCCCGCTGGTCAGTGATGGCGACACGGCGTACATGGACAGTGTAAATGCCAGTAGTTTTTATGCCTCCCCCCTCTCGGAGTCTGGCGCCAAGGTCCGCTCGATCGTTAATGCTGACACTGAAATGACAGGATTGGTTAGGTGCCGGTTGTTGCAGATGGATGATGGAACTGCTGCGGTGTACGAAACCTTCACGAATCACATCATTCGTGGTTTGGGTTTCTTGTCCGAGGGCCATGTCAGCATCAAGGCTGGCGCTGACACCGCTTTCAAGGGGCCTCTGAACCACACTGGTATGGGGCTCATTCGCATGACCGCCGATACCCACGCCATGTTCACTGGTGATTACAAGGGCGAGGCCAAGGGGGGGCGCAACCTGCTTCAGCTGGAAGAGGTGGACTGGAAGAAGGGCACGGCCGGCCTGGTGAGCCACGGTGTGGCTGCCTTGAGTTTCGAAAGCGCTGGGAACATCAGCTTCCATCTGTCTGTGACGAACTTTGAGGGACCACTGAACAGTGACGGGGCAACAGCGTACCTGAACAGCATCAGTGCCAGTATTGTGTTCGCAAGTCCAGTTGACCTTGCGGAGGCAGGGGTATTGACTGAATTTCAGGAAGACAGGTTCTCTTGCCGTCGCTTGCTTCAAGTCGGATCAGATGGGAACTCTAAGTATGAGGATTCCACCAACCACTTGGTCGGAGGTCTTGGCTTCTTGTCCAAGGGGAACGTCAGCATTACTGCTGGAGCCGCTGCCACCTTCAAGGGTCCACCACACCGGTGAGGGTCTGATCGACATGACTGAGTATGCCCATTGCCTGTTCACCGATGATTACACTCATGGCACCAGCCGCGGTTTGCTGGAGGACGACAAGCCAGATTGGATGAAGGGCAAGGCTGCACTTACGAGCCACAGTGTGGCTGCTCTGGGTATGAAGAGTGCTGGCAACATCAGCTTCGATATGTCGACGACGACGTTCGAAGGGTCCTTGAAGAGCGATGGTGATACTGCATTTTTGAATAGCGCCCATGCAAGTGTCGTGCTCGGGGCCCCAGCGGAGACCCAAGAAATGATGTCAGACGATGCTGAAGAAAGCTTTGGTCGTCGCCGCCTGCTGCAGGAGGAGGATGGCAGCATCAAGAATTACAGCGCACATTTGGTCGGAGGCTTTGGTTTCCTGTCCAAGGGTAATATTAGCATCACCCCCGGATCTGACACCACCTTCCAAGGCTCGCTGCACCATAGTGGTCTCGGGCTTGTGAGCATGAAAGCGGAAGGTCGCGCGTTGTTCACCGGGAAGCATTCAGAGGAGGAGGCATCGACGGGGCGAAAGACGCTGGCCGTCGACTGGAAGCAAAGCGATGGGCTCAGGAAGCACAAAATTGCCGGCCTGGGTACAGACAGTGCAGGCATCATCAGTGTGGAACTGGCGGTTACTACCTTCGAAGGTCCGTTCAAGAGCGATGGCAAAGGCGCATTCATGCAGGGCCTCAACGCCACCGTAGAGTTCACTTCCTCTCAAGCCGAGCGCTGTCTTGGAAAGATGGAGGAAGCAGCAGCAGACGAGGGTGAAGCATCAATGAGCCATCGGCGACTACTGCAGCTGGATGAGGAGTGTGTTCACGGAGGGGCGTTGACCAAGCATTTGGTTGGTTGCTATATGGAGCCCGGAGTGGTGCAGGCCTGGGGGTTGGTGGTCAGCCATAACGCCCAGGTGGCGGGCGATGCTGGGGCCGGGGGTGTGGCAGCGTGGCCATCGCAGGGGATGCCAGCAGCGGATGCCATTCATGTGCCGCGTGTGTCGCTGGAGCAAGGGCTTGAGGAGAATCAGAAAGCGCAGGGCATCATGGACGGGTACGCGCAGCCTGGGCACAGTGCCCCTACGTGTCGGTCTCAAAAACGACCCATAGGTCGCGGCACATGGCTACTGATGCGAGCCTTAAGGATTTTCAACCTGTTGTTTGTAACTGTCACGCCAGGCGGCTTTGTATCCTGGCTGTTGTTTTTGTGGTACTTGCGGTGCTGTGGGGCTACTCCGAGATCAGAGCCCACTGTTGGGATGCAGTCGTCTTCCCCTGTGTGTACGGCTGCGCTTTTTATTGCCGGCATTGCTGTTATCTCCCTCATTTTTCTGCTTGTGGGCTCTCCCCTTCATAAACGCACTCGCAAGGATGGCTCGGAGATGCCTAATGATCCTTCGGAATCCTGTTCATTCATCACCTCCCCACGAAGGTCTATGGCACCCATTTCATCCCCTTCACAGCAGCCCACAACAAAGCGGACGCCCAGGTGCCTACTCACACCATCGTTTCAGGACAAAGTACGACGATTGTCAGGCACTCTTGCCACAAGCATTGACGATGCACATTATTATGAAACGTTGAGGCAACAGGTGTTGCGGCCCGCAGTCCCTATCCCTTTATTGCAACCAGCACCTAGGGTCCCCAGCCCAATCTTGCAGAAGCTTGAGCAAAGTACACATACGGCAGGTTTGCTGCAGTTATGCCTCAAGGATGGTGCGGGTGATTCCTTGGAATGCCAACAAGGTTTCAGTGCTGCGACACGTGTAGCACGTTGCCTGGCAGCTCTTGATGTTTGGGACCTTAATGGCACAGCCCACAGCCATGCAGCTCTTCTACGGGACTGGAAAATTGTGGGACAGTCACCACCACCAACTCCACCTGCTGACAAGCTTGCTGCCATTATGATAACATTGGGTAAGTTGGAGCCTGCCTGGCGGCAGTTTAGGAAAGTGAAGGATCCGGAGCATTTGCCCAGAAAAGCTGAGGAGTGCCAAGCACTGTTCGCAAGCGTTTTGCAACCCACCGCACCTGATGGCCACAAGCTGCCTGCTGAAAAATGGGGGCACTGGGCTGTATGGCAGAGTGATATCTCTGCAATTGTGAAGCTGCGGACAATAGCATCAGTGATGGCGATCCTGCATGATCGACAGTGGCTAGGCCGAAAGCTGGAGACCGAGCTGCAAAAGATGTACCAAGCTTCGGGGCAAGTGGCAGGGCTTTGTAAGGAGAAGAAGATTGTCAAGTTGTTGTCTAAGGTAGTGCAGAAGAATTTGTCACCAATTCAAGGGGCACAGAATGCCGATCTGCGTCTTCCAAGAATCGGGGATGACGATGAAATCTGCACTACCCACGACATGCTTGTGCGTCATTTGACGCCGCGGGGTGTTGATGGCAACATGGCAATGACCATGGACATGCCGGTATCGGTCAGTTCGGCCTTTTCTAGGGCCGTTGAGACCATTTCGGGTCCTGCAGCCTTGGCTGAATTTTTGGGTATTCCTGAGGCTGCATTGAGCTTGTTCAGGGATGCCATTGAAATGACTCCTTGTTATGGAGATTGGCAATCTTTTGAGGACTGGTTGTGCAATCTTGTTGCTGTTCAGTGTGCAATGGATTGTGCCCAGCTTCTCTCACAAGATGCGGAGCTGGATGACATGGATTGGAAGCCAGAGGCCCTTGCGCTTGCAGATGTGGAGATTGAGACTGAGGAGGAGGAGGATTTGGACATGGAGGACATGGAAGAAGGGGAGGGTGGTTTCCAACGCGAGATTCGCGGCGGCAGCCCTGTGCGTGGGGTAGCTCGTCGCCCTCGTCGTCGCTCGTCGTGGCGGTGTCTGCTTTGCCCTAAGGATTCCAAGATGTTAGCAAGCAACAGCCGGGTAGCACATTTTGTTGCCCGACACAACAACCAGAAGAAGTGCACCTTGCAGGACTGCAAACAGCACTTTCAGCAAGTGGATCAATCTGCATCCACACTTACATCTGCGTCAACATCGGCAGCTATGCCGTCTGCATCATCATCTGCATCATCCTCCGCATCTAGATCTGCATATGCAAGTGTGCATCGCACTCAGGGCGGTGTTCAGCCCCTCCACGCCGGCGCCATTGAGTCCAGCAATCCAGTTCAGGAGTCCAAAAGATGTATCTGGTGCCCCACAACATTTGCATCTGCCGGATATCCTGATGGCGCTCCTGCATGGTGCAAAGAATGCTTTTGTAATCGCGACTGGGCATGTATCACAGCATGTCAGACATTTAATCCTGAGGAGCGGCAACATGGAGCAGACCTTTATCGACTGCCCAGTTTGCCTGGGACCATGCATGATGCTCTATTGGTTGGATGTGCCTTTGGCACACTTGGGTACAATGTGTATCTAAGATGCACCAGTGCCCCTGGGTCGAAGAAGGAGAAATCTGCAGTAGACTCTCAGATCCATTTTTATTCAACTAAAGGATGCACACTGGACGATGTTAAACAAACTTTTATCCATATCCAACAGGTGATGAATTTTTGGAACAAGGGTCTTGAAGGCTACCGGCCTAGATTAGTGGATGTAAGGCTCACACACTGCCGTCGATTTGCAGGTGACTGCGTTGTGTCACTGCATGACAGAGATGTCTCGTTCGACGAGCTTGGGTCCTTGAGCTCTGTGGTGCAGTGGAAGGCACAGATGGTCCTTATGTTCACGTGCCACAGCGGACATGGCAACAACACCACAGGCTTGTTTGGACGGTCCAAGTTTTTGCCGTGCCCAACAGTTGTGATTGGTAGCACCCTTCCAAAATCGTATTACAACGCTCCAAAAGCAGATTCCAGCTTGATGGTGAATGGGCTATTTCAGTTTATCTTCCGCCATCCACATTGCCATGTTCAAGTAGATTCAAGATGCACAAGCGATGCCACCGAATTCTTTCTTTTTCTGTATAAAAAGTGGTGCCCGAAGATGGCTACCCCTGTGGAACGTGAAATGCAACCTTCCATCAGTAATCAGTACCAAGGATCCACGTTTGACATGTCGAGTGGGAATGTGTACCTTCAAGCGCTGGCATGCACCTCCTCTTCTGTGAGGCTAAGGCCAGAGAACGTCAAATTGCAGAAGGCTGTGATGTTCGATTATTACTACTATGGTACACCGCCGACTGAAATTGCCATGTTCAACCTGAGAAGGGCTGGTGATCGTATTAAGCAAGTACACGTGACTGTTCAAGTGGTTGTCCCTGCCAAAGATGAAGTGGCTGGGCATGCTGTATGCAAAGTAACCTTTGTTGAACCTGGGCATTATTACCCACTTGAGAAGCGAGAAGGGAATGGTCGCTGGTGCCTGCCTTTGGCCTCAGGGTTTGGAGTTATTGTTTGTTTGGATTCCAAAGGTCAAATTCCGGAGAGTGATCTGTCCTCCATATGGACGAGTCCGAATTCTTTGGGCAATAGGAGCAACAATCCAGGTGCAAGAGAAGAGGACAGCTCCGACGGAGATAGTGATTACGATCCATCTTCATCATCACCTCGTACTGGAAAGCGAAAGCTATGCAAAGGATAAGTGCGACAGGGACGGTGGACTGGCAACTACGCGGCATCAACAAAGGACAAGCTGCACTTCACAGCGAGTATGCGGCTGTACCTCCCACTTGTGGAGATGTTGTAGACCAGGACACAGAGGAGGCTGTTGCAGTGCAGCCAGGGGTGGGAGTTGTTGTCCCTGATGGCCGCAGCAGGAGACTGATAGTGGGTTTCGAAGGTTTTCCAGGTGATTTCTGCAGGAGGAGTTCAGGAGGATGATGTGTGGGAGCCCTCAGGGTGGGATGGCGATACTAATGAGGCAGTGGTGGCTGGTTAAATCAGCAGTGGCACTGGAGCTGGTAGGGCAGTCATAACAAGACAAGAGACGGGTGAACACATGTGGTAGTGGACGCTTTGTTGCCCAGGGTATCAGGGATGACAAGAGAACGAGCCTGAGGCTTGAGATGGGCAGCTGGCTGGTGGACGGTGCCTGAGAGGGTATGAGTACCGGGCTACGCTTGTGGGAGCAGATAGTGATGGCTGTTGGGATCCCTTTTAAGCCTCACTCTGCTACGAGTTGAAACTAGTATTACGGGTTTTGGGCGGATGAGGATGCCTCGGCAGTGCCGTGAAGAGGTGGTGGTTTTCTTGGGTATGCGCTGTGGGTCCCAGCAACAATTGTGCATGCAGTATGCACGCAGTGCATCGTGTCCTCCTTGGTTTACCGAAGTGAAAACAAACGCCCCACACTCCTATGCAATGACTGCCTGATTCCAGCCTCCACCCCATCCCTCCGTTGACGCATGTGCAATCCCAGAGACTGCACTCTTTTGCGGGGAAGGATTCTTTTTTGTGACTATTTGGTTGGTCACGTATACACTTTGCACAGCCGACCTTTGTCACCCCCAAGGAGGGACGCTTAATTGCCACTTTTTAGTCCATTTATTGTTCTGTAGCAAACACCACGAACGTTATGACATTTGATACACTGAGAATTCCGCATCAAGGTCATCCTTGCCAGCCTAGACCAACGTATGCACTTTGCACAGCCCACCTTTGTCACCCCCAATCAATCCAAGATCTGGTCCAGCTTCTTAGGCCCTTTTGGCACTGCCATGGGACAAACGATGGCAACAATTTCCTGTCCAATGCACCGGGAGCTGTCTCAGTAGGGACGAAAAAGGGCCAGAGGCAGGGATGCAGTTTAGAACGATGGTCTTGGTGTTTGATATACGCACAGGTGTGTTGACATCATCATCCACGATCTGGGTCCTTCTGCGTATTGTGTAATATACAAGGCCATACTGCTGTAAGGAGGTTGCTTGCTTAGGTATGCCGTGAAGCTCCCCCATCCCCGATTTCCAGTGTTTGGACAATTTTGTGCGGAAAACAGAGGGCGACCATTGTTTTTGTCCTTTTTTGCCTGTGGGTTTTGCTATCTTAATTGTTGGCAGTCAATTTCCAGTCAATTTACTGCGTGATTTGCTGCCTGAGAATGCGGTTCTTGCTTTGGTTACCCCCCCCCCCCTTGTCCAATCACCACTACCCGGTGAACCTGTCATTTTTTGCACCGTCAATTTGACGGTGCAAAATGGGGTTTTGTGCAGTGTTGTGCCAGTTTCAATGCCAGGACCTGTGTTGTTTTTGTGTCCTGCAGTTCCACATGTCTCTTAATCCATCTGGGCACCCCCTTCAATTACAGGCGGTCCACTGGGGACATCGCAGATGGTGTTCTTGTTGGCCCCTCGCCCCTGGGTGCAAGCTATGTCAGTATCACGTATCAGCGTGTGCGTCTTTTTTTCTGCTTTTGGCGGTGTTTGCACAAGGGGGGGGCGGGTACTGTGTCTGTGATCCGCAAAGATCTTGCTGCGCAAGGCTTTCATTTCATGGTGCGGATTGAGGGAGTGGTGTCGGCAGCAGCTCGAGGAATGGTGGTCTGCCTCCAGAACGAGGAGGACAGGTCAGCAGTCTCGCTGGTGTCAATCAAACTGTGATGGCATGTCGAAGGTTGGAGCAGGCAGAAACAAACAACAACCAATGAACCAAAGACACATTCAAAAAAGAAATGGAGAGTGAAAGTAAAGCAAAAGAAAAAAAACCGGTGGCGGTAGGCTGCTGGTGGCCGAGACGTGTGCACTCCTGAAGCACCGAGCATCTCGAACCTCGTCATACAGGTGCGACGGAGGTTGTACATACCAGGGAATTTTGCTTTGTGGGATTTCTTGGTTTACCTCTTTGGTTTACCGAAGTGAAAACAAACGCCCCACACTCCTATGCAATGACTGCCTGATTCCAGCCTCCACCCCATCCCTCCGTTGACGCATGTGCAATCCCAGAGACTGCACTCTTTTGCGGGGAAGGATTCTTTTTTGTGACTATTTGGTTGGTCACGTATACACTTTGCACAGCCGACCTTTGTCACCCCCAAGGAGGGACGCTTAATTGCTACTTTTTAGTCCATTTATTGTTCTGTAGCAAACACCACGAACGTTATGACATTTGATACACTGAGAATTCCGCATCAAGGTCATCCTTGCCAGCCTAGACCAACGTATGCACTTTGCACAGCCCACCTTTGTCACCCCCAATCAATCCAAGATCTGGTCCAGCTTCTTAGGCCCTTTTGGCACTGCCATGGGACAAACGATGGCAACAATTTCCTGTCCAATGCACCGGGAGCTGTCTCAGTAGGGACGAAAAAGGGCCAGAGGCAGGGATGCAGTTTAGAACGATGGTCTTGGTGTTTGATATACGCACAGGTGTGTTGACATCATCATCCACGATCTGGGTCCTTCTGCGTATTGTGTAATATACAAGGCCATACTGCTGTAAGGAGGTTGCTTGCTTAGGTATGCCGTGAAGCTCCCCCATCCCCGATTTCCAGTGTTTGGACAATTTTGTGCGGAAAACAGAGGGCGACCATTGTTTTTGTCCTTTTTTGCCTGTGGGTTTTGCTATCTTAATTGTTGGCAGTCAATTTCCAGTCAATTTACTGCGTGATTTGCTGCCTGAGAATGCGGTTCTTGCTTTGGTTACCCCCCCCCCCCCTTGTCCAATCACCACTACCCGGTGAACCTGTCATTTTTTGCACCGTCAATTTGACGGTGCAAAATGGGGTTTTGTGCAGTGTTGTGCCAGTTTCAATGCCAGGACCTGTGTTGTTTTTGTGTCCTGCAGTTCCACATGTCTCTTAATCCATCTGGGCACCCCCTTCAATTACAGGCGGTCCACTGGGGACATCGCAGATGGTGTTCTTGTTGGCCCCTCGCCCCTGGGTGCAAGCTATGTCAGTATCACGTATCAGCGTGTGCGTCTTTTTTTCTGCTTTTGGCGGTGTTTGCACAAGGGGGGGGCGGGTACTGTGTCTGTGATCCGCAAAGATCTTGCTGCGCAAGGCTTTCATTTCATGGTGCGGATTGAGGGAGTGGTGTCGGCAGCAGCTCGAGGAATGGTGGTCTGCCTCCAGAACGAGGAGGACAGGTCAGCAGTCTCGCTGGTGTCAATCAAACTGTGATGGCATGTCGAAGGTTGGAGCAGGCAGAAACAAACAACAACCAATGAACCAAAGACACATTCAAAAAAGAAATGGAGAGTGAAAGTAAAGCAAAAGAAAAAAAACCGGTGGCGGTAGGCTGCTGGTGGCCGAGACGTGTGCACTCCTGAAGCACCGAGCATCTCGAACCTCGTCATACAGGTGCGACGGAGGTTGTACATACCAGGGAATTTTGCTTTGTGGGATTTCTTGGTTTACCTCTTTGGTTTACCGAAGTGAAAACAAACGCCCCACACTCCTATGCAATGACTGCCTGATTCCAGCCTCCACCCCATCCCTCCGTTGACGCATGTGCAATCCCAGAGACTGCACTCTTTTGCGGGGAAGGATTCTTTTTTGTGACTATTTGGTTGGTCACGTATACACTTTGCACAGCCGACCTTTGTCACCCCCAAGGAGGGACGCTTAATTGCTACTTTTTAGTCCATTTATTGTTCTGTAGCAAACACCACGAACGTTATGACATTTGATACACTGAGAATTCCGCATCAAGGTCATCCTTGCCAGCCTAGACCAACGTATGCACTTTGCACAGCCCACCTTTGTCACCCCCAATCAATCCAAGATCTGGTCCAGCTTCTTAGGCCCTTTTGGCACTGCCATGGGACAAACGATGGCAACAATTTCCTGTCCAATGCACCGGGAGCTGTCTCAGTAGGGACGAAAAAGGGCCAGAGGCAGGGATGCAGTTTAGAACGATGGTCTTGGTGTTTGATATACGCACAGGTGTGTTGACATCATCATCCACGATCTGGGTCCTTCTGCGTATTGTGTAATATACAAGGCCATACTGCTGTAAGGAGGTTGCTTGCTTAGGTATGCCGTGAAGCTCCCCCATCCCCGATTTCCAGTGTTTGGACAATTTTGTGCGGAAAACAGAGGGCGACCATTGTTTTTGTCCTTTTTTGCCTGTGGGTTTTGCTATCTTAATTGTTGGCAGTCAATTTCCAGTCAATTTACTGCGTGATTTGCTGCCTGAGAATGCGGTTCTTGCTTTGGTTACCCCCCCCCCCCTTGTCCAATCACCACTACCCGGTGAACCTGTCATTTTTTGCACCGTCAATTTGACGGTGCAAAATGGGGTTTTGTGCAGTGTTGTGCCAGTTTCAATGCCAGGACCTGTGTTGTTTTTGTGTCCTGCAGTTCCACATGTCTCTTAATCCATCTGGGCACCCCCTTCAATTACAGGCGGTCCACTGGGGACATCGCAGATGGTGTTCTTGTTGGCCCCTCGCCCCTGGGTGCAAGCTATGTCAGTATCACGTATCAGCGTGTGCGTCTTTTTTTCTGCTTTTGGCGGTGTTTGCACAAGGGGGGGGCGGGTACTGTGTCTGTGATCCGCAAAGATCTTGCTGCGCAAGGCTTTCATTTCATGGTGCGGATTGAGGGAGTGGTGTCGGCAGCAGCTCGAGGAATGGTGGTCTGCCTCCAGAACGAGGAGGACAGGTCAGCAGTCTCGCTGGTGTCAATCAAACTGTGATGGCATGTCGAAGGTTGGAGCAGGCAGAAACAAACAACAACCAATGAACCAAAGACACATTCAAAAAAGAAATGGAGAGTGAAAGTAAAGCAAAAGAAAAAAAACCGGTGGCGGTAGGCTGCTGGTGGCCGAGACGTGTGCACTCCTGAAGCACCGAGCATCTCGAACCTCGTCATACAGGTGCGACGGAGGTTGTACATACCAGGGAATTTTGCTTTGTGGGATTTCTTGGTTTACCTCTTTGGTTTACCGAAGTGAAAACAAACGCCCCACACTCCTATGCAATGACTGCCTGATTCCAGCCTCCACCCCATCCCTCCGTTGACGCATGTGCAATCCCAGAGACTGCACTCTTTTGCGGGGAAGGATTCTTTTTTGTGACTATTTGGTTGGTCACGTATACACTTTGCACAGCCGACCTTTGTCACCCCCAAGGAGGGACGCTTAATTGCTACTTTTTAGTCCATTTATTGTTCTGTAGCAAACACCACGAACGTTATGACATTTGATACACTGAGAATTCCGCATCAAGGTCATCCTTGCCAGCCTAGACCAACGTATGCACTTTGCACAGCCCACCTTTGTCACCCCCAATCAATCCAAGATCTGGTCCAGCTTCTTAGGCCCTTTTGGCACTGCCATGGGACAAACGATGGCAACAATTTCCTGTCCAATGCACCGGGAGCTGTCTCAGTAGGGACGAAAAAGGGCCAGAGGCAGGGATGCAGTTTAGAACGATGGTCTTGGTGTTTGATATACGCACAGGTGTGTTGACATCATCATCCACGATCTGGGTCCTTCTGCGTATTGTGTAATATACAAGGCCATACTGCTGTAAGGAGGTTGCTTGCTTAGGTATGCCGTGAAGCTCCCCCATCCCCGATTTCCAGTGTTTGGACAATTTTGTGCGGAAAACAGAGGGCGACCATTGTTTTTGTCCTTTTTTGCCTGTGGGTTTTGCTATCTTAATTGTTGGCAGTCAATTTCCAGTCAATTTACTGCGTGATTTGCTGCCTGAGAATGCGGTTCTTGCTTTGGTTACCCCCCCCCCCCCTTGTCCAATCACCACTACCCGGTGAACCTGTCATTTTTTGCACCGTCAATTTGACGGTGCAAAATGGGGTTTTGTGCAGTGTTGTGCCAGTTTCAATGCCAGGACCTGTGTTGTTTTTGTGTCCTGCAGTTCCACATGTCTCTTAATCCATCTGGGCACCCCCTTCAATTACAGGCGGTCCACTGGGGACATCGCAGATGGTGTTCTTGTTGGCCCCTCGCCCCTGGGTGCAAGCTATGTCAGTATCACGTATCAGCGTGTGCGTCTTTTTTTCTGCTTTTGGCGGTGTTTGCACAAGGGGGGGGCGGGTACTGTGTCTGTGATCCGCAAAGATCTTGCTGCGCAAGGCTTTCATTTCATGGTGCGGATTGAGGGAGTGGTGTCGGCAGCAGCTCGAGGAATGGTGGTCTGCCTCCAGAACGAGGAGGACAGGTCAGCAGTCTCGCTGGTGTCAATCAAACTGTGATGGCATGTCGAAGGTTGGAGCAGGCAGAAACAAACAACAACCAATGAACCAAAGACACATTCAAAAAAGAAATGGAGAGTGAAAGTAAAGCAAAAGAAAAAAAACCGGTGGCGGTAGGCTGCTGGTGGCCGAGACGTGTGCACTCCTGAAGCACCGAGCATCTCGAACCTCGTCATACAGGTGCGACGGAGGTTGTACATACCAGGGAATTTTGCTTTGTGGGATTTCTTGGTTTACCTCTTTGGTTTACCGAAGTGAAAACAAACGCCCCACACTCCTATGCAATGACTGCCTGATTCCAGCCTCCACCCCATCCCTCCGTTGACGCATGTGCAATCCCAGAGACTGCACTCTTTTGCGGGGAAGGATTCTTTTTTGTGACTATTTGGTTGGTCACGTATACACTTTGCACAGCCGACCTTTGTCACCCCCAAGGAGGGACGCTTAATTGCTACTTTTTAGTCCATTTATTGTTCTGTAGCAAACACCACGAACGTTATGACATTTGATACACTGAGAATTCCGCATCAAGGTCATCCTTGCCAGCCTAGACCAACGTATGCACTTTGCACAGCCCACCTTTGTCACCCCCAATCAATCCAAGATCTGGTCCAGCTTCTTAGGCCCTTTTGGCACTGCCATGGGACAAACGATGGCAACAATTTCCTGTCCAATGCACCGGGAGCTGTCTCAGTAGGGACGAAAAAGGGCCAGAGGCAGGGATGCAGTTTAGAACGATGGTCTTGGTGTTTGATATACGCACAGGTGTGTTGACATCATCATCCACGATCTGGGTCCTTCTGCGTATTGTGTAATATACAAGGCCATACTGCTGTAAGGAGGTTGCTTGCTTAGGTATGCCGTGAAGCTCCCCCATCCCCGATTTCCAGTGTTTGGACAATTTTGTGCGGAAAACAGAGGGCGACCATTGTTTTTGTCCTTTTTTGCCTGTGGGTTTTGCTATCTTAATTGTTGGCAGTCAATTTCCAGTCAATTTACTGCGTGATTTGCTGCCTGAGAATGCGGTCCTTGCTTTGGTTACCCCCCCCCCCCCTTGTCCAATCACCACTACCCGGTGAACCTGTCATTTTTTGCACCGTCAATTTGACGGTGCAAAATGGGGTTTTGTGCAGTGTTGTGCCAGTTTCAATGCCAGGACCTGTGTTGTTTTTGTGTCCTGCAGTTCCACATGTCTCTTAATCCATCTGGGCACCCCCTTCAATTACAGGCGGTCCACTGGGGACATCGCAGATGGTGTTCTTGTTGGCCCCTCGCCCCTGGGTGCAAGCTATGTCAGTATCACGTATCAGCGTGTGCGTCTTTTTTTCTGCTTTTGGCGGTGTTTGCACAAGGGGGGGGCGGGTACTGTGTCTGTGATCCGCAAAGATCTTGCTGCGCAAGGCTTTCATTTCATGGTGCGGATTGAGGGAGTGGTGTCGGCAGCAGCTCGAGGAATGGTGGTCTGCCTCCAGAACGAGGAGGACAGGTCAGCAGTCTCGCTGGTGTCAATCAAACTGTGATGGCATGTCGAAGGTTGGAGCAGGCAGAAACAAACAACAACCAATGAACCAAAGACACATTAAAAAAAGAAATGGAGAGTGAAAGAAAAGCAATAGAAAAAAAACCGGTGGCGGTAGGCTGCTGGTGGCCGAGACGTGTGCACTCATGAAGCACCGAGCATCTCGAACCTCGTCATACAGGTGCGACGGAGGTTGTACATACCAGGGAATTTTGCTTTGTGGGATTTCTTGTGTGGCGAGATGCAGCTTCCCCTTGGAGCTGGGGCAAGCTGGGTCGCAATGCTGAGGGTGCTGGGATGTGTATTTATGTGCTCCAGATTATTTGGTTGGTCTGTGGGTCCCTGGTAGCCTTCCACACTTTTCAGGATGTATCAGAAAATGAAGGTCACCAGCCACTTTGCTTGCCAGAACAGCAATCCACTTTCCATCCAAACCTGCACAGTTGCGATTGCGTGTGAGGATTGAAAACGTGCACATGGTCAAGGCAATTGTGTTTTCATATGTAAGCAAGCGTTTTGCCTCTTGCCCCAGACTGCTCACTTCTCAGCAGGTTGGTGCACAGTGCCTACAACATGTGCACAGTGCCTACAACATGTGCACAGTGCCTACAACATGTGCACAGTGCCTACAACATGTGCACGATGCCTACAACATGTGCATGGTGCCTACAACATGTGCACGATGCCTACAACATGTGCATGGTGCCTACAACATGTGCACGGTGCCTACAACATGTGCAGAGTACCAACATGCCCATTGTGGTTGATTTTGTTATCTTCCCGGCCACAAAACGGAGCATTAATTGTTGGTGTATCTGCATGGTACAGAGAAAAAGCACCGTGCCATACATTGCCATGCATGCCCAACCCAGCAACCCATGGTGTTGCGCATGGCTTAGGTGCCTCTGCGCACACCCTCCGTTTATCCTTGTTGCTCCTTCCAGCCCATCAGCTGTGCTGGTGTTGGAATTCAGATAAGTTGAATGCTGATGTTTCAACGATTTATGCTTTTGGGGTTTGGGTCTGTGAATGTTTCGCGCATACAATGCATGCCCAACCCAGCAACCCATGGTGTTGCGCATGGCTTAGGTGCCTCTGCGCACACCCTCCGTTTATCCTTGTTGCTCCTTCCAGCCCATCAGCTGTGCTGGTGTTGGAATTCAGATAAGTGGAATGCTGATGTTTCAACGATTTATGCTTTTGGGGTTTGGGTCTGTGAATGTTTCGCGCATACAATGCAAGGGTGTATCATGCAAATCTGTCTCTTACGGGCCTGAAACAGGGAGTGGGCTTTGTTCACGCATTTTGCGGACCATGTGGGCTGCATCAAAGGGACTGAGACAGAGAAGAAAATAGTTCCCCTGCCTGCTCGTAATGAGCGTTCATGATAGAGATATATTTGTGAATGGCATAATCATGTCCTTGAAGTGCCCAATGAGATGGTAATCTTGATTGAAGTAAGGGAATGTCATGCACGCAGTGCAAAGTTTTGTATGTCAGTGACTACCCACACCCTAGTTTCAGCTCGTCTGCGGAGGTTCGCTGTTCGACAACAGGGTTTTTTTTAAGCTTCTTGTGCATTCAGAATATGACATATTCGTCTTTTTAGCCATCCTCACCTGTTTGTACTCATTCTTGTTGTGGTTTTGATTCCTTGCTTGCAAATACTCTCGAAATCAGACACAAACTCTCACAGGATCTTCAAGCAGGGCAGCAAATCGAATGCAACCATATTCGAAGACAAAAACACCCTGTTCCAAAAGATGCACAAACATGGGATTCGCCTTCAACAGCAGCCAAGGATCTACAAACGCTGTTGAAGGATCGGCACTCTATGCACGGAGAAATCCCAATTAAATAGCATTGTTCTAGAATTCGGGTGTCACGAGGGAAGGTGCGAGTCAACAAAGAGAACTCATAGTCACCATCTCCACATGTGTTGCACGTTCAAGAGTTTGGGCACTACCCCTTGTAATTGGTATCGTTCAACTGCATGCACACACAAACATGGATACACACACACACACACACAAATACACACACTACAATACATACTATGTGGCAGGACCGCCACTACAACTTACTAGGCAAAAAGGCATACGCAGCAAGGCAATACTCTGAATCATCGGCGTTTCTGGGTTGGCATAACATCAGTCATAAGACCTAAAATAGGTACATAGCAGGGGCTCATTATAATATTGAAATCATGCGGGAATTCTGAGATAATGTCGTTATTTGTGCATTGATTTAATAAATCGATGGCGCGCGGGCGTTGATCTCGCAAAGCGAATCAGCGACACGGCTCACGATAGACTGCAGTTCATGGCCTGAAATCAGGTTCATCGAATCCGCAATCGAAAACTTGTCATGAGAGATCATCATCATCATGACTGAAAATTGCATCATCATGATCATGAATTCACCATGCATCAGACAGAATCAGTCAGAATCTCGGCCATGCGTCAGAGGGTACAGTCCAATACATTCTCCCCTTCGCGTAGGCACGCTCAGTGTCGCATCGTAAACGGACAGGACAGCAGCATCAGGCGCACATCCGGCCGAAATCAGCAAGAATCATGCATCATGCGCACGCATTCTCAGAAAATCAGTTGGATGCTGAGGAGCCAAAAATCACCAAAAATGATAAATTAGCACTTAAACGTGTTGCAGACGGAAAATTGAACCCTCGATGAATTTCGAAATTTTCGGTTCCCATCATGTACATCATCATGATGATCATGGATGATGATGATGATCATGCTCCATCTTCATCTTGGATCTTGGGCATCTAATTGTTGATGATCGCCTCCGATCTTCGAAATCTCTTTCGATCTTGTTTCGAGGTCTTCAACTTGGCAATGCTAACTTCTCCGGCTTCAGCTTCGCTTCAGGGCTTCTGCTGGTCTCCGATCTTGAGCTCCAACGAGGGCAGGTTGGCCAACATCGAAATCCTCGATTTCTGCGAACTCGTCTTTAAATTTTGAACTCTTGTTGACGGATGTTGCTTCGTCCTTCTGCAATTCGAAGAGGAAAGGCGTGCACGGAGACAAAGTGCTGCGTTGGCTCAATTGCAAGGTGTGCTGGTGCGGGGTGTGTGTGCGTTCTGCTTGTGCCTGCGTGGTGCTTGTGTGTTCAGACATGTGTCTGGCGGTGTGTGTGTGTGTGTGTGTGTGTGTGTGTGGAACCCTGTTCATAGGCAGTACTTCCGGCACAAAACAGTGTACACCGTTGAGCAGGTCATTTGGGTTTTGCATTTGCGTTTTTCATTTGTGTGGGTGTTTCTCTTTGGGTTTACATTTGTTCATGTTTGTTTCCAAATTGATCTTTGTGTTCATAGCCTTGCAGTTTGGCAGGGCAACAGAGGATTTGCGGGTTGTTTTGCCACGGGCCCAGTCCCAGAAACAAGAGAGGAGATCCTTACCCAAAGAATCGAGATACCCTGCTCACCCAATCAAGAGTTTGCCCTGTGCTTCTGCACCTTCACAGATAGTGGGCACGGTGCTTGATTGGGGAGATTGTGGGGGCCCTGAACAAGATTGGAGGGACGTAATGGATCTGCTCACGGTTTTGCACCCGTTTCTTCCCGAGGAACTTCAAGGACCACGCTGTCAAACCTTTGCGGCACAATGCGTGCTGGGATATAGGTTAGGAACCACAAACCATTGCAGGGGAGAAGTGTACCAAAACATTCTTTGGTTCATCTAGAGGGATGGCATGCAGGGTATAAAAGCCCCTGTGCATGCCCATTGTTGTATATCGTAGCTTGCGTCCGCATTCATGGAATTTAACAGGTGAATCACCCCTGTGCGCAATTTTTCGAAGTCCCTCGGACTTGCTGCATATCATCGAAACGTTGACGGTGTTACACCCACGCTGACTGAAACTGTCTGACAGGCCTGTAATCTTCTGAGATTCTGTTCTGATTCTGTGTAGGATGGCCTAGTTTCTTCAATGTTGCCGTGTGGTTAGTGATTGTCGGTGCATCTTATTAGGCATTAAAGTGCAATACAGCGTTAGGCCAAATCTTCGAATTGCAAGAGAGGCCAGGCAATTCCCGTGGTTATGTGCATACATGAACGCGACGGGAGCTCAGGAGTGCTGTATGAAAGCCACAAATTGTGACCGAGGTGTAGAGTAAATGGAGTTTTTGTGTGCACGATTGTGCCGGTACCTTGACAGGTTTTGGGTTGGCAGCCCTTGTGTGCGGGTTCTGCCATGATGTCCCACCAAAATAGCAGAGGATGCTTTCCCGATTGGATAGCAAGGAAAGAGCTGTAGACAGAGACTCTCTCAAGTCTCGCAACCATTCAGTTTCAAAAGCAAAGGTAGAAGGGTTTGCTGCTTGAAAGAGTTGAAGGCCAAATAGACTGCACACAGACAAGGACGCTGCCTTCCTATTTGAAATTACGGAGCATTGCCGAAACAGAGTGTCCCGAGGAATATCCAGGCGTTGGTTCCATCCAGTTTGGTGCTGCTGCCATCGTTTGGACAAGGATCGCACATGTGGGGGTTGAATGCATAAACAAGCAGGACAGAATGATGGACTGGCGGTGACCGCCACTGGAACCAGCATAAGCTCTATGAAGCATGAAGCCACCAATATTTGTGTATTAATCGTAGTTGTCAGCTGTGTCGTTGATGTTGAGGCAAATGTTAGCTGTGGGATTTTTGGTTGGGCGAGTGTTCGGGAACCCACAGTGAATGAAAAACGCGCAATTGGACGTGCATTGCGGACGAGTTCCTGTGCCATTCCTGTAGACATCCCAACATTGATCATCAAGAGCAGTGTTTATTGTTTTTGAATGGCCTCTGATAGGGCCCAGCATTGTTGGTAGCACACTAGGGGCAAGGATTACATACATCCTTGGTGCCAGGCCAAAGAGCAAGAACTGGTGCCCTCTCCCCTTCCTTTTTGCCTGTTCCGTCACGTCTGTTGTATCCAGCCCCACATTTGTATACATGTATTCCGTTTGAGAAATCACCTGGAAAACCTTCGAAACCCACTATCAGTCTCCTGCTGCGGCCATCAGGGACAACAACTCCCACCCCTGGCTGCACTGCAACAGCCTCCTCTGTGTCCTGGTCTACAACATCTCCACAAGTGGGAGGTACAGCCGCATACTCGCTGTGAAGTGCAGCTTGTCCTTTGTTGATGCCGCGTAGTTGCCAGTCCACCGTCCCTGTCGCACTTATCCTTTGCATAGCTTTCGCTTTCCAGTACGAGGTGATGATGAAGATGGATCGTAATCACTATCTCCGTCGGAGCTGTCCTCTTCTCTTGCACCTGGATTGTTGCTCCTATTGCCCAAAGAATTCGGACTCGTCCATATGGAGGACAGATCACTCTCCGGAATTTGACCTTTGGAATCCAAACAAACAATAACTCCAAACCCTGAGGCCAAAGGCAGGCACCAGCGACCATTCCCTTCTCGCTTCTCAAGTGGGTAATAATGCCCAGGTTCAACAAAGGTTACTTTGCATACAGCATGCCCAGCCACTTCATCTTTGGCAGGGACAACCACTTGAACAGTCACGTGTACTTGCTTAATACGATCACCAGCCCTTCTCAGGTTGAACATGGCAATTTCAGTCGGCGGTGTACCATAGTAGTAATAATCGAACATCACAGCCTTCTGCAATTTGACGTTCTCTGGCCTTAGCCTCACAGAAGAGGAGGTGCATGCCAGCGCTTGAAGGTACACATTCCCACTCGACATGTCAAACGTGGATCCTTGGTACTGATTACTGATGGAAGGTTGCATTTCACGTTCCACAGGGGTAGCCATCTTCGGGCACCACTTTTTATACAGAAAAAGAAAGAATTCGGTGGCATCGCTTGTGCATCTTGAATCTACTTGAACATGGCAATGTGGATGGCGGAAGATAAACTGAAATAGCCCATTCACCATCAAGCTGGAATCTGCTTTTGGAGCGTTGTAATACGATTTTGGAAGGGTGCTACCAATCACAACTGTTGGGCACGGCAAAAACTTGGACCGTCCAAACAAGCCTGTGGTGTTGTTGCCATGTCCGCTGTGGCACGTGAACATAAGGACCATCTGTGCCTTCCACTGCACCACAGAGCTCAAGGACCCAAGCTCGTCGAACGAGACATCTCTGTCATGCAGTGACACAACGCAGTCACCTGCAAATCGACGGCAGTGTGTGAGCCTTACATCCACTAATCTAGGCCGGTAGCCTTCAAGACCCTTGTTCCAAAAATTCATCACCTGTTGGATATGGATAAAAGTTTGTTTAACATCGTCCAGTGTGCATCCTTTAGTTGAATAAAAATGGATCTGAGAGTCTACTGCAGATTTCTCCTTCTTCGACCCAGGGGCACTGGTGCATCTTAGATACACATTGTACCCAAGTGTGCCAAAGGCACATCCAACCAATAGAGCATCATGCATGGTCCCAGGCAAACTGGGCAGTCGATAAAGGTCTGCTCCATGTTGCCGCTCCTCAAGATTAAATGTCTGACATGTTGTGATACATGCCCAGTCGCGATTACAAAAGCATTCTTTGCACCATGCAGGAGCGTCATCAGGATATCTGGCAGATGCAAATGTTGTGGGGCACCAGATACATCTTTTGGACTCCTGAACTGGATTGCTGGACTCAATGGCGCCGGCGTGGAGGGGCTGAACACCGCCCTGAGTGCGATGCACACTTGCAGATGCAGATCTAGATGCGGAGGATGATGCGGATGATGATGCAGACGGCATAGCTGCCGATGTTGACGCAGATGTAAGTGTGGATGCAGATTGATCCACTTGCTGAAAGTGCTGTTTGCAGTCCTGCAAGGTGCACTTCTTCTGGTTGTTGTGTCGGGCAACAAAATGTGCTACCCGGTTGTTGCTTGCTAACATCTTGGAATCCTTAGGGCAAAGCCGGCACCGCCACGACGAGCGACGACGAGGGCGATGAGCTACCCCACGCACAGGGCTGCCGCCGCGAATCTCACGTTGGAAACCACCCTCCCCTTCTTCCATGTCCTCCATGTCCAAATCCTCCTCCTCCTCAGTCTCAATCTCCACATCTGCAAGCGCAAGGGCCTCTGGCTTCCAATCCATGTCATCCAGCTCCGCATCTTGTGAGAGAAGCTGGGCACCATCCATTGCACACTGAACAGCAACAAGATCGCACAACCAGTCCTCAAAAGATTGCCAATCTCCATAACAAGGAGTCATTTCAATGGCATCCCTGAACAAGCTCAATGCAGCCTCAGGAATACCCAAAAATTCAGCCAAGGCTGCAGGACCCGAAATGGTCTCAACGGCCCTAGAAAAGGCCGAACTGACCGATACCGGCATGTCCATGGTCATTGCCATGTTGCCATCAACACCCCGCGGCGTCAAATGACGCACAAGCATGTCGTGGGTAGTGCAGATTTCATCGTCATCCCCGATTCTTGGAAGACGCAGATCGGCATTCTGTGCCCCTTGAATTGGTGACAAATTCTTCTGCACTACCTTAGACAACAACTTGACAATCTTCTTCTCCTTACAAAGCCCTGCCACTTGCCCCGAAGCTTGGTACATCTTTTGCAGCTCGGTCTCCAGCTTTCGGCCTAGCCACTGTCGATCATGCAGGATCGCCATCACTGATGCTATTGTCCGCAGCTTCACAATTGCAGAGATATCACTCTGCCATACAGCCCAGTGCCCCCATTTTTCAGCAGGCAACTTGTGGCCATCAGGTGCGGTGGGTTGCAAAACGCTTGCAAACAGTGCTTGGCACTCCTCAGCTTTTCTGGGCAAATGCTCCGGATCCTTCACTTTCCTAAACTGCCGCCAGGCAGGCTCCAACTTACCCAATGTTATCATAATGGCAGCAAGCTTGTCAGCGAGTGGAGTTGGTGGTGGTGACTGTCCCACAATTTTCCAGTCCCGTAGAAGAGCTGCATGGCTGTGGGCTGTGCCATTAAGGTCCCAAACATCAAGAGCTGCCAGGCAACGTGCTACACGTGTCAGATGGTAGGGGGGCAATGCTTTGTCTAAAGATTGTATTTTCATTGATATGTGTTATATGCTTAACCTCCTTTAAAAAACGGAGGCGAGGAGAGGCAATTGCTACCGAGGCTCCATTGCCCAGGAGGGTCGGTTGACCTTCCGAGCGGGGGGCGGGGGGATCGGATCTTTCAGGTTGGAGGGGTTGTACCAACACATACCCCAACTACCGGCACTAGATATATTCCCCTGAGTGACTGTACCGTGCGAGATGGATAGAGGGGAGGGGGTTGGAGGCGCCAACTCTCAAGGATAATCAGACTCCACTTGCACAACTATCACTGGTCTTCGAGATTTATGCATGTGATTTGCATGTATCTAACCCATGGAGGTGATGGCCCATGCATAACGAACGAATATAAAACTTTCCAACACCTTGGAAAAACCAAACCATAAAGTCACCAAAGCCTCCCAAAATATCAAGCCACCCAAAACAACCACATGTCAATAAAATCATTCAGTCTCATGAAACTTCTTGGACCCTTGGACTTTGTCCTCCTTCTTTGTTGAAATTGACCCCATTTCATTGACCACCACCCTTTTCTTTGCAAACGAATCAGATTCTTACTCACTTGCTCGATACCCTCAAATCAACGGAAGTAGAATGTAATTTATTTATATTTTCCCCTCTATAGTGCAAAGCAGCGCAAAATTATTTTGTTCCCTCGTGTGCATACCTTTGAGGGGGTTGAGGTGCAGTTAATACCGGATGATGTTCAGGTTGGACCATCACAAGAAACTGGTATCACAATGACACATTCTTGTGTACGTAAGCTGTGGTCGTCCAAGTTGCTAGCCACAGCACGTGGGGCCAATGTCCCTAAACGTCCCTATAGAGGGTCTTGGAGACAAATTGGTTGCCCTGACAGGGCAATGTGACACGAGTTTCAGACGGGGCTATAGTACATGCCCACCAATTAAGAAGCACACCCATTAAGAAGTGAGCACCGACATTTCCCAAAAGATGCTTGAAATTCCACCATTCCTCTACATGGGTCTCTGGTTGTTTGCCTATCTAGGGAAATGCGGGGGCACACAACCAATACAAGCATCCCTACTGCAGCCTTATGCCGACCGGTGGGCAAAACCGCAACCCATAATAGCCACATGAGCCAACAAACCGCAACATGTGTTCGAAATACTGTAGCTCATCACCATTGTGAAGCGGCAAAAAGGCCTCACCGGACCTCCCTTTGCTCGATAAGTCAATGGTCAACCGGTGCTAGGGTGACAATTGGGTCACAATCTTTTGAATACCACCTCTGATCGTAATGATGGTATCTTCTTATGACAATCAACCATCCATGACTTGCTAGAATGTCTTGGTGCTTGTTTTGAAATTGCCAGTAGCATACAATTTGGCCGCCACTTGTACCCTTGTGGACTTCTTGGCCACCAGCACACATTGCACCACACCACTACCGAACACAAATGCTTCTTGGGCACCATTGGCATGCGTCAGCGTTGACCCAAATGGTGTTCGCGGTATGCATTACGCTTTGCAAATTCTTTGAGATGCAAGATCTTCTCTAAACGGGGGGAAACATGTCCCCCCTTGCGAGAGAGAGGGGGGGGGGGCAAGCAAGAGAGAGAGAGAGAGGGAGAGAGAGAGAGAGAGAGAGGGAGAGAATTGGGGATGGCGGCCTCCTAGAAAGTCACGAAAGAGTTCGACAAAAAAGTAAGGTTATGTACACCCGGACCGCGAATGGACATTGAGTCTCTTAGGGGTGAAACCAAACAAACAAATATGAGAACCTCAACATTGATATCAAGAGTCATGGACCACTACGAGACAGCCACTTTGGTTACATGAATATCAATCTCCAAAAGAGGTGACAAACAGCCACAACAAGCACACTCATGCAATCAGAAGGTGCGAGCACGAACCCGGTTAGTTCCCCCTTTGTGTGTCCGTTTCAAATCAACAAAGTGGGGACACAAAGCATTGGGAGGTAAACAACCCTAGGTACGCGTGAGAACCACGGGGGCGGCCGCCATCCAATCTGTGACCCCAGGGGTGTTCGACAGTTTGGGGGGCTGTAGGAGGGGGGACTCCACCTCCCTCCGAAGGGGGGGGGGGCACCCCCCCCCTTCGTTGACCCAAACCCAGCACCTTTTCCGTCAGGGCCCGTCCAAGCGCGCAAACGCACAAAGCTAACAAGACGCACTGTGACTGTTGATTGTTTTGCTCGCTACATTACCCTACCGCCTCGGGGAGCCCCTCCGCTTCAGAGCGGGGGACACAATCGATAGTGGCCCACTTGTGGGCAAGGTGGCTACATAACCCCTGCCGCGTCGGGGAGGCCCTCCGCTTCGGAGCGGGGGACAAAATCAGAAATGGCCCACAGGTGGGCAACGTGGCTACATAACCCCTGCCGCCTCGGGGAGCCCCATCGCTTCAGAGCGGGGGGCAGAATCAGAAGTGGCCCACTTGTGGGCAAGTTGGCTACATAACCCCTGCCGCCTCGGGGAGCCCCTCCGGTTCAGAGCGGGGGGCAAAATCCGAAGTGGCCCACTTCTGGGCAAGGAGGCTACATAACCCCTGCCGCCTCGGGGAGCCCCATCGCTTCAGAGCGGGCGGCAGAATCAGAAGTGGCCCACTTGTGGGCAAGGTGGCTACATAACCCCTGCCGCCTCGGGGAGCCCCTCCGCTTTAGAGCGGGGGACAAAATCAGAAATGGCCCACTTGTGGGCAAGGTGGCTACATAACCCCTGCCGCCTCGGGGAGCTTCTCCGCTTCAGAGTGGGGGGAAGATTCAAAAGTGGCCCACTTGGGGGGAAGGTGGCTACATTGTGCTCCTTAGCCATTTTTGACTTATCCACGAAATTCTGAGTACTTTGAGTAGAGACACATAGGGTCGAACAAAAAAAGTTCCCCGTGCCGTATGCCTAAAACAAAATCTCCGGCGCCTCCGGCGCCGACAAAGCACATTGTTCCGTGCGACAATTTTGGGGTCCGTAGAGGGGTCCCCCCCCCCCCCCTTTGGGGTCGTGTCCCGACCAGGAGCGCCCCCCGTGGCTAGAACACGGAAATTTGTTGCACCGTAGAACAACATCGTCTCGGTGTTCTGGGCTCGACTAGGTGTACACTGCAACACAAATAGCGAATTATAATAGTAGATTTCTTTTGTTTTATTGCACGGATTGTTTTGGTGATGGGTATGAGGGTGATCCACCTTGTGGTATTCCAGTTGAGGTTAAGGAGGGTATCCTTCTCTTTTTCGGAGTTGCATTTTCAATGTTCGTTTCTCCGTGTTGCTGCTTTCGTTGGCCACAAGAGGTGTGTTCCCTCCTTCCCTTTTTTCATGCTTCCTAAGTGCAATTGACCATTTTGCATCATCATGCGCATGTTGCGTGTATAATACTAGACAATGTGCCCATGGCACATACCATGACGAACCCTGCAATTAAACCCCAGGAGATCAATGGTAGACATGAGCGGTATCATGCTATCAGGACATCAAGGGATAACTACAATGTGTATGTCCAAACCCTTGAAAGTCAATTGTTACCGCTTAAAGGCAGCAAGTACATGCTGGTGACACAAGTGAAGGAGACAATCAACGCAATGGGGGGGCTGCACCCTCGTGAACAACGTGTCTTTCACGCGGGTCTTCAAATGACACGCGTGATAATACATTGATCAAATTGTATTGAGGTCTCCTTAATGCATTCTAAGAGCTAACGTTGCATTTTTCATTCATGCATGTGTCATTTTTGTTCTTCATGGTGTGACTCAATACCGGTGCTGCCCATCAATCCCTGGTCAAGGTGGACATGATGTCTTCTCTCCCAAGGGTAGATTTGGTGCTTTCCCTCACTCTCTGTCTCTCTCCCAATTACTCATTCTCCTCAAGAGGTAAATTGAGACTCACGTTTCAACTCGGCCGGGAGTACTGCCAACCCCCCCCCAAAAAAAAGACGTAAATTGACCATTCCATGTGCCATGTGACCGTTGTCTTTGATCCTTTGAGACTCTTTGTTCAAGAGCCCGTGGCTTGGGAGATATTCATTGAAGTCATGCCCCGGTTTTGCCATCTTGTGATTAGACTCGAGGGTGCAACTCTCTCTCCACCCCAAGTACATGCATGCCCTCTTGGGTCAAGGCTAGGCGAAAGTCTCTCCATATGCATGCTCTCTTGGTTCAACGTTGGGCAAAGCTCTCTCCCCAAAGATACACTCTTTCATCATGGACAAGGCAATCTCTCTCAAAGCGCTTGGTCGGGGAATATCTCTCCTGGAGCAAGTCTACATGAGTCTTTCTCCATGCATGCACTCTCTCTGGGATGAGATCAACGGTCCATGCACATGATCTCTTTGGGGTGGGATCATCTCTCCATGCATGTGCCCTTTTTGGGTGGAGGTTAGGTCCCATGAATAGCCCGGAGGCCCATTGGCCTATTGCGTGCTGCTTTAAGCGTGCATAATGATATACGATGAATCAACCCCACGGGCAAAGGTGAAGATTTAGGAATTCACATACATGGGCATATGAACTTGCACTCTCCAACACATGCCAAGAAAATATGCCCTTTCAATCTCTACCCTATGCCAAGTTAGGTCATTAGATTCACATCGGACTGGTGCGGCAACGAAAACAAATGCAAAAATTCCCACAAGCGTAAGTAAGACTCATTGTACTCTTCCGGTCGGACCACATGCAAATGAATTCATGGGCATGGGCATCATTCTATGGACTTAAAGTGATGCATGCAAAAGTGTAAAACGAAATTCACTCTACTTCTACCTGTTGACATGGATGGTCTCACTAGGGGCGGGGGAGCACAAGGAAATGACATTGCCGTCGGGCCATCCGTAGCCCAAGAGGTGGATCTCGGTGTCAATGGTGTATTGCTCATTTGGTAATTTGGATTGGATTAGTTTGTTGATCCTGAGAGTTAACCGGATCATGGTTTGGTGCCTTTGTTGGAGCGTTTACATGCCCCATGTGACCGCTTATGTGCATGTGCACTTCCTTCTTTCATGTTGGTATCGTCAAGACGTCCGGAGATTCAATTGTGACTCTTGTGCTCTTCTCCGACCCTGTGGTAATTTGGTTGGAAACCAAATACTTATGTTGTTTTTTCCTTTTGCCAAGGGTGGATCATTTTTGGATCATTGTTGGAGTATTGGGGACCATTTGCTTGACCATTTGTTGGATCATTGTTTGATCGTTGTTGGATCATTGTGGGACCTTCTTGCATCGGACTATTGGATCAATAGTGGGAACCTCTTCCATTGGAATTCTTTGCGTCAAAGTCGCGACCGCAGGGTAACTTGAGTGGGATTGAGCTGGAAAACTCTACTTTTGGGAAAAATGGAATCAAATTACTTACACAGCGAAAATGTGGTTGCAGAGGCTCACCCGGAAGGGGGTTTGGCCTACGGCGCTGACACAGGCAGTGGAATGACGCTCGGAGAGATTCCGGCCATGATTAGAATGATATCGGCCAGAGGAATAGGGGTCTGTGTATGCGACATGGTATGAGTCGACAGTTGGGTCTGCTTTAGAATTGGCAGTTGGACTTAAGCAGGGCGTGGTCCTACTGGACCAAGGAAGACACCAACATGGAACGAAGCCCGTCGGCACACCGGGGATACTCGACCTTTGAAAGGACTCGGTTAATAAATCAATTCGGCGAGGCAGCCAAAAGAATTTTGATTCATGAGTGGACACCGGACACCGGAGACTCATGATTTAGCAACCTTGCTGTCTCAAGTGGAGCAGCTTAGTGGTGCGCTTAACCATCTCCACACCTTTAATTTCGAGGCGGTTTCGGCTATTTCGGAAATTCGCCACGCAATCCAAGCCCTCTCTCATCAGCTTCAAATCCATGCGCGGAGAGTACAAGTAGATGGGTCAGCTTTGATAGGGCGAGTAGAGGCTTTGGGACTTATATAGTTGCGCATCAATCTACTATTTAGTTGACGACAAGAATCCTTGGTGGCGAGAAGAAAAAGAAGCACAACACAAACAATTTATCAGAAGAGACCACCATCTCGTCATCCCATGCAGGGGAACATACAGAAAGCCAAAAAGCATAAGACAGAAGAGAAAGGAAAGAGCTGACATGCCATGACTCCTCATCTGGGGCTGAAGACATAGGGCTTTACAAGGTCCGACCGCAGAACAGACCAGAGAGCGGCGGAAAAGGAGGTGGAAATACTAAGGCAAACCGTAGACCCCCCCCCCTCGAAGGCTTGCAAGCGGAGCACAAGGACAACGCCCCCCCCCCCCCCGGATGAGCCCACGCCTGTTGTCACAAAGTGTGCCACTAACATAGTGCTGAACACTGTTCCATCCCAACTCCAATAGTACTCCAAAAAAGAAGCAGGTGACACCTTTAGGGCATGTGGTAACACTTTGGCCACCATTTTTGGACCCATCACCACGCTGCATGGCAATGCAAATGCATGTGGCTTGAATTGCTGTGTGTCTTTCGACGAAAAACCAGTTGAGGTTTGCCCCCGCATGTGTCTTTGTGACATGACTCCACCCCATTTTTGTGTCACAACCAATGCCACCCACAAACACATCGACAAGCGAACCTGTGGTGCGCTAAACGGGACACATGGCACGAATGATGGGGACACCGTTGTCTCCCTTGACTCACCCGTCCATCTAGTTGGTAAGGTAAAGGATGTGGTGTTGAATAGCACACTCCATCAAAAGGGCAAGCAAAAACTTTCAACTATTGTCTCCCGTTATCACATTCTTGTGTATCCATGCATTGTGGAGCCCATGCTTGTACACAATTTGGCATCCCTCGTGCTTCAATTGCAGGCCCATTCTCTGTGACGTGGTCGCAGCAATTGTGAAATCTTACCTTTAGTCTGCCACACACGATTGTCCTTGTCTCCTCCAAAACCAAAAACCCAGATCCCTCCTGTTTGTCTTCAAGCACCTGAGAAGAGGGATTATGCTTTGTAATTTAACATTTTTGGCGGTCTACTCAAGTACGATGACGAAAAATGACCCATTGCCTTGCCCCTTTTTTTTCGTGAAATCAGCCAACATTGAGTGTGCGAGGGCCCAAAGGGCAAGTTTAGCGAAGTGCACATTTCGGTAGTGCCTGGGCATGAGTATGGGATTCAACTCATGGCCGGTCCCCCATTATTTCACTGTTGACGCAGTCATGGTGGATCTCAATTGTCGATAGGGCGATTGCTGGTGGTTGAGGTGTAGTGAATGCATAGTGTGACCATTGGCTTCTTCTTTGATGTGAACGTTATGCATGTTGTTCGCCAAATGTTTCCCACGATTTCCGAATTTGAAGGCAATCCCCGTTCATTCAATAACCAATCGATGCCCTTTGTCCTCCTTGTTGATGGTGTGGTCATCCATTGGAGTTGGCAGTACGTGCAAAACGTGCACCAACAGCAAGTGTCCAAAGAGTATGGAGACTCTCTAAAAAGACAAGTTGGAATAAATGTAGCGCTTGTTGATGCCTGTTTTGTTGCCTCAGGCAATTTGACTTGTCCTTTATGCGGCGTTGAGTCGTGCTTTGTTCCATGGGCAGTTGAAAAATCCCCCCTTATACTTATAGCGACAAGTTTTTCTTTCATGCACAAATACGTGCGGACCTTGCGTGGCACTTTTTGCGAGGCTACTGATGCGCTAGCCAACAAGGTGCCGGTAAGAGTGCGTTTTGCATGTGGTGTGGCAACAGGGATGGTAAACAAACATCAATGTGCAAGCAACAACAACCAACCACAATTGCATTCGTACCTACCATCAATTGTAGTGGAGGCAGCCCCCACAGCGAAAACCCCCAGCACCGGGTTGCCCATTTGTTGCAATGTTCTTCATTGGCCAAAGTGGTATTGCCCGTATGCCATGCAACACCACATGTCAGAAGCGCACCTTATGTTGACGTACAACTATAATTGTTGCACCAGGGGGGGGGGGGGGGGCAACACAAACGGGGTTGCAAGCCTTGGAGAACTTCCTTCGCCAAGCAGCACGGAAGCCAAAGGCTCCTTCACCGCCACACTTTCCCCAGGATCACACAATGCAAGATTGCCCGGTCAAGTAAGACCACTTGGTAATTGTCTCGATTGCCTGGTCAGGTAAGACCACTTGGTACTTGTCTCGTACGGGTGTGCATGTAGTGGTGGGTGATGGCTTCGTTCCGCAATTAATACATCGTAAGCGAATTTATATGTGCCAAGGTGAGAACGAGGACGGCGACCGAAAAGATGCCGTGCGCCTTACCATGGTTGTCAGGTAGGTATCACATCCTGGACGATCACAAATGTCAAGCCCGATTTCTCACCTGTGTACCAATGACAGTGTTAGCCACCTCCTTTATGTGAATCGCGCACCCAAATGGGGAGTAGCTGCGTAGCTAGCACTAGCACTGGCAGCCCAAACCGGCACTCCCCAAGTCCATGATCAGGGTGTGTAGGCGGGCGCAAACGGGGAAGAGGCTGATGCACACCCTTGTGCGTCAAACACACAAACCACAACCCCGGACACAGCATACCACACTGCGCCCCATACCTTCAGTTCGTACTACTTCTCCGAGGAGGTCACGTTTATGGCACTTCCCGTACGAAGCCGACATGGTTCAGCCCCAGCAGACGAATTATTTGACGGCCACGTCCCGGCCGGTGCGTCAAAGATCCTGGTGCATCCCACATACGGTGGTCACCGCCGCAGCGATGCCACCTGCTCCAATCCCCCCGATGCCACAGCCACGCGTCTTTGAACCAAAAGACCGCAGCACTAGGCCCAATGACTTCATCTTGGACGATGCTAATGGGATGTTGCCGCCATTTAAGATGGACTTTCACGATTTGCTTGACCCGCCACACCTAATTACAAAATGGTGGGGATGCAGCGTTTTTGCCGATGGCGTGTGAGCACAACGTTTTCCGGTACACAGCGCAGCATGTGCCATTGCCGCCCCCCCAAGGCCCAAGTAGTGGAAAGCTACATGAAGCACGCCGCTTTTCCGAGGCTCCCGCCTGGGGCATCATCGTCTGCCAATTAGGGTGGCGACGTCTCTTCCGGGTAAACTTGCCACATAAGTAGCGCGCAGCAAGTGGGGGATTGGAGCGGGTGCTTGAATTTTTTTCAATGGTAGTGGAATGCTTGTCCCACATCTCGGTATTGCAGCATGCTACCCGCATGGCATCCATGCACGTGGGAGCGCCGACAAGCTGCGCATTTACACGCGGATGAGCCCCTATGTGTGTCGTCCCCGAATACATCACACGGCAGTACTGGGAGTTATAGAAGGTTGGTGGGTTATTGGACAATTCGACTAGTGGCGTGTGCCACATGTTTTGTGTGACCTACTTCGTTGATTCACGGCGGGACGAAGGGGATGGGCTGGGGAGCATGGGGACGGCGGCCATGAGCTCTTGCAAACGTCGATCAAGTTGCAAGGTCAGAACCTGCACAACAAGCCAATTATGCATTTTTAGACGCCTTGCTGCTGGGCCAAACAACAAGAATGCCATTGTTACAGTTACAGATCATTGCTTTGTGTTTTTTTACAGGACTCTTCTTTTCTGGACCGACACAATCCCATCACAGTGGAAGAAATGGGACAAAGGAGACCTCAAAATCTCCCCTCTCTCTCGAACCCATACTCTATTTCAGAGGCTCCGTTTTGGGCTCCTTTGGGTTTAAGGAGAAGTAAGCAGAGGTAAGCGGAACAAACAGCAAGCAATGGAGAGATTCCGGCCGGTCTTGTGAATGCAAGCTGAGCTAGGCTTTGAGGGTAGTTTTGCGTCTAGGCACAGATGGTGCACGCTTGTTGGGATACAGCAATGGCTCAGCTCTGCTTTTAAGGAACAGTATTACCATAGCAAACAATTTTTGTAGGAGAGTTTTCTCAATAAAAGAGCATGGGGTGCAGGCACACCTTTTGGCTTTTGAGCACTTTGTTATGACACTTTCAGTGTTTGTCAATCTTTTGACCATTTTGCAAACGAGCAACAAGAGCTTGTGATGTGTGTTTTTTTTACGAAGACGTCACGGTGTGTTGGCTTGCTGTATGTTTCTGGTTATATTGCCTTTGTCACTTGATTGACCAGTGGCGGACATTCTTGATATCCAGATCGCTGTGCACAGTGATGCTGGCGTCGCGCAATTCGTTGACCAGCTGCCGTTTGACACGATCATCAACAAGGTGTGGACAAACATACCTCAAGATGGTGGATGCTACACGAGACATGTCCATGGTCTCACAACCCCACCCCCGAACCCGACCCCCTAATGACGCCCCCCCCCCCTTGTGTTACCAATTCCCACATCTTTTGTGGTAAAGAGAACCCTCTGAACTTCACGGTCTAGGAATGAATAAAGATCAAGCCTGTCAGCGGGGGCATGGGAGTGCGGCCACGAGGGCAAAACGCTGCAATTGTATGCAGTGGGGCAGGAATTCCGCTCACCCACAAAACTACCACTCTCCCCCTTCCCATGTACACACTTCCACACAACCACACATGGGTCAGGGGGCCGTCTTCACAAAACAAAACCGAGTGTGTGAAAAACGGAATCACCAACCGTCAAACCTTCTCCATTTTTATGGTTCACCCCCAAAAGATGGCCCGTTCTTATTGCACCCTGGACATCACAGGCACCAGAGCCACTTCTAAACTGCAACACTACAAGTTTGTGGCACATTCGTCTGGCACTGCACAACACCAAACCGCAGTGTTTCCTGATGATGAGGAACACAACCAACAAGAACAACGACAACAACAACAACAACAACAACAACAACAACAACAACAACAACAAC
Organism: Eutreptiella sp. 'Long Island Sound 2002'; assembly: GCA_964036045.1. Classification (NCBI taxonomy): domain Eukaryota; phylum Euglenozoa; class Euglenophyceae; order Eutreptiales; family Eutreptiaceae; genus Eutreptiella; species Eutreptiella sp. 'Long Island Sound 2002'. The sequence goes on from OZ038400.1 coordinate 17,997,975, forward strand.
AACAACAACAACAACAACAACAACAACAACAACAACCACAACAACAACAACAACGGGAATTTTGTGACATGCATGTCCTCAAGGCATTGATGGATGTTCCAACAAAAAAATCTCATGAAGAATACACCAACACACGAACTCCATCATCATTTGATGACCCTCACTGAAGTCCGACTACTAAGCTGCCAAGATCTAAGAGCTCGTCGTCAAACACACAGCCAGCTACCATACAAACATCATCTTGCAGAACTACAATAATAAATTCACAAACAACTTTCACCAAGCTGACCTTCACCTAATTCCCCTTCATGAGACGTCCCACAACGCGTCCGACCGAATTCTTCGTCTATCAACAAGCTCCATGAACTTGGTCTAGAACAAATTTATCATCGACTTCTTGATCAAAGCCAGGCACATCTTGCCCTCAAGCTCGTCAACGTCGATTTCTCTTTTGGAAAATGTCTTGAATGAACGAAACCCTTCTCCCCACTCCCCAGAGCCCACACCCAAGGCACCCACCATCCATGAATCTACCTCTCCTCCTTTTGTCAACCGAGATGGCAACAAATCCTTTTCTTCTTCCACTGTCGCATCCCAACAACCAAAAAGAATACCTAAAGGATGAAACCAAGCCGGGGAAAATACTTTGACCAAATATCTTCAATCGGCAAAGGCAAAGCATCCTTTGCTTTTGCAAAAGAAATTTCGCATCACCGCCATCTTGGACGTCCTTGGTGAAAGCATATGAAAAAAATGTTCTTCCCCATCTCTACTCCGTTCAAAACTTTTCTTCCTTAATTTCCTCAAGTGCCCACCTGCGACCCTCCGTTCTCCGAAAGGCTTTCAACGGACAACCATTTGAACTCCACATCTTCACCCCCGACTTCACCAACGCCTTTGTCCCCCGTTTCACTGCTTATTATGATAGCGGCACGCATCTCAAATAAAAATGCAACCACCTGAGCGCACAACGTTTCAATCGATGGTTTGGTCCCTGCCACCGTGGATACCTCTTCTCGCCCCATTTTAGCTACTCCCATTCAAGACTTCAACAAAACTAAAAAGCAATGTCCACAATCCAACACACCAAATTGAATTGATTCTCCAACCCATCCAGACCACACATCATGTCATTTGGAAGTCAATGCAAGCCTTGTCATCCCACTGACTAACCCTGCGTCCTCCCCACACGTTATCAATATTTGGGATTGATGCCCGCCCGGGTGTCCGGAAGCCACTTCGTTTCGCAACGGAGATCCAAATCGCACGTAATTTTAATCCTTAGCCCCCCACCTTTCATCGAAGCCTATGGGAGGAGGAGAAGAAGCACGGGGCACATCTTGGGTTTAGGTTTAGGGTGTACGGGCGGTATCGGCTCACCCGGGGGGTGGCCTCAAAACTTGACGGTAGCTGTGCGGCCGCCATGAGGCACTAGGGAGCGCACTACCTAGCAACTCCAACGCAATGTGCAGGTGCGGCTGCCAGCCCTTCCTCCCGCTACGATCCCACCCGCTCCGTTGTCGCTTCATGGGCACCTTAGTTAAGCCGCCCGTGACTGCTAACGTTCGTCCTCCTTGTTGGATCCCTCACCTGGTGGAGGACATGCGCTAGCCGGTGGTGTCATGTGTTCCAAACTCGGTTCCGGTAATAGCAATGGATCCTAGGGGATGCTATCAGTAATGAAGATTCCTATGCTACGGCCGCAGTGCACCACGCGGACGGGCCCGTAGTTGGGTAACACCTTGTGTGGGTACACGTGGGTCGCGGTAGTTTTGCCCACGCAACGCATTCATCATTGTACGTGCGGCCAACCCCCATTCGCTCTAATCTCAGCCCGATCCGCCATAGCTCTGCAATTTCCGCTCATTGACAGTCCAACCACGCCAAAAAAATTTCCCGATTCAAGGGAAGCGCACGACCTTGGCATGCGGAGTTGCGTGGTTGCTATGTGGCAACTAGGTCGTGAAAGAAACCTCACGAAGAGGCTAGCGAGGACCAAATGGAGGAGATCCGCGACACCCCTATGGAGGAGAGTAACAACCCCAATGTGGAGGAGCATGACGTGGACCATAAGAAAGAGGAATGGCCGCTATGGCCAGCTGACCTAGAAAAAAGTGGGTCCCAATGAGGATAGATGGCACAAAATCTCCGGAATTTGTCCCTCGCTGCGGCTGCAAGGCCTCAAAGGTCACGGGCATATCACTAGATGACGCCACATCCGACCTTTGGCGGAAGAGTAAGCAAAATGTGTCGTAAATGTTGCTCAGGCCTCCCCAATGTCCTAGGGAGAATGCCCTCTCCTTGGCCCCTCTCCACGAAGAGAGTGTAGTGGTTGCACGTGGAAGCAATACAAGGAGGAAGCAAAAAAAGAAAGCAACAAGCAAAGAAGTCTATTGGCTTCCTACGATGCTCTTTTTGATTTGCATCATTCAAGTCGTAGTGGTTCTCCCATGTGCTTCTCAATACAAGGCCACAAATCAATGTTTGTGATGTGGATATATTTTGGAATGAGGAGGTGGTTGTTTAGCAGCACATGTTTTGTTCGATGTAACGCTCAAGAATGGTCAATCCAGCTGCGTAGTGTTTGTGCGTACAACTACGTACACCTCTTGGGATATGAGAATGTGTTTTGTACAGTGCATGTTTTGTTGCCTCAGGCAATTTGACTTGTCCTTTATGCGGCGTTGAGTTGTGCTTTGTTCCATGGGCAGTTGAAAAATCCCCCCTTATACTTATAGCGACAAGTTTTTCTTTCATGCACAAATACGTGCGGACCTTGCGTGGCACTTTTTGCGAGGGTACTGATGCGCTAGCCAACAAGGTGCCGGCAAGAGTGCGTTTTGCATGTGGTGTGGCAACAGGGATGGTAAACAAACATCAATGTGCAAGCAACAACAACCAACCACAATTGCATTCGTACCTACCATCAATTGTAGTGGAGGCAGCCCCCACAACGAAAAACCCCAGCACCGGGTTGCCCATTTGTTGCAATGTTCTTCATTGGCCAAAGTGGTATTGCCCGTATGCCATGCAACACCACATGTCAGAAGCGCACCTTATGTTGACGTACAACTATATTTGTTGCACCAGGGGTGGGGGGGGGCAACACAAACGGGGTTGCAAGCCTTGGAGAACTTCCTTCGCCAAGCAGCACGGAAGCCAAAGGCTCCTTCACCGCCACACTTTCCTAAGGATCCCACAATGCAAGATTGCCCGGTCAAGTAAGACCACTTGGTAATTGTCTCGATTGCCTGGTCAGGTAAGACCACTTGGTACTTGTCTCGTACGGGTGTGCATGTAGTGGTGGGTGATGGCTTCGTTCCGCAATTAATACATCGTAAGCGAATTTATATGTGCCAAGGTGAGAACGAGGACGGCGACCGAAAAGATGCCGTGCGCCTTACCATGGTTGTCAGGTAGGTGTCACATCCTGGACAATCACAAATGTCAAGCCCGATTTCTCACCTGTGTACCAATGACAGTGTTAGCCACCTCCTTTATGTGAATCGCGCACCCAAATGGGGAGTAGCTGCGTAGCTAGCACTAGCACTGGCAGCCCAAACCGGCACTCCCCAAGTTCAAGATCAGGGTGTGTAGGCGGGCGCAAACGGGGAAGAGGCTGATGCACACCCTTGTGCGTCAACCACACAAACCACAACCCCGGACACAGCATACCACACTGCGCCCCATACCTTCAGTTCGTACTACTTCTCCGAGGAGGTCATGTTTATGGCACTTCCCGTACGAAGCCGACATGGTTCAGCCCCAGCAGACGGACCATTTGACGGCCACGTCCCGGCCGGTGCGTCAAGGATCCTGGTGCATCCCACATACGGTGGTCACCGCCGCAGCGATGCCACGTGCTCCAATCCCCCCGATGCCACAGCCACGCGTTTTTGAACCAAAAGACCGCACTAGGCCCAATGACTTCATCTTGGACGATGCTGATGGGATGTTGCCGCCATTTAAGATGGACCTTCACGATTTGCTTGACCCGCCACACCTAATTACAAAATGGTGGGGATGCAGCATTTTTGCCGATGGCGTGTGAGCACAACGTTTTCCGGTACACAGCGCAGCATGTGCCATTGCCGCCCCCCCAAGGCCCAAGTAGTGGAAAGCTACATGAAGCACGCCGCTTTTCCGAGGCTCCCGCCTGGGGCATCATCGTCTGCCAATTAGGGTGGCGACGTCTCTTCCGGGTAAACTTGCCACATAAGTAGCGCGCAGCAAGTGGGGGATTGGAGCGGGTGCTTGAATTTTTTTCAATGGTAGTGGAATGCTTGTCCCACATCTCGGTATTGCAGCATGCTACCCGCATGGCATCCATGCACCCGGGAGCGCCAACAAGCTGCGCATTTGCACGCGGATGAGCCCCTATGTGTGTCGTCTCCGAACACATCACACGGCAGTACTGGGGGTTATAGAAGGTTGGTGGGTTATTGGACAATTCGACTAGTGGCGTGTGCCACATGTTTTGTGTGACCTACTTTGTTGATTCACGGCGGGACGAAGGGGATGGGCTGGGGACCATGGGGACGGCGGCCAGGAGCTCTTGCAAACGTCGATCAAGTTGCAAAGTACAGAACATGCACAACAAGCCAATTATGCATTTTTAGACGCCTTGCTGCTGGGCCAAACAACAAGAATGCCATTGTTACAGTTAAATTTCACTTTTATTGCTTTGTGTTTTTTTACACTCATAGCAAGAGCCCCCCATAGGATCCCCCCCGCCCCGAGACCAAAGTGACCATCGTGGGAAAAAACGAAATTTACCGTTGGGAAAATCTGATCGAAGCATTTTTGCTACACAACATTTTGGGTCCCAACCCCCCCCACCTCGCCCCTCCCCTCCTCAATTGTTCGGTTATCTTGGAGGCAAACTAGCGGGGGCGGACTATGTGCAACCCCCAAAAAAGAGTCTCAAATGGTTGCCATGGTTTTGGCAGCATGCTGCGGCAAAAAGCAGCTATTCGTTTAACCTCCATGGCCCCCGGGACCGGTATGCGATGGCAGGTTCTAGATTGTTGTGGCGCATGGACAGTACAGTCATAAGTTAGGCAATTCATCCAATAATATGCCTTGTCTTGGCTTGGGACCCATAGGTGACCTGGGGCAATAGCCAAACTTTTGAGTGTCTATTTTTTTCCGTGACTTATCTTGCATGTCCGCCCGGCCTGTGGCCTGAAAAAATACCCGATTGATGAATTTCATCCCGCACAACTAAATCTACAACATGTCAACTTATTCAAACACATTTCACGCTTTCCGCCTCTATATCCGTGTCGCCATAACACCATAAACGCGATGCGCGCCATGACAGTCAAAAAGCTATGTGAAGAACAAGACGCCGTCACGGCCGTGGACTCGAACAAAGTGGCCAGAGCCGAGAGAAGTTCTTCAAGAACAAAGGCAGAAACACAAGACATGCTAGGAGAAACACAACACCCACGACTCGCCGCACGTCCGAAAATTGAAAAATGATCTATTTTGGATGTGAACAAGAATTCCACACAAGAAGGCAAACCAAGCCATACAGATGCCAAGGCCGTCTTGATTGTCAAGTGTGTCTTCTGTAACTACTTTTACGTAGCTAGCACGGATTTTGGCCATTGTCGTCTCAGGACTCTTCTTTTCTGGACCGACGCAATCCCATCACAATGGAATAAATGGGACAAAGGAGACCTCAAAATCTCCCCTCTCTCTCGAACCCATACTTTATTTCAGAGGCTCCGTTTTGGGCTGCTTTGGGTTTAAGGAGAAGTAAGCAGAGGTAAGCGGAACAAACAGCAAGCAATGGAGAGATTCCGGCCGGTCTTGTGAATGCAAGCTGAGCTAGGCTTTGAGGGTAGTTTTGCGTCTAGGCGCAGATGGTGCACGCTTGTTGGGATACAGCAATGGCTCAGCTCTGCTTTTAAGGAACAGTATTACCATAGCAAACAATTTTGGTAGGAGAGTCATCTCAATAAAAGAGCATGGGGTGCAGGCACACCTTTTGGCTTTTGAGCACTTTGTTATGACGCTTTCAGTGTTTGTCAATCTTTTGACCATTTTCCAAACGAGCAACAAGAGCTTGTGATGTGTGGTTTTTTTGCGAAGACGTCACGTTGCGTTGGCTTGCTGTATGTTTCTGGTTATATTGCCTTTGTCACTTGATTGACCACTGGCGGACATTCTTGATATCCAGATCGCTCTGCACAGTGATGCTGGCGTCGCGCAATTCCCTGACCAGCTGCCGTTTGACACGATCATCAACAAGGTGTGGACAAACATACCTCAAGATGGTGGATGCTACACGAGACATGTCCATGGTCTCACAACCCCACCCCCGAACCCGACCCCCTAATGACACCCCCCCCCCCTTGTGTTACCAATTCCCACATCTTTTGTGGTAAAGAGAACCCTCTGAACTTCACGGTCTAGGAATGAATAAAGATGAAGCCTGTCAGCGGGGGCATGGGAGTGCGGCCACGAGGGCAAAACGCTGCAATTGTATGCAGTGGGGCAGGAATTCCGCTCACCCACAAAACTACCACTCTCCCCCTTCCCATGTACACACTTCCACACAACCACACATGGGTCAGGGGGCCGTCTTCACAAAACAAAACCGAGTGTGTGAAAAACGGAATCACCAACCGTCAAACCTTCTCCATTTTTATGGTTCACCCCCAAAAGATGGCCCGTTCTTATTGCACCCTGGACATCACAGGCACCAGAGCCACTTCTAAACTGCAACACTACAAGTTTGTGGCACATTCGTCTGGCACTGCACAACACCAAACCGCAATGTTTCCTGATGATGAGGAACACAACCAACAAGAACAACGAGAACCACAACAACAACAACAACAACAACAACAACCACAACAACAACAACAACAACAACAACAACAACAACAACAACAACAACAACAACAACAACAACGACAACAACAACAACAACAACAACAACAACAACGACAACAACAACAACCACAACAACGGGAATTTTGTGACATGCATGTCCTCAAGGCATTGATGGATGTTCCAACAAAAAAATCGCATGAAGAATACACCATCCACTTTGTTGGTCGGCATCTGGTTGGCCGAGGCTCCCAAAGAATTCTTCATGCGAGCAAGCTTAGGGGGCGCACGTGGTAACACCCGTGGAGGGATCTCAATGTTTCCAGATTGGGAAGCAGAAGCATCTGCACGGAACCGTTGTCTTTTGAAGCGAACTTGGATGAGGTATTGGTTTGTGTGACCATTTGTCGGACTATATTTTTTGAACTTGCAAATATCATCCAATCCTTGCCGGTATTAGGGGCTGCAGAGACAAATGCTAGTGTAAACTCCACTGTTCATGGCAACACAGGTGACTTCTCAGGTTGGTGTAGCTCTGTCTTACATTCCGTTTGTTTGAATCTATTTTCACTGCACACGGTAACATCCTTTCTCCACCTCTTTGGCTCCTTCGTGCGAAATATGAATGATGGGAGTGGCAGAGCACAACATGAGCTGTTTCCTCTGATGCCACTACGAATCTTGCACTCCTCTACTTTCGTTGTAGGTCGCTGCACAACGGTATTACGAACCGAAGATGCTCGATTGCCATAACGGAAGTGTAAAGTAGCAGGAACTACCCCAGGAAGACTTCCAAAACGGTGCCGCTGCTCCCGTGGACCCATCATTGGCGCTGTCTTCAGATTGGGATTGTCATGGGGATTGCAAAGGCCACCACATGCTCGTAGCAGCATGGCCTCCACTGGTAGTGGTGGCATTGGTAGCGGCGGCAAGCAAGGGTTCGAAGCCGCCGCATGTTGGTTGTTGTTAGATGGCAGATTGTATCAAAGTAGTTTTCAAAAGGTAGCAGTTGACCAATACCCCAAACCCGCCTTGCAATGAAAATGCTCCGGGGCTATCTCACAAGGGCATGAAGTATGCCAAAGGGGTACATGAGATTTACAAGCCACAATGCCTCCACTTCCCATTATTCTCGCGGAATACCCGCGATTAGACTGCACCGCGGACCTACACCGAGAGGCCTTAGTGATTGAGACAAAGTTTGTGCATTTGAGTGCAGCAAGGGGCAGGTTTCGCGTGATTTTGTGGCAGTTGTGGAGGGCAGCCACAAAGATAAACATTCAAACTATTGTGAAGCACAAGTCATCCACCTCTCCAAAGTCGAATTGCACTTCATCGCATGCTACTCAGATGCTCGTACCTCATGACGCATGCCTAAGCAGGCTCTTGGTGGGTTTGGGGTGTTTTGTGAAACACACAACACCCAGTCTGAGTTACATGACTTGTCTTGATTTGGTGCAGTGTGTTCCTCCCCCCTTGGCAAACACACAACACAAAGTACCCACGACACACAAAAATGCATGATAATGCTTGCTGGTGTGCGGGGCAGCTGTGGGCGGGGGGGCAGGGGCAGCGGGGTAGGGGAGTGCATGCATGCTCTTGATTCGAATGCAGTCCAAATTGGAAGCTGATGGTAATGTTGTGGTGTCATCGCTTGCTATTGCTATGGCCCGCTTAAAAAAATGTTTCAAGAATGTGGCATGCTAGCGCCAAACAAATCAGCTGTCTCCAAGTTTTGCATTGTATATGGCGTGCAGCTTCATCAATTCAATCCCAACCGCGGGCGGCATTCCGTAAAACAGGACTATCAAAGCAAGCGCACACAAGTTTCTTGCAATCCATCTGTAGGCACATTTGCTTCACCGGAGGGTAGGAGTTCAGCTATACTCCCATTCACGTTTTTCATTCCTCAAATGCCCGACCGAAGCCCATCTCTTACCGTCCATCCTTGCATTCGATCCCTCTTCATGCTCCTCGCACTCGTCATGCCATGTTAGCACCCTGCCACATGATGAAAGCATGAAGAAAACCGCAACCCTGCATTGGTGCTTGCTACCCATTCATTGATTGCAGTTTTCTTTTTTGAAAGAACATTGTCAAGTGTCACACGTCAGAGTCCTCACGAGGCCAGCCCATTGTACATGGTATACCCACATCCGAGGGTGAATGGTCATAGGGCATTCAGGCTACGGGTCAGCACAAGTGGACAACAATGCATGCATCATAGTAGTATCATACCAAGGACCCATCACCGTGTACAAACGCCCCTTCTCGGCCCCGGGGGCACCGCAAAAAGAAACGGGGATGTCGGGCGGTACTAGCGGTTGCCACAACTAAAAGACCACTCACAGTAGGAAGGGAAAGATACAAAATGGTGCAGGGGACTTCAGGGAAGAGGCGTTCCAGTTCCGCGGGGTTGGTGTCGGAGTAGGGAGCCAAGGATAAGGGCCAACCTGCCAGTGGTTAGTGACAAAAAAGACAATGGAAGAGAAAACAGATAATGGAAGGAAAAGGAATAGTAGATGGGAGAAGCAGGAAGTAGGGTGGGGAAGGGGGAATCTCAAGGGAAAAGGGGCGCACGAGGCACAACGAACATCAGAGGGAATTTTTGAAACCGACACGGCTGGCACCGGTAGTGAACACTGTCGCGTAAAAGCAGCATCTCGAAGTATCTGTAGAAACATCCTGATGGTAGACTCGCAGTTACTTTCAGGTATGACGGTGCGGTTTGGGAGGCTTCACTGATGCAACGTGCAGATGGAAAATAGTGGGCGGTGTAGGGGTCAAAGACATCAAGGGTTGGGTCTAGGCTGGGGCCGGTTGGGGAATGCATCAGCCAGAGCAGATGTGATGGCATCTATCACCACGCTTTGGAAGCGTCCCATTTCTTGTCGGACCCCACGTATACCGCCAAACGTGTGCCGCAAGAATTGGTAGAGGGTGCAAGGGATAGCGAGGCCGCCTATGATGCGAAGGTCGCGGCCCTGGGCCGACTAGTGCCAGGTCCAGACAGCGGAGGCGGCAGACCACGCCGACAGCCAGGCGCAACCAAGTGCAACCACATCAAAAGGACAAACTAAGAAATTGCTGGTCATGGTGAACCTCTAGTGCAGGGCCGGGGTCGACGTGATGCACATATATGAATTGATTATTGCAATTGCTGCGATCCTTGCGTCATTTTGCGTTCATTGTTGATTATTCAGCAGGAAGAAATTCATCTTCTGGGCATAGTGTTGCTTTTGTGCCGGAGGAAATTCATACGCACCCACGACCTTGGAATTGATTGGCCCCATACTTCCTCCAATTTGTCCGGCACTCCGGTTGTCACCAAATGCATCTATTGACCGTCGACGGTCCTCCAAATTTTTCCTCGTTAGGGGACGTGTTCTTCTTGCTCCTTCTCCATCTTCCTTGCTTCTTTTTGGAGTAGAAGAATCTTGCTGCACGTTTTTTGAACTGCAAACTTTGAGGATTCTTTTTAGTAAGACATTGTGTCCGACTTTTGCACTAGAAACAGGCTTTGGTAATAGTAACCGATGGTCAATGGTGAAATACACCTTCGCAGGTATTTTTGACCATTGCACCCCAAGTCATATCGCTTCTTTTAGGATGGATTGCAAACAATTGGTTAGCGAAAGGAAATTAATCAGAAGAACCGGTCATTTCGAAAACCATTAATCGGCAAAACCGGTTGTTTTTGTTTTCACAACTACCAGGTTCCAAACCCCAACCCCAATAGGGAAGAAAAATGGCAATTTGTGCCTGTGCCGGCAAGAGGTTGCAGTGAATTGTGAGGGTATTGAAGCTTTTTTTTTTTTTGAGGTTTGCCCCTAGCTCCTATCTTTTTTTTGAAATCAGCTAATGCGCCCGGCTTTGTCTAATGCTCTGTGGGCTATGAAGCACAAACAATGCAAGCAATAAAAAGTGAATGGTATCCGTGTCCGCACAAAGGTCTGCGACAAGTTGCAACATATCAAGAAAAGTTCAACAAATGCAAAGACATTGTCAAGCATTCATTGCATTGGTACAAAGCGATGAACCCATAGGTTTTGGTATGTCTTGATTTTCCAAGTTCATTCAATGCATTTTGAGATCAAGTGCAAAGGAGATTCAAAATCTAGTGTGAGCGGGGCGACATAATCATACTGGATTCTATATTCGTACTAGATGCACCCATTTTGACGGAGTTCATGACACCACACATATAGAGCCTTGGATAATGATGCTTTGTTAGCGGTGTTTTTGTTCATGTACTTTTTGCACAACCCGTGTCCACTAGTCTACACAGTACACGTATCTAACATATGGATAAGATGATGGAGATGTTGAGGGTGAAGGGGGGGGCCAAAAGAAGTTGTTGGGTGCCAACACATGGGCACTGCAGGCAAGGTAGAGGACTTGGAGTCCAATGGGCTGCTCGAAGACATCCCAAGACTCAGCATAAGAGCAACATGTCCACGCCCAGTGAGCACCGCGGATGTGCAAAAGTTGGTAAGGGCACCACATTTCCCAAAATGGATGGGTTTGTAGTGCAAAAGTAGCCAAGAGGCAGGCTTTGCAACAGCACCTTCCGCAAGTACGAGCTCTTGAACAGCGGAGACGAGCTCTGCAGTAGGCGTGAGGACAGGGTCCCCAAGAGCCGGAGCCGGGAGTGCTCCTACGCGCAGGTGGCTGCTGGCTGATCCCGTAGATTCTTTTGTGCTTGTGTTGCCGGCATAGGAAACAGGGCCCCACCCTCATTTTTGGCCATTTTTAGTGCATTTTTGCGCATCTGTAGAGAACTTGTGTCAACCAAACGGGCCTCTTTTCCTTCGCCGCCCGCCTTCGGAGATGTACCCCCGTGACCACGACAAGACACATGCAAGTGGTATTCCTTTGCGAACACATGGACAGTTTTCGATTTTGAAATAGGTGCGCATGACGGCACCGATAAGGGCCACTTGCACACTATTGTATCTTATATTGGTCGGAAAACTTTGAGTGAAGACCAACAATACAAGTATAACGATGTCCATGGCTTCTATTGTGCAAGGGCGGAGCACCTCTATGAACAGTTGTGGCAATGGAGGATTGTCCGCAATGTTTGGACATGCTCTGCAACGATAGTTTGACTCTCGTTGAACTGTTCTTTTCCAGGGAGGGCTTGTGGGACCTTTGCTGCTTGGTACCAGGTTTTCGGACCTATAATTTTTTTTGCGCATCGTATGGCCCTGAGGGTACAACCGAGGCTCAAGTCCCGGCATGTTGCCTGGCACCCCCGTGCCATCGGAGGCGCAGGACGAATCGGACAGGCCCTTCTCCGGGGCCTTTACATGACCGGCACTGCGGCCGCCTTCCTGGAGAGGCGGGCTGCCGAAGAACGCCTGGGAGGAGTGGCGGCGGTCGGGGCTGTCGAGACGGTTGACGGCGGCCTGTGCGGAGTTCGCATGGAGCACGTCGCTAACGGCGTGTGGAACGTGGAGCGGGGCGGACGGGGTCGGGGCGGAGTGGACGAGGGGGACGCAGGTGCCTGCAAGGACTTTGTAGGGGGTCACCGAACTGACAGCCAGCGCGGGTAGTATGGGTGCAGGGGCCGGGGGGTTGGTGCTAGCGGCAGGTGAGGGATATGGGAGACCTAAAAATTGCGGTAATGGAGATTTGGGGGGCGCCTGGGGATAAGTGGTGGCTGCTTCGGGCGGGTAGGGCCCTGAGCGAAGGACAAGCTGGGTCGTGCCCGGAGGACCACATCCATGTGCGTTTCCGCGGAGTGGGAGGAGGAGGGGATAATGAGGTGGAGCAAGATGGGGCGACAGGGGGAACACCCGGCGGTGATGGGGGGATGAGCCAAACTCTCGAGAGGATGATGGAGATGATGAGGCTGCAGGGGGAGCAGCTACAGATTGTGGCTGCTAGTACGAGCGGCTTGCGAGGGCTAGGGGAGGAGTGGGTGGCCGAGGACATGGATGGGGTGGAGGGGGGAGCAGGGACGGTGTCCCCAAGATGGCACAAGTTATGTAGCCACCATGTGCACATGTGGGCCACCCGCATTCGGGTTTGCAAGAAGGCATCAAATATTTTAGCCATGTTCGATTTCTTTCATTATTTGCCGACATGGTACCCCGGTTGGCATGTGTTTTGCCCCAAAGTAATGAGGGGTAATGTTGCCATTGTGATCTCGTCTCTCCTTGGGAGACCCACAAGATGGCCTGCTTTAGGTAGCCAGTTTGGCCACACCCGGGCCCCAAGTTGGTACGGCTTCTGTAGCTACTATGAATTGGTAGTTTGGGGACCCCCAAGGCGGCATCCGCCCACACATGGGTGCCCAAGAGGGAATGGGCTATCTAGCCATCTTGTCCACATTTGGGTCCCCATGAGGGCAAGAGTTGTTTCGCTTTTTTGATTTTGTCTCCATGTTGGCGGCACCTAGGGCGGCAAAGGGTATCTAACCACGTTAGTTGATTCCCGTCTTTGCGGACCCCAAGAGGGCAAGGGTTGGCCATTTTGCCCCCACGTGGGCCTCTCAAAAGTGCTATGGTTATCTTGTTACTTGTGTTTCCTCCCCTTGAGTATGTGTGAGAATTGTTTATGGTGTTTTGTAGCTGCTTGTTGGGTGTCAGGGCGGGACAGGGCAGGGCAGCGTGACAGTGCTTCACTACAAGCAAAACACGGTCCGTCTCACTCACGGCCAATTTTTTTCCCTCCCTCTTTGGGAACCCCAAAATCGGCATGGATTATGTAGCTATGTTGATTTCGGATTTCGTCCCCACGGCCGGGGGCACAAAAGGGCTGAGGTTATGTGGCAACTTCGGTCAACCGTGGCCACCGAATCGGGCACGGGTTGTGTAGCCACTTTGCTTTCTTTTGTTTTTTGCCGACCCCCTAGACGGCGGCACTTATGGAGAATCTTCTTCCACTTGAGGGCCACCATTACGGCGGCAAGGGTTGGGTCGCAATCTGGTCCACATGTTGGCTCTAAAAATGGTAGCTGTCGTGTAGCAACTATCATTTGTTCCCAAGGTTGTGGAAGCGCGATGACACAACGGTTGTGTAGCAAATTGGCCCACAAATGGCCCCCCAAGTTGCCAAACTTGTGTAGCTACTTTGCCTACATTGTGGCGTTGAAGATGATGCCCCGAAGTATGCAACGGTCATGTACCCACCTTCACCATTTCTTGGCCCCCAAGATCGCAGAGGTTCTGTACCCCTTTTGATTTTGGCCCCGTTTTCGGGACCCCCAAGAGGGTAGGCTACTTTGATTTGGACCCCCTTTAAGGGAACGTCAAGAAGGTAAACCTTATGTAGCCAAGTTCCTTTCCTGCCAGTGAGGGCACCCAAAAGAGGGAGTTATGTAGTCACTAGCCATCTTGTCCACATTTGGGTCCTCATGAGGGCAAGAGTTGCTTCGCTTTTTTGATTTTGTCTCCATGTTGGCGGCACCTAGGGTGGCAAGGGGTATCTAACCACGTTAGTTGATTCCCGTCTTTGCGGACCCCAAGAGGGCAAGGGTTGGCCATTTTGCCCCCACGTGGGCCTCTCAAAAGTGCTATGGTTATCTTGTTACTTATGTTTCCTCCCCTTGAGTATATGTGAGAACTGTTTGTGGTGTTTTGTAGCTGCTTGTTGGGTGTCAGGGCGGGACAGGGCAGGGCAGCATGACAGTGCTTCACTACAAGCAAAACACGGTCGGTCTCACTTAGCCAATTTTTTTTCATTCCCTCTTTGGGAATCCCAAAATCGGCATGGAATATGTAGCTATGTTGATTTCGTCCCCACGGCCGGGGGCACAAAAGGGCTGAGGTTATGTGGCAACTTCGGTCAACCGTGGCCACCGAATCGGGCACGGGTTGTGTAGCCACTTTGCTTTCTTTTGTTTTTTGCCGACCCCCTAGACGGCAGCACTTATGGAGAATCTTCTTCCACTTGAGGGCCACCATTACGGCGGCAAGGGTTGGGTCGCAATCTGGTCCACATGTTGGCTCTAAAGATGGTAGCTGTCTTGTAGCCACTATCATTTGTCCCCGAGGTTGTGGAAGCGCGATGACACAACGGTTGTGTAGCAAATTGGCCCACAAATGGCCCCCCAAGTTCCCAAACTTGTGTAGCTACTTTGCCTACATTGTGGCGTTGAAGATGATGACCCCGAAGTATGCAACGGTCATGTACCCACCTTCACCATTTCTTGGCCCCCAAGATCGCAGAGGTTCTGTACCCCTTTTGATTTTGGCCCCGCTTTCGGGACCCATGGCTCTTACCGCCTTATTGCTCGCCACAGCGGAGAGAACATCTAAATGGCTGTTGCGGACTCAAATGTAGGCAAGGTGGCTACATAACCCCTGCCCTGTTGGGGCCCCACATATGGGCAAAGTGACGACATAACCTGTGCGGTGCTGGCGGACCTCGTGGCAGCAAGGTGGCAACAGCAACCTTCCAGTGTTGGCGGTCCCCAAAATATGTTCGCTTTACAAGTTGTGGCACCTTGCAGGCTCAAATGTGGTCGAAGTGACTACATAACTCCCTCTTTTGGGTGCCCTCACTGGGCAGGAAAGGAACTTGGCTACATAAGGTTTACCTTCTTGACGTTCCCTTAAAGGGGGTCCAAATCAAAGTAGCCTACCCTCTTGGGCACCCACGTTTACTGGTCCTCTTCGGTGACCCGCAGGAGGGCATAGGTTATCTAGCCATTTTGCCCACATGTGGATTCTCGAGGGGTGGGGGTTATGTAGCCACTTGGATTTGGTCCCCTACGACCCCACGACGCCACAAATTTTGTAGCTAGTTTGTCCACTTTTGTCTTTGCAAATCGGTGGGGGTTAGGTAGGGACTTTGATTTAATGCCTACTTTGCCCCCCCCCCCCTCCTAAAAAAATGGCACGGGTTGTGTACCCACGTTCATTTTATCCCCGTGGGGTGCCGCCAAGATGATGTATATTGCCACATTTCCCACATGTGAAACCCCTAGAGCAATACGAGTTTTATAGCCACTTTCCGCGATGTGCACAAGTGGGCCCCCAAGCTGGCAAGGGGTTCCATGGACAAAACTGTTTGGTCCCCACTTTGGTCCACTTTGCCCACGCATGGGCCGCCAAGGGGGCATGGGGTATGGTGCAATTTTGCCCACATGTGGGCCCCCAACGGTTATCTTAGTTATGTCTGTCAAGTTATATCGGCTCTTTGCCATTTTGACTCTGTCCCTACTTTTGCGACCCTCTCACGCGACAAGAGTTCTATAGGTGGGTTAATCTCTTCCCCGCTTTCTGGACCACCAAGGTGCCGGGGGTTATGAAGCGACTTTTCACATGTGGTCCCCACGAGCACATGGGTTATGTAGCCACGTGGATATGGTCCCCGTTGCGGGGACCCCAAGAAGACCAGCATTATGCAGCCACTTTGCCCACATTTGGATCCGCAAGATGGCATCACTTATCTATCGTCCTTACCGTCTCCTAAGAACCACATCCAACTGACTGACTAGCACCTTTGCCCTTCAAAGGCCAATGTGGGGGCAAAGGCCGCAGCCGTATTGGTGGTGCGAAAGGCAGGGACGATGGGGCTACATATCTGTTGCCACCTTGGAGGTCGCCAAAGCAGCGAAAATAACATTTTCCAAGACGCTAGGGGTCATGTTGCCACTTCCGATTCATCCCCTCTTTTGGGCCCCCAAAGATTGTAGGGGGTATCTATCCATGTTCATGTCGTGACCCGGTCCTCAAGTTTGTAGGTCTCCTAGAGACCTTCCTATTTACTGCTTGCTTGGGGAACGTGCAAGATAGCCAGGGTCATGTTGTCTCTTTGCCCCCATCCGGGGTCTCCTGAGGGCACCGTTAAGGTAGCCACTTTTCCCACATGTGGACCCCCAAATGGTAAGGTAGACCAGACACTTTGCCCGCATTTGGGTGTACAAGACAACGCCAGTACCAAATGCTGCTATGCCATCTTGCAAGGACCGTGGATGTACGATGACAAGAATCAACGAAACCGCTCTCGACGTGGCTCCTCCACAACAAACCCTCGACAGTGCCTCAATGGCTACACTAGGTCCCGACCTCCGGTCGCCTTGTCTCACAGCCGCCCTGATGGCTGACGACCCTGTGAGGGGAGCACGGGCCGTAGCTAGGACATGTTGTCTGTGGCGCCGTCTGACGGACCCAAATCATGGAAGGTCCCGTGGCGTGCCGAGCAATGCCCTACCTCAGGGGTACTTTAGGGAGTAGAATTGGTGAGCCGGCTGCTACTTGGTCACCTTAGGCGAAAGGGGTCTCCGAGGGCTACATGGCTTGCTGACTCCTTTCAGGCATGACACAGGGGGGGGGGGGATGCTGGTAGGGACCCCCCCCCCCCCTTGCCAACATGAGAAACGGTTTTGGCTGGTTTTTCGGCTTCTAATTCCCTCCTAACATGCACAATAAAAGACAACTTCCATCTAACGGGCGGGAGGGCGCGGCCCCAGTGTGCAAATGCACTGTGAGTAGATCATCTCGAGCCCGTGCGCGGTTTGGAGTTGGGGTTGGTGGGAAGAAAGTTTAAACTGCACATTTCAAGAAGAGGGGCAGTGGAGCCAACTTGGGTTTTCCGGGGAAACCTGGGTTTGGCTCGTTTCCTGGATTTCGTTTCCCTCCGTCCGTGCATAGTAAAAGACAGCTTCCATCTTATGGGCTAGATCGCGCGGCCCCGACCTATGGCACCCTTGACAGCAGCAGGGCTGCAAAGTTGAGCTACAACTAATTGGAATACATCACCGTGAGCGAAGAGAAGGGGGCAGCCATGAGCAGCGTTGCGGCACGCTGTGGGGCGCCATCCCACCCCGGGGGGGTCGCCGGGCCCAGGTCCTCTACGCCGACCTCCCCCCCTCCCCCCCGCCCCCCCAACCCTAGAATTTGGCACCGAACTGGCACCGATGCCCGACCATCAAGGCCTCAGGCGCCCTAAGGCAAATTTGCTTGAACCACTAGAGGGTCAAAAAATGGGTTTGCACCCTATGTGTCTTTGCTCAGTTTTTTCGGTGGAGCCGAACTATGGATGGGGACCAATTTGGACCAAATATCAATAGCACGCCTGTGCCGAGGTATGTCAGAGATGGCCCATACCCTAGTGGGTAAAGCAGTGCCTCTGCATCTCTAAGGTCATGGGTTCAATCCCCAGTGGGGGCAATATGCAGGACCCTAGACAGGGTTAGGGACAAGATGGAAAATTTTTCATTTGTTTTTTTGTTTTTCCTTGTGCTTTGATGTTGTCTTCTTTGTTGGGGATACCCGAGAATGCAAGGGTTATGTAGCATTTCCGCCCAATTGTGGTCCCCCCAAAAGGCATGGCTTAGGCAGCCAATTCTGATTTTGTCCCCCTTTGTCTGGGGATCCCTGAGAATGCAGGGGTTATGCAGCATTTCCGCCCACTTGTGGGCCCATTCTCGTTTTGTCCTCCTTCCTTTGGGGACCCCCGAGAATGCAGGGGTTATGTAGCATTTCTGCCCACTTGTGGGCCAATTCTGATTTTGTCCTCCTTCGTTTGGGGACCCCCGAGGATGCAGGGGTTATGTAGCATTTCCGCCCACTTCTGGGCCAATTCTGATTTTGTCCTCCTTTATTTTGGGACCCCCGAGGATGCAGGGGTTATGTAGCATTTCCGCCCTTTTACCTACCCATCTCATCCCATTTCCGCCCACCTATGGCATGTGGGTAGGGGTAGAGCACACCCACAGGTGGGCCAAGCTGCCAACGGTTGGATACAAGATAGGAAGCGGCGTGCTACGGTCACCACCGACAGGTGAGAGGTTAGTTTCAAATAGGAAGGGAAGGCAGGTGGGGGGAGGGATGGCTTCGTCAACATCCAAATTCACGGATGCACCTTAAGATAGTCAAGATCAGGGCTCACGCACCATGGTTGAAAGACTTGAATGCTTAGCACAACGTTTGCAATTAATTGCCAATAAATGGATTGTGCAATGGCGATCAAGAATGATGAGGATGATCACCATGCCCATCCACCATACATAACATTCTTCACGGCAGATGATTCGTTGAACTCTTCGATCTTATTGGGGGGATCTTCAGGTTTTTTTGGAGGTTGTTTTCATCGCATATGTCGCTTGGGCCGCCTTGAAGGCCCAACACCCTAGGATGCGGTCATACACAGGTAGGGTAGCCTCTGCATTTGCGTCTGCAGCACCTCGTGGGGCTCCGTTCCCTTCCACGACCCCTTGCGCAGCACTCGAAGGTGACATTTCTACCCGCCTGCATTTAGCCCTAGGCGGAGTCTTCGTCTTCAACGTCATCAATGCTTCTTTCACTTGAACACGCAAGGGCACCACCCAGACCAAGTCGCTCACTCCCAATTGGTGAGCACGTAGCATCAACGGACTGAATCAAGAGACATCTACAAAAATGGTTGGCAGCACTTGCATCACGAGCAAGTTCTTGTTCTTCGTATATTGCTCAAAAGTGATAAAATGTATGTCCTCCCTAGGGTGCGTGGATCAAACCCCACTACCAACCCTTGACCCTAGCCCTAACAAGTACCAAATTAATTTGACAGCTAACGACGCTCGAGCCGTCCAAGCGTTGGCAAACGCAAGGAGCGGCAGGGTTATCTCATCTGGTGTCAATACACTGTCATTTGAGGGCATGTTGTTTACCATCTATACTCCCCACCGGTGTGATTTCTGTCTTTCATATGTAGACAAGCGTAAGTATTCTTAACACATTCAAAATACTTGGGTTTTCCCTTTTGAATAGTGCATTTGACGTTGCTCGTTTTGGCAACGAGAAATCCACTACAATTCGTAACCTCTTGAGTATTTTCCGTCAACCCTTTGAAGGCTGCGTCCGCTAGGTTGCCTGTCTCAAGGGGGCTGGGCTGTATTCTATGACGTTTCCAAGTTGGCGGTTTCCTACATGTAAGGTTTTTGCTCCTGTTCGGGCTCGACGGCCACCCATGACTCACAAATCCAATGTGGGTTTGACAATCTGTCTCCAAACTGCCGGTGTTACCCGTAGCTCGTGGCGTATGAAGGGTGATTAAGCGTATGCCTCAAGTGGTTACGAGGTTTCATCCCATATTGTCACCACCAGCCTAGGGCTGAAGCCAACATAGAATTCATCCTATCTTACTTGCCAAGTCTGCATGGTGCACCTAAAAGTGCACCCGGTTTGGTTTTCTTCCGCCCCACAAATTGTCTCAATGCACGAAAGGCAAATCACCCCTCGACAACACAGGTACCGCAGCATGCAATGCGCACGGAATGGAAAATTTTTTACTCCGGCAACTATCTTCATTGGGCCCACAACCCAATGGCAGAATGCACAAGCAATGTGGGTCCTCCATTGTTGCCCGAAGCCCAATTGGGGAGACACATCAATATGCCTTGTTGGGTGCAAAAACTTGAATTGGGTCTCTACTTTTGGTGTAACTGCATACTGATGCAAAGCCAATGCCGTGTCAAAGCACAGGCACCATGGCCAAAAAGTAAGACTTTGGCCATTGAATTGGGGATAATCAATGCCAAACTACTAGGCAACTGGGCAAAAAGGGAGCTTGACGATCAAAACGAACACCATGACACAAACAAAAATTGCAAGATGCCCCCCTATGCCATCCCCTCCCCCTTGCCCCCACGCATGGGTCACGCACGATGCCTTACAGACTTGAATGCTTAGCACAACATTTACAATTAATTGGCTAATTGCTCGGCTGCCTTGAAGGCCCCACACCTCTTAGGATTTGGTGATAAACAGGCACGGTAGCCTCCGTTTTAACGTCTGCAACACCTCTTGCTGCTCCGTGCCCTGCCATCTCCTATGTAATTGGTACAGCCAACCACCATAGGCATAGTCACGGGTTTCAGTCACCAAGAGGAATGGTTCCGTGGGCCCTAGCACATCAAGCTACTTAGGGTTGAACCCCTTCTTCGTTAGCTCTCGGAGAGCTTCGTCGCATTGTTCGTGCCTCTGTCGTGGTTTGTTCTTCTGCGAGCTTGTAACTACACGTCTGGGCAGTTGGTTTTCCGAGGTGATTCCTCTAGAAGAGGAGGGGCTTGGAGGTAGTTTGTGCATCGCACAAAGGCTCTTGGATGGACTCACTTACGACATGTGGCTTTTCTTTCGGTTTTTCTGATGCAACACGTTTCCGGGATCCAGTTTGTGCCTGTAGGTTTTTTGGTTTCACCACCTTTGCAACCCATTCTTGAGAGATATGCCCAAATATGGTTGTATGGGACGACATTACACCAAGCTGTTCGTATCCCGCAAAAATGCACCGAGCAGCACTTCAATGCCAAAATAAACTGCAACGCACGTAACAAATCGAAGTTGGCAAGTTATTCACACAGTCCTCCTTGTCAGTCCATCCGACCGCCTAAGGCGGTCAGCCAAAGACGATACAGCAGTGTATGCATGTGGGTTTGCGCGGCGCAACGCCAGGTCTTGTAAAACACAAAAAGATGCCCACCATGTACATCTACCCCCTAGTTGTCTCACCCATCCACTTGCACACGGCTTCGGAGTGGTTTCAAGCATGGGTTGGCGTCATTTGTAGCCATTTAGAACATTGATGTTGCCCGCCCAAAAGCCTGATGTCCGCTGCGTGGCATCGACTGAAATAATGTAGTTACATATTTCTTGTGACAAGCAAGACTCAACGGTTGTATAATTGGGCACCAATGTATTGGCAAATGTTGTTACACCCTGCACACTAGATGCTTTTATCAATTGTACGATTGGGTGCTTCCCTGTCGTGCCGTTGTGCTTCATTAATATTGCAATTGCTGAAATTGACCAGGAGTGATGGAGAACAGATGAAGAATACATACACCTTCTGCTCTTCGGCGCTAATTTGGCTGCTCCACTTTGCTGATCTCATTCTCTTTTCTGATTTCGGATATTGAGGCTCTGAACCACTCGTTCTTGCGTGTCATTGACGCAATAAACCCCAGATTCGGTGAGGCCACTTGGGTTGGGGCTGCTGCCAAAAATAGCGAGAAATAAACCCCAGATTTGATGAGGCCACTTGGGTTGGGGCTGCTGCCAAAAATAGCGAGAAACCTGAAACAACCCAAGGATGCAATGGGAACAGGGTCTGCAATCTGCAAAGTAGAGAGTGCTCTCCAACATTGGGAAGCCCGGAAACCGCCTTCTTCAGCGCAGCCTCGGAAGCCTTGTAGCTCCCTGGAAACGCGTCTTCGCCAATGATCCGCACCTGCACAAACTCTGCTTTGATTCCCTCGGGGTGCCTTTCCTACTGCGGGGTCACCTCCACGCAGAACTGGAGCAGTTTAGCGTCAAGGCGTCCTCAATCAAATCATCTTGCAAGTACTTGCCGACCCTCTCGGCTCTCTTGGGGTTGGGGTTGTGGATTGCTGTGCACTTTTATGCGCGCAAGGCGATGGCGTAGGGCGGGGCGCCCGGACTTCGGCCTCGGGGTCACGGCGCAGATTGCCGCTTTCGGTTCCAAACGAGGAATACCTCATAGGCGATTCGGTCCCACAGGGAATCTGCGCAAGGAGGGGGCGTAGGAGAGGAGGAGGTGTGTGTGCGTATGCACATACCCGGATACCGAAGCCATGCCTATGCAGGGATTCTATGCATACGCGGGTTCGAACCCGCGTACAGGGGCATATGTAAAGACACTGCGCACTGTTTGTAGCTCACATCGGACCTTCTCCGGATGACCTGCACAATAGCCACTTCTGCAGACCACAAATCAGTGCTGAACCAGCGCATCTCACAGGACCCAGACGTCCCCTTAGTTGGGAGCCTGTTGCCCTCCCTTGGTCGCGGTGTTGGTTGTGGCTGTGGCTTTTGTGGCGGTGTGTGTGGTAAATGCGAATTTAATCACGTTGCGCATGAAACATATATACATATGCACCAGTCCCACGGGTCAAGCACACGTCCTTTGCCTCGTAATCCCACCACCTTTGCACCTTGTCATCAACACGCAGGGTGCACTGAAACAGCTCGATTCCTCGCAGCACAGCTCGTACCAAGGGGGGCACCCCAACTGGTGGTATGCGAAAGGTCATCTTGGAACTCAAGGTGCCGCGTGCGCAAGGATCTTTGGCTCTCTTTGATGTCCTCAAGTTGCAACAACATCGACAAAAAGTGCACTCTTCTTATTACGAATTGCAATCCACATCGCAAAGAGCAACGGTCCTTTTGTAGTCATGATATTTTCTTTGTTGCTCTTGTTTAACTCTCCTTGATTTACCTTCCTCAACCTCTTTGAGGTTGTTCATGGTGTTGCTTTTTCCGTTGCGCAAGCAACACCGGCACCAGCAACAGGCCCTGTGGCCTTGGTGGCGGTGATGATGGCTGTAGCTGAGCCTGCAGCTATGCTTGTTAGTGGCTTTGGCTATGGTTGTGGCGTTGCACCCGTCACGGCCGCATCCCTAAGGGCCTCCGCACACCTTGCCCCACAAGATCTGTCCTACCAAGGCCCCCACCACCAAGGTGCATAAATGGAAAATGAAAAGATCAGTAGATTTGCATCCTCACACGTGAGGTTTATCAACTCAACCCTTCAGTTGACGTGTGAGTGTGTTGTTCATTGTTTGAGGCCATGTGGAAGCTAGTTGAATTAATATTGGTTGATTCTTCTTTTAGGACGCTAGAAATTCGAACGGGGAAATGCTTGGTTTAAAAATTGGATCCTCATTGGGTTCATATGTGTAACCTCTTACCAGCAAAGGACGGGAGGACGGGCAATAGCCACCAATGCTCCATTAGCCATGAGGTGGGGATGTCCGCGATGTACACGGTGTAGGGACATGTTGACCTTCGGCACACGGGCGGGGTGGGGGGGGGTTAGGATCTTTGAGGGTGGAGGGGTTGTACCATCACATCGCATGTGGCTATTCTCTTGGCGCAAAGAACCTGCTTGCATTGAAGCCGTGTGCGTGACAACTACTATCCACCAACTATCCGCACCAGATGTGTTCCAATGAGAGTGTTCCCAGAGGGATGGGTAGACGGGAGGGGGGGGGGGGTTGGGGTGTGTCGACTCTCAAGGATAATGAGAGTCCTCGTGCTCCTCGTGCTAGCTATCACCTTTGTTTCAGATTTTTGCATGTGTTTTGAATCTGCATACATACACACCCAGGGCTATCGTGGCCCAACGGTGGATCCAGTGGGCCACCCTCAACAAAACACTGGGAGGAGGTTGCCTGGCGTGAAAGAGTGAAATACCTCGAAGCACAGAGGGTAGTGCTCCAGGTGCTGCAACTTAAACGCCGCTGCTCACAAGGCACCAATCCACATACACCAAAGAGGGGACGCACTGACGTGCACCCCTCCCTTGTTATTCAGCTCATAGGATTATCTGTCTAGGAATCATCTGATGATTGTGTCATACAACTAACTGGGTCGCCGCGGGCTGCGACTTGGTCTTCCTGAGGCCACCCCAATTGTAGTTCAAGAAACATGTGAGTTTTTCAACTCCGTGCGATTACTTCCTGTGTTTCATGCCCTGTTTTCTTTTCTTTTGTTTCGTTTTGTCTTACCGTCAAACTCTCTCAGTTCGCGTGTGGACCGCAGGGTCGTGTCACGTCTCTTCTTCTTCATACAATGTGCAGTATTAAATGGGCAGGCGCCTCCGCTGGATTCCCTGGGTCCTAGGGACATACCTCATCCGTATCCACTCCAATGGCTAAGCCTTTCTGAATGTACATACTCCTAGGCCATGGCGCCTACGCACACTGTTGCCTATTCGCAGAACTTACCATTGTCGGATTACAAAGGTAAATACATACCTAGGGCCATCTTATGGGTGGGCGCCGTTGACCGCCGGTTGCATCGTCTCCATATTCATTCCGCCACCTTGCAATCCCAAGACACCCCGTCATCAACATGCAGGGTACACCGGATCATCTCGCATAGCTGGTGCCGCGGCGGGCAGCATAGTTTGTAGTATTTGAAAGCCCATCTTGGATCTCAAGGTGAGAGTCTTTTGTTTGTCTTTGATGTCCACAGGTTGCAACAAAATGTGCACAGAAAATTAACAACTCCGTTTCACATCGAAAGGGGCAACCATGCGTGTGCACCGATGATATTTACTGTTCTAATTTTATTTCATTCTCCTTAATTCGCCTTGCTAAATTGCTTTGGGCTGGTGTATGTTGCTACTATCGTGCTACGTCCTACCAATGGTGACACCACCGAGGTGCATACAAGGAAAATGAAAAGATCAGTAGAATTGCCTCTCCAACATGGCGTTTATCAACATAGCCCTTCAATGCAAGTGTGAGTGTGTTGTCCATTGTTTCTGCCTATATGAAAGCCACCTAAGCTAAAATTGCTTGAACCTTGTTTTATGTCAGTGGAAAAGGGAGGCGGGCAACGCCTTGTCTAAAGATTCCATTCTCATTGGATTCATATGCTTAACGTCTTACCGGCGGGGAGGACGGGCAATTGCCGGGAAATATCTAGTGGGGGAAGTTGATGGATGTACCTGCTCTCACGGATCCAACGCAAGCAAATCTTTTGCACAAAGGTAACCGCCGAATGGAATGTCGTGGTGCAGCCCCTCGAACCTCAAAAATCCCAACACCCCGCCCTCCCCCCCGCTCCAAAGGTGCACATGTCCCACCCTCATGGGCATTGGAGCCCAGCATAAGGGGCTGCAGCTTGCAAGATGGGTAGAGGGGAGGGGTGGGGGCATTGACTTTGAAGGATAGTTAGACTCCAACTGCATGGCTATCACTCCTCTTCCGGATTGCTGCATGTGATTTGCATCTATTGACATACACATACATGAGCATCTCATGGGCGGGGGCATGTTGGCTGCCGGCTTTAGCGAGGGCAATGTGGGTGGCTGTGGCTGCTGCTTCGGCAACCATGGCTTCAGAGGAGGCCAGGGTGTTTTTTTCTTTGGGTCGGGAGTTGGCTTGCTGAATGCGAGGGCTGGGTGTGTATCCCCTTCTTGGGGTATAATATAACAAGGCCGGCATCGTATAGTAGTTGGTTCACCTAATGGAGGAGGCTTATTTCTAGTTGAGTGGGTGAAGGGATGCGTTCAGAGTGTACATGGCACAGGATAGAACATTTGGTTCGAACAATCGCGAATTTCAGAAACTCATCAATTCTTGGGATGCCCAATAGTTTGTTAAGGAGCTCGAGTGGTGGAATGGTGGGGTCTTCTCTACGGAGTGTGGCTACAAAATATGTCGGAGTGGGTGGCAAAGTCAAAAGGGAAGGCGATCACTGTTGGAGATTGGGATGTGAGGGGGTGTTGTTGTTGGAGTGTGGTTGCAAGTTCTTCGATGTTTTCCGGGTGACAAGTTATGTCGAAGCGGAAGTGTTCTTGGTCTTGGTCACCTTTACTATGTTTGAAGATGGGGGAAGGGCGTTTATGGAAGGCCGCTGGTTGAAAGTCGGCCGCGGAGGAAGCAATTGAGGCCCCTTCATGGAATTTACCCTGGGGTGATTTTTTGATAAGATCATAGGGGCTTTCAGGACTGGCGTCATTGAGTTGTTTTTTCCATATCTCAACTCTTGATCGGGTGGTGGAAGGATCTTTTGGGGGGGCGTGGTGGAGGATAGTAAGAGTAGGTTTTGGAGGAGTCAACAGTAATGATCATTACACCCGTGGTGTTGTTGGATATGGCTTGCTTTATTGGTGTTCAGCATGTTGCCTCCGCTGCCTCGCAATTGCAACTCCCTGGCACCATGTAATCTTGCATGTAGGGTGCAACAGACCATCTACCGTCCTTGTAACGCAGCTGGTACCGTAGCGGGCACCGAAGCGGGTGGTATACGAAAGTTCATCTTGGAATTCAAGGTGCCACCTGGCTAAGAACGTTTCATTCGTCTTTAATATACTCAAGGTGCAACAATATACACACAACAAACTTATTTTTTTCATTAACGATTGCATTTCACACCGAAAAGAGCAACCGTGCGCTTGTAGTCATGATCTTTTCTTTTTTGTTTGATCCGTCTTACCAAGGTTGACACCACCAAGGTGTAAAAAAGGAAATTGTAAAGATCAATAGAATTGCCACTCCCCACATGGTGGTTATCAACCCAGCCCTCAATTGATATGTGAGTGTGTTGTGCATTGTTTGAGGCCATATGGAGACCCCTTGACCTCAAATTAATTGAACCCTGTTTTTTGTCATCGGAGATGGTAGGGGGGCAATGCTTTGTCTAAAGATTGTATTTTCATTGATATGTGTTATATGCTTAACCTCCTTTAAAAAACGGAGGCGAGGAGAGGCAATTGCTACCGAGGCTCCATTGCCCAGGAGGGTCGGTTGACCTTTGGAGCCGGGGGCGGAGGGATCGGATCTTTTAGGTTGGAGGGGTTGTACCAACACATACCCCAACTACCGGCACTAGATATATTCCCCTGAGAGACTATACCGTGCGAGATGGATAGAGGGGAGGGGGTTGGAGGCGCCAACTCTCAAGGATAATCAGACTCCACTTGCACAACTATCACTGTTCTTAGAGTTTTATGCATGTGATTTGCATGTATCTAACCCATGGAGGTGATGGCCCATGCATAACGAACGAATATAAAACTTTCCAACACCTTGGAAAAACCAAACCATAAAGTCACCAAAGCCTCCCAAAATATCAAGCCACCCAAAACAACCACATGTCAATAAAATCATTAAGTCTCATGAAACTTCTTGGACCCTTGGACTTTGTCCTCCTTCTTTGTTGAAATTGACCCCATTTCATTGACCACCACGCTTTTCTTTGCAAACGAATCAGATTCTTACTCACTTGCTCGATACCCTCAAATCAACGGAAGTAGAATGTAATTTATTTATATTTTCCCCTCTATAGTGCAAAGCAGTGCAAAATTATTTTGTTCCCTCGTGTGCATCCACTTTTTTGGTCGGCATCTGGTTGGCCGAGGCTCCCAAAGAATTCTTCATGCGAGCAAGCTTAGGGGGCGCACGTGGTAACACACGTGGAGGGATCTCAATGTTTCTAGATTGGGAAGCAGAAGCATCTGCAGGGAACCTTTGTCTTTTCTAGCGAGTTTGGATAGGGTATTGGTTTGTGCGACCATTTGTCGGACTATATTTTTTGAACTTGCAAATATCATCCAATCCTTGCCGGTATTAGGGGCTACAGAGACAAATGCCAGTGTAAACTCCACTGTTCATGGCAACACAGGTGACTTCTCAGGTTGGTGTAGCTATGTCTTACATTCCGTTTGTTTGAATCTATTTTCACTGCACACGGTAACATCCTTTCTCCACCTCTTTGGCTCCTTCGTGCGAAATATGAACGATGGGAGTGGCAGAGCAGAAACATGAGCTGTTTCCTCTGATGCCACTACAAATCTTGCACTCCTCTACTTTCGTTGTAGGTCACTGCACAACGGTATCACGAACGGAAGATGCTCGATTGCCATACCGGAAGTGTAAAGTAGCAGGAACTACCCCAGGAAGACTTCCAAAACGGTGCCGCTGCTCCCGTGGACCCATCATTAGCGCTGTCTTCAGATTGGGATTGTCATGGGGATTGCAAAGGCCACCACATGCTCGTAGCAGCATGGCCTCCACTGGTAGTGGTGGCAATGGTAGCGGCGGCAAGCAAGGGTTCGAAGCCGCCGCTGGTTGGTTGTTGTTAGATGGCAGATTGTATCAAAGTAGTTTTCAAAAGGTAGCAGTTGACCAATACCCGAAACCCGCCTTGCAATGAAAATGCTCCGGGGCTATCTCACAAGGGCATGAAGTATGCCAAAGGGGTACATGAGATTTACAAGCCACAATGCCTCCACTTCCCATTGTTCTCGCGGAATACCCGCGATTAGACTGCACCGCGGACCTACACCGAGAGGCCTTAGTGATTGAGACAAAGTTTGTGCATTTGAGTGCAGCAAGGGGCAGGTTTCGCGTGATTTTGTGGCAGCCGTGGATGGCAGCCACAAAGATAAACATTCAAACTATTGTGAAGCACAAGTCATCCACCTCTCCAAAGTCGAATTGCACTTCATTGCATGCTACCCAGATGCTCGTACCTCATGACGCATGCCTAAGCAGGCCCTTGGTGGGTTTGGGGTGTTTTGTGAAACACACAACACCCAGTCTGAGTTACATGACTTGTCTTGATTTGGTGCAGTGTGTTCCTCCCCCCTTGGCAAACACACAACACAAAGTACCCACGACACACAAAAATGCATGATAATGCTTGCTGGTGTGCGGGGCAGCTGTGGGCGGGGGGGCAGGGGCAGCGGGGTAGGGGAGTGCATGCATGCTCTTGATTCGAATGCAGTCCAAATTGGAAGCCGATGGTAATGTTGTGGTGTCACCGCTTGCTTTGGCTAT
Source organism: Eutreptiella sp. 'Long Island Sound 2002' (assembly GCA_964036045.1). NCBI lineage: Eukaryota > Euglenozoa > Euglenophyceae > Eutreptiales > Eutreptiaceae > Eutreptiella > Eutreptiella sp. 'Long Island Sound 2002'. Next base: position 18,027,067 of record OZ038400.1, read on the forward strand.
GGCCCGCTTAAAACAATGTTTCAAGAATGTGGCATGCTAGCGCCAAACAAATCAGCTGTCTCCAAGTTTTGCATTGTATATGGCGTGCAGCTTCATCAATTCAATCCCAACCGCGGGCGGCATTCCGTAAAACAGGACTATCAAAGCAAGCACACACAAGTTTCTTGCAATCCATCTGTAGGCACATTTGCTTCACCGGAGGGTTGGGGTTGAGCTATACTCCCATTCACGTTTTTCATTCCTCAAATGCCCGACCGAAGCCCATCTCTTACCGTCCATCCTTGCGTTCGATCCCTCTTCATGCTCCTCGTACTCATCACGCGATGTTTGCACCCTGCCACATGATGAAAGCATGAAGAAAACCGCAACCCTGCATTGGTGCTTGCTACCCATTCATTGATTGCGGTTTTTTTTTGAAAGAACATTGTCAAGTGTCACACGTCAGAGTCCTCACGAGGCCAGCCCATTGTACATGGTATACCCACATCCGAGGGTGAATGGTCACAGGGCATTCAGGCTACGGGTCAGCACAAGTGGACAACAATGCATGCATCATAGTAGTACCATACCAAGGACCCATCACCGTGTACAAACGCCCCTTCTCGGCCCCGGGGGCACCGCAAAAAGAAACGGGGATGTCGGGCGGTACTAGCGGTTGCCACAACTAAAAGACCACTCACATTAGGAAGGGAAAGATACAAAATGGTGCAGGGGACTTCAGGGAAGAGGCGTTCCAGTTCCGCGGGGTTGGTGTCGAAGTAGGGAGCCAAGGATAAGAGCCAACCTGCCAGTGGTTAGTGACAAAATAGACAATGGAAGAAAAAACAGATAATGGAAGGAAAAGGAATAGTAGATGGGAGAAGCAGGAGGTAGGGTGGGGCAGGGGGAATCTCAAGGGAAAAGGGGAGCACGAGGCACAACGAACATCAGAGGGAATTTTTGAAACCGACAGGGCTGGCACCGGTAGTGAACACTGTCGCGTAAAAGCAGCGTCTCGAAGTATCTGTAGAAACGTCCTGATGGTAGACTCGCAGTTACTTTAAGGTATGACGGTGCGGTTTGGGAGGCTTCACTGATGCAACGTGCAGATGGAAAATAGTGGGCGGTGTAGGGGTCAAAGACATCAAGGGTTGGGTCTAGGCTGGGGCCGGTTGGGGAATGCATCAGCCAGAGCAGATGTGATGGCATCTATCACCACGCTTTGGAAGCGTCCCATTTCTTGTCGGACCCCACGTATACCGCCAAACGTGTGCCGCAAGAATTGGTAGAGGGTGCAAGGGATAGCGAGGCCGCCTATGATGCGGAGGTCGCGGCCCTGGGCCGACTAGTGCCAGGTCCAGACAGCGGAGGCGGCAGACCACGCCGACAGCCAGGCGCAACCAGGTGCAACCACATCAAAAAGGACAAACTAAGAAATTCCTCGTCATGGTGAACCTCTAGTGCAGGGCCGGGGTCGACGTGATGCACATTTTTTAATTGATTATTGCAATTGCTGTGATCCTTGCGTCATTTTGCGTTCATTGTTGATTATTCAGCAGGAAGAAATTCATCTTCTGGGCATAGTGTTGCTTTTGTGCCGGAGGAAATTCATACGCACCCAGGACCTTGGAATCGATTGGCCCCACACTTCCTCCAGTTTGTTCGGCACTCCGGTTGTCACCAAATGCATCTATCGACCCTCGACGGTCCTCCAAATTTTTCCTCGTTAGGGGACGCGTTCTTCTTGCTCCCCCTCCATCTTCCTTGCTTCCTTTTGGAGTAGAAGAATCTTGCCGCACGTTTTTTGAACTTGACGTAAAGACCAAGTCCTCCATTGTTTTCACCAACATGTTCACTTTATCATTCAATGCCTTCGTGTTGATCGGCGCTTCATTGGCTTCTCCGTTTGGGTGTGTGAACGCTTCCCGAATCTCTTCTTTCAGTTGAGAATTTTCCAGTGCAACCGCACGCGAAGCAATTTTCTTGCTTCGGAAATCTTCCCATCTTCCCACCGGGCCTGTGGCAGACAACGAAGCCCATCAGAAGGACAAGGATGGTGATGCCGATGGTCACGCGCAAGCGACCAGCCGCATCGGTGTTGGCAGCGTCAAAAGCCGCGTTGACTGGGGCGAGGGTGCCGACCGGGGCCGCTGGCTCCACCGAAACCGCCAAGTTGACTGGCTCCTTTGGCGAGATGGGCCATCGCCCCACGCGGCAGAGCCACGCACAGCGAGGCCTAGCGTTGCTGTCGTGGGGCATGGGGGGGCCCCCACAGGCACAGGGCATGCCGGCACGCCCTATGGAGAGATACACAGCAGTGCACGGCAGCACACAACAGTACATAGCACTAGTACACAGTAGCACACAATGACTTTTGGGGGTTGGGACCCGGAACCGAACTGAACCCCCCCCCCCCCCATGCGGACAGCCCTACTGCGATCACGGAAAGTAGTGAAATCGTACTGTGGATTATCAATTATTGGTCATGGACTCTTGATACTCAACGTGCCATCTTCAGACATGCCATTAGTGTCCAGCAGGTGAGTCGAGCGTTGCTCGGAACTCGCCCTGCCATTTGCAGTTCGCACCAAGAACTCGGAAGGAATTGTGTCCGTCTCAGTAGGAACTGTGTCCTACTCACTACAACTGCTGTATTACGATGGACTTCCACGGGCGCACCACTGCCCACATTTCATGCCTCACATTTCATGCTTCCTCTTCCGCCAAGCACGAGGGGTGCAACCACATCAAAAAGGACAAACAAGGACAAACGAAGAAATTCCTGGTCATGGTGAACCTCCAGTGCAGGGCCAGGAAGGACGTGATGCACAGATATTAATTGATTATTGCGATTGCTGTGATCCTTGCGTCATTTTGCGTTCATTGTTGATTATTCAGCAGGAAGTAATTCTTCTTCCGGGCATAATGTTGCTTTTGTGCTGGAGGAAATTCAGACGCACCCAGGACCTTGGAATCGATTGGCCCCAGACTTCCTCCAGTTTGTTTGGCACCCCGATTGTCAGCAAATGCATCTATCGACCGTCGACGGTCATCCAAATTTTTCCTTGTTAGCGGCCGTGTTCTTCTTGCTCCTTCTCCATCTTCCTTGCTTCCTTTTGGAGTAGAAGAATCTTGCCGCACGTTTTTTGAACTTGACGTAAAGACCAAGTCCTCCATTGTTTTCACCAACATGTTCACTTTATCATTCAATGCCTTCGTGTTGATTGGCGCTTCATTGGCTTCTCCGTTTGGGTGTGTGAACGCTTCCCGAATCTCTTCTTTCAGTTGAGAATTTTCCATTGCAACCGCACGCGAAGCAATTTTCTTGCTTCGGAAATCTTCCCATCTTCCCACCGGGCCTGTGGCAGACAACGAAGCCCATCAGAAGGAAAAGGATGGTGATGCCGATGGTCACGCGCAAGCGACCAGCCGCATCGGCGTTGGCAGCGTCAAAAGCCGCGTTGACTGGGGCGAGGGTGCCGACTCGGGCCGCTGGCTCCCCCGAAACCGCCAAGTTGGCTGGCTCCTTTGGCGAGATGGGCCATCGCCCCACGCGGCAGAGCCACGCACGGCGAGGCCTAGCGTTGCTGTCGTGGGGTATGGGGGGGCCCCCACAGGCAGAGGGCATGCCGGCACACCCTATGGAGAGATACACGGCAGTGCACGGCAGCACACAACAGTACATAGCACCAGTACACAGTAGCACACAATGACTGTTGGGGGTTGGGACCCGGAACTGAACTGAACCCCCCCCCCCCATGCGGTCGGAAGGCATGATATTACATTATGTCAAGGTGCAATGATATCGAAGTTGAGATCTTCATGTTGAGGATCGCTTGAGGTAGACGATTTTGAGGTGCTATAGTATTGGTGTTTCGTAAGCAGAGCAGACCTGTGAGTAGGCACACAAAGGAACATTCCAGTCGTGATTAATGCACAATACGAGGAACTGATTGAACTTTGCGTGGCAATAACCGGTCGCCTGTGACACGGGGGCGTTCGGTAGCCAAGTATCCGTTGCTTCATGGCCCCATGCGGACGGTGGGAAGAGGCGCTGAGCTGCATCCAAAAGAAGGCGATCAGCCATTAAAGGGAGCATAAAAACAAAAAGCAGTTGGTAGAGCTACAAGCCCTGCGGTTCCTGCGTGGCTTCACGAGAGACTCTGTCGCACCAGCGGTCTACCAATTTCTATCATCACTGGGGATTGCAGCAACAGATGCGGCAACAGCCTACACCCTCCTGGTGGGGGTGTATGAAAAGGCTCAGCGTGACAGAACGGGCATGGAAACACTGTCCAAGCTCAAGGGGGTGATCACGACCGGGGACACCTCAGGAGATCCGAGAACGCAAAGGAACGAATTGTATCGGTTAATGCGGGAGTTGCAGGAACGAAAGAAGCTTCAGCAGCTGGTATCCACGACAGGCCCGGCGATACGGGGGGCAAAGGCGGTGACAAAAGAGCTGGTGGACCATTGGGACAAAGTGTCCACCCCGACGGGATCCACGGAAGAAGATTGTGTGGCCTATCTGAAGTCGTTAGGAGTGGAACAGCGACTACGCAAGGCAGGTCGACTCCTTTTCAAGCAACTATCCCTGGACATAGTTCATGAAGGCCTTAAGACGCTGAACAGCAACAGTTCCCCTGGATTGGATGGTTTCTCGGCAAAATTCTTCAAGAGGTTCTCGGGCATCTTCGAACTGCAAATGTATGACTCAATGAAACGCTTCCTCGAAGTGGGCAAAATGCCGGAGACATGGACCTCGGGAGTAGTGACAATGATCCCCAAGACGAAGGCGATGCAGACACCAGATTCGCTCCGACCAATTGCACTGCAAACTACAAGGCAGAAGTGGCTCACCAACATCCTCCTGATCCAGTTAGAGGATGTACTCCTTCACTGCATTCCGTCACAGCAAACAGGTTTCCTTCGACACAGAAGCATACTCCAGCATGTCTATGGGTCACGGGCACTCTGGGATGGCTTAAGTGAAGGAGCGGCGTTATCAGTAGACTTCAAAAATGCTTTTGCCACGATGTCTCACGAGATGGTGTCGGCGGCACTGGGTCTAATGTGCATACCATTCCTGTATATCCGTGTGATTCTACATCTTTTACGAGCACCGTATCTATACTCCGTTGGAAAAGGATACGTCCCAGGTGTTTACCACCACCCGAGGGCAGGCACGTGCCAAGGGGATCCAGTCTCCTCGGCGCTGTTCTCCCTGGTGGCATCCTTTGTGATTTTCCCACTACAAGACCTGGGTCCAGGGCTGACTGTCATGATGTATGCAGACGACCTCATCATCTTCTTTGATGGAAGAGCCAACCCACAACTGTTGAAGAGGGTATGGGAAGTGGTTTCACGGTTTGGACAGTTCTCGGGGTTGAAGGTCAACCTGAGCAAAACGGCAGCGATAGTTTGCATTTGTTGGGGAAGGGAGTGGGCGAGGTGCTTTCGGGACATTGGAGTGGATGTCAAAAGTTTCGTCAAGTATCTGGGTGTACGCTTGGGGAATATTCGGCACCAACAAGATGACCAAGGATGGGGGCTGACGATAGAGCAGCCTTTCGCACCAGCGCTGCAAGAGGCCTTCCGTCGCGCTAGGGTGGTATCCACACTGCAACTGTCCATGAACGAATGTGCATTCATGCTGACATCATGGATTCTGCCAGTCGTGGCATGGGTATCCAAGGCATACTACGCCCCTGTCTCGGTGATCAGACAACTGAAGTTGGTGTACCACGTGACTATGGGTACCAACAGCTGGGGAATCACCCTACCAATCCTCTCACGACCAAGAACGCAAGGGGGACTGGCACTACCAGAACCAGAGCTGTTTCTTATGCACCAGGCAGCGGCTCCGTACGTCAGCTTGTTGGGGGAACCTCACAAATTTCCCGACAAGGCAGTGGAGACCTTCTATGCATGGGCAACAACCATAGGGTTCACACCATCCAAGGACAACCTTCCATATATTCAACTGGGCATGGTCCGAACGGCTGATCTAACATTCCTGGGATGGTCGGCAAAGGCACACTCCAACATCCAGAGAGTGGCCCCGCAGGTGGCCCCCCCGGCAAACCGGGACCGCCTGCCGTTGTGGCACTCTTTGTATTTCCGAAATGAGTTCCGCTGCTCCTACTACAACACGAAATTGATCCGGCAGGGGGTGCTGACGTGGGATCAATTCCAATCCTTGGAGGACGCACGATTGTTCAATGCACTGCCTCGGACATGGAAAGGGGTCTACAATCATGGCGGAAGACTCCTCAACAAAGTCCCGTCACAAGGGGGGTTTGATACCCCCGCAGTCCATACCCAAAACTGGACCAGGGCATGGCTGCTCCAGTTCTACGCCTCTCAGCCAGGGGTCCGCGACCCGCAAACACCGGAGGTATGGGAACAGTTGGCACAGGCACAGCTGCCACCGAGGGTTCGGGACTTTGCGCAAAAGGCGCTGTGGCACAAACTCACTGTACATGCAAGAGTCTACAAGAGGTCAGGCACTGACAAGTGCCCGGTGTGCTCACAAAAGGAGACGGTTAAGCACGTGATGGTCGAATGCCCCATGTTCAAAGCGGCGGCGGCGGTTATACAGCATTACTATGGCCAGGTGGAAACTGATAACGGGACATCCACAGTCCGAGATATGATGGAGTCCGACGACCAAGAATGGTTACTGAAAACGAACCAAGGCTGGGCGATGTGGTCAGCAAGAAGTGCCCACTGGCGGTACCGATGCGAAGTCAAGGCAGGAGCATCGCCGGTGTTCACGTCATACCTAACAACATGGCTAAGGAAGCTATGTGAGTGGGTGGGATTTTACACAGGGGAGCGCAGGGAACAATGGAAAGGCTTTCAAAAATCACTGGAACAACTTCGAGACACCGGAGTGCAGCCGCGACAAGGGGAAGTGCAAGTACATGGGGGATTGAATGCATGGTGGCAAACACACACGGAGTGCTTCACCCAAGAGAAATCAGCCAACAATCACAGTTGGCAAAGGGCAATGGAATCACGTCCGAAGTGCCCGAGGCAGGCAGGCCCGGGAGTGCTACAAGGAGTGCAAGATGTGATTGCAGAACTGGTGGCGAAGGGCTACATGATAGTGTACACGGACGGATCGTCGAAACGAATGAGCCACAAGGACATGCGCAGGGCCGGGGGATTTGGCGTGTTCGCGGCGGAAGACGACCAAGGCCCGGAGGTGCGCTTCTGTGGCTACGTACCAACACATCACATGCAAACAAATAACGGAGCAGAGCTTTGGGCAGCCGTTGAAGCCTTACAGGGATTCTGGGTGCCAAAACTGGCAATCCTCACCGACTCGCAGTACCTGCAGCTGGGAGCGACTGGCAGGGCCCAACACTGGAGGTCAAAGGGATGGACAACCACATCTGGAAAACTGCAAGTCCACGTCCCAGTCTGGGAAGTGCTGCTACAGGAAATGGCGACGCCGGGAAGAGAAGTCAGGTGGGAACATGTCCCAGCACATGTCAACGTGCAGGGAATCAGGTGGCGAATGGATTGGCCATGGAAGGCATGTGTTCAAGCCCACTGTGGTCACAGCATGTTGCATCAAATTCATCATCAGGGTCGGAGTCCACGGTAGGCTTGAGGGGGGGGTCGGGATCAGAGTCAGAGGGCACCAGGGCACTCTGGTCATCCTTGGGTATGGTACCCATGGACAGTGATGAACTGACAGGGGAAGCATCCGGGGAGCCAGCGCCACGTGAGATGGGACCATACTCCTCAAGCAGTACAGAAAGTGAGGAAATGAGGACATGACACACACACCAGGGAGTGCTGTCGAGTGCACTGTCAGCAGCGGACACACTGTCCTTTAGCACTGATGTGAGTGACACCAGGCGACAGCGCAAGAAGCGAAGGCTCAGGAAACGCAGGAACCCAGGACAGGGTCGTTAATGACAGAGCCAATAGCCCTTGCACAATGGTGCGGACATCTCACAGGTTCCAAGCACAACAATGCATGTCTGAAAAATCTGTGTTCTGACGCAGAGTTTGCATCACATGAGCTGCGTTTTGTCGCAGTGAGCAGCAACACGCAAAGGAGAAGTCCCTGCAGCTGAACGCCGCGTCCTGTCGCGGACAGGCACCCAGGCGTTATGCCGTCTGGAAGGACACCGCAGGAGAAGGGACCACATCAGCAGCGGTATGGCCCATACACACACATCCAGCCAGCCCCAAAGAAGGTCAAGCCTCAGCAAGAACGCCAGCGTTTCAAGGTGCAAGCACTGAGTCAGCTGGACGCCATTGCGAACGAAGGACTGCAAGCAGTTGAAGCAGAGCTGACCACAATGGCCTGGGCCCGCAACCAGCAGATCTGGCTCCGACTGGACCAACCACATGACACCAGGATGCACTGTGAGATTGTGGACAACCATGGGGAACCATTGCTGATGAGCAATCAGGAGCTCTACTCGGTGATGGTCCAAATCAACTGGACCCTGAAGACCCAGGCTCTGGCGAACATGCAGGTCCGGTGGCGACCCAAGAGTGCAGGCAAGTGGCACCCGTTCCAGTGGGAGGCGATCCTCCACTGTCCGACGGCAGCAGGACACAGAGCGGTGCCCTCCTCGGTGAGCAGAACTGGAGATTGCATGCATGTGTGGCTGGCAGGCCGAGCAGACCTCTTGCGATTGTTCCAAAGAATGCTCTTCAGGCAGGCGGACCCGGTACCCGGGGACGCTGTACGGTTCCTCTACACGCTGCTGAACACACCCCCATGCGAAAGAAGATACGCATGACAGGGGGTGACACAAAGGAGAAGAAGAGTGGAGCGCATGGTGCAGATACCCCATCGCCGTGGCTCAGTGGATACACCACACCTCTTCTGTCCCGTGGAGGATGGTTCGAACCCCGGGGGGGATAGAGATGCACCGAACGACCCGAACCCCCTTTTTTTTGGGAGCGAGAGGGAGAGAGAGAGAAAGAGAGAGAGAGAGAGGGTAGAGCATAGTGGGAAAGGAACAGAGAGGAGCAACAGGAGAGAGAGAGCACGGGAGAGCAAGAGAGGAGAGAGTAGGAGAGAGACCCACAGAGCAAGGGACCGGGGCTAACCGGCGCAAAGGGAGGGTGGTGGGATCGAGCTGACCAGGGCAAATGGGACGCCAGGACGGCACGGAGCAATCAAGAAGTGAAAAAGCAGGGCGCCGTAGCGCCCCTGAGTCACAGGCTCGACACGTCGTCACGTGTTGAACAGCCGAAGCATGACTGGGGCTGCGAGAGTGCGGCCCACGTGAGGCAGCTGGAAGCCAGTGGGCAAGAAACAGTGAACAGCATGCGCATGAATGGTGTCGAGCGACAAAGGTAGACGCCACACACGGTACAGCAATGAACTGTTGAGACACCTGACGGCAGGAGCATATGCTGAAGTGTAGAGACTCCTTTGCACCAACACAGGCGCCGTTGCGCCCCTGGGGCACGACAACGACACGTCCTTACGTGCTAGGGAAAGAGTGCAAGCCAAGGGCACGACCTGCAGGGCAAGGGTTAGAGTCTAACCGGCACCGCGGGTGGGTGGTGGGTGCGAGCTGACCTCACTGTCCAGAGGAGCAGAGCCAATGCACAGTCAGAAACCACCTGGTGTGGTAGAGAACTGGTCTACGCTGCAGTGCAGCAAGCAAGACATTGAACAATTGTGGTTATGACCATGCGCCTGTGACACGGGGGCGTATGCGAACCTAGTATCCGTTGCCTCATGACCATGCGGACGGCCCTGCTGCGATCACGGAAAGTAGTGAAATCGTACTGTGGATTATCAATTATTGGTCATGGACTCTTGATACTCAACGTGCCATCTTCATACATGCCATTAGTGTCCAGCAGGTGAGTCGAGCGTTGCTCGGAACTCGCCCTGCCATTTGCAGTTCGCACCAAGAACTCGGAAGGAATTGTGTCCGTCTTAGTAGGAACTGTGTCCTACTCACTACAACTGCTGTATTACAATGGACTTCCACGGGCGCACCACTGCCCACATTTCATGCCTCACATTTCATGCTTCCTCTTCCGCCAAGCACGAGGGGTGCAACCACATCAAAAAGGACAAACAAGGACAAACGAAGAAATTCCTGGTCATGGTGAACCTCTGGTGCAGGGCCAGGAACGACGTGATGCACAGATATTAATTGATTATTGCGATTGCTGTGATCCTTGCGTCATTTTGCGTTCATTGTTGATTATTCAGCAGGAAGTAATTCTTCTTCTAGGCATAATGTTGCTTTTGTGCTGGAGGAAATTCATACGCACCCACGACCTTGGAATCGATTGGCCCCAGACTTCCTCCAGTTTGTTTGGCACCCCGGTTGTCAGCAAATGCATCTATCGACCGTCGACGGTCCTCCAAATTTTTCCTTGTTAGCGGATGTGTTCTTCTTCTCCATCCTTCTTGCTTCCTTTTGGAGTAGAAGAATCTTGCCGCACGTATTTTGAACTTGACGTAAAGACCAAGTCCTCCATTGCTTTCACCAACATGTTCACTTTATCATTCAATGCCTTCGTGTTGATCGGCGCTTCATTGGCTTCTCCGTTTGGGTGTGTGAACGCTTCCCGAATCTCTTCTTTCAGTTGAGAATTTTCCATTGCAACCGCACGCGAAGCAATTTTCTTGCTTCGGAAATCTTCCCATCTTCCCACCGGGCCTGTGGCAGACAACGAAGCCCATCAGAAGGACAAGGATGGTGATGCCGATGGTCACGCGCAAGCGACCAGCCGCATCGGCGTTGGCAGCGTCAAAAGCCGCGTTGACTAGGGCGAGGGCGCCGACCGGGGCCGCTGGCTCCACCGAAACCGCCAAGTTGACTGGCTCCTTTGGCGAGATGGGCCATCGCCCCACGCGGCAGAGCCACGCACGGCGAGGCCTAGCGTTGCTGTCGTGGGGCATGGGGGGCCCCCCACAGGCACAGGGCATGCCGGCACACCCTATGGAGAGATACACAGCAGTGCACGGCAGCACACAACAGTACATAGCACTAGTACACAGTAGCACACAATGACTGTTGGGGGTTGGGACCCGGAACCGAACTGAACGCCCCCCCCCCATGCGGACGGCCCTACTGCGATCACGGAAAGTAGTGAAATCGTACTGTGGATTATCAATTATTGGTCATGGACTCTTGATACTCAACATGCCATTAGTGTCCAGCAGGTGAGTCGAGCGTTGCTCGGAACTCGCCCTGCCATTTGCAGTTCGCACCAAGAACTCGGAAGGAATTGTGTCCGTCTCAGTAGGAACTGTGTCCTACTCACTACAACTGCTGTATTGCAATGGACTTCCACGGGTGCACCACTGCCCACATTTCATGCCTCACATTTCATGCTTCCTCTTCCGCCAAGCACGAGGGGTGCAACCACATCAAAAAGGACAAACAAGGACAAACGAAGAAATTCCTGGTCATGGTGAACCTCCGGTGCAGGGCCAGGAACGACGTGATGCACAGATATTAATTGATTATTGCGATTGCTGTGATCCTTGCGTCATTTTGCGTTCATTGTTGATTATTCAGCAGGAAGTAATTCTTCTTCTAGGCATAGTGTTGCTTTTGTGCTGGAGGAAATTCATACGCACCCACGACCTTGGAATCGATTGGCCCCAGACTTCCTCCAGTTTGTTTGGCACCCCGGTTGTCAGCAAATGCATCTATCGACCGTCGACGGTCCTCCAAATTTTTCCTTGTTAGCGGATGTGTTCTTCTTCTCCATCTTTCTTGCTTCCTTTTGGAGTAGAAGAATCTTGCCGCACGTTTTTTGAACTTGACGTAAAGACCAAGTCCTCCATTGCTTTCACCAACATGTTCACTTTATCATTCAATGCCTTCGTGTTGATTGGCGCTTCATTGGCTTCTCCGTTTGGGTGTGTGAACGCTTCCCGAATCTCTTCTTTCAGTTGAGAATTTTCCATTGCAACCGCACGCGAAGCAATCTTCTTGCTTCGGAAATCTTCCCATCTTCCCACCGGGCCTGTGGCAGACAACGAAGCCCATCAGAAGGACAAGGATGGTGATGCCGATGGTCACGCGCAAGCGACCAGCCGCATCGGCGTTGGCAGCGTCAAAAGCCGCGTTGACTAGGGCGAGGGCGCCGACCGGGGCCGCTGGCTCCACCGAAACCGCCAAGTTGACTGGCTCCTTTGGCGAGATGGGCCATCGCCCCACGCGGCAGAGCCACGCACGGCGAGGCCTAGCGTTGCTGTCGTGGGGCATGGGGGGCCCCCCACATGCACAGGGCATGCCGGCACACCCTATGGAGAGGTACACAGCAGTGCACGGCAGCACACAACAGTACATAGCACTAGTACACAGTAGCACACAATGACTGTTGGGGGTTGGGACCCGGAACCGAACTGAACCTCCCCCCCCCCCCCATGCGGACGGCCCTACTGCGATCACGGAAAGTAGTGAAATCGTACTGTGGATTATCAATTATTGGTCATGGACTCTTGATACTCAACATGCCATTAGTGTCCAGCAGGTGAGTTGAGCGTTGCTCGGAACTCGCCCTGCCATTTGCAGTTCGCACCAAGAACTCGGAAGGAATTGTGTCCGTCTCAGTAGGAACTGTGTCCTACTCACTACAACTGCTGTATTGCAATGGACTTCCACGGGCGCACCACTGCCCACATTTCATGCCTCACATTTCATGCTTCCTCTTCCGCCAAGCACGAGGGGTGCAACCACATCAAAAAGGACAAACAAGGACAAACGACGAAATTCCTGGTCATGGTGAACGTCCGGTGCAGGGCCAGGAACGACGTGATGCACAGATATTAATTGATTATTGCGATTGCTGTGATCCTTGCGTCATTTTGCGTTCATTGTTGATTATTCAGCGGGAAGTAATTCTTCTTCTAGGCATAGTGTTGCTTTTGTGCTGGAGGAAATTCATACGCACCCACGACCTTGGAATCGATTGGCCCCAGACTTCCTCCAGTTTGTTTGGCACCCCGGTTGTCAGCAAATGCATCTATCGACCGTCGACGGTCCTCCAAATTTTTCCTTGTTAGCGGATGTGTTCTTCTTCTCCATCCTTCTTGCTTCCTTTTGGAGTAGAAGAATCTTGCCGCACGTTTTTTGAACTTGACGTAAAGACCAAGTCCTCCATTGCTTTCACCAACATGTTCACTTTATCATTCAATGCCTTCGTGTTGATTGGCGCTTCATTGGCTTCTCCGTTTGGGTGTGTGAACGCTTCCCGAATCTCTTCTTTCAGTTGAGAATTTTCCATTGCAACCGCACGCGAAGCAATTTTCTTGCTTCGGAAATCTTCCCATCTTCCCACCGGGCCTGTGGCAGACAACGAAGCCCATCAGAAGGACAAGGATGGTGATGCCGATGGTCACGCGCAAGCGACCAGCCGCATCGGCGTTGGCAGCGTCAAAAGCCGCGTTGACTAGGGCGAGGGCGCCGACCGGGGCCGCTGGCTCCACCGAAACCGCCAAGTTGACTGGCTCCTTTGGCGAGATGGGCCATCGCCCCACGCGGCAGAGCCACGCACGGCGAGGCCTAGCGTTGCTGTCGTGGGGCATGGGGGGCCCCCCACAGGCACAGGGCATGCCGGCACACCCTATGGAGAGATACACAGCAGTGCACGGCAGCACACAACAGTACATAGCACTAGTACACAGTAGCACACAATGACTGTTGGGGGTTGGGACCCGGAACCGAACTGAACCCCCCCCCCCCCCATGCGGACGGCCCTACTGCGATCACGGAAAGTAGTGAAATCGTACTGTGGATTATCAATTATTGGTCATGGACTCTTGATACTCAACATGCCATTAGTGTCCAGCAGGTGAGTCGAGCGTTGCTCGGAACTCGCCCTGCCATTTGCAGTTCGCACCAAGAACTCGGAAGGAATTGTGTCCGTCTCAGTAGGAACTGTGTCCTACTCACTACAACTGCTGTATTGCAATGGACTTCCACGGGCGCACCACTGCCCACATTTCATGCCTCACATTTCATGCTTCCTCTTCCGCCAAGCACGAGGGGTGCAACCACATCAAAAAGGACAAACAAGCACAAACGAAGAAATTCCTGGTCATGGTGAACCTCCGGTGCAGGGCCAGGAACGACGTGATGCACAGATATTAATTGATTATTGCGATTGTTGTGATCCTTGCGTCATTTTGCGTTCATTGTTGATTATTCAGCAGGAAGTAATTGTTCTTCTAGGCATAGTGTTGCTTTTGTGCTGGAGGAAATTCATACGCACCCACGACCTTGGAATCGATTGGCCCCAGACTTCCTCCAGTTTGTTTGGCACCCCGGTTGTCAGCAAATGCATCTATCGACCGTCGACGGTCCTCCAAATTTTTCCTTGTTAGCGGATGTGTTCTTCTTCTCCATCCTTCTTGCTTCCTTTTGGAGTAGAAGAATCTTGCCGCACGTTTTTTGAACTTGACGTAAAGACCAAGTCCTCCATTGCTTTCACCAACATGTTCACTTTATCATTCAATGCCTTCGTGTTGATTGGCGCTTCATTGGCTTCTCCGTTTGGGTGTGTGAACGCTTCCCGAATCTCTTCTTTCAGTTGAGAATTTTCCATTGCAACCGCACGCGAAGCAATTTTCTTGCTTCGGAAATCTTCCCATCTTCCCACCGGGCCTGTGGCAGACAACGAAGCCCATCAGAAGGACAAGGATGGTGATGCCGATGGTCACGCGCAAGCGACCAGCCGCATCGGCGTTGGCAGCGTCAAAAGCCGCGTTGACTAGGGCGAGGGCGCCGACCGGGGCCGCTGGCTCCACCGAAACCGCCAAGTTGACTGGCTCCTTTGGCGAGATGGGCCATCGCCCCACGCGGCAGAGCCACGCACGGCGAGGCCTAGCGTTGCTGTCGTGGGGCATGGGGGGCCCCCCACAGGCACAGGGCATGCCGGCACACCCTATGGAGAGATACACAGCAGTGCACGGCAGCACACAACAATACATAGCACTAGTACACAGTAGCACACAATGACTGTTGGGGGTTGGGACCCGGAACCGAACTGAACCCCCCCCCCCCCCCATGCGGACGGCCCTACTGCGATCACGGAAAGTAGTGAAATCGTACTGTGGATTATCAATTATTGGTCATGGACTCTTGATACTCAACATGCCATTAGTGTCCAGCAGGTGAGTCGAGCGTTGCTCGGAACTCGCCCTGCCATTTGCAGTTCGCACCAAGAACTCGGAAGGAATTGTGTCCGTCTCAGTAGGAACTGTGTCCTACTCACTACAACTGCTGTATTGCAATGGACTTCCACGGGCGCACCACTGCCCACATTTCATGCCTCACATTTCATGCTTCCTCTTCCGCCAAGCACGAGGGGTGCAACCACATCAAAAAGGACCAACAAGCACAAACGAAGAAATTCCTGGTCATGGTGAACCTCCGGTGCAGGGCCAGGAACGACGTGATGCACAGATATTAATTGATTATTGCGATTGTTGTGATCCTTGCGTCATTTTGCGTTCATTGTTGATTATTCAGCAGGAAGTAATTCTTCTTCTAGGCATAGTGTTGCTTTTGTGCTGGAGGAAATTCATACGCACCCACGACCTTGGAATCGATTGGCCCCAGACTTCCTCCAGTTTGTTTGGCACCCCGGTTGTCAGCAAATGCATCTATCGACCGTCGACGGTCCTCCAAAATTTTCCTTGTTAGCGGATGTGTTCTTCTTCTCCATCCTTCTTGCTTCCTTTTGGAGTAGAAGAATCTTGCCGCACGTTTTTTGAACTTGACGTAAAGACCAAGTCCTCCATTGCTTTCACCAACATGTTCACTTTATCATTCAATGCCTTCGTGTTGATTGGCGCTTCATTGGCTTCTCCGTTTGGGTGTGTGAACGCTTCCCGAATCTCTTCTTTCAGTTGAGAATTTTCCATTGCAACCGCACGCGAAGCAATTTTCTTGCTTCGGAAATCTTCCCATCTTCCCACCGGGCCTGTGGCAGACAACGAAGCCCATCAGAAGGACAAGGATGGTGATGCCGATGGTCACGCGCAAGCGACCAGCCGCATCGGCGTTGGCAGCGTCAAAAGCCGCGTTGACTAGGGCGAGGGCGCCGACCGGGGCCGCTGGCTCCACCGAAACCGCCAAGTTGACTGGCTCCTTTGGCGAGATGGGCCATCGCCCCACGCGGCAGGGCCACGCACGGCGAGGCCTAGCGTTGCTGTCGTGGGGCATGGGGGGGCCCCCACAGGCACAGGGCATGCCGGCACACCCTATGGAGAGATACACAGCAGTGCACGGCAACACACAACAGTACATAGCACTAGTACACAGTAGCACACAATGACTTTTGGGGGTTGGGACCCGGAACCGAACTGAACCCCCCCCCCCCCCATGCGGACGGCCCTACTGCGATCACGGAAAGTAGTGAAATCGTACTGTGGATTATCAATTATTGGTCATGGACTCTTGATACTCAACGTGCCATCTTCAGACATGCCATTAGTGTCCAGCAGGTGAGTCGAGCGTTGCTCGGAACTCGCCCTGCCATTTGCAGTTCGCACCAAGAACTCGGAAGGAATTGTGTCCGTCTCAGTAGGAACTGTGTCCTATTTACTACAACTGCTGTATTGCAATGGACTTCCACGGGCGCACCACTGCCCACATTTCATGCCTCACATTTCATGCTTCCTCTTCCGCCAAGCACGAGGGGTGCAACCACATCAAAAAGGACAAACAAGGACAAACGAAGAAATTCCTGGTCATGGTGAACCTCCAGTGCAGGGCCAGGAACGACGTGATGCACAGATATTAATTGATTATTGCGATTGCTGTGATCCTTGCGTCATTTTGCGTTCATTGTTGATTATTCAGCAGGAAGTAATTCTTCTTCTAGGCATAATGTTGCTTTTGTGCTGGAGGAAATTCATACGCACCCACGACCTTGGAATCGATTGGCCCCAGACTTCCTCCAGTTTGTTTGGCACCCCGGTTGTCAGCAAATGCATCTATCGACCGTCGACGGTCCTCCAAATTTTTCCTTGTTAGCGGACGTGTTCTTCTTGCTCCTTCTCCATCTTCCTTGCTTCCTTTTGGAGTAGAAGAATCTTGCCGCACGTTTTTTGAACTTGACGTAAAGACCAAGTCCTCCATTGCTTTCACCAACATGTTCACTTTATCATTCAATGCCTTCGTGTTGATCGGCGCTTCATTGGCTTCTCCGTTTGGGTGTGTGAACGCTTCCCGAATCTCTTCTTTCAGTTGAGAATTTTCCATTGCAACCGCACGCGAAGCAATTTTCTTGCTTCGGAAATCTTCCCATCTTCCCACCGGGCCTGTGGCAGACAACGAAGCCCATCAGAAGGACAAGGATGGTGATGCCGATGGTCACGCGCAAGCGACCAGCCGCATCGGCGTTGGCAGCGTCAAAAGCCGCGTTGACTAGGGCGAGGGCGCCGACCGGGGCCGCTGGCTCCCCCGAAACCGCCAAGTTGACTGGCTCCTTTGGCGAGATGGGCCATCGCCCCACGCGGCAGAGCCACGCACGGCGAGGCCTAGCGTTGCTGTCGTGGGCCCCCCACAGGCACAGGGCATGCCGGCACACCCTGTGGAGAGATCCCCAGCAGTGCTGGGGTTCGAGAAAGCGCTCTGTTTCCTCGGATCGGCGTTCGGGTGGTGCTACTTCCTCCTCTACTTCCTCGGGCTCCGGTTCTCCTCCGAGGAGTCCCCGAGGGTGCTGCTGACTGGTTTCAAGTACATGTTCACTGGGCTCCACCACAGCGCCCGCTCTGCGCGGTACATCCTATGGTTCTGCCCCATACTGCTGTCTTTGGTCAATTACACGTACATACCCCAAGTGCTGGCGGTGATCAGGAGTCAGCTCTACGCCGACTTGGCTGTGAAGGAACTGACGCTCTCGATGCTGCTGTGGTGCGTGGGCATATTGGTTCTCGGCGCGTATTTGCTGCTGAACGTGTTTGTGGCGCTGCGAGACGATCCCACACTGATGATCGTTCACACATCCCAAGGCCGACTGAAGGTAGAGTGGGAGGAGCTGAAGGAGACATATCAGGAGTCCTTCGAAGAACACTGCAAAGATCTGCTGCATTGCGACTTCCAGAAGATCCGAGACAACGAAGGGGAGGTCTGCAGAGGGTTTCGAAGGGACTCCCCCCTCCCCCGCCCCGGGGGGGCGGCCGGGCCCGGTCCTTGTATGCGACACCCCCCAGCCCCCCCCCCCCCCCCGGGTTTTGAGAGATCGTGGGCTGGGGACATGGCGCCAACGGCGCCCCCTTTTTTTAGTGTGAGCGCCAGATTTCACAAGACGAGGCGCTATACAAATGTCGCTATTATCGCACCCATACCTCCGTACCCCCCAACCCCCAGACACACAACCCCCCAGGAGGTATGCATGTGGTAGTAGTGGGTCGCGCGCAAGCCCCCCCACCTTGGGAACCCCCCCCCCCCCCGGCCGAAATCCCCCCCCTACACCCCCCAGCCGAGTCCCCCCCGGCGAATCCGAGGTTCTTCCTCGAAGGGGCCCACGGGCCCAGGGGACGCCACCGGGTATTTTCGGCCAAGCCGGACGGAGCTCCCACCGGCGACCCCCCCCCGCATGGGTGGGTGCACGCGACAACCGCCAGCCCCCCCCCCCCCCCCCCTCAGCCCCCCCAAAAAGGGACTCCGGCGCGGAGGGTTGGGGATATAGTCCCATGCCGCGCGGCCATGAATCGACATGGCCCTACACCGGGCGATACACGCCCGCCCCCCCCCCCTCGCACAAGAGGGGCCCCCGTCGTCCCCCGGGCAGGGAGCAACCCCCCCCCCCCAGGGAACGGCCGCCCTCGGGGGCCCTCGCCCAGCCCCCGGGGGCCTCTCGGGGTTCGCCCCCGAGCCAGCCCGGCCCTCCCACGCCCCCCCCTCACCAGCCGCAGCCCTAGGGCCCGCCCGGTCTCCCCCGCGCCGGCCCGCGAACTCCCGGGACCCGGGCCCCAGAGCCCTGGTGCCCAGCCCCGCCCGCCCCCCCGGTATCCCTCCGGCGGGGCCCGTCCCGGTCCGGTTCGGCCGCGAGGGGACGGCGAGGCGCTCCCCCCGCCTCCACCAGGATTCGCCCCCGTGGATGACGCTCGGCGGGATTCGTCCCCGCCGAGCGGGGTGCGGGCCCCATCGCTGACCGTGGCCCCCCATCACCACGAGCGCCCCAGGCTCCCCGGCCGACTTTGGCCAGCCCCGGCCGCTCCTCCGCCCCGGTCAGCCACACGGTGACGCTCAGCGGCTGAGCTCACCGCACCCCCTCCCCCGCGCACACTCGCCAACCCCCACACACAGCCCCCCTCGCCCCCGCCTTCCCCCCCCCCCTGCCTCCTCCTCCCTCTCCCCCTGCCCTGTCCCTCCCTTCGCTCCTCACAGGTAACCCGTGGCAACGGAAGCAGGCCACCGTGGTCGCAGCCAGCATGGCTCCAGATCATCGTCGGGCCCCCCCACTACCGGCAGGGGTCCCAGGCCTTGCTCCTCCCTCACGCCCCCTGCACCGGCCCAGTGCGGCCTCATATGGCATGAGTCATCCTCCTCCCCTCCGTGCAACGCCTCCCCCCCTGCCCCCACCCCAGCCCCTGCCTCGTTCACAGGAGACGTTCAGGGGGGACCACAGGTCCCTGGGAGGGGACCTCAGTACCCTGGGCGGGGACCCACGCCTCTCACTTCCTGCCCCCGCGCGCCGGGGCCGCACCAGCTGTGCTGTGCCGGCCCCACGGGAAGCGAACAGCACGCCAGGGCCGCACCAGCTGTGCTGTGCAGGCCCCACAGGAACCCCCGCACGCCAGGGCCGCACCAGCTGTGCTGTGCAGGCCCCACAGGAACCCCCGCACGCCAGGGCCGCACCAGCTGTGCTGTGCAGGCCCCACAGGAACCCCCGCACGCCAGGGCCGCACCAGCAGTGCTGTGCAGGCCCCACAGGAACCCCCGCACGCCAGGGCCGCACCAGCTGTGCTGTGCAGGCCCCACAGGAACCCCCGCACGCCAGGGCCGCACCAGCTGTGCTGTGCAGGCCCCACAGTAACCCCCGCACGCCAGGGCCGCACCAGCTGTGCTGTGCAGGCCCCACAAGAAACCCCGCACGCCAGGGCCGCACCAGCTGTGCTGTGCAGGCCCCACAGGAAACGGGCAGCGCCCCTCCACTGTTACACTGCCTTACACTCTTCTCCGTGAGGGTGCTTCGTGGCGCGTCCTGGGTGTATGACCGGTCAATTTGTGATGGCGGTAGGGCAGTTGAATGTCTGCATATTGCCGCTGTCTTGATGGCGACCCCTGAACAGATTGTCCTTGTGATGGTGGGGTACTGGGGAGGGAGTAAATTAGGATTTGGAATGGCCAAATATGGCACAACAACAGTGTCCCAACGTATGCCGTGGCATTTGAAGGTCCGAAGCCATTCTCCTGGGTGTCATTTTTAGCGCTCGTGGCATGCACATTCGCCTTGGGCCCAACACCAGCCAGGGAGTAACAGCAACTAACCACATGCCCATAGGAACTACCAACCACCATTCACGGTCCCAACGTTCAAGACGGTCCATCCACCGTTTGCAAGGGGTGGCTATCCGGAAGTATCTGGCCAGTAGAGGGGGCAAGCGCCCCCCCTCTGCAAAGACCGAGTAGTCAACCAGCGACAATTGTGGGTACCATTGGCACAACCATAGCACATGCCTGACTCATCAGGCATCCGTAGAGTGAGGGCGGAGAGGCCAATTGTGTGCTTGTTCTTGTGTCACAATCCGGGAATTCGTACCAAATGTTGCAGTGGCATTTAGGAAGTCGCGCTAAAGTTTCTCCTTACTACAGTTCGCCATCCCAAACTTCGCACGTTCCTTTTCCCCAGCGGAGGGAGGGTACGCAAGAACGCCGATGGTGTCTCGGTCAGATTTGACTCCATCCACATCGCAATGCAGGCGCAGCGGATTTTCGCGGCAGACAGCTGGAAGTTCCATCTACTAAGCCTCTGGAGGATGGGGCCGGACACGCCTTTGGATGACCTGTGTGACGCCATCGCGGCGCTCCAGGATGCCCTGGCAAACCAAGCGGTCGTCATGGAGGTTGAGCAGCTCCAGCAGCGGCTGCAGCAGCAAGCCAAGGACGCTGCAGTCATGTTGAACATGACTGCCGCGTCACCGCCGCGCTGCAGGTCGCCCCGGTCGCCCCGGTCTCGGCCGCCGATGGGAAGTCGGGGGAATAGCCCCGCTCCCTCCTCGCGCCACGAAAGCTTCAACGCCGGGTCTCTTTCTCTTTCGAGTTCCTTTGCCAGCCTCAATGTGCCAGGCCAACGGCGTGAGCCTCTGGAGGGCGACCGCACGTACGAGATTCCGGACCACTGGTCCACATCCCGGGGCTGCTGGTCCACGTCCGCGGGCGGCGGTGGCGGTAGCTTTGCTGAAGCGCCTCCCGGACTGCGGCAACGAGCGGGAAGTGGAGTGGGTAGCATCACATCGGAGGCTTCTGCTGAGTTCAAAGTGCCCCCGTCGTCGAAGGCAGAGGGCGTGGCCGACCACCCCGGGGACCGCCCTTCCGGCGTGTGGGGCCATGGGACGGCGTAGCGCCCCGTTTCGGATGCCTCACTTGAAATCCCACCCCCCCCCCCCTGGTCAGGCGTCCTGTGTCATGCCGAGCCACACCACCTCCTGCTGGTTGGACAGCGTGAGAGCGCGTGACAGGGCGGTTAGATACCTTGCCTGCTTCCTGTTCTGCTACCCCCCCCTCCCCCTGTCAGATTTTTGCTTAACAACTCAGCATCTCCTTCGGGGGGGGGGGGGGGCAATTTTTGGGCGCCGCTGACGCGCAAACGGCACATCCCGCCACATCCAGCACAGCCCCGGCACACTAACAACGGGGCTCCGCGAACGCGGAAACGACACCAGCGGGAGCACCAGCCGCAGCGGCCGTTAGAACGCAGCGACCCGACGCAACATGCGGAGGGGAGAGCGGGTGACTGTCCAGGGCCCCGTAAAGGAGCAACAACCCGACGGAATGTCACACAGGGGGTCTGACACAACCCACTCACCCCCCCCCCTCTCTTAAGTGATTGGGCAAATTTTTCTCCGGGTCTTCGGCCAATCAAAAAGTTTCTCTGGCACCTTCGGCGCAAGTCAGTTTAGGCCAAAAAGTTTCTTCAGCGCCTTCGGCGCCTCTCACAACTCAGGGGTCTCCTGAGGGGGGGGGGGGGGAGGGGCACAGCCCCACCCACCCACCCCCCCTAGACCCCCCCCCCCTTAAGCAAAACTCTGCCCCCTGTTCCTGGCCCATTAGATGCCCCCAATTCAAACACCATCCTCAATGAATTTAGAACAATAGTCCGTGCGTTTATGCGCTTTCCTCCAAATGACCGAGTGCCACGGTGCACCTTCACTGAGGTCACTGGGAGGGGCCACTGGCGCCGCACGTCGGCGTACATGTGAAAAAGCTTCAGTCAGCCAAGCCAAGAAACTCAGGTGGCTGGTCTGGCTAGTCTGGCAGGAGGTCGGCATCATGCTGGTTCTGGGGTCGATATATACATCTCTATATATGTCTATATACCCACAGTATGGAGTATTGTTCCTATGGGTAGGAAGCTGTGAATCGGTGTGCTAGGGGCCCCTGCCAGGCCCAAAATGGACGCAGAACTGATGGTTTGGCAGCACAGTAGGAATGTAGGAATGTTGGACCTCACAGTTTGAGCATCATTCGAATGGAAGCCCTGGTATACCCACAGAGATGGCACCTGTTTCCGGTCTGTACACCCTCGACCCCCTGTCCGGTCAGTACGCTAGGGATTTTGTGCGCAGTCTCCGTGTGCACACGTGCACGTTTATGTATATATACCTCTGTCTCTCTGACTCCAAGACCTCAACCCGCTTCGATTTGTGGATCCACGAGGGAGAGGAGGGAGTCCGAGGGACCGGCAGGGGGGCATTGGCTACGTTCGCGGAAAGCCCTGCCATGCTCCCCAGAGGGTGCCCAGTGCAGGGCCCGGTCCAAGATCCTCATACCTACTTCAACAAAGCAGCCCGGGGGTGGTATAGATACATCGGCTGGGGATACAGCAACAGTGTAAGAGGAGGGGAGGGCCATGATGTCAGGTTTTGAATCGCCCCAACATCCTTTGAGCTGCTGAGGTATGCAATGGGCTGCCATGGGCTCGGACGTGTCATGTCATACCACTTTTGGCCCGGATACTGACGAGCAGCTTATGGAGATGTCTCTCAAGGGCGTGGATGTCTTTTGCGATGGACGTCGCCGGCTGAATTGTGCCAGGCGGTGCTGTTTTCCTGTTTGTGGATAACGTGAAAAAACCACGATTGTTTCCACTTTCCCCTCCTTCGCCTTCCACTCCCAACGCATCCTGCATTCTCATGTGAGGCATCACGTTTGCTCTTTTCCTTTTGATGATGGTTCCTGGCTGTTGCGCTGTTTCTGCCGTCCATTGAGCCGCCGATGAGCCCTTCACCTGATCTGGGTAGCTGCACCTGCGGCACCAGCGGCCCTCCGTCCACCCTTGGATCTTGGATTTGCACGTTCTGTTTGTCTGGGTTTTGGGCATTCACTAGGTGCTGCCTGCCTGCCAGCGTGATCCCCTGGCCTACCTGGCCTTTGGTCTTGTGTATTGCCAGTGTGGGCTGACGGTTCCCTTGGGCTAAGCACCTCTGACCTGAAAGTGTTTGTGGACTTGGCAGGGGAAAAGCGTCATGCCACCGACCTATATATATTTATGTGGCGATATACCGGTTTTGCCCCCCCCCCCCACCCCCCACTACCGGGTGGCGCTTTGATGGGGTTGCCCCCCCCCCCATTTTTGGGGTGGGGAGTTCAAAAAAACATGTTTTAGAGGCAAAGATGATACTAGGGAGGCACTAGGAGGTCCCCAAAAATGCTAAAAATAGGCTATGACATCATTCCTGTTAGGACCGTAACCAGAGAACTAGAAATAACCATTGTACCCTCAAAATACCCCACGCCACCCTTATATACATCCAACAACATAGTATTTCATTGTTTTACCTTACTCTTGTCCATTTTGATGTATATATACATATTGCTGCCGGGGCATCACTTCAGGTCTGGGGCAGGGATCCTCATAAGAAGGGGTCCAATTGTCTGGTGGGGGTGTGGGGGGAGGAGCTATCTGTCACTCAGTGACGGATGGAGAGTGACGGATGGGAATGGCAAGTGGGGAGAGTGACATATATTTTGGCACAGATGTGGGAAAATGGGGCGCCGAAGGCGCTGGAATTTTTGGCCCTCCAAAGGGGGAAAATTTTTTTTCACCCATGTGTTTATACTCAAAATGCTCAGATTTCTGTGGAGAATTCAAATGCGGGTGAAAAACACGAGACCCGACCTCCAAATCGCCCCTTGGCTGCTGGCCCATCCATCTGTCACCTGTCACCTGTCACTCGCGGGGGGGGGGGGTTAGCAGGAGGGGGACCTCTATGAACATCCCTGGTCTGGGGCCCCTGTACATAGGCGGCTGTCCTTCGGTGAACCTTGCAGTGGTACAGCAGTTGCCAAGCGGTGGTCTGCCCACCATGCCTTAACAACAAAACAGGTAGAGGCAAAGAGCAGGACACTGGTATACTACAGGTCGATGGACAGCATGACATGCAGGCTGCCTGGGGTACAGGAGAGCAAAGAGATACGGGTATGGGCATAGAATTGGTGTCTCTTGTGGCCTTTGGCCCTGCACATGGCACAGTCCAGTGCTTGTCGTCAGCCTTCCGTCATGCTCATCTCTTCGATGGGACTGACGAAACATAAATTGGTGCCTCGGGTTTGGCCATACCCCGAGCACAAGCACAAACAGCTGCTGCAGCCATGTTGTGCCTCCATTTCTTCAATGTTTTACTTTTTTTTCTACGTTCTTCCATAAGGCCAACAAGGTGCAGTCCAAGGGTCACCTCTTTGCCAGGAGGCACCTTTCTTGTAGTGATATGTGTGCATTGGTCCATTGTATCACGTTCTGTCTGTGCCCCTCGGTTTTGTCTGAACCACTCGGGCAACCACCCCCTCGCCCCTTCGGCACGTTGTAGAAACGCCGGTGGAACCGCAGCCAACGCCGCGAGGTAGCCAGGAGGTGGTGGAGCCTCACCGGGGTTTCGCCTAAACCAGAAGTCACGAAACCACTCCCACCCAAACCGCCGCCGTTGCAGAAACGCCGGTGGACCCGCAGCCAAGGCCGCTTGGTAGCCGGGTGAAGGTGGGTCGCCACCGAGCCGTGAGCCTTGAGGCATAACTGCAGCAATCCTGCCGTATGTGTACTTTGCTCAAGCTTCTGCAAGATTGGGCTGGGGACCCTAGGTGCTGGTTGCAATAAAGGGATAGGGACTGCGGGCCGCAACACCTGTTGCCTCAACGTTTCATAATAATGTGCATCGTCAATGCTTGTGGCAAGAGTGCCTGACAATCGTCGTACTTTGTCCTGAAACGATGGTGTGAGTAGGCACCTGGGCGTCCGCTTTGTTGTGGGCTGCTGTGAAGGGGATGAAATGGGTGCCATAGACCTTCGTGGGGAGGTGATGAATGAACAGGATTCCGAAGGATCATTAGGCATCTCCGAGCCATCCTTGCGAGTGCGTTTATGAAGGGGAGAGCCCACAAGCAGAAAAATGAGGGAGATAACAGCAATGCCGGCAATAAAAGCGCAGCCGTACACACAGGGGAAGACGACTGCATCCCAACAGTGGGCTCTGATCTCGGAGTAGCCCCACAGCACCGCAAGTACCACAAAAACAACAGCCAGGATACAAAGCCGCCTGGCGTGACAGTTACAAACAACAGGTTGAAAATCCTTAAGGCTCGCATCAGTAGCCATGTGCCGCGACCAATGGGTCGTTTTTGAGACTGACACGTAGGGGCACTGTGCCCAGGCTGCGCGTACCCGTCCATGATGCCCTGCGCTTTCTGATTCTCCTCAAGCCCTTGCTCCAGCGACACACGCGGCACATGAATGGCATCCGCTGCTGGCATCCCCTGCGATGGCCACGCTGCCACACCCCCGGCCCCAGCATCGCCCGCCACCTGGGCGTTATGGCTGACCACCAACCCCCAGGCCTGCACCACTCCGGGCTCCATATAGCAACCAACCAAATGCTTGGTCAACGCCCCTCCGTGAACACACTCCTCATCCAGCTGCAGTAGTCGCCGATGGCTCATTGATGCTTCACCCTCGTCTGCTGCTGCTTCCTCCATCTTTCCAAGACAGCGGTCGGCTTGAGAGGAAGTGAACTCTACGGTGGCGTTGAGGCCCTGCATGAATGCGCCTTTGCCATCGCTCTTGAACGGACCTTCGAAGGTAGTAACCGCCAGTTCCACACTGATGATGCCTGCACTGTCTGTACCCAGGCCGGCAATTTTGTGCTTCCTGAGCCCATCGCTTTGCTTCCAGTCGACGGCCAGCGTCTTTCGCCCCGTCGATGCCTCCTCCTCTGAATGCTTCCCGGTGAACAACGCGCGACCTTCCGCTTTCATGCTCACAAGCCCGAGACCACTATGGTGCAGCGAGCCTTGGAAGTTGGTGTCAGATCCGGGGGTCATGCTAATATTACCCTTGGACAGGAAACCAAAGCCTCCGACCAAATGTGCGCTGTAATTCTTGATGCTGCCATCCTCCTCCTGCAGCAGGCGGCGACGACCAAAGCTTTCTTCAGCATCGTCTGACATCATTTCTTGGGTCTCCGCCGGGGCCCCGAGCACGACACTTGCATGGGCGCTATTCAAAAATGCAGTATCACCATCGCTCTTCAAGGACCCTTCGAACGTCGTCGTCGACATATCGAAGCTGATGTTGCCAGCACTCTTCATACCCAGAGCAGCCACACTGTGGCTCGTAAGTGCAGCCTTGCCCTTCATCCAATTTGGCTTGTCGTCCTCCAGCAAACCGCGGCTGGTGCCATGAGTGTAATCATCGGTGAACAGGCAATGGGCATACTCAGTCATGTCGATCAGACCCTCACCGGTGTGGTGGACCCTTGAAGGTGGCAGCGGCTCCAGCAGTAATGCTGACGTTCCCCTTGGACAAAAAGCCAAGACCTCCGACCAAGTGGTTGGTGGAATCCTCATACTTAGAGTTCCCATCTGATCCGACTTGAAGCAAGCGACGGCAAGAGAACCTGTCTTCCTGAAATTCAGTCAATACCCCTGCCTCCGCAAGGTCAACTGGACTTGCGAACACAATACTGGCATTGATGCTGTTCAGGTACGCTGTTGCCCCGTCACTGTTCAGTGGTCCCTCAAAGTTCGTCACAGACAGATGGAAGCTGATGTTCCCAGCGCTTTCGAAACTCAAGGCAGCCACACCGTGGCTCACCAGGCCGGCCGTGCCCTTCTTCCAGTCCACCTCTTCCAGCTGAAGCAGGTTGCGCCCCCCCTTGGCCTCGCCCTTGTAATCACCAGTGAACATGGCGTGGGCATCGGCGGTCATGCGAATGAGCCCCATACCAGTGTGGTTCAGAGGCCCCTTGAAAGCGGTGTCAGCGCCAGCCTTGATGCTGACATGGCCCTCGGACAAGAAACCCAAACCACGAATGATGTGATTCGTGAAGGTTTCGTACACCGCAGCAGTTCCATCATCCATCTGCAACAACCGGCACCTAACCAATCCTGTCATTTCAGTGTCAGCATTAACGATCGAGCGGACCTTGGCGCCAGACTCCGAGAGGGGGGAGGCATAAAAACTACTGGCATTTACACTGTCCATGTACGCCGTGTCGCCATCACTGACCAGCGGGCCAGAAAAAGTGGTCCCTGATGGCATGAAGCTGATATTCCCCGCACTTGCCATACGCATTGCTGCAACACTGTGCTTCGTCAGGCCATCCGCACCCTTCATGAAATTATCAGCCTGCAAGAGCTTGCGGCTCTGAGCATGCTGACCATAGTCGTGAAAAAGCAGTCGGCATCAGCCGTCATTTCAATCATACCTTCTACGGTGTGGTTCAACGATCCCTGGATTGTGCTGTCAGCCCCGGGGGTGATGCTGACGTCACCCATGGTCAGGAATCCAAGACCACCGATCAAATGGTTGGTGAAATTCTGATACATCTGTTGTTCTCCATCCCCAGTCTGCAGCAGACGGCGCTGGGTCAATTCACCGGGCATCTTAGCGCCTTCGACCAGCATCAAGATTGTGACTCCATCCTTCGCCAGTGGAGACCCAAACACAACACTGACGTTAATGCTGTTCATGTATGCAGTCTTACCGTCGCTCTTCAAAGGTCCGTCAAACGTCACAGATAGATCGAAGCTGATGCTGCCTGCGCTCTGCATGCCCAAGGCTTCAACAAGATAACTCGTCATTCCCTCGTCTTTGTGATGAATGAAAGAAAATAAAAAAAAAAAAAACTTAGAGGGCCCGTCGTCTTTGTGATCAATGAAAAAAAAAAAAAAAAAAAACTTAGGGCCGGTCGTCTTTGTGATCAATGAAAAAAAAAAAAAAACAACCTTAGAGGGCTGGTCGTCTTTGTGATCAATGAAGAAAAAAAAAATGATCAATGAAAAAAAAAAAAAAAAACCTTTAGAGGGCCGGTCGTCTTTGCAATCAATGAAAAAAAAAAAAAAACCTACAGGGCAGTCGTCTTTGTGATCAATGTAAAAAAAAAAAAAAATAGAGGGCTAGTCGTCTTTGTGATCAATGAAAAAAAAAAAAAAAAAAACTTGGAGGGCTGGGCGTCGTTGTGATCAATGCGAAAAAAAACAAAAAAAAAAAACTTAGAGGGCTGGTCGTCTTTGTGATCAATGAAAAAAAAAAAAAAAAAGAACTTAGAGGGCTGGTCGTCTTTGTGATCAATGAAGAAAAAAAAAAAAAAAAACTTTAGAGGGCTGGTCGTCTTTGTGATCAATGAAAAAAAAAAAAAAAAAAAACTTCAGGGATGGTCCTCTTTGTGATCAATGAAAAAAAAAAAACAAAAAAAAAAAACTTAGAGGGCCGGTCGTCTTTGTGATCAATGAAAAAAAAAAAAAAAATAGAGGGCTAGTCGTCTTTGTGATCAATGAAAAAAAAAAAAAAAATTAGAGGGCCGGTCGTCTATGTGAACAATGAAAAAAAAAAAAAAAAAAAAAAACTTGGAGGGCAGGTCGTCTCTGTGATCAATTAGAAAAAAAAAAAAAAAAATTAGAGGGCTGGTTGTCTTTGTGATCAATGAAAAAAAAAAAAAAAAAAAAACTTAGAGGGCCGGTCGTCTTTGTGATGAATGAAAGAAAATAAAAAAAAAAAAACTTAGAGGGCCGGTCGTCTTTGTCATCAATGAAAAAAAAAAGAAAAAAGAAAAAAAAAAACCTAGAGGGCTGGTCGTCTTTGTGATCAATGAGAAAAAAAAACAAAAAAAAAAATTTAGAGGGCTGGTCGTCTTTGTGATCAATGAAAAAAAAAAAAAAGAAAAAAAAACTTCAGGGCTGGTCCTCTTTCTGATCAATGAAAAAAAAAACAAAAAAAAAAAAACCTAGAGGGCCGGTCGTCTTTGTGATCAATGAAAAAAAAAAAAAAAATAGAGGGCTAGTCGTCTTTGTGATCAATGAAAAAAAAAAAAATTGGAGGGCCGGTCGTCTGTGTGAAAAATGAAAGAAAAAAAAAATTAGAGGGCGAGTCGTCTTTGTGATAAATTAGAAAAAAAAAAAAAAAAACTTGGAGGGCCGGTCGTCTTTGTGATCAATGAAAAAAAAAAGAAAAAAAAAACCTTAGAGGGCTGGTCGTCTTTGTGATCAATGAAGGAAAAAAAAGAAAATGATCAATGAAGAAAAAAAAAAAATAAAAACTTTAGAGGGGTGGTCGTCTTTGCAATCAATGAAAAAAAAAAAAAACCTACAGGGCGGGTCGTCTTTGTGATCAATGAAAAAAAAAAAGAAAAAAAAACTAGAGGGCTAGTCGTCTTTGTGATCAATGAAAAAAAAAATAAATAAAACTTGGAGGGCTGGTCGTCTTTGTGATCAATGAAAAAAAAAAAAAAAAAAACTTAGAGGGCCGGTCGTCTTTGTGAATAATGTAAAAAAAAAAGAAAAAAAAAATTGGGGGTTGGTTGTCTTTGTGATCAATGAGAAAAAAAAAAAAAAA
The DNA here is from genome assembly GCA_964036045.1 of Eutreptiella sp. 'Long Island Sound 2002'. NCBI lineage: Eukaryota > Euglenozoa > Euglenophyceae > Eutreptiales > Eutreptiaceae > Eutreptiella > Eutreptiella sp. 'Long Island Sound 2002'. The sequence goes on from OZ038400.1 coordinate 18,057,064, forward strand.
ACTTAGAGGGCCGGTCGTCTTTGTGATCAATGAAAAAAAAAAAAAAAAAGAAAATTGAGGGCTAGTCGTCTTTGTGATCAATGAAAAAAAAAAAAAAAACCTTAGAGGGCTGGTCGTCTTTGTGATCAATGAAAAAAAAAAAAAAAAAAACTTTAGAGGGCTGGTCCTCTTTGTGATCAATGAAAAAAAAAAAACAAAAAAAAAAAAAACTTAGAAACCGGTCGTCTTTGTGATCAATGAAAAAAGAAAAAAAAATTAGAGGGCTGGTCGTCTTTGTGATCAGTGAAAAAAAAAAAAAAAAACTTAGAGGGCCGGTCGTCTTTGTGAACAATGAAAAAAAAAAAAAAAATAGAGGGCCGGTCGTCTTTGTGATCAATGAAAAAAAAAAAAAAAAAAAACCTTACAGGGCCGGTCGTCTTTGTGATGAATGAAAGAAAATAAATAAAAAAAAAAAACTTAGAGGGCCGGTCGTCTTTGTGATCAATGAAAAAAAAAAAACAAAAAAAAAGAAAAAGTTAGGGCCGGTCGTCTTTGTGATCAATGAAACAAAAAAAAAACAAAACAACCTTAGAGGGCTGGTCGTCTTTGTGATCAATGAAA